>OZ014522.1:473365476-474072319 GCA_963966055.1 Lathyrus aphaca | reverse complement strand
CGACCATTATCTAGGTTATTATACGAACTATTAATTAATGCATGCCTGAAATCAAAGATAGCCCAACTTTCGGAGTAACACACATTCTTAAGTTCTTTATAAAGAAACCACAACCACTTACTGTCTCACCTTTAAATAGAGAAAACACTATCAAAAAAATTACGGTTACTGTCTTATACTACTACCATAAATAGAGTCCTTTTATACCTAGCATATAACCAGGTTCCATTAATTTGAACAACAGACTTGCAATATGCAAAACCTGTGATGCATGGTTGAAATGCTCAAAATAGTGTGTGGAAGATTATGTGTCCATCAACAATACTTCCCTCATCTGCATATATGGACAACATTTCCATATTTACCACTATACCAAGAACGCATTTCTAAAGTTCTAACAAATAATGTGGAAGTTCATTGTATGAGGCCTTTACCGTAAACCAACTCAATTTCTTTATTTCTCACTATCCATGTTTCTCAGTATTAGGGTGAATTTGAATTCAGAAACAATATGGCCAATTATAATGCTCACCTTGACGACATGTACTTGATAACAAGAGGCATAATGTATTGAAACATCAATTAAGAAGTTTGTGGTAATCATGTAAAAGAATAGTTCTTGTACAACTATGTAAGGCGTCAATATTGTTAAATATATAATTCTTTGTGCCGAAGTCGAAATAATGTGTTTGTATTCGACGGGTGTGGAAATAGTTTGTACCAAACAGAGTTTATATTTACTATATTTGACAGTTAGTCAAATATAGCATGTCGAAACATGCAGTAAAAACATGCAGATGTCGAAGGAGTCGAAATAGTTAACTTAACTTAGTTTTAGTTGGGTTAATTATTCCGTGATTACTTGGAGTGTAAGTAATCTCATATATAAATATGAGCTCTATCTCATTTTGTAACGAGTTTAGCATTCTGTAGTTTTCGAAATCACAGTTGTGATTAACACACATTATAACAAACACTTAGAGTGCAATTCACACATAAATGCATTCATCTTCTTCCTCCATAATGCATTTTCTCTCACTTTAAATTTTTTTGTTTCTTCTTTAAATTCTCGGTGTGTTGTAGAATCATTTTGCAACTTAGGAGTGGTTGTTTCACTTGAGTAAATGGTGGATAACAAAAGGCATGGTCAATCAGAAAAATTGATTCTTGTTTATCAAGACTGATTCGGTTAACTTCAATATTGAAGTTTTTCCAACATCTGATATTTAGAGTATTGACTGTGTAATCTTTGGAAGACATTGAATCACGATGAATCATTCGAACGAGAATTTTCAGCAAATATTTCAATCTTGAATGGTAAGAATTATGAAAATTGGTGTAACCTGATGAAAATTGTTTTTTGTTATAAAGATCTTTGGGATCTTGTGAAGAATTGTGTAACGCCAATTGGAGAGAATGTTACGGATGAACATAAGACTGCACACAAAGACCTGAAGAAGAAAGATAACAATACTTTATTCTTAATCCATCAATGTGTTGATCCAAACAATTTGAGAAAGTTGGTGATGTAAATTCAACAAAGAAAACACAGGACATCCTGAAAAAATCATTTGAAGACGCTGGAAAAGTGAGGTGAGATTATAAACTCACAAAATAATGTATGAATGACTTCAGATGAAAGATAATGAAAATGTGATTGATTTCTTCACCAAAGTAATGAAGCTGGTGAATCAAATTCAAAAGACTAAAACTTACATTTCTTATAGGTCAATTTTTACTTATGGATAGTTATGGTAGCACCGAAGAAGTTATGTAGTTAGCGTTATTAAAAGATATAAATGGTATAAGGTGTTTTATTTGGGGTTTTACTTGTATAAAACCACTAAAAGAGATGTGTATACACTTATGGAGTGTGGAGTCTTGCTTCAAGTTTGAAAGTGGTTCTTAGTCTAATCGGTCTGACTTGTTGTTTCAGTTCGATTTTTACTATCATGTATAATACTTTTAATATTAAATATGTATTTATTTCGTATTCTCCCTAAAATGTTATCTTAAAAAAATAGTGAATTTTTTTCTTACTTCTAAAGTGATTACTTCTAGTTCATATTTAGCCAAACTAGAACAATAAATACTAACTTCAACAAAGTTGGCTTTATGGTTTGATGGCAGTAGTAGATGTATATGTCGTAGTCGAAGTTTGTTCTTGCAATATATATATTAGTTTTATGGTTCGACAACAACGGTCACAAATGATTGGCTCAGATGTCTCGTTGTTTTAATATCCGAGTTAATTTTATAAACATCGAAATATTGAGCTTTCACTAGCTACCTTCCTTTTTGAAACAAACTTGGGGGTTCAAAGTTGGTAGTTTAGTTCCACAAGACATATCGAATTTAGACCACGATCCTTGCATTCAATGGATGCACTTTGTGGATGTGTCACTTGACTTTTGAACAAAAATCTATTGTAGACAAAAGCTTCTACTTTTGGATCTTTCATCTCTTTAATAGATATAATCTTGCTGCTTAGAAATAATATATTTCATTAATTTCTTTGTTTTTAGTTTGTTTGCTTATAGTTTTGGTTACTTATTTCATCTTAAGTTTCACATTTTAAGTGAGTTTTTCTCCTAGTAAGAAACATTGCAACATAAACTATTTGATCAAAGGTTTCAAGTTCGAGTCTTACTAGTCTTTTTGAAGGAACATAAATATAAGTGTCTTTGGACACTAAAGTCTTACATGCCTTAGACTGAGACACCATTGCTCCATCTTAAATTTTTCTTATAAAAAATGGGAGAGTCATCATTGCCACCAGGTTTTCGTTTCCATCCAACTGATGAAGAAGTAGGATACTATCTTAAAAGAAAAGTGGAAAAGGACTTGAAATCGAGCTTGGTGTTATCCCTGTCATTGATTTTTACAAGCTTGATCCATGGGAGTTGCCTGGTAATATTCAATTTCACATTTTCATTCATCATTTGCATCATAATATTAAAAATGTAAGATTTTTTGTTTTCAAATGGAATGTTTAATATAGTATGAAGCATAATCTAAGCAAGGACTTATTTTTTACTGCATTGTCGCTTCTAATACAGATGTTAGAAGCTTAACTCATGAGGTGTGAAATGCAGAGAAATCGTACTTTAAGGAACTAAAGTCGGTTACTGGAAAGCCACCAGAAAAGAGAGAAAGATTGTGTGTCAATGCACTTCATCCACTATCACAGGAAACTGCAAAACACTTTCTATCTTGGAAGGGCCCCTTTATTGAATAGAACAAGCTGGATCATGCGAGTATCGCCTCACCGATGATCTTGGCCAAGACTCACCTTACTTTAAGGTACAAATAACAGTCACTAAGTGTTATGTATGTGATTAGTTAGCTTTGTTTTGACCTTAAGTTGACCTGCATGTGCATGTGTGTTTCCTGTAGGGTGGTTTTGCTTTGTGCCGAGCTATTAAAACGAATGAAAAGAGAAAGAGGATTGAAACTAGTTCCAGTGATGTTTCTTCTCAAGCAAGTCACCTGAATAATGAGATTGGATGTTCAAGATTTGTTACTTGTACCCAAAATGTGGCTCCGATTGCTAAGCTTAACCATTTTTCAATAGAAACCAATACTTCAAACTTATGTATATCCCCCAATATGATTCTTGATTCTTCAAAGGTATATGGTTTTTCAATTTATTATTATTATATGAACAAAGAAGGGAAGCTGAAATCCAATATCTCACTCCTCTGCATTAGGCAGTTAGGTCTTACCTATATTCACGTAGTCAAGATATTAGTGGTCATTTGATCAAGATCAGACAATTCAAATTCAAACTCGATATTTTTGTTAGTTATGTATTTTTAGGATTGACATAAATTTTGTAAAACAAATATAGCAACAATAAATTGTAAAGGATCTTTCTAAATAAGAACAGGTTAAGCCAAGAAGTTCTATTATGTGCCTGAACATGTTGAGTTGAAATGTTTCAACATCTAGAGCAATATGTCGAAGAAGATGTCCTAAACAGTTCATTCGACATCATGAACTGATGCAGGTGGATTAAAGATTCTGTTATAATTTAACAGAAGCAGAATATTCAGAGGATTTAAAGCAATCCAATGTGGCGCTGATTTAAAGATCTTGAAGATTCAAAATTATATTAGAGACAAATATTTAATAAATATAGACTTTCTAATTATAGAGATATTTTAGGAAGTTATTGTTTTTGAAGATCTTTTTGTAGCAAATTTTTCTTCGTAGTTGTAGCAGCTGTTATGATTAGGTTATAAAAAGAAGCTTTGTAACCTAGGTTTAATAACCAAACAAAGATGTAAAAGTTGTATCATTATGGTTGATTTCTAGTCACAGCCGTATGCTAAAATATTTAATCATTAGGGTTGTTTTTCTTTGTAAGCCTCGAAGCTGTTAAGCAAGAGGTATTGTATACTTGACTAAAGCTTTGAAACAAGGTTAAGATGTTGTCATGGAAGTGTGTCTTCTGATTCTGAATTGTTAAGCTTGTTATCAATGTTGTGATTGAAGGGAGTGAGATATGTTTCTCATATTTAGGAGTTCCTAGATAGAAGTTGCATTGGTAGTGATTAAGTGAGAAGATCGTAAACTAGGATGTTTGCTGAGGGTCTTTGAATTGATACTACATAATGGATTTCCTTCCTGGCTTGGTAGCCCCCAGAGTAGATGTGTTTGCATCGAACTGGGTTAACAATTTGATTGTGTTGTTTATGCTTTTCTGTATTGTATTATGCTGTGTTTTACTAGATGTCAGAAAAGATGTCTAAACATCCTGTTGGATATTTAGAATTTGTTATAACAGAATACACTAATGTTGTTTTTTGTACCTTGCCATGTTTTCTATAACAGACCAGATATCTTGACATCGAATTCGACATCTGATTCTGTCATACCAGAATTTCAATTGGTATCAGAGCAGACATCCTAGTCTGTTTTTGGATGAGATTCAAGGAGGATACTTTCTGGTTCATGATCAAGGTAGAAGATCTTTATTGAAAAACGGGTTGTTATGTGGATGGTTCCTAGAAGTGGAGGATGGACTATTATGTTGTTGCAGCATGGTGGTGAGCTGCAGTTGTGGCAGGTTTTGATTTATTTTCAAACCTTGTATGTTGGTGTCACATAAAGTATGTTGCTAGGACTAATATGTGACACCTGAAGTTGTTGAGGAGCTTGCGTTTTGATCTGTTGTGTATCTATCTGAAAACTCCTGATGTTGAGAAGGTTGTTCTTTCCTAGAGATATATCTTATGGTGGTAGGATATATGCATGTCTGCTTCAGCTGACTTTGTCAGCGATACTTGAAGATTATTGTTCAAATCCACTCATAAAGGCACTGTTAAGTGAAGTTAGTGTAAAGAGATCTGAAGATAGAAAAAGTATTTTTAACCAACCTATCTCCAGTCTATAGATCTCTTGGTGTATTCCTTGGAATGATGTCATATCTCAAGTTAGAACATCACACCAGAATTGTGCATAATTCTATTGTCTAAAGGAATGGTTATATAAATGCTTTGGGAGCTAAACTAATGCGGTTGATTCACATATGTTTGGAACCTACTCTTGTTCTGGAAGAGGAGTCATCTAGGTGGTGAGTCTGAGAAGGTTCTAGTCCTGGAACTTATCTTAGATAAGGACAATTTAATCTTGTCCTTGCTGCAGGAGTAAAGAACCTGATCTGCAAGAAGTACTACCTCTAAGAGACTTCTTGTGTATTAAGTTGTCAAGTGTTTCTTCCATCTTGAAGTTGCATTCAAGGGAAGCAAAGCAATAGCTATTTTGGGTGTAAACTCATCTCAAGTTAGAGAGTCTGAATTCTGAGCCTCAAGGAGATGTTTGTTGAGATGCTCCTACTGATGTATATGTTCTTGCTCTGTCCTGGAAGTTTGATCAGCTACTGACAATTTAACACCTAGTGTTCCCCTGCTAGTGTATATGTTGATTACTATGAAGGTTGCCTTCAAAGCCATAGTAATTTGCAAAGTCTTTTATGACTGAGACTGATGTCTGAAAAAGATGTTAGAACATCATCTCATGATGGAGTTCAGGATTAAGACACTGATCTTTTTGATGTCATCATAAAATGTTAGACGCTTTTAGAAGAAGAAGTCAGACTACCTGTCCTACCCTGTGTGAGAAGGTAATCCTATATGACAAATAGCAAATACTTTGACGGGAGACTCAGTATTTGTCTATTGTTGTTGTGATACATATGATTAAAGGTGGATACTTTGACAGGAGACTTAATACTTATCTAGAAGTTATGTATATATGCTGCCTGAACATTATGATTCAGAAAGTGTACTGCAAAATTGGTGCTAAGAGGTCATTTTGAAAATGAGCTTTGGTTGTTCATGTCAGAGGGAGTTAAGGGTGTTGCGTATGGGTGCAAAATGTTCTTATGAAACTTGAGTGTTACTGAGGCCTGATTAGAATGCTGAGAATTAGTGGAGTCTATGCTCAGCTAGAGTATTGTATTTCCATGACAACAGAGTTTGTGCAGAATCATGGGAGGGGTCCTGGTATCATCTCAGAGTTTAGAACATCTCAATCTTGTGTAACATGAGGTGTATTTTTATCTTGGAAAGTTCCTTGTTAAGTAGTTAGTATGGATATTGTTGTTGATGAAGATAGAGATGATATACTGTGTAGACATCATAACTTTGATGACCACTTGGAATGGTCTATTTCTGGTTCAGGTGCAGACCAAAATGATTATCATGAAATTGTAATAAGTAGTTTTATCATAACTTTGTAAAGAATGATTTACTCAAGGAAAAGCGTCATCCTTGGTATGGCTATGAGATGTAGTTCTTAACTATTCCTTCTAAAGTTTCAGACAATGGCAGGTTTGAGGACTTTGGAGAAGCATTGGCCGATTCTCATCAATGTGTGATATTGGTAGGAACTACTGTAGAATCAACAGAATGGAGGTTGTCTACTCAAACTTGGTTGGTGAATCAAGTATATGGGAGCATGGAACTTTTGTTCTGTTAAGGGAGGAAGTTCTTTCAAGTGGCAAAAGAAGGAGCTTAATTCAACAGCTGGATGTAGACTGATAATGTTCTAACATCTAGTTCTACATCAGAATCTCAGTTGGTGAAGTGGCACATCAATTAAGATAGAATGATCTACATGAATTGAATGCTTCAAAAAGAGTGCTCTCTTGACAGTTTGCGGAAGATCAATTTTAGTAAGTTGATTAGGATATCTTTGTGAGTATTCTGAAAAATGTGAAGAAGACAATTTATGACAATTGACTTTTCATATGAGGATTCATAAATGAGGTGCTCAAATTGTGGCAATTGGTTGATCTCTAGAGTGGATTCGAAGAACCAAGATAATCAGGGTGTGGCAACTGGTTGCTCTTAAGGTTTGTCTTGGAACAAGTTACTCTTGGGCAGAAGGGTGATGAGTTGAAGACTCAAGGAAGGTGGATGAAAGTTTATTACTCTTTATGGAGTTCTGATACAAGCTGGTGGCATAGTGCAGGTAAAGGTCTTCAGGTATTGAATTACTATAGTAAGTCCAGTTGGTGGAACATATCAAGATTCATGGTGATGATGTCTTGGTGTATGGAGGATGTGCTAACGGATGTTATAACATTGTCTGGGATGATTGTATTTATTGTATCTTATATTAGTCTACCTAATCATAGGGGTGAATGATGAAGTAGAAGGTCTGTCTTGGAAGAAGATTGTAGAGAAAACTGGAGTAGATCAGGTAGTGACTGCTTGAAAATCTGTATGTAGATATTCATAAATTGATTCTAATGTCAAAATTAGATGATTGGATGAATATTGTCTGGAGTGGCTGGCCAAGAAGAAAAGTTTGTGAAGGTAATGTAGGCCTAATGACAAATCTTGCTAGTGAGAAGTTGATCAGTTGTTGGAGCATGAGGTAACAACAAACTAAGAGGGGATCATGTGCGTTTTGGTACAAGGAATGATTGTGTTCAATTGTGAGTTGAACAAAAAGTGAGATCTTGAAGACATGAAGATCCGTCTTATGTTTTCCATTCATCAAAGTACAAAGGAACACATGTTATCCTTGATAGAGGGAGAGTGTTACATTTTTATGTAGCTGGAATTGTGAAGTTAAGGGGGAGTAATATTGTTTTTAGTGGTCTGAACAGTACATGTTATGGCTAAAAAGAGAGAAAAGGGATTAATATCATGTTCCTTGGACTATTCATACTCTGAATGGTTGTTTCATGTTAGTCATCATGTTGTAACATGTTCCACTACGTATGGTAATGTATCTATCAAACTGATATATTTTACTTAGTTGTTGTGTGCCTTCCTATGTGATCCAAATGAGGGTTGTATTGTGTGTCAAGAACATGTGTTTTTTTCCTTAGGCCAAACAAATGTTTATTGTGGACGAAGCTTGCAGAAGGATGTGAAACACAGGTTTTATTCATGTGTGTTTGTTATTGGTCCATTTATTTTGGGAGAATAAAGTCAGCTGGTCTAGATCTGATTTGGACGACCCACATTAATTGGTGCAGAAGTTTTTGCGCCTATAGTAAAGATCTTTGACCAAGGACGCTTCCTCATTCAAAGAAAGATTGTTAATCTCTTTGTCATTGCTTACTATTTATAGAAGCGCGTTTCTCCTCATTCAGCCTGTGAGTGGTTTCATCTTTTCTTCTCTCTTATGGGTTTTATCTGTATTTGGATAAGTACTGCATGGATTTGGTGTTGTGAAGGATGTCTTTGCCAATTTTTGAGTAAAAAGGGGGGGAATGGGTTTGCTCAGATGGTGTGTATGGAGTTGTTGTTCCAATGGTTGTGTCAGACGTGTTCCAGGTGTGGTGGCTGGAATGTCAAGATGGATGTTGTAGTTTTAGTCATTGTGACTTGTGTCCTAAGTTATGAACACAATTGTGACTTGTGTTCTGAGTTACATAAGTGAATGGGTGTCTTGTTCTCTTATGTCACCATTGGTCTCCTTGAAGGATAGTGTTTCTCAGCCTGTGAAGAATATTTCTGGGAACCTGAATGGATAGGGGTAGTAATGAATTAGTTCAGCCAAGAGTTCAAGATTTTCTACTCCTTGTCCACTGCTATTTACACTGATGTTAAGGAAGGCTGTTGAGGAAGATGTCGAGCAACATGTCCTGACATGATGAAGAAAAGGTTGCTATTGTTTTTTCAGTTTTGCTGCTGTAATATGAGTTGTAATTTTTGTATTATTTGTTTTAGCCAAAATTAGCCAAAGGGGGAGATTGTTAGTTATGTATTTCTAGGTTTGACATAAATTTTGTAAAACAAATATAACGACAATAAATTGTATAGGATCTTGCTAAGTAAGAACAAGTTAAGCCCAAAAGTCCTATTGTGCGCCTAGACATGTTGAGTTGAAGTGTTTCAACATTTGGAGCAACATGTCGAAGAAGATGTCCTAAACAGTTCATCTGACATCATGAACTAATGCAAGTGGATTGAAGATTCTGTTAAAATTTAACAGAAGCAGAATATTCAGAGGATTTAAAGCAATCATATGTGGCGCTAATTTAAAGATCTTGAAGATTCAAAATTATATTAGAGACAGATATTGACTAAATATAGACTTTCTAATTATAGATATATTTTAGGAAGTTATTGTTTTTGAAGATCTTTTTGTAGCAGATTTTTCGGCATAATTGTAGCAGCTGTTATGCTGCGTTTTTAAAAGGTCCAAAATCCAGTTGGGATTAGGTTATAAAAAGAAGCCTTGTAACCTAGGTTTAATAACCAACCAAAGATGTACACGTTGTATCATTAGGGTTGAGTTCTAATCACAGCCGTATGATAAAATATTTAATTATTAGGGTTGTTTTTCTTTGTAAGCCTTGAAGCTGTTAAGCAAGAGGTATTATGTACTTGACTGAAGCTTTGAAACAATGTTAAGATGTTGTCATGGAAGTGTGTCTTCTGATTCTGAATTGTTAAGTTTGTTATCACTGCTGTGATTGAGGGGGAGTGAGATAAGTTTCTCATATTTAGGAGTTCCTAGATAGAAGTTACATTGGTAGTGATTAAGTGAGAAGATCGTAAACTGGGATGTTGTTGAGGGTCTTTGAATTAATACTACATAATGAATTTCCTTCCTGACTTGGTAGCCTCCAGAATAGATGTGTTTGCATTGAACTGGGTTAACAATTTGATTGTGTTATTTATGCTTTTCTGTATTGTATTATGTTGTGTTTTAGTGGATGTCAGACAAGATGTCTAAACATCCTGTAGGATATTTAAAATATGTTATAATAAAATACAGTAATGTTGTTATTTGTACCTTGCCATGTTTTTTTATAACATACCAAATGTCTTGACATCGTATTCGACATCTGGTTCTGTCATACCAGAATTTCAACTTTGAATTATGAAATACAATTTTAAGTATGCAATTTTTTAGACCGTCTCATATTGATCAAACTACCGCCGATATTTTGACTACGTGAGTGTGGGAGCCCTTACCGAATTTCATAATTTGGAGATGTTTCTCAAGTTTTTGCTACACCAACTGCAGGAGTATACTAAAGTACAAGATGCAGTGTCTCAATCATTGGAATGTATAACAATTTCACCTAATTTATCCTACTCAAATTTAAATAGTGAAATTGAATTTTCTCATAATGTAAGTCAAATTGGATGCATATCACCTTACTCCATTCAAGGGAATTTCATGGAATGTTCCTTATGAGACTTTTGATCAAATTAATTCAGTATCATATCAAGATCAATTTTGAAGGCAAACAAGTGAAGATTAGTGTTAATGATAAATCATTGTGGGGACTAGTTAGCTGAAATCTTAACGTAGAATGATAAATAACAAACACTACTTCCAAAGTACGATCTCTTTGTAACACCGATATTTCTAATAAAATAAATATATTAGTATAGTATAGTATTCCTTACCTTCTAATGAAGTTCTAATATAAGCTTGCAATTTTAGGGCTACAAAACACTTCAACTTCTTGAATAGTTGCTCTAGACTCATCACCAAAGATAGACTCCTTGCCATCTTCCCTTTTAGCATAAGACAATCCCAATCTAGACTTAGCTTGTGTTAAATCACCAACACCAGAATTAGTATCAGGCCCAGCAAAACCACCCATAACCGGTGCTAACGGGGGGCCGATGAGAAGCCCGTCAGCCCCGAACTGTGGCCCGCCGCGAGCATAATCAAACAAAGCTGCACCACTTCCACCAACCTTAGGCAAAATAATGGGTTCATTTTTATTTTCTATCCAATAAAATAGAAATGCATCAAATGTGTCATAGTAATCATCTGTGCTTCTATATCCTTCAGGGTTAAATGCTCCAAACTTGAAAGAGTTGTCTGTGTAGCCTATTATTACACATGGTCCTTTGAAGTCACAACATTGGTGAAAATTTGTTGCGCTAAATCCATCTATTGTTGCCCTGTAGCAGCATTTTAGTTCCTTACCTGATTAAAACACAATTAAAAAACCGGATAGACAAACATGTTAATTACAAAGCGGTCTTAAAGTGTATGCAATGCTGACTACTGCAGATGACCCGGAATTTATTACAACTAAACCGTGGTTAAATAGGGTTTCATAAAATTTATGTCACTCTTAAACCGTGAAAAAACAAGACCCTTATTTGTTTTTCCTTAACTGCACTAATCTACATCTGGTCTCTGAAAACTTGAGACAGCGGATTCAAAATTTTTAGAGTAACTAACTTGTCGGAAAAAAAATACCTTTCAAAAATGTTTTGGAAACCAGAGAAGTTGAGAAAGTGAGATCAATATCATGGTATTTAATCTGAGGTTTGTCATCAACTCTCTTTCTGCCTATGTTCCAACCAAATAAGCAATTTGGGCCTGTCTTCCTCCCTTGGAATGATAGAGAGTTTGATAAACAAGATGCCATCCAAAGATGACCAAAACTATGAATAACTATCCATTTATCTATCTAATGCATTTCCACCTCTAAACAAAACTCATCATCTTATCCATATGTTCTCATAATAGTCAGTAATCACTGGACCCACTTCTATGGTAAATTTGGACCACATTGAGCTTTTATGCTATTATCAATACAAAATATATTTCCTAATATTGTCAATGCAAAGAGAGGACTAGTTACTGTTCAAGGAGGCCTTTGGCCCGTAGTTCTAAATTACGGTCCACAACAACAATTTCATCCGTAATATAGAGGTTTTAGGCGTTTCCACAATAACATTGCATCTGCAATTGTAGCCAAATCAGTCATATTGTTTTCTTTGCCTCGGGCCTACTTTCTTTGTTTTTGTTTGCTCGGCTCAAGGTTCTCGAGTTCCACTTGCCGTTTTTTTAGTCAGTTTGGTTTGGATAGACTGTTAAGCCATAAGGCATTTTGACTCTGATATCATGTTAGAATGAGGTGCAAACATTCTCAATTTAGTTCCGAACAATGTTGAACTTGATCTCAAATAGAAAGAAGAAAAAGGAATAGATTGGAAGTGTAATAGTATTAGACCTAAACCAAAATTACTAGTATATTACATAATCTGATATGATAAAACATAATCTAAGATATACATTATGACAATCATTTATAAAATACCAAATAATGAATAATGTATTTCCTTGTTTGTTTCCATTCAGAATCATTCTCCACCATGAGAAGGTAAATGATTCTCCAACACATCAACTCTTGGTTTTTCACAACTATCAAAAAACTCATCACCATGTCTATACTCTTTGAAATACGCCAACCTTCCAAGTTCTTCAACTTCATCAATGATCAAATCCAGTTTCGCCACCGTTTCCACAAGCAAAGAAGCAAAAGCAGCAAAAGGCAATGCCTCAGAAAACTCAAGACTAGTAATAGCAATTTTACTCATCTGGCTTCTCAACACCTTACGCTCCGGTAATTGTTCTACATCCTTAGTCTGCTCAGCAGACACTATTTTGGTTTTCCAATCTAACAAAGCTGAAGAATCTGTTTTAACACTTGTCAACGAGGCTTTTCCATGTTTTGTAATCTGTTCTGTTGCTCCTGCTTGTGCAGCAGCTATGGTTGCCAGCATGTTACTAGCTTGGATGTCTTTCGAGCTTAAGAAGAGCCGTGGCTGTGATTTTATCGCGGTGTTGAGGTCTTGTAATGCTTCGTGAAGATGATCAGAGAGTATTTCTGGTGAGCAATGGCGTCTACTTCTTATGCTGCTGGCAAGTTCTATCAGTACTTTTGATACCTCTGCGGCTAGTCTTATGCAAGGATCCTTGAATAGAACTCGAACAGATTGCGGTGTCTGAAAAATATTTTGTTAACTAAAATGAGAAAAGAATTAATCAACTAGGGAGATATTGCATGATGTATCCTTTTTCAAATTTCTACTGGTAACATGTTAGTGTCAATATCGTGTCTGATGTCCTTTTCTAATGACTACTATTTTGTGATCAGGTGAAGATTTTAAAGGTCAAATTTATGTTTAGAACTCGAATGTAATGTTACCTGAATTTCTGTTCTCAAACAGCCATGTAGAGCTACTACTGTATATCCAAATTGACGAAGAACGGTGCCGACTTTTACATACTGTTTTGATGGAAATTTGTGACAGTACCTAAAATATCTTGGCTCCCAACTTGCATGTAATGCCTGCACAATTCAAAACAGAATCATTTGAAGAATAATATATTTGAAGAATAAGAAATTTGTGACATTACCTAGATGGATACAAAGCTTACCAATGTTTCATCTGTGGATTTTGAATCTAAAACTGCCTTATAACCTTTGTATATTGGATCTTCCGATGATTTTACATCACCAGAAAAATCAACTTCTCCATAGAAATACTCATTGACACAAGCTGCAAGAATTCACACCTTCAAAATATTGACTTACAAGGTAAGAATTATCGATACTCTATGAATTTGTTATGAATTTGGCGTACCTTCTATAGATTTGGCTAGGCCGTCGAGTTTGAAAGCAGTGGAATGATGTAAATCTTCGCCAGACCAATTCGGAAAGACGAAAAGGCTCATCACAAGACAAACAGCACAACCTATGGCTATGGTGTAGAAGCGGTCATGTGCAAGTTTGAAGACATGATCAACCCGATAACTCGAAACCGTTAACAAGTTGAAGGTTAAGAGAAATATAACCACGCCATAATCATAATTCTTCTTTATAGAAGGAATGAACCTAATATACGTGGCTACAGATCCTGCCAGATACATACAACATGAACGAAATCAAAACCCGAAATTAAGTACTTCTTACAGCAAAAAAAAATGATATACCTATTATCAAAACTGCAACTGCAATGAAAACAGCTTGAAGTATCTGACCAGATGCATTTGCAATATAATCTAGAAGAAATGCTAATAGTCCTGCTAATAGTGTCCCTAATCCTCTATTCAGCCCTTTGCGTAACGTTGCCCCTGCCAACAAAAGAAACTACAAATGAAACTCATCCTTGTACTATAAGTAGAGCATCTAAATTTTTTGGAGGCCGTGTGTGCAGGTTAGTCGCGGTTTAACCATGACAAAATACATAGAGGTCTTATTTAGCCACAATTTAACTTTAAAAAATCTTGGCCATGTGAGGTAGTCAGTCTTGCACGTCTTCAAAGACGATCCTGACTATATATAAAGTAGCTCTTGATAGGAACTGATACATACCTGCGGTGAACTCGAAAACGACGACGACGGTTATGACAGCCCATATAGCATTTTGTCCAATCCCTTTAAAGAGTGGTTCCAAAACATAAAGCAATGATACAAGAGTAAGAGATAAACCAACTTTGAATGCATGGATCAACCTTCTTGGATCATCACATCCCACTTTCCATATAGTCTTCCAAGCCAAACAAGGAAACCTTTTAAACCTCTCACCAAAAACATGCATACGTTTCTTCCAATTCTCAATGTTTCTGCCACTTTCATTCCGAGCCATACTCAATTCAAGGTCACTATGAACTTTAGGAACCATTTTTTAATATAGGTTTCTCAAATGGAAGGTTTTTTTGTGTGAGAAGTGAGAAGTTTAATGTTCTACAAGAGACTTGAACAACTTTATATGCTTGTTGTATAGGGAGAGAAAGAAAGTAGAGATGTCATTTTTACTTTCACATGAATTGCATTATAAAGTTATGAATGCATTAATAAAAAGTAGCTGTCTCAAGTAGTAATTAGATTTGACCTCTGTTGTTTTTTGTTTCTTTTTTTCTGCTGCTGTTTTCATCATTTTATATTTGTGTCCGATTCTTTTTTAAACTTGAATACAATTTGTACAGGCTTATTCTTTTTTACACAACTTCACACATATTTGCATTTAACTGCCATTCAATTAAAATCAAAATACTATCATGTATTTCTATTAATTATCAAGATTGACGGAATCGAGATCTTACATATAAAATAGAGAAAATTGCAAGATAGTAAAACAAAATAGTAAGATTCTACTTAAATAAAGATAATATTAATTGAGAATGATTTTAAAATGAGAGATAAAAGGAATAAACAGCCACTAAGAGAAAGAAATTAATAGTCACATTAGACAAAGTTTTGTTACTTTGATATGCATTGATGTAAGATTCTTGTTATTGATTAATTAGTATCTGATTCATAAGTTGACACTATACTATTTCATATTCAAATAATATTTTTTACCTTGTTATTGAATTAGTATCTTATTTTTAAGTTGACACTAAACTATTTCAAATTCAAATAATTTTTTTTACCTTAAAGTTCTCAAGATAACCATCAATTTTATTCATCATATTCATATCTCTTTACACCATCTTTTCTAAACCTGCATACAAAATCAAGAAAAATGTGAGTTTTCTATGGCCAAAATCCCAGTAAAACAAACAAAAAATTTTGGAAAAAACATTTTATAGGAATTTGCGAGGAGTCAAATACTCTCGAAAGTATTCATCTTAGATGCATATTCATACTACTTTTACTTAACTCATGTATCAAATTAAATTTAAAATGAATAATAAATATTATTATTTTTAAATAATAAATTAACAACAACATATACAAAAATAACTATATAGAATATTTTCTTACTAACCTGTAAGATGTTCAAAGATATCAAAGATTTGGACGGTTGTTCAACTATGCAAAATAATGTTTGAATCAGAATGCTTGTAACAAATTATGAGTTTAAAGAAGAATTTTGAAGAAGATGAAGATTGAAAATAGTTGAGTTGGGAGGAAGAAATTTGAGGAAAAAATGTGTGACAAAGGTGGTAAGGAGATGTTATTTATGGATTTCTTTTACAGAGTGTCGTATGTTTTCTGTTGTTGTTGCCAGCAGTATAATTCCTAACGAACTCTATTGCAAACAATATGTAACTATTGCAATTTTTTAAAATGAATTTATTTTTAAAAAGGGGAGTTGTTATTTTAGTGATACATCCATTGCTTCACTTTATTATTATTAGCTTTGAAATTAGCTTTGTAAGTCTACAATATACAAATATATGTGAAATTATTAATCCCATTTCTTGTTGATTATTTTTCATAAAAATTGGTACTAACAAATGAAAAAAAGAAAAAAAGTTAGTAATGTTGAAAAGTTCCTTGATTTGTATACCACGGAGAGGAAAAAACGTCGGTTAAACATTGTAGCGGAGTTGAGTGGTTCATAGAAACATCTTTATGATATGTTGTCCACCATTCTTCAAATTCTTTTGTACATAAAGAAGAAACTTGAAATTCAAAAGGATTAGATTAATGACTTATTGGGTGTTAAAGTCTGAACATGCTTGATAGTCCCTTTTCGACAGTGTGGTGTTGGTAAAAAAAAATTCCTTTTAATGGATGAAAATAGACTTTAGTAAGAATTGGCTAAAGTCAAATTGTCTAGCCATCAAGTTTGGTTGATAACGAACAAGCCTCAAACAAGTTTTCCCTATCGAATTTCTAGTCGACAAAACAGTAGGTTTGAGGAAAGCTACCCAAATGTTGAGGGCTTTAGAATGGTGTTCAGTCAAAGAAATTGTGAATTCTCTTCTAAACCATTATGGTCCATAACTTTGATTGATGAATGGTGCCACAGTGGAGACAAATGTGGCACAATTCACATATAAATAAATGTTTGGTGAAGGCTTCTTTTATTGATAGACCCGAAGGGAAATCAAGATACAAATGCAGCAGAAAACACAATTTTCCCTTTAGTTGATTCTTACAAATGAACATGACCAATGATAGAAACGTATACCTCTTGTGGTGATTAACATTTTTAATGCAGATCCAGATGAATGATCACCAGCATTGAATGAAGAACAACGCCTTTACACATTCTACAAGAATAAAGTGCCTTCAATCTCAATGATAACTGCTACGAATAAAAACTTTAAGAGAGAGAGAGATTATGGTCAGGGTTTCACCAACCGAATTTCATCAAGTTCAAAAAGCTTCCACACAAGATTGTATTTATAGAAGCACTTAAGTGCACAATGCCACTGAGTCCAATTTAGTCTTTTTTCTTTTACAAATTTTAAGTTGATCCCTTACGTTATTTAAAAGTACCACGTTTGTCCATTGTTAGAAAAGTTAGTTTTTCATTAAATCTCTAGCTGATGTGTTAAGTTTTAGCTGATGTGTTTGGTTACGTGACAAGTAAGCTTCTTCATTTTTTGTTCTAAAAATAATTACCACATTTTTCCTTTTCCTATATATATAATAGTACTATCTAGTTACATCTCGACACACAAAACCAAACATTTTAAAAAAATTGAAATCTTTGTTGAAGAAAGTACTATCTCGCAGAACCGATGGATGATATATCTTTGTTGAAGAAAGTTCCACTGCTCTCTGCTCTTGCTTTGTCCAACGTTTTCGACAAGTATTTCTCATTTCGAGGAATCCATACATGAAGCATATAAAAAGCTTGAGTTAGTCAAACAATAGGTTGTGAGAAATAAAAAGTTAAATGAAATAGATACCATACTGAAGAATCACATGTGTGGACTTTGGCAAAGTCATGGAACCCATGTCCGATTGGCATGTTAACATGGTGGAAAACATTTATTTGATTCAAGAACTTAATGGAGATATCTCTAGTTTCTTCTCTTTATTCTTTTCGATTTACTCCAAATTTAGGGACATCAAATTGCTAGGTTTATGTTTGCTAATCCCAGATTCAAAATAAATAGAAAAAGAAACATAAACCCAGATTTAAGAGAAATAGAAAGAGGAACATAAACTCAAATCAAACAAGTTTTAATCTTGAGATTCAAAGTTTTTGTGGTGAGGATAATTTTATGTTGATGAATATGTGTTATGGATATCGTGTTCTTGATGTTGATAGTGATGAATAACACCATGAGTAATTAAAAATAAATAAAATTGTGTTATTTTTATTGTTTTAATTATTAATTAATGGAAAGGTTTGTTGATATTTTTATTGTAATGTATTTGTTTGGTGTTTTTAATTATTTTCATTTTAATTGACACATTGACATTGCCATGTATTAAAAAGAAATGACACATTTTAAAGAAGACAATTCAACATTCATCTCAGTTTACATGTCATCTCAACTAACACTGTTTGTCAATATTTGACGGAAATGACTACTTTGATTTTGTTAGACAAAGTAATGAACCAACTTGAAACTTAAAAAAAAAAGAAGACCAAAATGGACCAAAATGTATAGAGGTAAGGGACTAAAAAGAGTATTAAACTTATTATATTTAATAACTATTATTATTATTATTATTATTATTATTATTATTATTATTATTATTATTATTATTATTATTATTATTATTATAACATTAACTATTATTATATTATACGATTTTCCATATTTCACTCAAGTACAACGTACCTTACGGTGTTTCATAATTCTCTCAAGTACACTGTACCTTATAATATTCCTTATTTATTTTATCTCTCATCAATTTGTCCTTATGTGTGTGATCCTATAGGTTCTCGTGGCGTTGACAATTATATTCAATCATACATTTAATATAATAAACAGTGAGTGGTAACTAGAAACACATCACTGTTATCAAAGTCACAAAAATTTCATGTGATATGACGAAGCCTTTTCATGATAATATTATTGAGTACAATTACCCTTTTGCCCTCATGTCTATATTGAACACAAGACATATAGAATGTATCACCCTTGTCCAGTTTAATATTGGACCCTTAGACATTTATCCTGTTACGCAGGATAAACAAATTTCATCAAGGCCAATCATGTCCCTCAGGATACTTTATGGAGTACCCATCAACTGTCTTTATGGTCATCTAGTTACGAATAATGTTTAATCAATAATAAAGTACTCGACTGAACATCTAGGGTTCATAGTGGTTTCAGGTCGAAAGGTGGTATACACCACTTTCACCATAAGAATAACTTATGACACTTTGCATAACTTTCTATTTAGTATTCTCATAGTGGGTCAGTCTAGTATAAATATTACTCCTAATATTCATACTTATGTGAAAATTTGATGATTCTTTATCCATGATCCATGAGATGTGATCATCAGTCAATCCATATAATAGTCTCAATGTTTTAATGCTATCTCAATTCACAATAAATATCGACTATAGATACTTTAATAATAATGTCCTTATATTAATGAGATCTCATGATTAAGTCACACTATCATTTCATTAAACAGACTAGCTATTCTAGGGATTTTATCATTTTGGAAAAACAAACATAATAAAGAAATGTCTTCTTAATTATTAATAAATAATTCGATACAAGTACAAAAACTATTGGCCTATAAGGCTTACACCAACAATCTACCACTAGCACTAGAGCAAATTAGGCATACCCCTAATACCCATAGATCTAGTATGGCCAACATGCTTATGTTGTGCAAGAGGATTTCTCAACGGGTCAACGACATTGTTAAGTGCTGATACTCTTCATATATTCACATCTCCTCTATCTATTATCTCTCGAATGAGGTGATATCATCTAAGTATGTGTTTGAATCGTTGATAAGATCTAGGCTCCTTAGTTTATGCAATAGCACCATTGTTATCACAATAAAGATCAATAAAATCCACAATACTAGGGACTATGCCAAGTTAACTAATGAATTTCTTGATCCAAACAACTTCCTTTGCTGCATTTGAGGCAACAATGTACTCGTCCTCGGTTGTGGAATCAATAATTGTATCCTGCTTTGAACTTTTCCAGCTCACAGTGCCACCATTTAAGAAAAGCACATAACTAGATTGCAATCTAAAGTCATCCTTATCTGTCTGGAAGCTAGCATCCGTGTATCCAATTAAGACGAGTTTTTCTTGACCTCCATATATCAAGAATGAGTCCTTAGTCCTTCTCAAGTACTTAAGGATATTCTTGAAAACAACCCAATGAACATCATCAAGATTATATGAGTACATACTCGTTGCACTTAGAGTATACAAGACATATGGTCGAGTACATAACATGGCATACATGATAGATCTTATTACATATGCATATGGAATGTTATTCATGCGATCCCTTCCCTCCTTAGTTTAAAGGGATTGTATTTTTGATAGACACATGCCATGTTGTATAAGTATGAATTCTTTCTTGGAATCATACATATTAAAGTGTATCAACACTTTGTCTATGTATGTACTCTGACTCAGGCCAAGTAGTTTTTGTGATATGTATCTATAGATCCTAATTCTTAGTATATCGGTTGTTTCACCCAGGTCCTTCATAGAAAAGCAACCAGTTTTTTCATCCTGTAAGATATAGATGGAAAACAACCATTATTTTCATTAGAGACTCAAGATAAGAACATTTATCTTGATGATAACCTACTTCAAGTATAATTCTCCCAGAGAATCAGCCAGCACATCCACACTAAAATCAGAGTCCATAACAGAACCTAACATATAAGTAAGGTAGTCATAAGTTATACATAATCATCTTCAAGATCAAACATATCTAGCTTTCCTTGAGCAGAAGTATCTTCAAGATGTCAGGGTGAATGTTCTAGACATTTATCCTTGACTTTCAATCCACATGCACAAAACCTGGTTGAGATGCCTTCCACAGTTTTTCATCAAATATTAGGTCACAAGCTCCTATAGAGAAGAGACAAAAAGTGTAACGCCCTATTTATTTAATTAATTATTTAATTAAATATATTTGTATTAGGTTGTTTGATTTAATTGTCAAAGTTGTGGAAAAGTCGATTTAAGTTATGTTGTTGTTAGTTAAATTAAATTAAGTTGATTAAGCTGTAAAAATATTAGTAGAATAATACTATTATTGTTAATGGGCTTACATATGAATAGAATTAGTAAGAGTGTGGGTTTATGAATTAGGCCCATTAGAATTAATAAAATTATAAGTTAAGTAGAAAAATAAGAGGAGTTAGGTTTTGTCAGTAAGAGGAAAAATAAGAAGTTTAGAGAGGTTATGGGAAGTTACAGAGATGAAGCAAAGGTTTCAATCGGAGAGTTAGAGTGACCTTCAATCCAAGGTAAGGGTGAGGTCCTGACTCTATAATTAGGTAATTTTTGAATAATATGTGGGACGAGGTTTAATAGAATTGCTTTTGTCTGTGTTGTTGAATAGTTCTGGTTGAATACCAAAATTGATTGATGTTGTTGAATTAGTCTGTTATTTCTGTTGTTGTGGGTGTTGACATTAATTTTGGTAAAACTAACCTGACAACAACATGTTGGAAAAAATGTTCTAAAATGTTGAAGAACAAGTTCTATAGCAGGTTTAGTAAGTTGTCAGATAAGAACTCCTAACATGGCTGCTCAGACATCTATACATATGTGGTTATAATACTTGGCAGATGTTGAGCCAAATGCTGAGATGTCAGAGTAGATGTATTAACATTTGTCTGTCAATTTTGGGCAACTTTGCAGAAAGTTGTGTTTTGATTCTAGAAGTTTTTTAACAGGTGTTTGTTTCTGTGATTAGTTTGATTGATGGCAAAAATCAAGGAGGAATTTTATGATTAACAAAAGCTATTTTGTTTCATATATTTGAAGATATTTTCATATCCTTTAGGTTGTTATTTTTGGAAAGATCTGATGTTTCCATTCTTGTACTTTTTGGTTTTAGAATATTTGAAGATCAATCAGTTTCTAACGAAGATCAATTATGACTGCTTTTATTGCTCATATTCATGAAGATCCTTCTCTACTTAAAGTGGTGCATCCCTAATTGAAAGTGATATAAATTAGAGATTGAGAAAGATGCACACTCTGAGTTAGGGTTTTGTTTTTGTGTTGTTAATTGTGAGCCATTCCTACATCACCTAGATGTTTGAATTGGATTGATTTTTGAGTTGTAATTTTGTCCACTCTAAGCTTTTAAGCATAAGTGTATTTTATTGATTGAAGATTTTAAGCAAGATCAAGTTGTTTATCTTGTAAGAGTATTCTTCTATTTTATTATAAGGTTTTTCTTGATTATCACAATGTGTGATTGAAGGGGAGTGAAAGGGGGTTCTCTTATCTAAGGGTTCTTAGATAGAAATTGCACTGGGTAGTGATTAAGTGAGAAGTGTAAACTGGGATTGTTTAGACTTAAAATTGATACTACTGATAGTGGATTTTCTTCCTGGCTTGGTAGCCCCCATAGTAGGTGAGTTTGCACCGAACTGGGTTAACAATCCCTTGTGTTATTAGTGTTGTACTTTATACTGTATTTACCTTGTTAATGTTCAGATTTTAATGTCGTAACATCTTATTCGACATCACATATCTAATACCATAATTTCAATTGGTATCAGAGCAAGCATCCTGCTCTGTTTCTGGATGAGATCTAGGGACAATACTTTCTATTACAATGGACATGGAACTAGGGTTTTTCAACAGACCTCCTATTTTGGATGACACTAATTATGATACTTGGAAAGTGCATATGGTGACTTTTCTAAAAACTATTGATAGCAAAAGCTGGAAAATAATTATCAAAGTTTGGAAACATCCTATTGTGAAGGACAAAGATGGAAAGTATACAACATAATTGAAGCTAGAAGAGGACTGGTCTAAGGAAGAAGATGATCTTGCTCTTGGAAACTATAGGGCCTTGAATGTCTTATTCAATGGAGTGAACAAGAACACCTTCATATTGATAAATAATTGTACTGTTGCTAAAGATGCATGGGAAATTTTAAAGAATGCTCATGAAGGAACCTTTAGGGTGAAGATGTCAAGACTTCAACTTCTTACCACCAAGTTTGAGAACTTGAAGATGAAGGATGATGAGATCATTCACGATTTTCACATTAATATTCTTGATATTTTCGATACATCTAGTGCCTTGGGAGAGAAGATGTCAGAGGAGAAGCTGGTTAGAAAGATTCCCAGGTCGTTGCCCTAGAAGTTTGACATGAAGGTCACAACTATTGAAGAAACTCAAGACATCAACAACATGAAGGTGGAAGAGCTTGTTGGGTAACTTCAAACTTTTGAATTGGCTATCAATGAAAGATCTGAAAAGAAGAATAAAAGCTTAGCTTTTATCTCCAATACTTATAATGAAGAGGTTCAATGTGACATGGAGACTGATGAAGGAATTTATAATGAAACTGTGATTCTTGGGAGGCAAGTCAGTAAGGTGCTAAAATATATGGATAGAAAGTCAAGAACAGATGTTGCAAACATGTCATTCAACTTTAGGAAGAACATTGATTTTTAGAGAGAAGAAAGAGTAGAGGAGAAAGACAATCAAGAAAAAGCTCTCACTTGCAGATATGATTCTGATGAAGGATTTGATGATGTAGAACTTACTTTAGCTGCTTCCTACAGGGAATTGTGCCTTAGAAGTGCAGAAGTTTGTCAACAAGGGGATAAACAAAAGAAAATTATAATCCAACTGAAGGAAGAAAAGGAAGAGCACATGGAAACTATCTCTAAGCTGGAAAATGAAGTGATTGCGCTGAACTCTAAACTTGACAGAATGTCCAAGTCTGTTAGAATGCTGAACAGTGGCTCTAACACATTAGATGAAATTCTTTAGTTTGGAAAAGTGGCAAGAGATATGAGTGGAATATGATTTAATAAAGGAAAGGAACCTCTTACAGACTTCCTTCATCCCAAACCTAAACCAAAGATGTTGAATCAAATATATCAACATCATGACAGAAGTAAATTCAATCAAGTTGAAGATGTTATAGGTCTTGGTTATGATAATCAAGTTGTGATGAAGAAAGGAAAAATATCTGCAATGAATTTTGTTTAACCTAAAAGAAAACAGGAACAAAAGATGTCAGGTCAAAAGTCCAAACATCAGAAAAGACATCACTGTGGAAGCAAGAACTAACAGTGGAAATGTCATTATTGTGAAATGTTCGGTTACATAAAACCTTAATGTTACAAATTGTATGGTTATCCAAAATAGTCAATACAACCTAGGAATAATCATGGTATGATTAAAACTAGAAAGGTGTGGAGACCTAAGGTTGTTGAAAGTAAGAAATATTTTTCTGAAGACAACGAGGAAAATGTTGATGAAAAGAACCATCAATCTACAGAGATGGTCAATTTTGATGATCTGAATATTGATGATGTGGTTTCTGTTACTAAGAAAAGTAAGGAATCATTCTCAATTGAGTCAGAGTATGATGTTGAACATAATGTCCAGGATTTCATGCCTCTACCTCTAGTAAAGAAGCAAGATGCAACTGAGAAACAAATTTTTTCTTCGTTTAGTGTCTTTTCTGCTCTTGGTGATTGGATGTGTTCTGCTGCAAATTTACTTACTTTTGGTTGATTACCCTTAGTGCATAGTTTCTTGATTTGTTATATTATGGCTAAAAGGGGGGAGAAGTAAGTAATAATAGTGTTCTTTGGTCGTTTCCTTAAGGGCGAGAGATTCTTCTACTAAGGGGAAAATATTTATGTTTAATTATTGGATGTAGAAGAAGATCTTTGTGAAAAGGTTGTCATGTTTTCTGCTGCTGACCTGATGTTAGCCTCTGATCTGGAAGAAGGGTTATTGGTTAGTTTTAGCCAAAATATGCCAAAGGGGGAGATTGTTAGTTCTGTTGTTATAGGTGTTGACATTAATTTTAGTAAAACTAACTTGACAGTAACATGTTGGACAAAATGTTCTAACATGCTGAAGAACAAGTTCTATAGCAGGTTTAGTAAGTTGTCAGATAAGAAGACTTGACATGGCTGCTCTGGCATCTGTACAGATGTGGTTATAATACTTGGAAGATGCTGAGCCAAATGCTGAAACTTCTTTAATTGTCATAACAATATTTTTGTTATGTGATGTCAGAGAAGATGTTTTAACATCTGTCTGTCAATTCTGGGCAACTTTGCAGAAAGTTGTGTTTTGATTCTAGAAGTTTTTTAGCAGGTGTTTGTTTCTATGATTAGTCTGATTGGTGGTAAATATCAAGGAGGAATTTTATGATTAACAAAATTTGTTCTGTTTCATATATTTGAAGATATTTTCATATCTTTTAGGTTGTTATTTTTGGAAAGATCTGATGTTTCCATTCTTGTGCTTTTTGGTTTTAGAAGATTTGAAGATCAATCAGTTTTTAATGAAGATCAATTATGAATACTTTCATTGCTCATATTCATGAAGATCATTCTCTACTTAAAGTGGTGCAATCCTAATTGAAAGTGGCAGAAATTAGAGATTGAGAAAGCTGCACATTCTGAGTTAGGGTTTTGTTTTTGTGTTGTTAATTGTGAGTCATTCATACATCACCTAGATGTTTGAATTGGACTAATTTTTTAGTTATAATTTTGTCCACTCTAAGCTTTTAAGCATACATGTTTGTTCTTTATTGAAGCTTTTAATCAAGATCAAGTTTTCTTTTTATCTTGGAAGAGTGTTCTTCTATTTTCTCGTAAGGTTTTGTTTGATTATCATAATGTGTGATTAGGGGGGGGGGGGAATGAGAGGGGGTTCTCTTATCTAATGGTTCTTAGATAGAAATTGCATTGGGTAGTGATTAAGTGAGAAATGTAAACTATGACTGTTTAGGCTTCAAATTGATACTACTGATAATGAATTTCCTTCCTGGCTTGGTAGCCCCCAGAGTAGGTGAGTTTGCACCAAACTGGGTTAACAATTTCTTGTGTTATTACTGTTGTACTTTATATTATATTTACTTTGTTAATATTCAGATATTAATTTCGTAACATCTTATTCGACATCACATATTTGATACCAGAGTTTCATAGTCATATTTATGTTGTTTGTGTATGATTTCATTTGGTTGTTGTTGTATTGTGTACTGAGATGACTCAAATATTGGTCTGAGATTAAATCGTAGAAAATTACAGAGAAAAGAGAAGAAGAAAGGAAATCGCGCTTGGGATGACCGTCCTAGAATGTGGATGACGCCCATCCTGGGTGCATGACAATCGTCAGGTTGTTAGGACGACCGTCCTGTTTGTGTACCGACCGTCACAGGTTGTGGGTGACCAGGGTCATGGCCAGTGGGGGTTGTAGCGTGACGAGGGGCATACTTTTTTTTCCTGATAGTTTATAACACGCATGTCTACAATTTCCAGAAACATAATTGAGATGAGGATCATAGTAAATTTATCAGAAGCAATATTAATAATAATTATGTGGCAGTAATTAGTTGAATAGTAGTAACAGGCTTGGAGATAAAATTAGTAATAGTATGGTAATAGTTAATAGTGATAAATTAGTATCAGGTTTGGAAATTGTTTACTGAAAGTATAGCATGAATTTAATATAGGCATAATAAAGACCTTAGGATAAAGTAGAATTAATAGAAGTATTAACCGATAATTAATTAATCGGTTTTTAGTCGAAAATTATACGAATAATAATACGGTTGAATTGCGATATAATTGGTTGATTCTTTGTGTTGTGCTCATTGTTGGAAGTTGTGAATCTTGTTGCATTGCCTTATCAGTGGCAAGAATTTTAAGTTGTAGGCGTATGACCAATGTTGAATTGTTGTTGTGTTGCTATGTGTCGCTCCCGGAGATTCGCATCCCTGTGCAAGCGCGAATGGTCGGCGAAAGGAGAAAATGAAGGTGAAATGAAAAGAGTCGCCAGCTAGGCATTTTTATCCCGAAGGAAAGGTAATGCTGCATAAACCTAGAAAAAGATGGATAAGACGGTCGCGAACCAGAGAAACTGAGAAAGGGGGTTGGTTACAACCTGGGAAGGTATTAGCACCCAGATTATCTGTCGTACTCGACGGGATCCACGCTTGAAAGATTGTGTTTAAAGGGTAGTGTTAGTGATATCTGTGTGCAAGAGCTGGAAAAGAATGTACAGGTGTCAGTGCAAAAGAGATGTGAAGTGAAATGCTCAGGAATGAGGCTTAAAGAATAATGTTGGAAGAAGGGGGAAAGAGACAGAGAATTTTGTTCGATAACAGTTAAGTTATGCCTACGTATCCTCTCGTGCAATGAGGAAGTCAGAACACCGTAGTTCGACTCAAAGAGACTGAAAGATAAATTGACTGGTGAACTGCTTGCTTGTCTATGCTCAAGTGTGTGACCTGTCTGGCTCAGGTGCTGACTGTCTTGCATTGGACGGAAGAAGCGAGTTCTCGTTTGTGAGTGAAGATGATGAGAAAAGAATCCCAGAGGAGACGATTATTGTTTGTTTATTGTGTTTTCAATCTTTTATTGCTTTTTGTGTTTGTCATAAGTTAATGAGCTTAAGCTTAAACCAAGGGTTAGTAAACTCATCACATCCTCCCTCTGAATAGGGGTAATGAGAATACCTTAAGTATGAAGTAAGCACCTCAAACTTAATTACCATGATGTAGGATTAATATCATTAACCTACATGTGATTATTCAGATGTTTTTGTGTTTTTGTTTAGTGTTAAGTAATGAGTTTAAGCCATAATCAAGGATTTAATGGAACCATTACACCATCCTAATAGAAGGATAATAGATGAGAATATTTAAGCAGAGGAAAATACCTCAACTTAATCCATAATTAGGGATTAACCTCATGACAAAATAAAGCCTTTATTAAAGTGGATTTTAGTTAATGGTAAGATTAAGAAGTGAATTTTATGGTTTGTAAGACAACTTGAGGGGGACTTGTCCATTAACACTAGGGTTAGTCCTTCTTAACCAATTAAGGAAGAATTAGAACCCTAATGCAAGGCCCAAGTTACAAGCTATTGTCTTAGTGATTATTAAGATGGATTGATTAAGAGATTTAAACACATTAAGGGTTTAACACTTAGGATTAAAGTTATACACTCCATCCTAAGAGAAGGATACAAGCATAATCTTAATCACAAAGCCTTAAGACCTTAAAGGTTTAGTCTCTGATTATGAGATGCGAAAAGAGACTCAAAAGAAGACACAAAGGTGAAACTAAAAGGGGAATAATAAACCCTAATTATTATCATGCTTGGATGTTCCTATGTTTTGTGAGGCTTCTCAAGAGATCTTCAAGAATAGCCACCAAGGAAGAAGCAGATGAAAGGAGGAGAAGCAGAAGAAACAAGTTAACTTACTTCACTTAAGAAGATAAGTTACTTGAAGAAAGAAAGTGAAAGAATAACATGAATGAGCAAGCTCACTCTAAAGCAAAAGCAAAATGCAACAATGAATTCATAAGAGAGATGAGAAGTGAAGGCAAATTCACTTCTCAAAGTACTTACCACCTGAAATGGTTAGCATAAAAGAAAGAATGAAATGAAAATGAGATGTATGCAAGGATGCAAACCAAAACCAGAAGCATATCAATGATGTAAATGATGCTAAGAGATGATGCAAATGTATGTCAAGTGCAATGGATGATCATACAAAGGATGAAAATGCAAATGAAGCATGTAGGAAGCATGAAAGTTCATGAATGTTCATGGAATGAAATGAATGCATAACATGGAAAATGGATGAAGAAACAATCAAGCATGCTTCTAATGTGTCCTAGGATGTCTTATATGTCATGTGGATGCAAGTAATGTCATGGCAAGTTCTTGAATGAATGCATATGCAAGAAGTATGCAAATGAACATGAGAAATTAGGGTTTTTATGCAACATGTGATGCAAGAGTCAAAAACAGAAGCAAATGACAAGATAAAAAATTTAAAATGCATTCAAAGGAACCCTAACCCCATATGATATCACACCCCAAAGGAGGAGACCTAACTCTTAACCTAAAGGAAGTTGTGATTTTTCTAAGTTATCTAGGGTTTTAAGGTACCTTAAGGGACAAAATGCAAATCAAATCAAAAATGCAAAATAAATTCATGACATAATTATGCCAGATACTACATGTCAAATGAAGAACAATGCAAAAAGAATCAATGTCATACCATTCATGGTTAGGCAGAAAAGAATTCTTGAAGTTAGGGTTCAAAAATAGGAATTTTATGAACCCTAAATTCAAGAAAATTGTCAAAGATGATTCAAAACCAAAAAGAAATTTGTATGAATAGCATGACAATGTTTCTAAATGTCCTAAGATGCAATGTGAATTTTTTTGGGATTTTTAGAAACCTAAATGATATTTTAATAAATTAATTTCCATTAATTAATTAAAATAAACATTTAAATATTTTAAAAATGATTTTTTAATACAAAAAATAAAAAATAAAAATGTTTTTTGGTTGATAAAAATATTTGAAACGAAAATGCATAAGAAAAATATTTTTAAGATTTTCTAGCTATTTTAAATAAATTGTGCAAAACAAATAAGAAAAATGAAATAAAAATTAAATAAAACAAAAGTATGCACATCCAAGGGCTTAGATTGATTATGGGGGAATTAGGTTTGACCTGGCGCGTAATCCTAAGGCTATAATTCAAATTCAGTTAAACTTAATTAATTAATTAATTAATCCAGATTTAAAGTTAATGAAATGATCCACACCATTCATCACACGTGGGAAACAGATATCCAATGACCCTCATTTAAACCTAGCCCTAACCCTAATTAAGCATTTAATTACTTTCAGGTAGCCGGTGGAGACCTCCGGTCATCTTCTTCGGCCAGCTCTTCCCTGAGCAATCCCAAATCTTCACCCCTAGGTTATTTCTGGAGCTCTAAAGCTCCAGATCAACTCACCTCACTCTCCTGAACTCAAATCCAACCTCAAAACAAATTTATGATGGTTCAATCTCATGATTCGAATCAAAAACTCAAAAACTGAAAAAGTTTCAGAGGTTCAGTAAATGCTCAATATGCAACCATTTTCAAAACTAAAGGTACCAACGTGATCAGCACAACATAATGAACATTCTAAGAACTTAAAATAACATATATGGAAAAAAGTTTGAAGAAGCTACCTGAGCTTGAGCTTCCTCAGTTTGGAGCTTTCTGGTCACCTCTCTTGTGCAAACTCACTCTAATGATCCTTCTGAAGAAGCTTTGAGGCCTGGAAGGAGTTTGTTTTGGCTGGTTTGTGTGATTGCACTTCAACTGGCCAATAATCGTGTTTTAGGTTAAAGGTGCTTTGAGGTTTGTTTGATGGTTGCTTTGTGTTCAGTGAATGATTTTGAGATGAATGGTGAAATTTGTTTGGAGTTTGAGTCAGTATTCAGAGAGTTTCGAAGGAATTTGCAAAATGGAGAGATTTTGGGAATTTGATCAATCTGAGGTTTTAGCTTGCAATGTTGTGTGTTATGGATTGCTTTTGGTCCACATAACAAGTAGTGATAGGCCAGAGAGTGGGTGGTGGCTGCAGCTGATTGGTATAGGCAAGTTGCCAAAATGTCAACATGACTTGTACTTGAGGTATGGGCAATGGTGCAGCTGGCTTTTTGGCTTGTCCATGCGCAACATGGATCAAGGAGGTCCATAGGAATGGTTTTGAGGCAATTCAGCAAGTTGAAACAAAGTTATGTGTCATTTTGCAAATTCTATGAAGTTTGGCCCCTTTTGAAATTCTTGAAATGCAAGACATGAAATGACACAATTCCTTGGGCAATTCTGATATTTATGCAATGCACTATGATGTTATGATACTTAGAAGTGTGTTTGAAGTCACAAAATGCCTTGGCAAGTGGTTTTGCAAAAATCCCTCTTTGGTGCATTCTTGAAAATTATGTGATTTTTGCCAATTTTGACAAGCCATAACTTGAGTTCCACAATGAATTAGAACTTGTTCTTGTACTTTTTGAAAAGGGAATGATCCAATCTACAACTTTCATGACCAGCAATTTTTCATTTGAAGCATTTTTGGTTGAGAAAGAGGAGGATGAAAAACTTTCCCAAAATGGAAAGTTTACATTACAAGTCATTTCCATTTTTGACAACTTTTGGTTTAGCTCACTTTTCTTCAATTTTGTGAACTTATAAGCACTTAAATGATCAAATAAAGATAATATGACTTCAATTTGATGAAAAATCCACTTTGGTTCCATTGATGGGGGCCTCAGATGCCCTGATTTTGCTCTGACTTGCTCAAGAAGTTACCTAGTGAACAAATGACTTCCACAATGAATTTCTTCATCAAACTTGGTACACATGATCCTTATAACATATTGAGACCAATAGAAATAAGAATGACCAAAAAATTTGGAGTTATGGCCTCTGAAACCAAAACCCTAATTTCAGGTCATCTGTGTAGTGAAACCCTGGCTCTGCTTCCTTGCTTTCCAAGCTCTTGTGATTTTTTGACTTCCTTTATCTTTGGGGGATATAAAATGATGATTGAAAATACATGGACCCTCTTGAAATGATTGGAGACCTTTGGAGTGCCTCAGATGGATCTTTGGATTGCTCAGATCACAAACCCTAGATGCAGATGAACTTGAACTATGCAGATGAACAAAAAATGTAATATGACATGATATGATTGAAATAATGCAAACATGAAAGATCAAAAGCCATGGTGTGAAATTAGTGAGGATAAATTTGGGGTGTTTACAGCTGCCCCTATTCAAGCATGAGTTAGCTGTGCAGGATGTAAGTGTCTGGCTTAACAGACCAACAAGATAACTTGTGGTTGAATACAAAAGACAGTCCAAAATTTGCACTCATTGGGGAGAATAAGAAAAAGGGATATAAATTGTAAAAGGAAAGTATAGTATGATTATCAAAGTGCGGGCGATGGAGGACGACCATCGAGCGGAGGACGACTGCTGGGGGATAAAGCGATGACGGGGACGACCGATATGCTGGGGAAATAAAGGGATCATGATGGGGACGACCATCAAATAAAGTTCTCTGGGGATTAAAGTAAAGGTAATGATGGGGAAGACCATCAGGTTTTGTAAAGTAAAGTAAACAACGATGGGGACGACCATCGGTTTAAAGAATGAATGAAATAATGATGAGGGACGTTTGTCAAAGGTGAAGGACGATCACCTAGCAGGGACGGCTGCTCCTTATCGCGACATAGGACAAATGTCGGATAGAAAAGGTCGACGATGGGGACGACCATCGGATAAGCATGATGAAGGGCGATCATCAAGAGGTGAAGGACGATCACCTAGCAGGGTACGACTGCTCTCGGGGTTTATCATGACATAGGACGAATGTCAGATAACAAGATCAACAATGGGGACGGCCATCAGATAGAATGATGAGGAACAGTCATCAAAGGTGAAAGAAGATCATCTAGCAGGGGACGACTGCTAAAAATCACGACATAGGACGAATGTCGGATAGAAAGAGGTTCCAATAATGGAGACTCCGCTGGGGAAAGGATGAGGGACGGTCATCCAAAGGTGAAGGACGATCACCTGGCAAGGTACGACTGCCGAAAGTATCACGACATAGGACGAATGTCGGATAGAAGAAAAGTTGTTCTGCTGGAGACTTGTTGGGGAATGGTAAACACAGACGAGTGCTTACGCTTAAGAAATAAGGGTATAAGTGTTTGACACTGTGTATAGATTAAAGACGCGGACGAGCATCCTTAAGACCATGATACGAACGAGTATTGGTGGAAACAAACACTGACGCATGTTCAGAGATGATGATACGGACGAGTATCAACCGGTTAACAAAGAATATAGACGAGTGTCAAATCTGTGGGGAATAAGTGTATACAAGATACAGACGAGTATCTGTATAAGTATTGTGAAGTATGAGCAAGACACAGACGAGTGTTCAACTTGCTGGGGAAAGGTGACACGGACGAGTGTCAGAAGATAAAGTGTATAAGTCATGAGTGTAAAAAGGTATTATGGTAACCTGTGGGGATAAGATGACACAGACGGGTGTCAACAAGAGCGTATGTTATAAATAAGTGTTTGGTTTGCAACAAGTGTTTGGGAAACCGTGCTGGGGAGCGGTGACACGGACGGGTGTCAAGAGAGTGTATAGGTATCTGTAGGGGATGGTATGAGATGACACGGACGAGTGTCGAGAAGAACAAGTTGTGGGCAAGTGGCTGCTGGTAGAAAGTGTTCTGGAGACTTTACTGGGGAATGATGACACAGACAAGTGTCAAAAGGGATATGTATGAACATGTATCTATATTTGAGAGTGCAAAGTGACGCTTTGGCTTTTATGTGCAAGGGATATATTTTGTATATTGCTGATGATGTAATGTGGGTATTTACAGGTGATTGGTTCAATCCTGACTTGTGATCATGCAATATGTTTGATTTTTTTGCCGTAATGCTCCGTATTAGACGGAATGCTACGCTATGGGGAAAAATGATGCGAATGCTATGATTATGCAAAAGATACCGATCCGGGATTCAGATCCTGCTACGGTGAAGATCTCTGGCTGATCTGTATGGAAGATGTCCCAGCTGGGGATGAGATCATTGATAGATCTGATAAAGACATATGGTTCTGCTTGGGGAACTAGATCATCTGACAGACCTATCTGATAAGGAGATATCCTAGCTGGGGATGAATAAGCTTTCGTCACTTTGTTGCGTGAGAATTTCAGGCATTGCTCTTCTAGATAGAGTCTGGAGCTCTGTGGGGAGAGAAAAGATCACTGAACGATCTTCCTAGAGGACTTTGTGAGGATCCTGCTGAGGATGAGGAGACTTGACAACTCAGCTGGGGAAAAAGCATTTCAGATGCTGCTTGAGAAGATGTGCTGGGGAAGTGATGCTTTGGCAACTTCGCCGGGGAAAAACATCCCAGATACTATTAGGGGAGGAAGTATGTTTGACATGCCCCATGTTGTGTATAGAATACCTGCAATCCTGTTAAGACAAAGAAACGCACAAGTGTCCTGAGGCATCCTTTACCAGATTTCATCATAGGAGTAGTTATTCCTGGAAGTAAATACATTTCCTGCAAGCATGTAATTAGAAAGGCACATCTGTTTTTATGCAAATATTATAACATGGATATTGGACATTTTGCAAACGAAACAAAAATGTACAAGACGAAGTGTGACTGAAAACTATGATTTTATTAATCTGGGTGCCCTGAATTGGCAAATACAGTCAAAGAAACAAATCCCCTGAAATGAGAAGGTTGTTACAAAATTGGGAAAAATAAAAGTGCTGGCAATGTTGATGACGCTCCGGTGAGCCCCCATTGCTATGACCCGTATGACCTTAACGTTCTTCTTATCTTGCTTTCTGAAGAAGGTTGATTCTGACCGATGCTTTAACCTTTCGAAGCTTTTCCATGTTTTAAGTAATACAGACGAATTCAGAATGCAATTGTTCGCTTATTCCCTAATTTTGCGTGGATCGCCATTTCGGGTTTTCAATCCATCGGGATACCCATTTTTGCCTGAGCTGTCCAATGCGGCTTTTCAACTCAGCGGGTGTACACATTTTTTTCCCCTTATTTTTGCCAGAGTCTTTTATTCTGTTTTTTGACTCGCTGGGATGCCCTATTTTTGCATGGACTTACATTCTGTTTTTATGTCCAGCGGGTCTTTTTATGCGAAGTATTTTTTAACTGCATCTGAATTCACAGGGGATAAGAAATCTTCACCATCCATAGTAGTGAGCATCAGTGCTCCACCAGAGAAAACTTTCCTTACTATGAATGGACCATCGTAATTCGGAGTCCACTTGCCCCTGTGGTCTGTATGAGGAGGAATAAGTATTTTCAGCACAAGATCCCCTACTTGATATTCCCGAAGCCCGACTTTCTGATCAAAGGCTTTCTTCATTCTTTTCTGATACAACTGCCCATGACAGATTGCAGCTAATCTCTTCTATTCGATCAGATTCAGTTGATTGTACCGAGATCGGACCCATTCTGCTTGACATCCATCAGTACCCTTAAGGAAGGTAGCTCAACTTCAACAGGTAGGACTGCCTCCATACCATACACAAGTTGATACGGTGTTGCCCCAGTGGACGTTCTGATTGAGGTACGATACCCATGCAAGGCAAATGGTAACATTTCATGCCAGTCTTTGTATGTAACCACCATCTTCTGCATAATCTTCTTGATATTTTTGTTAGCTGCCTCAACAACGCCATTCATCTTTGGCCTTTAAGGAGAAGAGTCGTGGTGTTGAATTTTGAAGTCCCGACACAGTTCTTCCATCATCTTGTTGTTCAAATTGGAACCATTATCAGTAATGATTCGCTAGGGAACTCCATATCGACAGATGATGTCTCTTTTCATGAATCGGGCTACCACTTGCCTGGTGACATTTGCATACGAAGCTGCTTCAACCCATTTGGTGAAGTAATCAATGGCTACCAGGATGAATCTGTGGCCATTTGAAGCAGTCGGTTCAATCTTTCCAATCATGTCAATGCCCCACATTGCAAAGGGCCAAGGTGAAGACATTACATTCAAAGGATTCAGAGGCACATGCACTTTGTCTGCGTAGATCTGGCATTTGTGGCACTTCCTGGCATAGGCACAACAGTCTGCATCCATTGTGATCCAGTATTACCCTGATCGTAATAATTTCTTTGCCATTGCATGTCCTCCAGCATGGGTACCGAAAGATCCTTCATGCACCTCGTGCATCAGCAAATCTGCTTCTTTATTATCAACACATCTGAGAAGCACCATGTCAAAGTTCCTCTTGTATAACGAACCATCAACATTCAGGAAAAAACTACCAGCCAATCTTCTTAATGTCTTCTTATCATTGGATGATGCCCCAGGTGGGTATGTTTGATCCTCTAAGAAGCTTTTGATGTCATGGAACCAAGGCTTATCATCTTTAGCAATGTCCACGGAGAATACGTATGCTGGCCGGTCAAGTCTGGATACTGAAATCCGGGGCACATAATTTGCAGTCTGAACCTTGATCATGGAGGAAATGGTAGCCAAAGCATCTGCGAACTGATTTTCGTCTCGAGGGATGTACTCAAGTTTGACTGTTGTGAAGAAAGTCAATAATCTCCTCGTATAGTCACGGTATGGGATCAGATGCTCTTGGTGAGTGTACCATTTTCCGTTGGTTTGATTTATTACCAGAGCTGAATCTCCAAATACAGTTAAAGTCTTGATCTTGAGGCCAATGGCTTCCTCAAGACCCATGATACATGCTTCGTATTCAGCTTCGTTGTTAGTGCATGCAAAGGTGAGTTTTACCGAGAAAGGCATGTGAACTCCTTTAGGTGTAATGAGGACTGCACCAACTCTACGACCATTCATATTAATAGCCCCATCAAACATCATAGTCCATTCTTCTTCTGGATCAGGCCCTTTAGTGTGAACAGGCTCTTCATGATCTTTTGCTTTTAGGAACATGATGTCCTCATCAGGGAAGTCAAATCTCATTGGCTGGTAATCATCAATGGGTTGCTCAGCTAGATAGTCAGACAGTACATTGCCCTTGATGGCCTTTTGAGATGTGTATTGAATGTCATATTCTGTCAGAATCATCTGCCATATTGCAACCCTTCCGTTAAGTGCTGGCTTCTCAAATATGTACTTGACTGGATCCATCTTTGAAATCAACAAAGTAGTGTGGGTCAACATATACTGCATTGGTCGGCGAGCAGTCCATGCTAAAGCACATCAAGTTTTCTCGAGCAGTGAATAACATTGTTCACAGTCGGTAAACGTTTTGCTTAGGTAGTATATTGCATACTCTTTTCGACCAGACTCATCATTATTAGAGGTCTTCCTTCTACTGGAGGCATAAGGATTGGAGGTTCTTGTAAGTACTCCTTGATTTTGTCAAAAGCCTTCTGGCAATCTTTATTCCACCTGACCGTTTGTTCTTTTCTTAACAATTTGAACAAGGGCTCACAGGTTGCAGTAAGATGAGATATGAACCTTGAAATGTAGTTCAATCTACCTAAGAACCCCCGAACTTCCTTTTTAGTCCTAGGTACAGGCATCTCCTGAATGGCTTTGACTTTGTCAGGATCAACTTCAATTCCTTTTTCACTTACAATGAATCCAAGCAGCTTACCGGAACGTACCTCGAACATGCATTTGTTGGGGTTTAGCTTTAGCTGATACTTTCTCAGACACTTGAATAACTTCAGTAAATTTACCAAATGGTCTTCTTCAGTGAGGGACTTGGCAATCATATCATCCACGTAGCATTCAATTTCTTTGTGGATCATATCATGGAATAATGTCACCATAGCCCGTTGATAAGTTGCCCTGACATTCTTCAATCCGAGAGGCATTACCTTATAACAAAATGTGCCCCAAGGTGTGATGAAGGTATTCTTCTCCATATCTTCGGGTGACATCTTGATCTGATTATAACCTGAAAAACCATCCAGGAAGGAAAACACCGAGAACTGAGCCGTGTTGTCGACCAATACATCAATGTGAGGTAAAGGGAAATCATCCTTCGGGCTAGCTCTGTTCAGATCCCGGTAATTCACACACATCCGTACTTTGCCATCCTTCTTAGGCACTGGTACAATATTAGCAACCCATGGAGGGTAACTAGTTACAGCAAGGAAACCGACATCCCACTATTTTTGTACTTCTTCTTTTATCTTCATGGCCATATCTGGACGAGTACGACGTAGCTTCTGTTTCACCGGAGGGCAATCTTCTTTCAAAGGCAGCTTGTGCATAACAATGTCAGTATCCAGACCTGGCATGTCTTGATAGGACCAAGCAAATACATCAACGTACTCTCGAAGCATGTCAATAAGTTGTTCCTTCACTGAGTCTTGCAGACTGGCCCCGATCTTCACTTCTTTCAAGTCTTCTTCGGTACCAAGATTAATTTTTTCAACCTCCTCCTGATGAGGAGTGATCACCTTCTCCTCTTGCCTTAACAACCTGGCTAGCTCTTCAGGTAACTCATAGTCCTCTTCAACCCCTTCATCAGCTTGATTAATCGAATTATCGAAGCCATACAAGGTCATAGCAGTGTTGCTGTCGGTGCGATCTGGAGGATAATCTCTGCAATGGTTGAGATTGGTTCGTTTTAGTGATCAGTTTTATCTTGTTTAGAAAAGTGAAGATGAAGTTGTTATTTTGAAAACATTTCCATTTTATTGTTTTGTACAAAAAATGAAAAATGAAAAGACAGTGAGCGAAAAAAAGAAAAAAAGAAAAAAAAATACTTGTTTGCAAAAGATGTCCTGATATTCATTAATTAATCATTTGCACAAAATACAACATGACCCTATTACAAAATGAGTCCTAACATCTTGGGCAAGATGTAGGACTTGATGCATGCTAAAAGACAGGAAATAATAATTACTCTGTAGGAGTAACCCTTATAATTTCCTGGGAAGACCAGTTAGAGATTTGGTTCCCCGGGATCCTTGGACGTATCCAGTTCTCCAGGTTGCGGTCGCCTTCTTCCTCGTCTTCCAGATTGTTCACAGCATCTGGGGTGAGCATCCCACCACTGACAAATTTGGGCTCCTTGGCAGCCTCTGATTGATCTTGTCGGATTGGTCTATAACCCAACCCGAATCTGTCTTCTTTTTTCTCAACCGACAACAGTTTGCCCCAACCTCTGGCGTTACCCTCTTCAACAACCTTCCGGGCTTGCTGATATGAAGTGATTGAAGTTCCCATCTTGTCCTCCTGGGATGCAGCCAAAACTCCAGTAGCCTCATTAACATTTAGGGCCTCAAACCCTTGGCTCATTGTCTCATGGATCTCTCTGTCCATCTCAATATACTTGTAAGTAGCTAGATGACTGACGAAGATATCCTCCTCCCTACAGATTTTGATGATCTGGCCTTCCCACTCGTATTTTAATTTCTGGTGAAGGGTAGATGTAACAGCGCCAACAACGTGAATTCAGGGTCTACCCAACAAACAACTGTAGGCCGGCTGAATTTCCATCACGAAGAAAGTAGTTTTAAAGACTTGTGGGCCAATCACCACAGGTAATTCAATCTCTCCAAGCACTGATCTCTTAAAGCCATCAAACGCTCTTACCACCAAGTTACTTGGACGCAATGCCAAACCATCATATTCCAGCTTCACCAAGGCTTTCTTTGGGAGGACATTGAGCGAGGACCCAATGTCTACCAGCACATGAGAAAGAACAACACCTTTGCACTCTAAGGTGATGTGTAAAGCCTTATTATGATTGCGTCCCTCCGTCGTTAAATCAACATCTGTGAAGCCCAGTCCATGACTGGTTTTAACATTTGCAACCACTGTTTCCAGCTGATTAACCGTAATCTCTTCCGGCACGTAGGTTGCATGCAGGACCCTCAAAAGTGCATTCCAATGGGCTTCAGAACACATTAACAATGATAAGATAGAGATTTTGGAGGGCGTCTGATGAAGCTGGTCCACCACTTTGTGATCACTCTTTTTGATTATTCTCATAAACTCGTCCACCTCTTGGTCAAAAGACGTCTTCGGAGTTTCTTTAACAGTTGGCTCTTCAAGTACCACACTCTTCCCTTTTGCTTTAGCAACAGCCTCTGCTTCAGCATTGGGTCTCGGTATTTGTGAGGCAAAAAGGCATCCGCTTCTGGTGAAGCCTCCGCCTCCCCCAACATTGTCAACTTGTGGTGAAGAGGTTGATGAATCTAGGGTGATCTTCTTTCTGTCGTAGTAGAGATCAGAGCCGTAGTGCCAAGGTATGGCATTACTGCTTTCATAAGGAACAGGTCCAGGTACCGTAATGGTGACTGGACTGATTGCTGCAGCGGAAGGAACTGTGATGGTGTGCGGGTCGTAATAGATTGTGACTGGAGATCTGACAGTAGGTGTTGCAGTTTGTTGTTGAAAATTGTTGTTGGGATGAACAGTTGCCGGGTCATAATAGATTGTGACCGTTGAAACATCTTCGTTAGCGATTGTTGATGTTGTAGGCGATTCCGTTGATAAGATGGGTGTTGACGTTGTAGAAGTAAGCGTAACTGAACTTTGGTTTGTTGAAATAATGGATGGAGTGATTGCTGGAGTTGTGGATGAATCAGTGGGAATAATGGTTATTGCAGTTGTAGGAGGATCTATTGTTGCTGAAGAAAGAGTTGTTGATGTTGTAGGAGGATCTATTGTTGCTGAAGAAATATTTGTTGATGTTGTAGACGTCATTGTGGTAATTTTCAAAATTCCATCTCTGATAGGTCCATCTATGCCAAGCCTTAGCCTCTCACAACCATTAATAGCAGTCTTGCACGATTCGCAGCAGGCCTCACAGCCCGGGAACACCTGGCATCTTAAGAGTTGAGCTTTGACTTCTGCCAGCGGCGTTTGAATATGTGCCACACTATCAATCAGTGCAGATGGTTGGTCCTCTTCTATGGCATTAATCCCGGGCCCACCATGACTAGGCATAGGATTTCTGGTAACATTTAGAGGAGGTGCGAAGTTGAGAGCTTTGGAATCGACCAGATCCTGAACCTTCATTTGCAAGGCTCTACACTTCTCAGTATTGTGACCAGGTGCGTTGGAATGAAAGGCACACCTAACATTGGCATCATAATTCTTCGGGAGGTTGAGAGGATCAGGTGGAGCCAACGTCCTTAACTCTACCAGGTTGAGCTTCAGGAGTTGTGGCAGTAGGGCGACATATGGCATAGGAATGAGGTCAATCACCCTATTTGCTTGAGATGTCCTCTGTTGAAAGGGGCGCTTCTATTGGTTGTTGTTGTTATTGTTGTACGATCTTTGTTGCGGAAAGTGCGGTTGTTGCTGATAGTGTTTTTGTTGTTGCTGTTGTTGAGGAAAAAGTGGCTGTTGTGGAACTGGAGCCGAGATAGTAACGACCGCTACTGATCTGTGAGAGTACTAGGGTCTGCCCCTGCTTGCATGAATAGCATTTGTTTCACCCGTCCTTTGGGGTCCTGAAAAAGGTTTTCTTGTGTTGTTGGAGGAACTTGCACCGTTGTCAGAGATTTTGCCCATCTTCAGAAGACTCTCTATTCTCTCCCCAGCTATGACTACATCAGCAAAGCTAGTGGAGGAGAATGCAGCAAGTCGGTCGATATAAGTTCCCTGCAAGGTATTCATAAACATGTCTGCCATTTCCCATTCAGACATGGGTGGTTGGACAGCAGCAGCAAGTTGTCTCCACCTCTGAGCATAATCCCGGAAGCTTTCCCTTGAAGACTGAGATATGCTTATTAGAAGGGTTCTATTGGGAGCCATGTCTAGATTGTACTGGTATTGACGGATGAAGGCTTCGGCCAAGTCTTTCCAACATCTTATAGTGGCCCTGGTCAGATGCAAATACCATTCTCTTGATGCTCCAATCAGGCTGTCCTCAAAATAGAACATCCATAGCTTCTCATCCATGGTATAAGCTTTGAGTCTCCCCAAGAAAGACTACAGATGAGTATGCGGGCAGGAGGTACCATTATATTTTTCAAAGCACGGGGGTTTGAACTTGTGAGGAATTCTCACCCATTTGTCCCTCCCACCAAATGACACCGGGTCAGAAGGGGTACAGACGCGAACGGTCGGCGAAAGGGAAGAAGAGAACACAAGGGTGAACTCAGAAAGAAAAGAGTCGCCAGCTAGGCATTTTTATCCCGAAGGAAAGGTAATGCTGCATAGACCTAGAAAAGGATGGACAAGACGGTTGCGAACCAGAGAAACTGAGAAAGGGGGTTGGTTACGACCTGGGAAGGTATTAGCACCCAGATTGTCTGCCGTACTCGACGGGATCCACGCTTGAAAGATTTGTGTTTTAAAGGGGTAGTGTCAGTGCAATTTGTGTATCAAAGCTGGAAAGAATGCAAGTGTTAGTGCTGGAAGAAAGTGGAGTGAAATATATGGAGTGTCAGTGTAAGAAAAGAATATGAAGCTCAAGACTATGAGGCTAAAAGGATAATGCTGGAAGGAAGGGGAATATACAAAGACTTTTGTTCGATAACTGTTAAGTTATGCCTACGTATCCTCTCGTGCAATGAGGAAGTCAGAACACCGTAGTTCGACTCAAAGAGACTGGAAGGTAAATTGACTGGTGAACTGCTTACTTGTCTATGCTCAAGTGTATGACCTGTCTGGCTCAGGTGCAAACTGTCTTGCATTAGACGGAAGAAGCGAGTTCTCGTTTAGGAGTGAATGAGGAGACGATTATTGTTTGTTTTTGGTGTTTTCAATCTTTTATTGCTTTTTGGTGTTTGTCATAAGTTAATGAGCTTATGCCTAAACCAAGGGTTAGTAAACTCATCACATCCTCCCTCTGATTAGGGGTAATGAGAATACCTTATGTATGAAGTAAGCACCTCACACTTAATCACCATGATGTAGGATTAAGATCATTAACCTACTTGCAATTATTTAGATGTTTTTGGTGTTTTTGTTTAGTGTTAAGTGTCGCTCCCGATAAGTGGGACAGGGCCCAGATAAAGGTACAGACGCGAACGGTCGGCGAGAGGGACAATGAGAACACACAGGAGTGAACTCACTGGAGATGAATAGAGTCGCCAGCTAGGCATTTTTATCCCGGGGGAAAGGCAATGCTGCATAAGCCTAGAAAAAGATGGATAAGACGGTCGCGAACCAGAGAGACTGAGAAAGGGGGTTGGTTACAACCTGGGAAGGTATTAGCACCCAGATTGTCCGTCGTACTCGACGGGATCCACGCTTAAAAGATTTGTGTTTTAAAGGGGTAGTGTCAGTGCAATCTGTGTATAAAATGGCTGGAAAAGATGTACAGGTGTTAGTGAAAAAGAAGTGAAGTGTGATATATACAGGGTCAGTGTAAGAACATGAATAAGATGCTCAAGATCATGAGGCTTTAAGAATAAGGCTAGAAGGAGGGGGAATATACAGAGACTTTTTGTTCGATAACTGTTAAGTTATGCCTACGTATCCTCTCGTGCAATGAGGAAGTCAGAACACCGTAGTTCGACCCAAAGAGACTGAAAGAAAGAATTGACTTGTGAACTGCTTGCTTGTCTATGCTCAAGTGTATGGCCTGTCTGGCTCAGGTGCTAACTGTCTTGCATTAGACGGAAGAAGCAAGTTCGCGTTTGTGAGTGAAGGTGATGAGAAAAGAATCCCGGAGGAGACGATTATTGTTTGTTTTTTGAGTTTTCAGTCTTTTATTGCTTTTGAAAGTTTGTCATGAGTTAATGAGCTTAAGCCTAAACCAATGGATTTAGCAAACTCATCACATCTTCCCTCTGATTAGGGGTAATGAGAATACCTTAAGTGTGAAGTCAGCTTCTCACACCTAATCACCTTTGATGTAGGATTAAGATCATTAACCTACTTGTAATTATTTAGATGTTTTTGGTGTTTTTGTTTAGTGTTGAGTAATGAGGTTAAGCCATAATCAAGGATTAAACAGACTCATTACACCATCCTAATAGAAGGATAATAGATGAGGGTGTTTAAGCTGAGGAAGACTCCTCAACTTAATCCATGATTAGGGATTAAACTCATGACAAAACAAGCCTTTATTAGATGGATTTTATTTAATGATATGATGATGAAGTGATTTTTAGGGTTTGTAAGACAACTTGAGGGGGACTTGTCCATTAACACTAGGGTTAGTCCTTCTTAACCAATTAAGGAAGAATTAGAACCCTAATGCAAGGCCCAAGTTACAAGCTTGATGTCTTAGTGATTATTATGTGGATTGATTAAAGGAGTTAAACACATTAAGGGTTTAACACTTAGGATTAAAGTTATACACTCCATCCTAATAGAAGGATGCAGGCATAAGCTTAATCACAAAGCCTTAAAGCCTTTAGGGTTTAGTCCCTGATTATGAGGTGAGGAGAGAAGACTCAAAGAGAGACACAAAGGTAAAAACTATGAGGGGAGACTAATCAGAACCCTAATTCATTATCATGCTTGGTTGTTCCTAAGGTTTGTGAGGTTTTCAAGAACAATCTTCAAAGGAAACTCCAGGAAGCAGATGAACAGGATCAAGAGAAGCAAAGTAACTTGCTTCATTCAAGAAGTCAAGTCACTTGAAGAAAGAAAGTGGGAGGAAGAAGAATGAGCAAGCTCAAACTCAAACACAAATAAAAATGCAGCAATGGATGCAAGAGAGATGAAAAGAAAAGTTATGAGAAGTGAAGGCAAATTCACTTCTCAAGATACTTACCACCTGAAATGTTAGAAAGAAATGCAATGCAATGCAAAATGGGATGAAATGGTATGATGCTAAACAAAACCAGAAGCATGTTGATGATGAAAATGATGTTATGAGGTGCTACAAACATGAGGCAGCACATGGAAATGATCATACAAGTTCATGGATGCAAATGAAGCAAGTTAAGGAGCATGAATGAACATGAAAAGTTATGAAGCATACAAGGCAAATGACATGGCAGATATGTGATGCAATGATCAAACATGCTTTCTACATGTCTTATGATGTCAAATGAAACACAAGAATGCACTAAATGCAAAGACAAGTCATGTTATGCAAGAGAATGCAAGAGGGATGCAAATGAAAGCCCAAATTAGGGTTTATGGATCAAACAACAAACAAAACTCAAAATCAGAAGCAAACCCTAAGATAAAAAATGGAAAATGCCACCCAAAGAAACCCTAGACCTATACTAAACCAAGGTCCAAAGGGGAGGTCTCAACTCTTAACCAATCCTAAGTTATGATTTTTCTAAGTTATTAGGGTTTTTTAGGGTTCCTAACAAAAGAAATGCCAAACAAAAGAAAAAATGAGGAATCAAATTAAGGCCATTTTATCCTAGAAACTACATGCCAAATAGAATGCAATGCAAGAAGAATCAATGTCCAACTCTTCCTAGATAGGCAGAAATGATTTTTTAAACTTTGGATCAAATTAATGCATAAAAAATGATTTAATTCAATGGAAAATTCTCAAAATGCATCAAGATCAAAAAAGAAATTTGTTTTGAAGGTTGGACAATGTTTCTAAATGTCTTAGAACATTTCATGAATTTTTTGGTGATTTTTAAATACCTAAAAGTATTTTTAATAAATTAATTTCCATTAATCAATTAAAAATAATCTTTTAAATATTTAAAAATACTTTTTTAATGATAAAAAATAAAATAAAAATATTTTTGGGTCATAAAAATTAATAAAACTCTTAGGAAAAAGTTTCATAATTTTTAGGAATTTTTTACTATTTTTAAATAATTATGCAAGTTAAATGAAATAAATATGAAAATAAATGAATTTTAAATGAATTAATGAGAAGTATGCTGATCCAACGCGTGAGATTCAAACTGGCCAGCGCGCGCATTGACTTGGCGCCTTATCCAAGGGTCAACATTCAAACTTGCTAATTACACTGATTAAGCCCTAATTGTGCCCTAATGACATTCAGGCGACCGGAACAGTGTTCCGGTCGTCTTCTCCGGCCATTCCCAAAATCAATCTCTCTCCCTAGGCCAAATCAGAAGCCCTAAATCTCCAGAAATCATCTACCAACTATCCTAAGCACGAATCCAGCATCAAATCATGTTTAAACTCACACACAAACAAGAATCGAAGCAATGAAATTTCTAGGTCAAACTTTCAGAACAACATAACATGCTTATTTCTTGCTCATTTTCAAAAGTAAATAGATCCCAATGATCAGTGTAACATGCTAAACAAGATTCTAACAAGAAAATGGAGTTCTGGAAAAAAAGTTCATGGTGTCACCTGAGATGGAGCTTTTGATTCAGGAGCTTTCTGAGTGATTCTTTGGCTCAAACAGGTCCCAATGATCCACCTTTGAAGCTTTGGATGCTTAGTTGGAGTTTAAACAAGCTCCTGAGTGAGTTTGCAGAAGCTCTGACCAAGGGAGTGTGAAAATCGTATCTGAGATATGGGGTGTTTCAGGTCAAAACAATGGTTGGTTTCTGGTCAGTGAGGTGAGTGGAGATTGTTGGTGGAGTTTGTTCTTGTGTTTGAGGTTTGTGGAGGGAGATTCGAAGGAAAATGCAGGCTGAGGTGAAGAATGGCAATGGGGTATTCTTGCTTGTTTCAGGCCTGGCTCTTGGTGGTTTTTGGTCTATGAAGTATGGTGAGTTGAATGGTGAAAATGGTTTGAGTGTTTGAAGGCTGGGCAGAGAGATTCGAAGCAACTTGCAAGATGGAGTGTTTTGTGAATGTGTATGTTGTGAATGGTTTCAGCCTTGCCTCCTCATATCTTTGGCTTGCCAAGGGATATTGTATTATAATCCTATAGGTCAGATGATGTGACCTGGCCTATAGTGATTGGTAAGTTTGCTTTTGCAAAATGTCCACCTTTTGTGTAAGTGAAGTATGGCTCATGATCTAGGCATGTACAAGGCATGGGGCTGCGCAGCAAAATGAGGTGAGAGGCTAGCAAAAGTCAGCATCCAATGTCACAAGTTGTAGGAAGCATGATGAGTGGTTTTGCAAGTTGTTGCAACTTTGGTTCACATGTGATTTCTTTGTCTAACCAACCATAAACCATGGGCATTCTTGGTCCAATTCTGATTTTTGTGACTTATAGAATGTTTGTGTCATGATTTGAAATGAACTAGAGGTTACAATTGGCTTTGGTTCATGATTTTGCAAAATTCTCATTTGAAGCATGCCTTGAAAATCAATGATTTTTGCCAACTTTGTCACACCATAACTTTTGATCCAAGAAGAGTTTGATCATGTTCTTGTACTTTTTGAAAAGGGAAAGATGAGATCTACAACTTTCATGACCAAAGTTTTTCCATTTGAAGCATTTTTGGATCAAGAATCAAGGCTTGAAAAATGACCTAAAATGAGGTATTCTTGAAAAGTCAACTAAGCCCAAAAAGTCAACATTTGCAAAAACCCTAAATTCTTGATTTTTGTGAACTTCAACCTTCTTCCATGATCAAATAAAGACCATATACACTCAAAATGATGGAGATCACCCATTGGTTGGATCATTGGGGGCCTCAGATGCCCTGATTTTACACTGACTTGTCCAGAAAGTCAACCTCTGATCAGATGACTTCCCCATGGAATTTCTTCATGAAAATTGATATGCATACTCCCTATACCATATAGAGACCAATGGAAACAAGAATGACCAAAAAATTTGGAGTTATGGCCTCTGAAACCAAAACCCTAATTTTCAGTCAACTGTGCAGTCTATCCTGGCTCTGCATCCATTCAAACCCTAGTTCTTGTGATTCTTTTGAAATCTTGACTTTGAGAGGATGTGATATGATATATGAACACATGTGGATCCCTTTGAAGTGATTGGTTGCCTTTGGAGTGGCTCAAGAAGCTCTTGGATTGCTCAGATCACAAACCCTAGGTGCAGATGACTGTGAATCTATGCAGTGAATCAAAATGAAATATGAGATGATATGATTGTGTTTATGCATATGAAATGATCACAAGCCATGGTGTGAATGGGTGAGGGCAAATTTGGGGTGTTTACAGCTGCCCCTATTCAAACATGAGTTAGCTGTGCAGGATGTAAGCGACGGCTTAACAGGCAAACAAGATAACTTGTGGTTGAATACCAAAGACAGTCCAAAATTTGCACTCACAGAATGAAGAAGAAAAGGGATATAGATTGAAAAGGAAAGTAAAGTATATTTGTGAAGTATGGGCGACGGAGGACGACCGTCGAGCAGAGGACGACTGCTGGGTAAATAGCGATGACGGGGACGGCCGACATGCTGGGAAAAGTGCGGAAAATAAAGCAATGACGGGGACGGCCGACATGCTGGGTATAAAAGGTAAAGCCAAGACGGGGACGGCCGACTAGCTGGGAAAAATAAAATTATGATGGGGACGGCCATCAAGATAAAGTAAGATTCTCTGGGAATTAATGAAACATGACGGGGACGGCCATCAAGTTCACAAAGCAAAGTAACCGAGGATGGGGACGGCCATCGGGCTAAAAAGAAAAGGGACCACGACGGGGACGGCCATCGGGTTAAAGAATAAATGAAATAAACAGATGATGAGGTACGGTCATCAAAGGTGAAGGACGATCACCTAGCAGGGGACGGCTGCTCTGTTGGGGTTAAGATGAGGGACGGTCATCTAAGGTGGAGGACGACCACCAGGCAGGGTACGGCTGCCGAAAATATCACGACATAGGACGAATACCGGATAAAAGGTCAACGATGGGGACGGCCATCGGACGAGCATGATGGAGGACGACCATCAAGAGGTGGAGGACGACCACCTAGCAGGGGACGGCTGCTCTCGAGGTTTCTCATGACACAGGACGAGTGCCAGATAACCAAAAATCAACAATGGGGACGGCCATTGGATAAAATGATGAAGGACGATCATCAAGAGGTGGAGGACGACCACCTAGCAGGGGACGGCTGCTAAAAATCAACGATGGGGACGGCCATCGGATGAGCATGATGGAGGACGACCATCAAGAAGTGGAGGACGACCACTCAGCAGGGTACGGCTGCTCTCAAGGTTTATCATGACACAGGACGAGTGTCGGATAAAAGGAAGATGCTTTGTTGGTGATCTACTGGGGAGAGTAAATACGGACGAGTATCTACATCCAAGAAACAAAAGGTATAAGTGTTTAGATGTTGTGTATAGATTAAAGATGCGGGCGAGCATCCTTAAGACTATGATACGGACGAGTATCAGGTAGAAACAAACTGACACATGTTCAGAGATGATGATACGGACGAGTATCAACGGGTTAACAAAGAACACGGACGAGTGTTGCATCTGAAGGGATTTCTGGGGAATAGTAGACACAGACGAGTATCTATATTCAAGAAGACATAAGTATTTGTATGGACTAAAGATGCGGACGAGCATCCTTAAGACTATGATACGGACGAGTATCATGTAGAAACAAACACTAGACGCAATGTTCTGAGATGATGGTACGGACGAATACCAACTGGTTAACAAAGAACAAGGACTACTGTCGAATCTGTGGGGATATGAGTGATGTATACAAGATACGGACGAGTATCCGTATAAGTGTATCATGAGTGGTAAGTATGAGTATTGTATAGATGGATACTTTAACTGCTGGGGAGAGTGACACGGACGAGCGTCAAAAGGAGAAAAGTATAATATTAAACAAGTATATGGGTGATGAAAGTGTAAGCGACCGCGCTGGGGATAAGACACGGACGGGTGTCAAGAAAGTGTATATATAAGTATATGTGAGTGTGAAGAGGATGTCTTTGGCTTTCTGCTGGTGGTTTGACACGGACGGGTGTCTGGAAGTATCTGTAATACGGGTGATCTTGTTTGTAAAGCGTATTCAGGCAACTTTACTGGGGGGTGATGACACGGGCAGGTGCCCAAAGGTGTATATGATGGTGTTTGTGATTTGTGAGGCAACTGCTTTTGCTGGGACTCTGGTGGGGATTTCTGTGCATCGTACTCTGTATCTTGATGGATGATTATTATTCACAAGTGTTCAATTCACAACATGACTTATGATTATGCTATGCGTTTTGATTTTTGCCGTAATGCTCCGTATTAAACGGAATGCTACGCTCTGGGGGGATAGTATGATGCAAATGCCATAATTATGCAAAGAGGCACCGATCTGGGATTTGGATCCCGTTGCCGTGAAGATCTCTGGTCGATCTGCTGAAGAGGACATCCCAGCTGGGGATGAGGTCATTGGTAGATCTGATGATGTATTTGCTTGGGGATATAAGTCACTGATTGACATATCCTTGTAATACGACCCAACTGGGGTTTGTAGAAGCTCTCCATACTCTGTTGTGATTTCTTCGTGCGTTGCTCTTCCGAATAGAGGCTGGGGAACGTTGTTGGTAACTCAACTGGGGAGAGCAATGAGAGGCAACTCAGCTGGGGAGAGAGCACTTCAGATGCTGAGATTATTTGTCAACTTGCCAGCCTGCTGGGGTGTAGTTTGCATCCCCAAGTTGCGTTCTGGGTACCTGCAATCCTGCAAAGATAAGGAAACGCACAAATGGTCCCGAGGTATCCTTTACTGGATTCCGTCATAGGAGTTAAGCACTTTCGAGAGTAATCATATTCCCTGTAAGCATGTGTTTTATTTTTAGAGAAAAACACCTGTACTTATGCAATTGGTTTCTTTTTAGAGACATCAGACATTCTTTGCAAACAAAATATACAAGACGAAACATGACTGAAAATTCTGATTTTATTAATTCTTGTGCCCTGAATTGGCAAGATACAGTCAAAGAAACCATCTCCCGAAATGAAGAGATTGTTACAAATTGAGAAACAAAATGTTGGCGATGTTGACGACGCTTTTAAAGAGCTTCCTCTTCTGCTATGACTCGTATGACTTTTGACTTTCTTCTCATCTTGCTTTCTGGAGAGAGTTGATTCTGATTGAAGCTTGATCCTTTGGAGGTTTAACCCAGTTGTTGACGATACAGACGAATTCAGAATGCAGTTGTTCGCTTATTCCCTTATTTTGCATGGATCGCCCTTTCGGGTTTTCAATCCATCGGGATACCCATTTTTGCCTGAGTTGTCCAATGCGGCTTTTCAACTCAGCGGGTGTACATTTTTGTTTATTTTTCCCTTATTTTTGCCCGAGTCTCTTATTCTGTTTTTGACTCGCCGGGATGCCCTATTTTTGCCTGGACTTACATTCTGTTTTCATGTCCAGCGGGTCATTTTTATGCGAAGTATTTTTTAACTGCATCTGAATTCACAGGGGATGGGAAATCTTCACCATCCATGGTGCTGAGCATCAGTGCTCCAACAGAGAAAACTTTCTTTACCACAAATGGTCCTTCATAATTCGGAGTCCATTTGCCCCTGTGGTCTGTATGAGGAGGGAGGATTCTCTTTAGCACAAGATCCCCTACTTGGTACTCTCGGTGCCTGACTTTCTGATCGAAGGCTTTCTTCATTCTTCTCTGATATAACTGCCCATGACAGATTGCAGCCAATCTTTTCTCTTCGACCAGACTCAGTTGTTCGTATCGGGCCCGAACCCATTCTGCTTCACTCAGTTTAACATCCATCAATACCCGTAGAGAGGGTAATTCAACTTCAACAGGTAGGACTGCTTCCATACCATACACAAGCTGATACGGTGTTGCCCCAGTGGATGTTCTGATTGATGTGCGGTACCCATGCAAGGCAAATGGTAGCATTTCGTGCCAGTCTTTGTATGTGACCACCATCTTCTGCACAATCTTCTTGATATTCTTATTTGCTGCCTCAACAGCGCCGTTCATCTTTGGCCTGTAAGGAGAAGAATTGTGGTGTTGGATCTTGAAGTCCCGGCATAACTCAGCCATCATTTTGTTGTTTAAATTGGAACCATTATCAGTAATGATTCGCTCGGGAACTCCATATCGGCAGATGATATCTCTCTTCAGAAATCTGGCTACCACTTGCCTTGTAACATTTGCATATGAGGCTGCTTCAACCCACTTGGTAAAATAATCAATGGCGACCAGGATGAATCTGTGGCCGTTTGAAGCAGTTGGCTCAATCTTGCCAATCATATCAATGCCCCACATGGCAAAGGGCCATGGTGAAGACATGATGTTCAAAGGATTGGGAGGCACATGCACCTTGTCTGCGTAGATCTGGCATTTATGGCATTTTCTGGCATGAGCACAACAGTCGGTATCCATCGTGATCCAGTAATACCCTGATCTTAACAATTTCTTAGCCATGGCATGCCCTCCTGCATGGGTACCAAAGGATCCTTCGTGCACTTCATGCATCAGCAAATCTGCTTCCGTCTTGTCAACACATCTGAGGAGTACCATATCAAAGTTCCTTTTGTATAAAGACCCATCAGTGTTCAGAAAGAAACTACCAGCAAGCCTTCTCAAAGTCTTCTTATCATTGGAAGATGCCCCAGGTGGGTATGTCCGATCCTCCAAGAAGCTTTTAATGTCATGGAACCAAGGCTTATCATCTTTGACAACATCTGCTGCAAATACATATGCTGGCCTGTCGAGTTTGGACACTGAAATCTGAGGCACAAAGTTAGCAGCTTGAACTTTGATCATGGATGAAATGGTAGCAAGAGCATCTACAAACTGATTCTCGTCCCGAGGGATATACTCAAGCTTGACTGTTGTGAAGAAAGTCAATAACCTTCTTGTATAATCCCTGTAAGGTATCAGATGATCCTGGTGGGTGTACCATTTTCCATTAGTTTGATTAACTACCAAAGCTGAATCTCCGAATACGGTCAATGTCTTGATCCTGAGGCCGATGGCCTCCTCAAGACCCATAATGCAAGCTTCGTATTCAGCTTCGTTGTTAGTGCAGTTGAAAGTGAGTTTTGCCGAGAAAGGCATGTGAACTCCTTTGGGTGTAATGAGTACTGCACCAACACCACGACCATTCATGTTAACAGCCCCATCAAACATCATAGTCCATTCTTCCCCCGGGTCAGGCCCTTCAGTGTGAACAGGCTCTTCATGATCTTTCGCTTTTATGAACATGATGTCTTCATCAGGGAAGTCAAATCTCATAGGCTGGTAGTCATCAATGGGTTGCTCAGCAAGATATTCAGACAATACACTGCCCTTGATGGCTTTCTGAGAGGTGTACTGAATGTCATATTCTGTGAGGATCATTTGCCATCTTGCAACCCGTCCGGTAAGAGCTGGCTTCTCAAATATGTACTTAACTGGGTCCATCTTTGAGATCAATAAGGTAGTGTGGGTCAACATGTACTGTCTCAGTCGGCGAGCAGCCCACGCTAAAGCACAGCAAGTTTTCTCGAGCAGTGAATAACGTTGTTCACAGTCGGTAAACTTTTTGCTTAGGTAGTATATTGCATACTCTTTTCGACCAGACTCGTCATGCTGGCCCAACACACACCCCATTGACTCTTCTAATACTGTTAAGTACATAATCAGAGGTCTTCCTTCAACTGGCGGCATGAGGATTGGAGGTTCTTGTAAATACTCCTTGATCTTGTCAAAAGCCTTTTGGCAATCTTCGTTCCACCTGACCGTTTGTTCTTTTCTTAACAGCTTGAACAAGGGTTCACAGGTTGCTGTAAGGTGAGATATGAACCTTGAAATGTAGTTCAATCGACCTAAGAACCCTCGAACTTCTTTCTCAGTTTTCGGTGCAGGCATCTCTTGAATAGCTTTGACCTTATCAGGGTCCACTTCAATCCCTTTCTCGCTTACAATAAAGCCCAGCAGCTTACCGGATCGCACCCCGAATGTGCACTTGTTGGGGTTCAACTTTAGTTGGTACTTCCTCAGACGCTTGAACAACTTCAGCAGGTTTACCAGGTGATCTTCCTCTGTAAGGGACTTGGCAATCATATCATCCACATAACACTCGATTTCCTTATGGATCATATCGTGGAATAATGTCACCATAGCCCGTTGATATGTTGCTCCAGCATTCTTCAATCCGAATGGCATCACTTTGTAACAGAACGTGCCCCAAGGTGTGATGAATGTTGTCTTCTCCATGTCTTCAGGTGACATCTTGATCTGATTGTATCCTGAAAATCCGTCCATGAAGGAGAATACCGAGAACTGAGCCGTGTTATCCACCAATACGTCAATGTGAGGTAATGGGAAATCATCCTTCGGGCTGGCTCTGTTCAGATCCCGGTAATCAACACACATTCTTACTTTGCCGTCTTTCTTAGGCACAGGTACTATGTTAGCAACCCATGGTGGATAGCTAGTTACAGCAAGGAACCCGGCGTCCCATTGCTTTTGTACCTCTTCCTTGATTTTCATAGCCATGTCCGGGCGAGTTCGGCGCAGCTTCTGTTTAACTGGTGGGCATTCTTCCCTCAAAGGCAGCTTGTGCACAACAATGTCGGTGTCCAACCCTGGCATATCTTGATAAGACCAAGCAAACACATCAACATACTCTTGAAGCAGATCTATCAGTTGTCTCTTCACTGAGTCTTGCAGGCAGGCCCCGATTTTAACCTCTTTCACGTCTTCATCTGTACCAAGATTAATCATTTCAACCTCCTCCTGGTGAGGAGTAATAACCTTTTCCTCCTGTCTTAACAACCTGGCTAGCTCTTCAGGAAGCTCATATTCTTCTTCAACCCCTTCATCAGCTTGATTGATCGGATTGTCAGAGTCATACGAAGTCATAGCCGTGTTGTTGTCGGTGCTGTCAGGAAGGCACTCTCTGCAAGGGTTAAGTTTGTTCATTTTAGTGATTGATTTTAATCTTGCTTTAGAAAAGTGAAATAAAGTTATCATTTTGAAAAACACCGCCATTTATTTTTGTACAAAAAGAAAAATGGAAAAACAGTGAACGGAAAAGGAAAAGACTCGTTTGCAAAAAGATGTCTGATATTTCATTAATTAATCTTGTTTGCACAAAAGTACAGATGGCCCTGATTACAAAATGAGTCTTGTCATCTTGGGCAAGATGCAAGACTTTGATGCATGCTATAAAAAATACAGGAAATAATAATTACTCTGCTTGAGTAACTCTTATAATTTCCTGGGAAGACCAGTTCGAGACACTGCTCCCCGGGATCTTCGGACGAATCCAATTCTCCAGATTGCGCTCCTCTTCCAGCTCGTCTTCCAAATTGTTGATAGCATCAGGGGTGAGCATCCCCCCACTGACAAAACCCGGCTTCCCGGCAGCCTTTGCTTGATGTTGAGTTGGTCTGTAACCCAACCCAAACTTGTCCTTCTTCTCCTCCACAGCTAAAACCTTGCCCCAGCCTAGGGCAGTTCCTTCCTCAACAACCTTCCGGGCTTGTTGGTAAGATGACATGGAGATACCAGATACAGCAGATGCTTCATTCACATTCAAGCCTCAAAACCTTGGCTCATTGTTTCATGGATCTCCCCATCCATCTCAATGTATTTATAAGTAGCCAAATGACTAACAAAAATGTCCTCCTCCCCACAGATTGTAACAACTTGGCCTTCCCATTCAAATTTTAACTTCTGGTGAAGGGTAGACGTTACTGCGCCAGCGGCGTGAATCCAGGGTCTACCCAACAAACAGCTATAGGCAGGCTGAATGTCCATCACATAGAAGATAGTTGTAAAGGTTTGCGGGCCAATTGTCACAGGCAGCTCTATTTCCCCCAGAACCGACCTCTTGGAACCATCAAAGGCTCTTACCACCAGGTTGCTGGGTCTCAATGCCAATCCATCATACTCTAGCTTCACCAGAGCCTTCTTTGGTAAGACATTCAGGGAAGAACCTGTGTCCACCAGCACATGAGAAAGGACAGCTCCTTTGCATTCCATGGTTATGTGCAAGGCTTTGTTGTGGTTGCGGCCATCCGCTGTCAAGTCAGTATTGGTGAACCCTAGCCCATTGCTAGCAGTAACATTTCCAACCACGGTTTCCAACTGGTTGACAGTGATCTCTTCAGGCACGTAAGCTGCGTGCAAGACTTTAAGTAGTGCATTCCGATGGGCTTCGGAGCACATAAGCAGTGAGAGGATAGAGATTTTGGATGGCGTCTGATGAAGCTGATCCACAACTTTGTAATCACTCTTTTTGATGATTCTCATAAACTCATCAACTTCTTGATCGAACGGTGTCTTCAAGGCTTCTTTAACAGCTTGATCTTCCTGCACCGGGCCCTTTCCTTTTGCCTTGACAGCAGCTTCTGCTTCGGCAGTAGGTCTTTGAACTTGTGAAGCAAAGAGACGTCCGCTTCGGGTGAAGCCTCCGCCTCCTCCCACATTATCTATCTGTGGCGCAGGTTTTGGTATGTCAAGAGTGATTCTTTTTCCTTCGCAGTATACGTCAGAGCCATAGTGCCAAGGGATGGCCCTATTGCTTTCATATGGTACTGGTCCAGGCACTGTGACAGTGACTGGACTGATTGCTGCTGCTGAAGGGACTGTGATTGTTTGCGGATCATAATAGATTGTAACTGGTGCTCTGATGGGAGCAACACTTTCTGAGTTGTAGGCAGAGTTGTTTTCAGGATCATAATAAATTGTAATGGTTGAGACATCTTCATGATTGGTTGCTGGTGTTGTAGGAGACATTGTCGGGAGTACGGATGTTGTTGTTGTAGGAGATTCAAAATGGAATGAAGCTGAAGTTGTAGCAGGAGAAATTGTTGAAAACTGATCAGTTGAGACGATAGATGGAATACTTGTTGATGAAGCAGAAAAATTGTCAGGAACAATGGTTGCTGTAGTTGTAGGAGGTTCTGAAACCGTTGCTGGTGAGATTGCTGGATTTGTTGGAAACGATGTAGTGATCTGAAGCTGGCCACTCTGAATAAGGCCATCAATGCCATTCCTTAGATTATCGCACCCATTTACTGAGATATTGCAGTAAGCACACCCCAATTCACACCCTGGGAACATTTGACATTCCAAGAGCTGAGCCTTGATCTCTACCAATGGTGTCCTGATCTGACCCACACAGGTTATTAAATAAGACGGTTTGTCTTCTTCAATAGCGTTAATTCGGGGACCACCATGATTTGGCATAGGATTTTTGTTGACATTGGGCGGCGGTGCAAAATTCAGAGCTTTCGAGTCCACCAGGTCTTGTACCTTCATATGCAGGGCTCTGCACTTTTCCGTACTATGACCAGGTGCGTTTGAATGAAAGGCACACCTAGCATTGGAGTCGTAGTTCCTGGGTAAGCTGTTGGGATCCGGAGGTGCCAACGTTCTTAGCTCAACTAGGTTGAGTTTTAGAAGTTGTGGCAGCAAGGTAGCATATGGCATTGGGATCGGGTCGATCACTCTGTTAGCTTGAGATGGCCTTTGCTGGAATGGCCTTTGTTGATTATTGTTGTTGTTGCTGTTGTTGTAGTTTCTTGGAGGATACTGATTCTGCTGATGATACTGAGGTTGTGGCTGATAGTTTTGCTGAGGAGGTTGATAGACTGGCTGTGGATGAGTTGAAGCAGGGATGGTGACTGCTGCTACTGATCTGTGAACATATTGGGGCCTACCCCTATTGGTGTGGATGGCATTAGACTCACCAGTCCTTCTCGGGCCTGCAAAAGGCTTTCTCGCATTACTGGATGAGCTTGCACCATTGTCTGAGATCTTACCCATTTTCAACAGGCTTTCAATTCTCTCCCCGGCTATGACAACATCTGCAAAGCTGGTGGAGGAGAAGGCAGCTAGCCTATCAATATAAGTTCCCTGAAGGGTATTCATGAACATATCAGCCATCTCTCTTTTAGACATAGGTGGCTGGACAACAGCAGCGAGCTGTCTCCATCTTTGAGCATATTCTCTGAAGCTCTCTCTAGACGACTGTGACATTCCCATTAGGAGAGTCCTATTGGGTGCCATATCCAGATTATACTGATATTGTCTGATGAAGGCCTCTGCCAGGTCCTTCCAGCATCTTACAGTTGCTCTTGTCAGATGGGAATACCATTCCCTAGAGGCTCCAGTCAAGCTATCTTCGAAGTAGAACATCCACAACTTCTCATCCATGGTATAAGCTTTTAATCTTCCAAGAAAAGATTGCAGATGAGTTCGGGGACAGGAAGTCCCATTATACTTTTCGAAACATGGTGGCTTGAACTTGTGGGGAATCCTAACCCCGTCTACCAAGCCCATATCCATGACGTCGAACCCCAAAGAGTTTTGAGACTCCAGTGATCTCAACTTCTCAGCTATTTCGTCCAATCTTCTATCATAAGCCTCTTCTCCGGCTCCCATTACAGTGAATTGGTCTTCTTGAGGGTCTTCTTGTAGTACCCTCCCAGCTGTAGCAGTCCCTTGTATATTGACGGGGATGTTGGCTTCCGGATGGAGATGGGGTCCAAAAACTGGTGGATTTACATGAGGTTGGACCCTCTCGTTGTTACTTGTGCCAGCAGTCCCCACATGGGGCTCATCTTGATTCTGCCTTTCAACCATGGCTCTCAGTCTCTCCTGGCTCTGAGCCAAGTTGTTCATTACTTCCATGAACTGTGTTATCTGTGTTCTCATTTCCAATCTTTCGTTCGCCATCTGGTTTCTGACCTCAGTAAGGTCTTGCTGCATCTGATCCATCTGGATGCCCGGAAGATTGTTTCTAGTAGGATACCTGTGTGGCCTGTTGAGGGGAAACACCCGGCGACGAGCAATAGTTCCTGAATATCACAACAGAGTTAGCAACAACAAAACAAAAACCTACAAAACAAACAAAGGGTTAGCATGCAATGCAGTATGCTTATTTGCTTTCAAGGTATCCTGGCCTGGCCTTCAGTTTTGACCCTTCCAGACCCTTGGAGATGATGCTGTTGAAGTTACTTCTTGAAGTAAACACAAATATATTACAGAAGGTGAAATAATACAACTTGTTCATTTTACAATACAAGCCCTTAAAGGGGTCAAAATACATCACAAAAAAGTAAAAGTACATGAAATAGAAACAACAACAAGCAAATGATCAAACACCAAGTCCAAACTCATCCTCACGAACTTCCTTGAGAAGTGCTTCGGTCACAGGATCAGCCGGACGTTCCGTAAGATTCCTGATGAGAAGGTTCCTTGTAGCAACAGCTGCAATCAACTTCTTGTTCTGACTCTGATCCTTAGACCTCTTCACTCCGGCTCTGATCTTTAGCTCTGATATCTCCCTCTGGGCTGCTGCCAGGGCTTCTTCCATCTGTTCCATCTTGTTTTGAACCCTCTTGTCCTCCATGGTACGAGCCTCGGTGATCCTGACCCACCGGGCTTGACTCTCCTTCAGATACAAGTCTGTCCTTGCTCTCTGAAACTGGGCTTCTTTGCAAGCATTCTTCAGGATTTGTTCCCCAGCCCTAGACTTCTTAATATAATCTTCAGACCTCTCAATCTTAGCCAGATGCTCTTTCTTCAGCTTTTCCAATCTTTCAATATCCAGTCTTCCATCACTCCTCTCATAGAGGGTCTTCTGCAAGGCTTGGGTTAACTTCTCATTTCTCTCCTTTAACTTCTCAAACTCCTCCAGGCTGACAGTTGCTGGAGGTGGTGTTGAAGATGACTCAGGCATATCTTCAATAGTAAAGGGCATCCCAGAGAATTGAGCCCTAGCACAGGACCAATCATAGTATTGTGCAGATGCCACATTGTTACATTTTCCCAAGATGGTTATCCCCTTAGTTTGAACATTATCCCACGCCCAAGCTGCCTGCCTAACAGTAGCCAAACTAACCTTGTTCTCACAGTAAAGAGTCTCAACCAAGTCTTGTGCCTTAGGAGTGTGGACCAGTGCATATCCCAGTTGTCTTTTAAACAGCAGAGGGTTGTAATTGATACTACCCTTGACTCCTACTAAGGGTACATTGGGAAAATGCCCACAGATGGTGATGATATCCCTGCCTTTGGTGCTCTGTGTGCACCATCTGATGTCAGCTGAAGTGAGAGTAGTAAGCCTTCCAGCCCAGTTTTTCTGCTGATGAGGATTCAAAAATGCATCTGTCCTGGGTAGATGCCTGAGAAGCCAAGCATGGAATAATGGAGCACAACACCTCACTAGCCTTCCCCTCTGCTTCTCATTCTTTCTGATGCACTGAGTAGTAGAGGTCCCCCAATAAGGTTGGCACTGGGTTCTTCAGGATGAACAAATGGATTGCATTCTTACTAATGAATCGAGGCTCATCTGCAAACAATACAATCCCATATATGCTTAAGGCCAACAAAGCACAAACAGCTTTCTACTCCCCCAGGGAGGCCTTCAGACTAGCTTGAGAAATTAGGAAGTCCAGATGAAAACCAGAGATTCCAGCTTTAGATGCCATATGTTGCCCAACCAAGACTGGTTCCAGATGTAATGCTTTGGCTATCTCCTCATTACTTGGGAAAGCCATCTCAGGGTTGAAAGGAATTTCTCTCCTGATAGGCATACCAACCAATGATGAGTATTCTTCCAATAAGGGCCCCATTTGGAAATCCTGGAAAGTAAAGCATCTTAGTGGAGGATCATAAAACTGAAGGCAGGTGTGGATCAGGCTTCTCTGGGAAGGGTCCAAATCCATGACCATGTCAAGTATATCTCCATGGTGTTCTCTGAACAATGGTACATGGTCTGGAGTGATCAGGGTTTGAATCCTCCTGATGTCTGATAAGTCTGGTTGGAAGAAATGGTAAGTGATGTTGCTTTTCTTTGGAGCCATGATGACAAGTGTTGATGAAGATACTGAAAAGAAAGGGCCACTGATTGGCTGGAGTGGATAGCTGGTAACAAGTGCTGATGAAGGCAGGTCAAAACTGCAGATGGGGTCAAAACCAAAACTAGATGAAGATGGATACCCTGAAACACAAATAAGCAAATGTTAATATGATGCAATGATTATGTATGCAGGTGGTATGCAAAGGGTTTGTGACTGAGCTGGATCTGATCAAATGCTCTGATATAAGTCCATGTGTGTAAGAAATCCAGACGGAGGTCTATAAATCCAGTAACCAAGGTAGGGGGGGCTCAAATAAAGAGCCACATGTCCAGGGTTTAGAATCACAAGAACTGTCCAACATGGAGTACTCTTAAACAATCAAAGTAACAGGGTATTCTGAGGTCAAGGTACCTGCAAACCTGTAAACAGCCCAACCCCCTCACAGGTGGTGTTCTAAAACAAGGATCCTCAGACTTGGATCAGTTATGAGAAGTGTAAACACTTCTAACCCGGAGGTACAGTGTTTACAATAACCATAACAATTCCTCCTCTTATTCACCTCAGTTTCTGAAGGTCAGTACTAAAAGGTCATCCAGACTTAGCAGGCTTCCCAGATAGCCCTAGCATTGCAGGAAATCTGCAACACAGAGTTCTCAAGAAGAAACCCACATCTGAACCGTGTTTCATATTCCCGCACCAGACCGAAATGGAATGGGAAAGAATATGATTCACTCTAGCCTAGGTGTCACTCAGGTCCCAGGTATAGGGCCTTAACTCTCAATGGAACACCCACCCACCAAAGCAAACAACAGATCCAGCCAGCAACAATGACAGTATGATATATACAAATACAATAAAGAAAGCAGTAAAGCAACTGTACATAAAGCAATAAACAAAAATAAGTACAAGCACAAATAAGCACATAACACCCCAGTAAACACAAATCAATCAAGCGCTAGGAGGAACCCACAAAAAGAACCAGAAGCCCTGGTTGCAGTATAAGGGTCCCCAGCAGAGTCGCCAAGCTGTCGCTCCCGATAAGTGGGACAGGGCCCAGATAAAGGTACAGACGCGAACGGTCGGCGAGAGGGACAATGAGAACACACAGGAGTGAACTCACTGGAGATGAATAGAGTCGCCAGCTAGGCATTTTTATCCCGGGGGAAAGGCAATGCTGCATAAGCCTAGAAAAAGATGGATAAGACGGTCGCGAACCAGAGAGACTGAGAAAGGGGGTTGGTTACAACCTGGGAAGGTATTAGCACCCAGATTGTCCGTCGTACTCGACGGGATCCACGCTTAAAAGATTTGTGTTTTAAAGGGGTAGTGTCAGTGCAATCTGTGTATAAAATGGCTGGAAAAGATGTACAGGTGTTAGTGAAAAAGAAGTGAAGTGTGATATATACAGGGTCAGTGTAAGAACAGGAATAAGATGCTCAAGATCATGAGGCTTTAAGAATAAGGCTAGAAGGAGGGGGAATATACAGAGACTTTTTGTTCGATAACTGTTAAGTTATGCCTACGTATCCTCTCGTGCAATGAGGAAGTCAGAACACCGTAGTTCGACCCAAAGAGACTGAAAGAAAGAATTGACTTGTGAACTGCTTGCTTGTCTATGCTCAAGTGTATGGCCTGTCTGGCTCAGGTGCTAACTGTCTTGCATTAGACGGAAGAAGCAAGTTCGCGTTTGTGAGTGAAGGTGATGAGAAAAGAATCCCGGAGGAGACGATTATTGTTTGTTTTTTGAGTTTTCAGTCTTTTATTGCTTTTGAAAGTTTGTCATGAGTTAATGAGCTTAAGCCTAAACCAATGGATTTAGCAAACTCATCACATCTTCCCTCTGATTAGGGGTAATGAGAATACCTTAAGTGTGAAGTCAGCTTCTCACACCTAATCACCTTTGATGTAGGATTAAGATCATTAACCTACTTGTAATTATTTAGATGTTTTTGGTGTTTTTGTTTAGTGTTGAGTAATGAGGTTAAGCCATAATCAAGGATTAAACAGACTCATTACACCATCCTAATAGAAGGATAATAGATGAGGGTGTTTAAGCTGAGGAAGACTCCTCAACTTAATCCATGATTAGGGATTAAACTCATGACAAAACAAGCCTTTATTAGATGGATTTTATTTAATGATATGATGATGAAGTGATTTTTAGGGTTTGTAAGACAACTTGAGGGGGACTTGTCCATTAACACTAGGGTTAGTCCTTCTTAACCAATTAAGGAAGAATTAGAACCCTAATGCAAGGCCCAAGTTACAAGCTTGATGTCTTAGTGATTATTATGTGGATTGATTAAAGGAGTTAAACACATTAAGGGTTTAACACTTAGGATTAAAGTTATACACTCCATCCTAATAGAAGGATGCAGGCATAAGCTTAATCACAAAGCCTTAAAGCCTTTAGGGTTTAGTCCCTGATTATGAGGTGAGGAGAGAAGACTCAAAGAGAGACACAAAGGTAAAAACTATGAGGGGAGACTAATCAGAACCCTAATTCATTATCATGCTTGGTTGTTCCTAAGGTTTGTGAGGTTTTCAAGAACAATCTTCAAAGGAAACTCCAGGAAGCAGATGAACAGGATCAAGAGAAGCAAAGTAACTTGCTTCATTCAAGAAGTCAAGTCACTTGAAGAAAGAAAGTGGGAGGAAGAAGAATGAGCAAGCTCAAACTCAAACACAAATAAAAATGCAGCAATGGATGCAAGAGAGATGAAAAGAAAAGTTATGAGAAGTGAAGGCAAATTCACTTCTCAAGATACTTACCACCTGAAATGTTAGAAAGAAATGCAATGCAATGCAAAATGGGATGAAATGGTATGATGCTAAACAAAACCAGAAGCATGTTGATGATGAAAATGATGTTATGAGGTGCTACAAACATGAGGCAGCACATGGAAATGATCATACAAGTTCATGGATGCAAATGAAGCAAGTTAAGGAGCATGAATGAACATGAAAAGTTATGAAGCATACAAGGCAAATGACATGGCAGATATGTGATGCAATGATCAAACATGCTTTCTACATGTCTTATGATGTCAAATGAAACACAAGAATGCACTAAATGCAAAGACAAGTCATGTTATGCAAGAGAATGCAAGAGGGATGCAAATGAAAGCCCAAATTAGGGTTTATGGATCAAACAACAAACAAAACTCAAAATCAGAAGCAAACCCTTAGATAAAAAATGGAAAATGCCACCCAAAGAAACCCTAGACCTATACTAAACCAAGGTCCAAAGGGGAGGTCTCAACTCTTAACCAATCCTAAGTTATGATTTTTCTAAGTTATTAGGGTTTTTTAGGGTTCCTAACAAAAGAAATGCCAAACAAAAGAAAAAATGAGGAATCAAATTAAGGCCATTTTATCCTAGAAACTACATGCCAAATAGAATGCAATGCAAGAAGAATCAATGTCCAACTCTTCCTAGATAGGCAGAAATGATTTTTTAAACTTTGGATCAAATTAATGCATAAAAAATGATTTAATTCAATGGAAAATTCTCAAAATGCATCAAGATCAAAAATGAAATTTGGTTTGAAGGTTGGACAATGTTTCTAAATGTCTTAGAACATTTCATGAATTTTTTGGTGATTTTTAAATACCTAAAAGTATTTTTAATAAATTAATTTCCATTAATCAATTAAAAATAATCTTTTAAATATTTAAAAATACTTTTTTAATGATAAAAAATAAAATAAAAATATTTTTGGGTCATAAAAATTAATAAAACTCTTAGGAAAAAGTTTCATAATTTTTAGGAATTTTTTACTATTTTTAAATAATTATGCAAGTTAAATGAAATAAATATGAAAATAAATGAATTTTAAATGAATTAATGAGAAGTATGCTGATCCAACGCGTGAGATTCAAACTGGCCAGCGCGCGCATTGACTTGGCGCCTTATCCAAGGGTCAACATTCAAACTTGCTAATTACACTGATTAAGCCCTAATTGTGCCCTAATGACATTCAGGCGACCGGAACACGGCCATTCCCAAAATCAATCTCTCTCCCTAGGCCAAATCAGAAGCCCTAAATCTCCAGAAATCATCTACCAACTATCCTAAGCACGAATCCAGCATCAAATCATGTTTAAACTCACACACAAACAAGAATCGAAGCAATGAAATTTCTAGGTCAAACTTTCAGAACAACATAACATGCTTATTTCTTGCTCATTTTCAAAAGTAAATAGATCCCAATGATCAGTGTAACATGCTAAACAAGATTCTAACAAGAAAATGGAGTTCTGGAAAAAAAGTTCATGGTGTCACCTGAGATGGAGCTTTTGATTCAGGAGCTTTCTGAGTGATTCTTTGGCTCAAACAGGTCCCAATGATCCACCTTTGAAGCTTTGGATGCTTAGTTGGAGTTTAAACAAGCTCCTGAGTGAGTTTGCAGAAGCTCTGACCAAGGGAGTGTGAAAATCGTATCTGAGATATGGGGTGTTTCAGGTCAAAACAATGGTTGGTTTCTGGTCAGTGAGGTGAGTGGAGATTGTTGGTGGAGTTTGTTCTTGTGTTTGAGGTTTGTGGAGGGAGATTCGAAGGAAAATGCAGGCTGAGGTGAAGAATGGCAATGGGGTATTCTTGCTTGTTTCAGGCCTGGCTCTTGGTGGTTTTTGGTCTATGAAGTATGGTGAGTTGAATGGTGAAAATGGTTTGAGTGTTTGAAGGCTGGGCAGAGAGATTCGAAGCAACTTGCAAGATGGAGTGTTTTGTGAATGTGTATGTTGTGAATGGTTTCAGCCTTGCCTCCTCATATCTTTGGCTTGCCAAGGGATATTGTATTATAATCCTATAGGTCAGATGATGTGACCTGGCCTATAGTTATTGGTAAGTTTGCTTTTGCAAAATGTCCACCTTTTGTGTAAGTGAAGTATGGCTCATGATCTAGGCAAGTACAAGGCATGGGGCTGCGCAGCAAAATGAGGTGAGAGGCTAGCAAAAGTCAGCATCCAATGTCACAAGTTGTAGGAAGCATGATGAGTGGTTTTGCAAGTTGTTGCAACTTTGGTTCACATGTGATTTCTTTGTCTAACCAACCATAAACCATGGGCATTCTTGGTCCAATTCTGATTTTTGTGACTTATAGAATGTTTGTGTCATGATTTGAAATGAACTAGAGGTTACAATTGGCTTTGGTTCATGATTTTGCAAAATTCTCATTTGAAGCATGCCTTGAAAATCAATGATTTTTGCCAACTTTGTCACACCATAAATTTTGATCCAAGAAGAGTTTGATCATGTTCTTGTACTTTTTGAAAAGGGAAAGATGAGATCTACAACTTTCATGACCAAAGTTTTTCCATTTGAAGCATTTTTGGATCAAGAATCAAGGCTTGAAAAATGACCTAAAATGAGGTATTCTTGAAAAGTCAACTAAGCCCAAAAAGTCAACATTTGCAAAACCCCTAAATTCTTGATTTTTGTGAACTTCAACCTTCTTCCATGATCAAATAAAGACCATATACACTCAAAATGATGGAGATCACCCATTGGTTGGATCATTGGGGGCCTCAGATGCCCTGATTTTACACTGACTTGTCCAGAAAGTCAACCTCTGATCAGATGACTTCCCCATGGAATTTCTTCATGAAAATTGATATGCATACTCCCTATACCATATAGAGACCAATGGAAACAAGAATGACCAAAAAATTTGGAGTTATGGCCTCTGAAACCAAAACCCTAATTTTCAGTCAACTGTGCAGTCTATCCTGGCTCTGCATCCATTCAAACCCTAGTTCTTGTGATTCTTTTGAAATCTTTACTTTGAGAGGATGTGATATGATAGATGAACACATGTGGATCCCTTTGAAGTGATTGGTTGCCTTTGGAGTGGCTCAAGAAGCTCTTGGATTGCTCAGATCACAAACCCTAGGTGCATATGACTGTGAATCTATGCAGTGAATCAAAATGAAATATGAGATGATATGATTGTGTTTATGCATATGAAATGATCACAAGCCATGGTGTGAATGGGTGAGGGCAAATTTGGGGTGTTTACATTAAGTAATGAGTTTAAGCCATAATCAAGGATTTAATGGACCCATTACACCATCCTAATAGAAGGATAATAGATGAGAACATTTAAGCTGAGGAAGATACCTCAACGTAATCCATGATTAAGGATTAACCTCATGACAAAACAAAGTCCTTATTAAAGTGGATTTTAGTTAATGGTGAGATTAAGAAGTGAATTTCATGGTTTGTAAGACAACTTGAGGGGGACTTGTCCATTAACACTAGGGTTAGTCCTTCTTAAACAATTAAGGAAGAAATAGAACCCTAATGCAAGGCCCAAGTTACAAGCTTGATGTCTTAGTGATTATTAGATGAATTGATTAAGAGATTTAAACACATTAAGGGTTTAAAACTTAGGATTAAAGTTATACACTCCATCCTAAGAGAAGGATGCAAGCATAAGCTTAATCATAAAGCCTTAAAACCTTTAAGGTTTAGTCCCAGATTATGAGATGAGAAGAGAAGACACTAGAGATGACACAAAGGTAAAACTAATGGGGGACTAATCAAACTCTAATTGTGATCATACTTGGATGTTCCTAGGGTTTATGAGGCTTGCCAAAAGATCTTCAAGAAAGAAACCACCATGGAGGAAACAGGATGAAGGAAAGAGAAGCAAAAAAGAACAAGACAACTTGCTTAACTTAAGAAGACAAGTTGTTTGAAGAAAGAAAGTGAGGAGGGAACATGAATGAGCAAGCTCACTCTAATCCACAAATAAAATGCAGCAATGAATGCATACGAGAGATGAGAAAAGATCATGAGAAGTGAAGGCAAATTCACTTCTCAAGTACTTACCACCTGAAAAGTTAGCAAAAGAAATGAAATTAAGTGAACATGAAATGAATGCAATAATGCAAACCAAAAACAGAAGCATAAACATGATGTCAATGATGCTAAGAGATAATGCACACACATGTCAAGAGTTGTGGATGATCATACAAGGATGAGGATGCAAATGAAGCATGTTTTGAACCATGAAAGTTCATGAAAGTTTATGAAATGGAATGAATGCATAACATGGCAAATGAATGAATAAATGATCAAGCATGATTATAATATGTCCTAAGATGTCTTATATGTCATTTTGATGCATAAAATGTCATGGCAAGTTCTTGAATGCAAGCATATGAAAGATGGATGCAAATGAAGGCAAGAATTAGGGTTTATGCACAAGATTCAAAGCAAAATTCAAAATCAGAAGCAAATGATATGATAAAAAATTAAAAATGGGACCAAAGGAACCCTAACCTTATACAAGTTCACTGTCCAAAGGGGGAGACCTAACTCTTAACCCTAAAGAAGTTATGATTTTCTCAAGTTGGCTAGGGTTTTAGGGTACCTCAAAAGGAAAAATGCACATCAAATTGAACATGAAAGATAAATTCAAACCAATTTTAACCTAGAAACTACATGACATGAGGAATGCAATGCAAAAAGAACCAACATCAAACTCTTCATGGTTAGGCAGAATGAATTTTTCTAAGTTAGAACAAAAATATTGCCTTTTAAGAACCTTAATTCCAATAAAAAATGTCAAAATATGTCAAGAACCAAAAAGAAATTTGTTTTAAGAGTTTGATAATGTTTCTAAATGTATTAAAATGCAATGTGAATTTTTTTGTGATTTTTAGAAACTTAAATACTATTTTAATTAATTAATTCTCATTAACTAATTAAAATACACATTTAAATATTTTTAAAATACGAAAATTATGCAAAAAATAAAATAAAAATTATTTTCAGAAAGAGAAAAATATTTTAAAGTATGATGCAAAAAATGAGATTTTTTAGAAATGATTTGCTATTTTTAATAAAATGAACAAATTAAATGAAAAGAAAATGAATTAAAAATTAAATAAAGGAAAGTATGCCAAAGGGAGGGTTCAGATTGATTCTGGGCTTAAGACGTTTGACTGGGCGCGCATCTGGACGACCCAGGTTCAAACCTGACTAATTTTCATTAATTCATTAATTAAACTTAATTAAATCAGAATTAGGGTTAATGACAAGATCTCAACCATTGAAACGCGCGCGGGAAGCAAAATCTAATGGCTCACGTTTAAACCTCACTAATTACACTGATTAGGGCAAATCACTTTCAGGTGACCGGAACAGTGTTCCGATCATCTTCTCCGACGAGTCCAAACCCTAACTTCTCTCTCAGGCCACTATTCTTCAAATTTCTTACACAAAAATGATCCTCTAACCATTCTAAACCTAAACCCCCAACCAAAACTCATTTATTTCACACCATGAACATGAATCGAAGAAAAATGCAAAAACGGGAAAAAGTTTCAGAGTTCACATACATGGTGGTTTCTCAACCATTTTCAAAAGTAATCATATCCCCATGATCAGGGGAGCATATAGAACCATAAAAGAACTTAAAAGCAAGCTTCTGAGAAAAAAGTTCATCATGTTACCTAAGATGGGGACCCTCTGATTCTGAGCTTTCTGGATCCTCCTTTGATGCAAGCCCACTCTTATGAACCTCCTGAAGTTGATATGAAGCTTAGAAAGCTTTGAGGATGACTGGTTTGTGCTGTGTGGTTCTGGTGTAGCAGAAATGGGGGTCTGTGTGTGTGTGGTGATTCAGGCTGTTTTGAGGGTTGATTCTTGTTCTATGGATGATATGTGACTTACTGGTGAAGGGATTTTTGAAGTTTGATGGTTGTGGGAAGAGTTTCGAAGAGAAGAAGCTTTGGACAATTTTTGTGCAAGCTGGTTGTGTGTGTGTTCTGAGCCTACTTCCTTCTTGTTTTATGACCCTTAGGCAATCCATAAGCAATCCCAACAATCTAGGAGGGCAGGTATGCACTGTGGGAATGGTATGGGATGATTGGCCAAAAAGTCAAAAATTGTGTACTATAGGTATGGGCCATGGCAGAGGAGATTTCTGTGTTTGGATTGCCTCAGCCAGCTTCAAGGAAGGCCCTTGGATGTTCTGATGTGATCTGAAATGGATGAAGGGTGAGATGTCACATGTTTTGCAATTTTCACAACTTGTTGCATTTTGAGATTTTGGTCATGGATATGTCTTATTCCTTGGGCAATATGCAGCATAATGCACCACATGATGTTGTTATGACACTTTGAGATTGATTAGAGACCAAACAAAACCCTAAGAAACATTCTTGCAAGATTTCCCTCTTTGTGACTTTTGTGAAAAATGTCTTATGATACTTGAATCCAAGGCATGAAAGTGAGGAATTCTTTGGGCAAATCTGAATTATGGACCATGAATGATGTTTGTGTGATGATTAGAAGTTGATTTGAAGTCACATTTGGCTTTGGCAAGTGTTTTTGCAAGTTTCATCTTTGGCACAAAAGTGAAAATTTAGTGATTTTGTCCAACTTTGCAAAGCCATAACTTTTGTTCTAAAATGAATTAGAATGAGTTCTTGTACTTTTTGAAAATGGGAGGATCCAATCTACAACTTTCATGACCAAATATTTTTCATTTGAAGCATTTTTGGATCAAAAAGAGGAGGTTGAAAAACTTTCCCAAAATGACAAGTTTACATTACAAGTCACTTTCCCAAAATGGCAATTTTGCAAATGGCTTGAAATCTTTCAATTTTGTGAACTTCTAACTTCTTCTAAGATCAAATAAAGATCATACACATTCAAAATGATGGAGAATACCCCTTGGTTGGGTGATTGGGGGCCTCAGATGCCCTGATTTTGCACTGACTTGCTCAAGAAGTCATCTTGTGATCAGATGCCTTCCCCTTTGAATTTCTTCATGAAAATTGATATGCATGATCCTTACATCATATAGAGACCAATAGAAACAAGAATGACCAAAAAATTTGGAGTTATGGACTCAGAAACCAAAACCCTAATTTTAGGTCATCTGTGCAGTTAAACCTGGCTCTGCTTCCATGCCTTCCTCAGTTCTTGTGATTCTTTGACTTACTTGATCTTGGGAGGATGTAATATGATGATTGAACATACATGGACCCTCTTGAGATGATTGAATACCTTTGGAGTGGCTCAAATGGCTCTTGGATTGCTCAGATCACAAACCCTAGATGCAGATGACTTTGAACCAATGCAGTGAAACAAAAATGCAATATGAGATGGTATGATTGAACTTATGCAAATGAAAAGAAACACAAGCCATGGTGAAATGAGTGAGGGAAAATTTGGGGTGTTTACACCATCCACCAGCCCCATGTCCATTACATCAAAGCCTAGGGAATTCTGGGATTCAAGAGACCTCATTTTCTCAGCAATCTCATCCAGCCTTCGGTCATAAACTTCATCCCCAACTCCAATAACTATGAACTGCTCCTCCTAAGGATCCTCTTGCAAGATCCTGCCTTCAGTAGTGTATCCTTGAGCATTACTTGTGACATTAACATCTGGGTTTAGATGAGGCCCAAACTCTGGTGGATCAATGCAAGGCTGCCCGCGATCATTGTTACTGGTTCCTCCTGTACCAGGATGGTGTTCTTCAGGAGTCTGCCTTTCTACCAATTCCCTCAGCCTTTCCTGGCTCTGAGCTAAGCCAATCATCACAGCCATAAATTGGGTCATTTGATTTCTCATCTCAACCCTTTCGTTTTCCATTTGGGTCCTTACTTAATTCAAGTCCTGCTGTACTTGATCCATCTGAATGCCCGGAAGGTTGTTTCTCGTCGGGTACCAGTGTATTCTGTTGACAGGGAACACCCTTCTGCGAGCAATGTTTTCTGAAACCACAACAAAGTGAGAAACAACAATAAAACAAAAACCTACAAAACAAAGAAAAATGTTAGTATGCAATGCAGTATGCTTATTTGTCTTCCAAGGGTATCTGATTTGGTTCTTTGGTTTTGACCTTTCCAGACCTCGAGGAAATGCTGATGATGTTGATAGATAAAGCCCACCAATAAAACAAACTGAAATATTACAAAGGATGAAAATACATAGTTTATTTACAATACATGCCCGTGGTGGGTCAAAATACAACAATCAAAAGAAAAGTACATCAAAAGAAAGAAATACAAGCAAAAGGATTAGACATCTAATCCAAAGTCATCCTCCCTGACTTCCTTCAGGAGGGCCTCAGTCACTGGACCAGCTGGGTGCTTTGTAATAGTCCTGATGAGGAGGTTCCTGGTAGCAATGGCACTGGTCAACCTCTTATGCTTGTCCTGATCCTTTGATCTCTTCAACCCCTCCCGGAGTTTCAATTCAGATATCTCCTTTTGAGCTCCCAACAAAGCTTCCTGCTGCTTCTTCTCACTAGCCTCTAGCTGCTCTATCTTAGCATGAGTCCTCTGGCAGGGTACGGCTGCCGAAAGTATCTCGACATAGGATGAATGCCGGATAGAAAAGGTCTACGATGGGGACGGCCATCAGATAAGCATGATGAAAGATGATCATCAAGGGGTGAAGGACGATCACCTAGCAGGGTACGGCTGCTCTCGGGGTTCATCGTGACATAGGACGAATGTCAGATAGCTGGATCAACGATGGGGATGACCATTGGATAAAATGATGAAGGACGATCATCAAAAGGTGAAGGACGATCACCTAGCAGGGGACGGCTGCTCAAGTATCACGACATAGGACGAATGTCGGATAGAAAGGGGTTCTAATGAATAGAGACTCCGCTGGGGATGATGAAGGACAATCATCAAAAAGGTGAAGGACGATCACCTGGCAGGGTACGGCTGCCGGAAATATCATGACATAGGACGAATGTCAGATAGAGAGGAAATAGTTTATTAGAGATTTGCCAGGAATTCTTTTGGGGAATGGTAGACACAAACGAGTGTCTAATTTCAAGGAGGCAAAGACATAAGTGTCTGACACAGTGTATAGATTAAAGATGCGGATGAGCATCCTTAAGACTATGATACAGACGAGTATCGGTAGAAACAAACGCTTGACGCATGTTCAGAGATGATGATACAGACGAGTACCAACTAGTTAACAAAGAACACGGACGAGTGTCGACTCCGAGGGGATTTAAGTGGTGTATACAAGATACGAACGAGTATCTGTATGAGTAAGAGTGATGAGTGAGACATAGACGAGTGTCCAACTTGCTGTGGAGAGCACGACACAGACGGGTGTCGGAAGAAGTGTATTATATATATGTATCTGTCTGTAGAGGACGCTCGGGCGACTTTACTGGGGAATGATGACACGGACGAGTACCAAAAGGAGCATGTATCTGTACTTGTGAGTGCAAAGAGGACGTTTTGGCTTTCCGCTGGGGGAATTTGAGGGGTATTTTGTATATTTGCAAACGGAGTGTTGGTATACACAACTGTTTGATTCAGAACATGGCTTATGATTTATGCAATATGCTTGATTTTTGCCGTAATGCTCCATATTAGACGGAATGCTATGCTCTGGGGAAAATATGATGTGAATGCTATGATTTATGCAAAAGATACCGATCCGGGATTCGGATCCCGTTGCGGTGAAGATCTCCAGATGATCTGCTTTGAAAGAATGTCCCAGCTGGGGGTGAGATCATTGGTAGATCTGATATATGACTCTGCTTGAGGAAATAGATCACTGATAGATCTATCTTGGTAATGAGGGACCCAGCTGGGGTTCTGTAGGAGTTTTCGTCACTTTGCTGTGAGATCTTCAGGCATTGCTCTTCCGGATAGAGATTGGAACTCTGCGGGGAGATGGTTTCCCGTCTGACACATGGCTGGGGAGGAATAATCACTGGACGATTTTCCTAGAGATTTCGGTGAGGGATCCTGTTGAAGGTGATGAATTCAGCTGGGGAGAAAGCATCCCTGGTGCTAGATGAGGGATGGGCTGAGTTAATAGTGATTTGATAGCCTGCTGGGGAGAAGCTTTCATGTCCCATGTTACGCTTTGTATACCTGCAATCCTGTTAAGACAAAGAAACGCACAAGTACCCCGAGGTGTCCCTTACCGGGTTTCATCATAAGAGTTTAGACACTCCCGGGAGCAAATATATTTCCTATAAGCATGTAGTTTAGACAGACGCATCTGTACTTATGCAATCAATATCTTAAGGACATCGGACATTTTGCGAATGAAAATAAAATGTACGAGACAGAATATGACTTAAAATCTGATTTTATTAATTTGTGTGCCCTGAATTGGCAAGATACAGTCAAAGAAACAGATCCCCCAAAATGAGGAGATTGTTACAAATTGAGAAACAAAAAGATGCTGGCAATGTTGATGACTCTTTAAGGAGCTTCCCTTTTTGCTATGACCCGTATGACATTGACGTTCTTCTCATTCTGCTTTTTGAAGAAGGTTGATTCTGACCGATGCTTGAACCTTTCGAAACTTACCATGTTGCAAGTGATACAGACGAATTCAGAATGAAGTTGTTCGCTTATTCCCTTATTTTGCGTGGATCGCCCTTTCGGGTTTTCAATCCACCGGGATACCCATTTTTGCCTGAGCTGTCCAATGTGGCTTTTCAACTCAGCGGGTGTACACATTTTTATTTATTTTCCCTTATTTTTGCCCGAGTCTTTTATTCTGTTTTTGACTTGCCGGGATGCCCTATTTTTGCCTGGACTTACATTTTGTTTTTATGTCCAGCGGGTCATTTTTTATGCGAAGTATTTTTTAACTGCATCTGAATTCACAGGGGACAGGAAGTCTTCACCATCCATAGTACTGAGCATCAGTGCTCCACCAGAGAAAACTTTCTTTACTATGAACGGACCATCATAATTCGGAGTCCATTTGCCCATGTGGTCTGTATGAGGAGGAAGGAGTCTTTTCAGCACAAGATCTCCTACTTGATATTCTCGAAGCCTGACTTTCTGATCGAAGGCTTTCTTCATTCTTTTCTGATACAGCTGCCCATGGCAGATTGCAGCTAATCTCTTCTCTTCGATCAGACTAAGTTATTCATGCCGGGATCGGACCCATTCTGCTTCGTTCAACTTAACATCCATCAGTACCCGCAAGGAGGGTAATTCAACTTCAACAGGCAGGACTGCCTCCATGCCGTAAACAAGCTGATACGGTGTTGCCCCAGTGGACGTTCTGATTGACGTACGGTACCCATGTAAGGCAAATGGTAGCATTTCATGCCAGTCTTTGTAGGTAATCACCATCTTCTGCACAATCTTCTTGATGTTTTTGTTAGCTGCCTCAACAGCGCCATTCATCTTTGGCATGTAAGGAGAAGAATTATGGTGTTGGATCTTGAAGTCTCGACACAGTTCTGCCATCATTTTGTTGTTCAAGTTGGAACCATTATCAGTAATGATTCGCTCGGGCACTCCATACCAACAAATGATGTCTCTCTTCAGGAATCGGGCTACCACTTGCTTGGTGACATTTGCATAAGAAGCTGCTTCGACCCACTTGGTAAAATAGTCAATGGCTACCAGGATGAATCTATGGCCGTTTGAAGCAGTCAGTTCAATCTTGCCAATCATATCAATGCCCCACATGGCAAAGGGCCAGGGTGAAGACATCACATTCAAAGGATTGGGAGGCACGTGCACTTTATCCGCATAAATCTGGCATTTATGGCATTTTCTGGCATAGGCACAACAGTCTGCATCCATTGTGATCCAGTAATAGCCTGACCTTAGCAACTTTTAGCCATAACATGCCCTCCAGCATGGGTACCAAAATATCCTTCATGCACCTCGTGCATCAACAAGTCTGCTTTTGTCTTGTCAACACATCTGAGAAGTACCATATCAAAATTTCTCTTATACAGGGAACCATCAGTATTCAGGAAGAAACTACCAGCTAGCCTTCTTAATGTCTTCTTATCATTGGAAGATGCCCCAGGTGGGTATGTTTGATCCTCCAAGAAGCATTTGATATCATTGAACCAAGGCTTATCATCTTTGACAATATTTGCTAAAAATACATATAAAGGTCAGTCAAGTCTGGACACTGATATCTGAGGTACAAAGTTGGCAGTTTGAACTTTGATCATGGATGAAATGGTAGCCAGAGCATCTGCAAACTGATTTTCATCTCGAGGGATATACTCAAGTTTGACTATTGTGAAGAAAGTCAATAACCTCCTCGTATAATCCCGATAAGGTATCAGATGATCTTGATGGGTGTACCATTTACCATTGGTTTGATTAATCACCAGAGCTGAATCTCCGAACACAGTCAACGTCTTGATCCTGAGGCCAATGGCTTCCTCAAGACCCATAATACAAGCTTCGTATTCAGCTTTGTTGTTAGTGCAGTTAAAGGTGAGTTTTGCCGAGAAAGGCATGTGGACTCCCTTAGGTGTAATGAGTACTGCACCAACACCACGACCATTCATATTAACAGCCCCGTCAAACATCATAGTCCATTCTTCTCCCGGGTCAGGCCCTTCAGTGTGAATAGGCTCTTCATGATCTTTCGCTTTTATGAACATGATGTCTTCATCAGGGAAGTCAAATCTCATAGGCTGGTAATCATCAATGGGTTGCTCAGCGAGATAATCAGACAATACACTGCCTTTGATGGCTTTCCGAGATGTGTACTGAATGTCATATTCTGTGAGAATCATTTGCCATCTTGCAACCCGTCCGGTAAGTGCTGGCTTCTCAAAAATGTACTTGACTGGGTCCATCTTTGAAATCAATAAGGTAGTGTGGGTCAACATATACTGCCTTAGTCGGCGAGCAGCCCACGCTAAAGCACATCAAGTTTTCTCGAGCAGTGAATAACGTTGTTCACAGTCGGTAAACTTTTTGCTTAGGTAGTAAATTGCATACTCTTTTCGACCAGACTCGTCATGCTGGCCCAGCACACACCCCATTGACTCTTCTAATACTGTCAAGTACGTGATTAGAGGTCTTCCTTCAACTGGAGGCATAAGGATTGGAGGCTCTTGTAAGTATTCCTTGATTTTGTCAAAAGCCCTCTGGCAGTCTTCGTTCCACCTGACCGTTTGTTCTTTTCTTAACAACTTGAACAAAGGTTCACATGTTGCAGTAAGGTGAGATATGAACCTTGAAATGTAGTTCAATCTTCCTAAGAACCCCCGAACTTCTTTTTTCGTCTTCGGTGCAGGCATTTCTTGAATGGCTTTGACTTTATCAGGATCAACTTCAATCCCTTTCTCACTTACGATAAATCCTAGCAGCTTACCGGATCGCAACCCGAATGTGCATTTGTTGGGGTTTAGCTTTAGTTGGTACTTCCTCAGACGCTTGAATAACTTCAATAGATTCACCAGGTGGTCTTCTTCTGTGAGGTACTTGGCAATCATGTCATCCACATAACATTCAATTTCTTTGTGGATCATGTCATGGAATAATGTTACCATAGCCCGTTGATAAGTGGAACCAACATTCTTCAATCCGAATGGCATCACCTTATAACAGAACGTGCCCCAGGGTGTGATGAAAGTTGTCTTCTCCATGTCTTCAGGTGACATTTTGATCTGATTGTACCCTGAAAATCCATCCATGAAGGAGAACACCGAGAACTGATTCGTATTGTCGACCAATACATCAATGTGAGGTAAAGGGAAATCGTCTTTCGGGCTGGCTCTGTTCAGATCCCGGTAATCCACACACATTCTCACCTTGCCATCTTTCTTAGGCACTGGTACAATGTTAGCAACCCACGGCGGATAGCTAGTCACAGCAAGGAAACCGGCGTCCCACTGTTTTTGTACTTTTTCTTTTATCTTCATTGCCATATCTGGGCGAGTACGGCGCAACTTCTGTTTTACTGGCGAACAGTCTTCTTTCAGAGGCAGCTTGTGCATAACAATGTCGGTGTCCAACCCTGGCATATCCTGATAAGACCAAGCAAAAACATCCACATATTCCCGAAGCATGTCAATCAGTTGCTCTTTCACTAAATCTTGCAGGCAGGCCCCGATCTTAACTTCCTTCAAATCTTCTTTTGTACCAAGATTAACCGTCTCAACCTCCTTCTGATTAGGAGTGATAACCTTCTCCTCTTGCCTTAGCAACCTGGCTAGTTCTTCAGGTAGTTCATAATCTTCTTCAACCCCTTCATCAGCTTGATTGATTGGATTGTCAAAGTCATACGAAGTCATAGCAGTGTCATTGTCGGTGCAATCTGGAGGGCTTTTTCTGCAAGGGTTTAGATTTGTTCATTTTAGTGATCAGTTTTATCTTATTTAGAAAAAATTGAAAATGAAGTTATTATTTTGAAAAAACATTGCCATTTATTTTTGTACAAAAAGTGAAAAATGAAAAACAGTGAGCGGAAAAGGAAAGACTCATTTGCAAAAGATGTCCTGATATTCATTAATTGATCTTTGCACAAAATACAAGATGGCCCGATTACAAAATGAGTCCTGACATCTTGGGCAAGATGCAGGACATGATGCATGCTTAAAAAAAACAGGAAATAATAATTACTCTGCAGGAGTAACCCTTATAATTTCCTGGGAAGACCAGTTTGAGACATGGGTCCCCGGGGTCCTTGGACGTATCCAGCTTTCCAGGTTGCGCTCGTCTTCTGACTCATCTTCCAAGCTATTCACAGCATCCGGGATGAGCATTCCTCCACTGACAAACATGGGCTCCTTTGCAGCCTCTGGTTGATCTTGTCGAGTTGGTTTGTAACCCAACCCGAATCGGTCTTCTTTCTTCTTTACGGGCAGCAGCTTGCCCCAGCCTTGGGCGGTACCTTCCTCAACAACCTTCCTGGCTTGCTGATATGATGTGATGGAGGTCCCAAGTACAACAGATGTTTCATTAATATTAAGGGCCTCAAACCCTTGGCTCATGGTTTCATGGATCTCCCCATCCATTTCAATATATTTGAAAGTAGCCAGCTGGCTAACAAAAATATCCTCCTCCCCACAAATAGTAATGACTTGGCCTTCCTGATGGGCTAAAGACGTACTCTAATATGTGTCTAGCGATATCTTAACTGCAAGTGCACAACCTATCGAATTAATATTTAAGATTATCGATCCACAGGGACTTTATGATTACTTAGTGCTAGAGGATTTACTAGTTTAGCTAAGGTGAAGGGTTGTCACGATTTTTGGTTGTTTTTTTTAAGATTAAAGGCGGGAATTAAAATTAAGTTTAATAAAATAATACTAAGGCAGTCGGTATGTAATTATGTTAACTTAGGCGGGTCAATCTAACCTAGGCTTATAAAGATGGTTCACTTAATCTATTCTGTAGAGATTATCAGTTTAAATATCTTTAACTCACACTCTCGTGGTCTTATCTCAGATCTTACCCCTAAAGCCCTATGCCTGCTCTCGCTAGCCCATAAGTGTTTAGAAATAATTTTTGGAAACTTAATAATTCTAATTCATTTTAAAGCGCTCTCGCTGTGTTTAAATTAAATGCCTAACTTTAGCTATCTGGTTAAAATCTCACACTCTCGTGGTCTTGACCTAACCTAATACACTTTCCTTACTCTCGTAACAAAAAGATTGATTTTATAATAAAAAGTCACAGCCAGAACTTTAAGCTCTTAATTATTTTAAGCCTTGAGTTGATTTTACCGATTTAGTTGATTTTAATTACATACCGTCCTAAGGTGTTTAGCTACTCATGATTGTTGAACCAGACAGAGGCAGAAACAGAGAAATACAAAATAAAATATGCATAACAGAAAAATAAATACTTAACATTAATATAAATGCAATTTAAATAAAAAACTGAATAACAATTAAAATGTTAGACTCCTTCTTCCACAGTCTGGAAAGCTCGGAGTACGGACCGGAATCGGAAATAAAATTTCTAAGAGAATTCTGAAGGTTTTTGAAACAAATTAAATTATAACAATTTCCTAATGTTGGAAATTGTTATATGGTTGGTTGGGATACAGAGAATTAAAGCAAGAACAATTAAATGCTGGAAAGAATAAAATAGACAGGGTGCAATGAAAATACGGCAGAGCTTCCGCAAGAAAATTAAAATAAAAACTCTGTAAATTGTTCTTTGAAGCTAAGCTATTTATATGATCAATATTTTGGGCTTGGCGGTTGGAAATGATGCATGGGCCTCGTAGATGCTGAGAAAATCCAGGGAATAGTTGAAATACTTGGTCTGCGGAAGAATAGGAAGGTTGAATTCACGTAGCACGCACGTACATGACCAAGTCTCAGCATATTACCCTAAATTCCCCTTGTCACGTTCGTGACAAGGGTGTCACGCTCGTCTCCCGTGTATTATACGCGTCACGGTCGTGAGGGACTGGTGACGACCGTGACTGCTCCTTTAAGCGTGTCACGGTCGTGACTCCTAGGTGACGATCGTGACTGTTACAAAAAGTGCATATTATACAAAATTCCTCTTTTCTTCTACTTTTAATGGTTGTTTTTGCTCATTTCACTTGTGGCTCATGATCTAGCTTTGTATATGATGTACCTGCAAAATGACAAAGAAAACTCGAGGAATCGGGTGTTAAAACGACAAATATGCGATAAAACGACATTGAAACATAAAAATATAACCGATACTTTTTCTCGTTATCAAACTTCCCCAAACTTAAACCTTTGCTTGTCCTCAAGCAAATAATCGGTTGAAAATTGTCGGACAAGTTTTCATCGATGCACACACATAACAAACCGTACGAAGAATCGTTTTGTCAGATAAACCGGTACTGGGATAAAACACTAACGATACACTAATGACACAAGCAACAAGCTAAGTCGTCGACTTCCCGTTAAACGAAACATTCGGTAATTGCGTTACGATTCCACCTAGAGTCTTTCGATCTTATTTCGCCCGCTTTCATTCTAGCGCAATCACATTAAGCCCTTTGCCTTAGCACACACGTAGTGGAGTAGCCGGTTAGTGACTTTGATCCTTTATAAGCACGGGGTATGGTACACGAATGTGGTAACCCTACATACATTATCCAATTTGGAGGTTGTGGGGGATCGAGCCGTAGCACGCCCTACCAAGTTCAGAACCAGGTACCTCTGAACCAACCCGCAACGGAATACTTCTCATATTTCTCGTTTCTTATATGCGACCGTGTACTTTGGTGCAATTTCTTTTCATTTGCATCGAGATATGAAGGATCATTATAGATTAGGCATCAAACACTTATATTCATCGGCTCCCCACGTGGTTTGTGTTCAGACGGTGTTGACAGCTAGTATAAACTACTAGGGGTTACTTTTGAACTGAAACTTAAGGTGTAGTCGTAACAATTATCGGAACGAAATGCTTAAGTGGGAAGTCTAAGGTGTCAAGACTGTATTGATCTTGTTGAATCGTTCTCAGCTTCCTAACTATGATTTCGTAGGTAAGTTGGGTAAAGCGAAGAATAAATTAAAGATTTTTTTCGGTATGGCTAAATAAACAGGGAAAGTTCGAAACTAAAGAAAATAGCACAAATATTACTTTGTTTCATTAAATACGAAAAGGAAATACAACGGAATGGAAAGTGCGGAAAGGGAAAATGCGGAAAAATGAAAGGTACCTCTCCCACACTATATCAGACATTATCCTCAATGTTGTGATATAGCGGTTAAAGTACAATACAAACAACGGGAATGGAAAAAACATAAAGAAAAACTAAGACTAAGGCTGCTGATGACCACGGCCTCGGCTTCTGGTGCGGGAGCGTCTGGTCGGAGTCGCTTCAGGATCAGAACCGGTGCCGGTGAGAGCAGTGATATCAATACTCAAAGACTCTAGCTCGCTAAAGATCTCTCCGAGCTTCTCATCAGTCGTCCTCTGTATGGTGGCAACAGCTGAAAGTAATGCATCATGTTGCTCTTTTTGCCTTCGCTCCAGTGCGGCATTCATCTGGTTCTGTTGATGAATCGCACGGAGGACGTCTTCAAGTGTGAATTCCTGTGCAGGAGGCTGTCGGGTGGAGGACTCAGGAATGTCCTAGACAGGCTCAACTGCATCCATGGTGTCTTGCATCTCGTCCACTGGTGGATCGGCCTGCTCATCAATAATGGGGGCGTGGCCGGCAGGATCCGGTAAAGCAAATAGCCAGTTGGCTCGGTTGGACGGATCGATGCGGTCACGGCACGGCAAGATGATGTGGTGATAAACAGTGCCTTGGATAACATGGCTGAACCTGCCATCCTCTCTCTGAGCAATCAAGTGGGCGGACCTGCAATAATTCTTCGTTAGGAACTCTGCGGCTCTGCGAGGCAAATTGATAACCAAGTCACCAAGCTCCAGCTGAATGGCGAGGGTGGTGACAATCCCGCCTATGTAGAAGGGGGTTGCGCCTCTTTGCGCTATGGACTGGATATGGGACAACATGAATGGGGCAGCATTGATGCGCTCGTCATTTAAGGCGCATTGCAAGAACAAGAGCTCCTTGGAGTTAAGCTTGTGGTTGCTCTCTCTTGCAAAAATGGTGTTGCAGATGATGCGATGAAAGTATCTGATCGTCGGGTTATGGATATGCATAGCATTCAGGCTCTGAAAGGCTGTGGCACGGGTGTTGGTGATGTCGTGCCATAAGGTGAAAGCGGTTTCACTGAAGTTGTCCGGCACGCGGAGATGAGCATCATCGCCGTGATCGAAACCTAGCAGCTCGACGATCCTTGTTTGTGTAACTTCGAACTCCCGGCCGAGCAATCTGAACTTAGCAGCGCCGATGAGTTGACTTTGTGAACCGGGAGGAGTGATATATTGAAATGAGCTCAGAAATTCCAATGTCAGAAGCTCGAATGTAGGTTTGGGCTGACTGCACAAATGCCACAAACCAACCTTCTGAAGCAGGAGCTTCACACTGTTGAGCATTCCCAACTCCCTCAAACATTCAGTGTCGACATATCGAGTGGGTTGAACACCACGGTTCTGGAACCTGATGAACTTCTGTCTCTGATTTTCTCCATGCTCATCATCTCTAAACTGAATTTCTTCCATTGCATGCAAGTACGGGAGTGGGAGATGAGAGGTTTTTGAGTTTTGTGAGAAAAGTGTAAAATGTGAAGAAATTGGTTCTGATTATAGTTCAAGATGTGAATGTGATAGGTTTGGAGTAAATGGAGAGGTTAATGGAGTTTAATTTGGGTAATGGGAGGTTACGGGAGTTGGAAGAGATAATGGGGGTTTCTGAATGTTGTGGAAGTTGAAAAAGAGGAGGTTTCGAAGAAGAACAGTTCTGTTTCTCAGAATTCCTATAACAGGGGTCGTCACGGTCGTGATGGGGGGATGACGGTCGTGACGCGCTAATTAGCTTGTCACGATCGTTAGAGGGTGATGACGACCGTGAGGGATTAAAACTTAGAATATTTTCCAGAATGCATTATCTCTCACACGTTCAATACAATTTTTATTTTTTTTATGATCACTTCTCAATTAATTATAACACAAACAATATATAATATTTTTAGATCAACATAAATTAGTAAATTTCATCACATGAGAAATTATATAAAACATTAATCAATTTAAATATAACAGTAAATGAATTGAAAGCATAGAAATTGATTAAATTGGAAAAATTTGTAAAACTAGAAGTGCTTTGCTTTTTATATAATTGAAAGGAAATTACATTAATAAAAATAAGGTACGAAAATGGTTGCGAAACGTTAAACTAACTAGAAACGAAAACAATAAATAAAATAAGTTAGATCACTACGACATTTTCAAAAGTGCTTCTTCAAATCTTTGATTGCAGAGTTCAGGTGGTAGAGTTGCTCACATGTTATGTCAGTTAAACCTATAATGTCCAATCACATGCTTTTAATCTCATCCTTAACAGTATTTATATCGGCTTGGTAAGCTTCAAGAGTGTTCATGATTTTCTTTAAGTTGTCAGCATATTCTACTTGATTCACATCAGGGGTTTCAATCACTTCATCAGTGTGGTCAATATCATGGTAACCAAGAGGCGTCTCAGGGTCACTTTCTACATCGGTCATTATATCATCCCTTATCTTGTAGGATTGAGGTGTTTCAGGAGTAGATGGATAGTCAGGAGGGGTAAGCTCATAAAGCCAATTATCCTTATTGTGAACACTGACTCTAGCATGGTTTGGTAGTGTGAACAGGGTTACTACTTCATTCCTGATTAGGCACTCGAAAGGTGGTTGTCCTAAATTCCTTATGATATGGCGGTTAAAGCAAAAGTTAAGATTCATAGGACGGATGGTACCTAAACGGTTACACCTGTGTAATTGGTATCTAAGTCCTAAGGCATCAGCAATCATGGTGACAAGACCTCCTACTAATATGGGTAGATCAAGTTCTTCTTGGATTCAGGTGAAGGTTTGCATCATGAAAGGCACACCATTGACTGGCTATCCATTAGTCACACATGACATAATGAATATCTCATCTTTGGATACTCCAGTAAGGTTCTCTTCTTTTCCAAAGAAGGTGTGGGCAAGGATCTTATGGAAGTAGCGGATAGCAGGGTTATGTATCTCATCATTGTTCATGTTATTTGGTTCAGGATGGTAATTTCCGGTTAAGGTTCCCCAAAAGAAATCCAGCTCAATGTCCATCAATTCTACCTGTGTGGTAGTAAAAGCAAAGGGTCCACTAGGGAATCCTAATAAGTCAGCTAGTTCTCTATGGTTAAAGTCATATTCTATTCCAAATAGGCGGAAACTGATAAATCCTTTCCTGAATCCAAAACCGTGCTCGGGTAAGTAAACTAAGGAGTTGAGGAACTCAAGGGTGAGCTCGCGGTAAGTCACAAACTTTTGTTTAATCAGTGCATTCTCCCATCCAAGTCGGTTAAACAAGTATAGGATGCTATCATGTATACCTAAGGTTTCCATAGTCAGATCATCCGGGTACAGAGTCAAATCCATCGGTCTCTGTGATAACTCTTCAAATTTCATTCTTTGGTTCCTACCTCTAAATTTGGTTTCCATAAGGTTTATCGGTTGGTTAGCCATAGTTAGTGTAAATACGGAGGAAACAAATCAGGGGGAGAAGGAAAGTGGAAAAGACTTTAGAAAATCTGTAAAAGTGATTTAAAAATTAAAATAAGGAAAATAAGGAAATAAATGCATAAATAAAAGCAATAATAGTAATAATGAAATAAAACTATAATAAAATGACAAAACAAATAAACTAATAATAAAATGATAAATGAAAAAATAATAAAATGATCAAAATGGTTAAATGATTAAATGGGTTGCCTCCCACTAAGCGCTGTTTTTATCGTCAAAAGCCTGACGTAATGCTTAGGTGTAGATTAATCAGGGAAATTAGTGGACAACTCTAAAAGCCTTAGACTATTTGCATAATCTCTATTTTCAACTTTATGGTAATGTTTTAAACGTTGTCCGTTTACTGTGAACGGTTCACTATTCCTACCCTTAATTTCTATTGCTCCGCTCGGGAACACTCTAGTTATTTCAAAGGGTCCTGACCATCTAGATTTTAGTTTTCCAGGAAAGAGTCTAAGTCTTGAATTAAAGAGGAGTACAACGTCTCCCACACTAAATTCTTTCCTAGATAGGCGTTTATCATGCCATCGCTTAGTTCTTTCTTTATATATCTTAGCATTCTCATAAGCATCTAACCTTAACTCTTCTAATTCGTTAATATCTAGGATTCGTTTTTCTCCTGCAGCATTATAGTTTATATTGAGAGTTTTGATTGCCCAATAAGCTTTGTGTTCTAGTTCTACCGGGAGATGACAAGACTTTCCATATACTAATTTGAAAGGTGTAGTTCCTATGGGTGTCTTGTAAGCTGTCCTATAAGCCCATAAAGCTTCATTAAGTTTAGATGACCAATCTTTCCGAGATATGGCGACAGTCTTTTCTAAGATTTGTTTAATTTCTCTGTTCGAGACTTCAACTTGTCCACTTGTTTGTGGATGATATGGTGTTGCCACACGGTGTTTTACTCCATACTTAGATAGTAATTTGTCAAAGATTTTTGAAATGAAGTGTGAGCCACCGTCACTTATGACGAGTCTAGGCACACAAAATCTGGGAAAGATAATATTTTTGAAAAGCTTTATTACTACTCGTGTGTCATTTGTAGGAGAAGCTATAGCTTCAATCCACTTTGAAACGTAATCGACAGCTACGAGTATGTAATTATTACCGAAAGATGATGGGAATGGTCCCATGAAATCTATTCCCCAAACGTCAAAGACTTCTACTTCTAATATTCCTTTTTGAGGCATTTCATCTCTTCTTGAAATATTACCGGTGCGTTGACACCGATCGCAATTTATAACAGCGATGTGGACATCTTTCCATAAATAAGGCCAGAATAGGCCGGCTTGTAAGATTTTTGCACAAGTCTTGGAAGTGCTTGCATGTCCACCATAAGGAGATGAATGGAAGTGAGCAATGACATCTTCTATTTCTTCTTCGGGAATACATCGACGAAAGATTCCGTCGGGTCCTCTTTTGAACAATAATGGTTCATCCCAATAGTAATGTTTGAGATTGTGAAAGAATTTCTTTTTCTGCTGATAGGTTAAATCAGGTGGAAGAGCTCCTGCAGCTAGGTAGTTGACAATGTCAGCGTACCATGGCAGTCCTACAGTTGTTTGGATTGTTTCCACGGGTTCTGGTTCATCTATGTCTAACTGAACTGGGTCGCTTCCTATTTGTGCTATCAACTGTTCATACGGAAAATCATCGTTAATCGGCACTTGTTCTGGTTTAATACCTTCTATTCTAGATAAATGGTCCGCTATGACGTTTTCAGTACCTTTCTTATCTTTTATTTCGAGATCAAACTCTTGTAAGAGTAAAATCCATCTCAAGAGTCTTGGTTTATCATCTTTCTTAGTCAATAGATATCTGATAGCAGCGTGGTCTGTGTAAACGATTATTTTTGCTCCCACTAGGTAAGAATGAAATTTGTAAAGCGCAAAGACAACTGCTAACAATTCTTTTTCAGTAGTGGCGTAGTTCATCTGAGCAGAATCTAAGGTTCTACTAGCATAGTAAATCGCATGAAGTTTCTTTTCCTTCCTCTGGCCTAGAACTGCGCCTACAACATACTCACTCGCATCACACATGATTTCGAAAGGTAATCTCCAGTCAGGGGGTTGCATGATTGGTGCGGTGGTGAGGGCTGTTTTTAGAGTTTCGAATGCTTTAAGAAAATCTTCATTAAATATGAACTCAGCGTCTTTCATTAATAAACCGGTAAGAGGTTTAGTGATTTTCGAGAAATCTTTGATGAATCGTCGGTAGAAACCGGCGTGTCCTAAAAAGCTTCGTATTTCTCGAACGGTTTTAGAGGGTTGAAGATCTTTTATGACTTCTATTTTAGCTTTATCAACTTCAATTCCCTTGTCAGATATAACGTGTCCTAGTACGATTCCTTCTCTGACCATAAAATGACATTTCTCCCAGTTAAGCACGAGGTTTACTTTTACACATCTTTCTAACACCATTTATAAATTTGATAGACATCCTTCAAAACTTTGCCCGCATACAGAGAAGTCGTCCATGAACACTTCCATGATGTTGTCTATAAAATCTGCAAAGATTGACATCATACATCTTTGAAAGGTTGCAGGAGCGTTGCATAATCCAAAGGGTATTCGTCTATAAGCGAACGTTCCATAAGGGCATGTGAATGTAGTCTTCTCTTGATCATCTGGGTGGATAGGGATTTGGAAAAATCCTGAGTAACCATCAAGATAACAGAAATATGAATGCTTGGCTAATCGTTCTAACATTTGATCTATAAAAGGTAGTGGGAAATGATCTTTTCGAGTGGATTTGTTTAGTTTACGATAATCGATGCACACTCTATGTCCTGTCACTACTCTTTGTGATATCGATTCGCCTTTAGCGTTTTTCACAACAGTGATACCTCCTTTATTTGGTACTACATGTACTGGACTAACCCATTTACTATCAGAGATTGGATATATTATTCCGGCATCTAGTAGTTTCTTAACTTCTTCCTTTACTACAGTACTAAGGATTGGGTTAATTCTTCTTTGAGATTCTCTGGAGGTTTTGCAATCTTCTTCTAGCAGAATACGATGCATACAGATTGAAGGGCATATTCCTTTGAGATCAGATATGTTATATCCTAATGCAATTGGATATTTCTTTAAGACATCTAAAAGTTTCTTTGTTTCGATTGTTCCTAAACTAGAATTGATTATAACTGGTCTTGTACATTCAGTATCCAAGAATTCGTATCTTAGGTTCTTAGGTAAAGTTTTTAACCCTAATGCAGGTTTATTTTTACTTGGCATGGGATCCGGTGTAAGTGCTAAACTTTCGCTTAGACTATCATCCTGATATGGTTCACGCCAATTATCATCTTCGAAAATCGGAGGGATTTGAATTTTCATAATTTCAGAATAGGTAGTTTCTTTCATCTCCATTTCTCTTACACATTCGTCAATCACGTCCAATAGATAGCATGTATCCTCTATAGCTGGTGATTGTAAGAATTGTGTTAAAATAAATTCAACTTTTTATTCACCTACTTCAAAGGTTAGCTTTCCTTTCTTTACGTCTATTATAGCTCCGGCGGTAGCTAAGAATGGTCTTCCTTGTATGATAGGTGTAGTGGAGTCTTCAGAGATGTCCATGATTATGAAATCAGTAGGAATATAGAATTGTCCTATACATACTGGGACGTTTTCTAGTATGCCTACAGGATATTTAACAGAGCGATCGGCTAGTTGAACAGACATTTTAGTTGGTCTTAGGTCTCCCATGTCTAGCCTTTTGCAAATCGTTAAGGGCATAACACTGATACTGGCTCCTAAATCGCATAGAGCTTTGTCAATGACGAATTTTCCTATTACACAGGGTATAGAGAAACTTCCTGGATCTTTTAGCTTAGGAGGCATATTATTCTGAATTATGGCGCTACACTCAGCAGTAAGTGTAACGGTTCCGTTATCCTCTATCTTTTTCTTATTGGATAAGATTTCTTTTAAAAACTTAGCATACGAGGGCATTTGAGTGATAGATTCTGTAAATGGAATAGTAATATTCAACTGTTTCAGAAGTTCAACAAATTTCTTAAACTGGCCCATCGTCTTGGAATTGGTTAATCTCTGAGGGTACGGAATTGGTGGTTTATAGGGTGGTGGAGGCACATAAGGCTTTCCTTTCTCCACTGCCTCTTGATTATCATCTTCCTTTTCTTCTGGTTCATTCACCATTTCAGTCGATTTATCCGGTTTTTGGTACATGGCTGGATTGCCAAGTCTTGGATCGGTAGGTCCATCAAGTTCCTTGCCACTTCTTAATATCACAACATTGGCCTGACCTTTCGGATTAGGTTGAGGTTGTCCAGGAAATACTCCAGCTGGTGCAGCGGTAGGTGCTTGTTGTTGAGCTACTTGTGAAATCTGAGTTTCAAGCATTTTGTTATGTGTAGCTAATGCATCTACTTTGCTCACTAATTGCTTAATCTGCTCACTAGTGTGTATGTTTTGGTTTAAGAAGTCCTTGTTTGTTTGAGATTGGTTAGCTATGAAGTTCTCCATCATCAATTCAAGGTTCGATTTTCTAGGGACATTAGGAGCAGTCTTTTGATATCCTGGTGGTGTAGCTGGTGCTTGACCTGGTGCGTATAAAGCATTGTTGTTCTTATAGGAGAAGTTCAGATGATTCTTCCAACCTGGGTTGTATGTGTTTGAGTACGGGTTTCCTTGAGCATAATTCACTTGATCTGTGGGAATTCCTGTTAATAGTTGACAATCAGGAACATCATGTCCTAGAACTCCACATAACTCACAGTTAGGTGTTACTGCAGCCACGGTGGTTGTTGGTGTTATGGCCAAGTTGTCGATCTTTTGGTTTAGTTGGTCAAACTTTGCATTGACTTGGTCCATACTACTCACTTCGTACATACCTCCTTTTATTGGTTTCTCAGTTGCGACTCTCTCGCTTCCCCATTGGTAATGGTTTTGAGCCATACTCTCGATAAGTGCATAAGCATCGTTATATTCTTTGTCCATGAGTGCACCGCCTGCGGCAGCGTCAATTGTCATTCTTGTATTGTACATGTAGATGTTTAGAATTGGAAGAATTTTTGACCAACAAGAAATATTGAATTCAGTTCAGAATGTCCTATCAGATGTTGGGACATTATCAAACAGAGTATAAGAACTTATTTCAGAATGTCACACCAGATGTTGGGACATTGTGTAAATGATTTAAGTTCAGTTTTTCAGGATGTCCCAACAGATGTTGAGACATCTCAAACCTGCTACCAGAATTAATTAATGACTAACTGATCTGAGATATTTAAGGAAAGTTATCTGGAATTACTTATGGATGGATAAAAACAGAACAAGGCGCATCTGTAGGAAGTTTTATTATGAGGCTTCAGCATAATCAGAAGAACTAAATCACCTAGAATCTAGGAAGTAACAAACCCTAATTCAAGGTGGAAGCTGCATGCGTTTTAGGACTGGATTAACATACAGAAAGCCCAAATTACAAACACCTATTTAATCAACAGAAACTCACAGAATTGAGTACGAATTTCAGAAGACAAAATAGGATGTTGTGTTTCAATAGAAGGTTGTTTTTAATTGTACCACTTTATGAGCTTTTAAGCATAAGTGCATTTGTGACTTGATTGAAACTGTGAAGTAAGATCAAGCTGTATTGTTTGAAGAATGTCTTCAATTTTATTAAACTTGTAAACAAGATCACTGTGTGATTGAGGGGGAGTGAGTTGGTACTCATATCTAAGTTGTGTCTTAGGTAGAAATTGCATTGGGTAGATATTAAGTGAAAGATTAAACTGGGTTGTTTAAGTCTAGAATTAATATTACTTATAGTGGATTTCCTCCTGGCTTGGTAGCCTCCAGATGTAAGTGTAGTTATACACTGAACTGGGTTAACAAACTACTGTGTTGTTTAATTTTCTTGCACTTTAAGTTTTGGTTAAATCTGTCAAGTGTTGGAACATCTCATAGGACATCTCATACCTGATCACAGAATTTCAATTGGCATCAGAGCAGGCACCCTGCCTGTTTATACTGGGTGAGATCTAGGGAATATAAATTCTGGAAACATGGCCAGAGATATAGGATCAGTAAATAGACCACCTATACTGGATGGATCTAATTATGACTACTGGAAGCCAAGAATGATTGCATTCTTAAGATCACTTGACAACAGGGCCTGGAGAGCTGTCAACACTGGATGGGAACATCCTGTCCAAGACACCAAAGATGGATCAAAAGTGTTGAAACCTGAAGAAGAATGGAGTAAGGAGGAAGAAGATTCAGCACTAGGCAACTCCAAGGCCTTAAATGCTTTATTCAATGGCATTGATAGAAACATATTTAGACTTGTGCATCACTGTGAGCTGGCCAAAGATGTTTGGGACACTCTCAAAACAACTCATGAAGGAACATCAAAGGTAAAAATGTCAAGACTTCAACTTCTCACCACCAAGTTTGAAAACTTGAGAATGAAGGAAGATGAGTCAATTCATGAATTCTACATGAACATCTTAGATATAGCCAATACTTCTGGAGCCTTGGGAGAAAAGATGATTGATGAAAAGCTTGTAAGAAAGATTCTCAGATCTTTGCCAAAAAGATTTGACATGAAAGTCACAGCAATAGAAGAAGCTCAAGACATATGCACAATGAAAGTTGAAGAGCTCATTGGTTCCCTTCAAACATTTGAGATGGGAATGAATGACACAAATGTAAAGAAGAACAAAAGCATAGCCCTGGTGACAAATACTGATGAAGAAGAAGATGATAAATCAGAAACTGGTGAAAGCTTATCAGACAACATTGTTATGCTTGGAAGACAATTCAAAAAGATTCTCAGAGGAATGGAAGGCAAATCCAAACCCAGTGGAAGATACACAAACTCTTCTGAGAACAAAAGACCTTATGATGCTAACAGAAGGTCAAATTATGATGAAAAGACCAGTCAAGAAAAAGGAATTAAATGCCATGGATGTGAAGGATATGGACACATCAGGAATGAATGTCCTACCTACTTAAAAAGGAAAAAGAAAGGACTCTCTGTAACCTGGTCTGATGAAGACTCAGGAGGTGATTCAGAAGAAGAATCAGCTAAGCATATCACTGCTCTAGCTGGATTATGTGAATCTGAAAGTGAATCCAGTGATGGGGAGCTTACTTTTGAAGAACTTGAGCAAGCATACAAAGATCTATACAAAAGAAGCACTGAAATATGCAGTGAGGTTATAAAGCTAAAGAAGTAGAATAAGGCACTAGAAGATGAAAAAGCAAGTGATCAAGAGATCATTGACACCTTAAAAAGTGAAGTAAGTCTTCTCAACTCCAAGTTGGAACACATGTCCAAATCTGTTAGAATGCTGAACAGTAGCTCAAGTACACTGGATGTTATTCTCAACAACAATAAGCATTCAGGGGATAAAAGTGGACTGGGATTTAACAGAGTTCATAAGGATGAAGCTAGCTCTAGCAAAACTACTTCAAAGTCCATACAGTCAAACAAGATGTCCCAACAGATGCTTCAAAATCAGGAAAAGAACACAAAGTCAAACATAATGTTCCAACAGATGTCTCAACATTCTGAAAAGAAAAAAATGAAGAAGAAGTATCAAAGATGGAGATGTCATCATTGTGGAAGATTTGGACATATCAAACCTCATTGCTATAAGTTGCATGGATATCCAAATCAGATTTATCAACAACCTTCTAAGCAGAAAATAGAAGTTACCAAGAAAGTGCTGCATAGACATCAAAGAAATCAGCAACCTCCTAAGCAGAAGACAGAGGTCATCAAGAAGGTATGGAGACCAAAAGCTAGCCTTCAGGCTGATCAAAGCTACATACCCAAGAACAAGATCAACAAACAATCTTGGAGATCTACTGATGAACAATACACAGGGCAGAGGCATCAAAAGAAATCTCAACTCAAATGGTCAAAGAAAAGTGTTGCATATATAGCACATACATCACTAAGAGTATCGGCTAAAGAAGACTGGTATTTTGACAGTGGATGTTCAAGACACATGACTGGATTGAAGTCACATTCCAGATCTTCAAGTCACATTCATCCAGATATGTAACCTTTGGAGATGGAGCTAAAGGAGAAATCAAGGGAGTTGGGACCTTGGACTGTCAAGATGTTCCAAGACTAGATGATGTGCTGCTAGTTAAAGGTTTAACTGCTAACCTGATCAGCATAAGTCAATTATGTGATCAAGGGTACAGTGTAAACTTTACCAAAACTGAATGCATAGTGACTAACAAAGAACAAGAAGTTGTCATGAGAGGAGCCAGATCTAAAGACAACTGTTACATGTGGGAATCTCAAGACTTCAGTCTCACTTCAACTTGCTCTTTAGCTAAAGAAGAAGAAGTGAAACTATGGCACCAAAGACTAGGTCATCTTCATTTCAGAGGCATAAAGAAGATAATATCTATGGATGCTGTAAGAGGTATTCCTAAACTGAAGATTGATGATGGCAAAATATGTGGTGAATGTCAAATAGGCAAGCAAACCAAGATGTCCCATCCAAAGCTCTAACATCTGACAACTTCCAAATTTTTGGAACTATTGCATATGGATCTTATGGGACCTATGCAGGTTGAGAGCCTTGGTGGCAAGAGGTATGCCTATGTGGTGGTTGATGACTTTTCAAGGTATACATGGATAAATTTCATCAAAGAAAAGTCTGATGTATTTGATGTATTCAAAGACTTATGCCAAAGAATACAAAGGGAAAAGCCAGCTGTATGATCAGAATAAGAAGTGATCATGGAAAAGAATTTGAGAACCAAAAGTTCTTAGATTTCTGTTCTTCAGAAGGAATCAATCATGAATATTCTTCACCAATCACTCCTCAACAAAATGGGATTGTTGAGAGGAAGAATAGAACTATTCAAGAATCAACAAGAGCTATGATCCATGCTAAAAAGTTACCTTTGTACTTCTGGGCTGAAGCTATGAACACAGCTTGTTACATCCACAACAGAGTTACTCTAAGGAAAGGAACTTTGTCCACAATCTATGAAGTCTGGAAGGGCAGAAAACCCACAGTTAAGTACTTCCATGTGTTTGGAAGTAACTGCTATATTCTGGCAGATAGGGAGAAAAGAAGAAAAATGGATCCTAAAAGTGATGAAGGGATTTTTCTTGGATACTCTATAAACAGCAGAGCATATAGAGTATTTAATTCTAGAACCAAGGTTATCATGGAGTCCATAAATGTGATAATTGATGATGCTCCTACAGATGTCCTAGAAGATGTTGGAACATCTGCTGATATCAAGATTGAAGCTGAAGAAAAGAGTGATCATTATGATTTCACTCAAACTGATGCAAGGACAGAACAATCCAGCAAACCTCCCTCCATCAGAATACAGAAGGATCATCCCAAAGATTTGATAATTGGTGATCCCAACAGAGGTGTAAGCACTAGATCAAGAGAAGTGATTTCAGTTTCCTGTTTTGTTTCTAAAATAGAACCTAAAAACATCAAGGAAGCTCTTACTGATGAATACTGGATTTGTGCTATGCAAGAGGAATTAGGTCAATTCACAAGGAATGAAGTGTGGAACCTTGTTCCTAGACCTGATGACATAAATGTGATTGGAACAAAATGGGTGTATAAGAACAAGTCAAATGAACAAGGAGTTGTTACAAAGAACAAAGCTAGAATTGTAGCTCAAGGATACACACAAATTGAAGGAGTAGACTTTGATGAAACCTTTGCACCAGTAGCAAGGCTTGAATCAATCAGACTACTTTTGGGAATTGCTTGTATCTTAAAGTTCAAGCTATTTCAAATGGATGTGAAAAGTGCCTTTTTAAATGGTTATCTTAATGAAGAGGTATATGTAGAACAACCTAAAGGATTTGTTGATCCAAGCTATCCAAATCATGTATACAAACTAAAGAAGGCTCTTTATGGTCTGAAGCAAGCTCCAAGAGCATGGTATGAAAGGCTGACTACTTTTCTTGTCAAGCAAGGGTACAGGAAAGGAGGAATTGACAAAACCTTGTTTGTTAAAGATGAAGAAGGAAATGTCATGATTGCTCAAATATATGTAGATGACATTGTCTTAGGTGGGATGTCTGACAGGATGGTCAAACATTTTGTCAACCAAATGGAATCTGAATTTGAAATGAGCCTAGTAGGAGAATTAACCTACTTTCTTGGACTGCAAATAAAACAAATGGAGGACTCCATGTTGTCGCTCCCGATAAATGGGACTGGCCCAGATAAAGGTACAGACGTGAACGGTCGGCGAGAGGGACAATGAGAACACACAGCCGTGAACTCACTGGAGATGAATAGAGTCGCCAGCTAGGCATTTTTATCCCGGAGGAAAGGCAATGCTGCATAGGCCTAGAAAGATACGGATAAGACGGTCGCGAACCAGAGAGACTGAGAAAGGGGGTTGGTTACAACCTGGGAAGGTATTAGCACCCAGATTGTCCGCCGTACTCGACGGGATCCACGCTTAAAGGATTTGTGTTTTAAAGGGATAATGTCAGTGCAATCTGTGTATAAAGAGCTGGAAAAGGATGTACAGGTGTCAATGTAAGAAGTGTGAAGTGTAATATATACAGTGTCAGTGTAAGAATAGAGTGAAATGCTCATGATCATGAGGCTACAAGAATAATTTTGGAAGAGGGGGGATGTACAGAGACTTTTGTTCGATAACCGTTAAGTTATGCCTACGTATCCTCTCGTGCAATGAGGAAGTCAGAACACCGTTGTTCGACCCAAAGAGACTGAAAGGAATTGACTTGTGAACTGCTTACTTGTCAATGCTCAAGTGTATGACCTGTCTGGCTCAGGTGCAAACTGTCTTGCATTAAACGGAAGAAGCAAGTTCTCGTTTATGAGTGAATGAGATGAGAAAAGAATCCCGAAGGAGACGATTATTGTTTGTTTTGAATGCTTTCAGTCTTTTATTGCTTTTGGAAGTTTGTCATAAGTTAATGAGCTTAAGCCTAAACCAATGGATTTAGTAAACTCATCACATCTTCCCTCTGATTAGGGGTAATGAGAATACCTTAAGTGTGAAGTCAGATTCTCACACTTAATCACCTTTGATGTGGGGTTAAGATCATTAACCTACTTGTGATTAATTAGATGTTTTTGGTGTTTTTGTTTAGTGTTAAGTAATGAGGTTAAGCCATAATCAGGGATTAAACAGACTCATTACACCATCCTAATAGAAGGATAATAGATGAGAATGTTTAAGCTGAGGAAAGCTCCTCAACTTAATCCATGATTAGGGATTAAACTCATGACAAAACAAGCCTTTAATAAGTGGATTTTAGTTAATGGTAAGATGATGAAGTGTTTTTTAGGGTTTGTAAGACAACTTGAGGAGGACTTGTCCATTAACACTAGGGTTAGTCCTTCTTAACCAATTAAGGAAGAATTAGAACCCTAATGCAAGGCCCAAGTTACAAGCTTGATGTCTTGATGATTATTAGATGAATTGATTAAAGGATTTAAACACATTAAGGGTTTAACACTTAGGATTAAAGTTATACACTCCATCCTAATAGAAGGATGCAGGCATAAGCTTAATCACAAAGCCTTAAAGCCTTTAGGGTTTAGTCCCTGATTATGAGATGAGAAGAGGAGACTCAAAAGAGACACAAAGGTAAAACTAAGAGGGGAGACAAGTCAAAACCCTAATCATTGTCATGCTTGGTTGTTCCTAAGGTTTGTGAGGTTTAAACAAGAAAGATCTCCAATGGAGCCACCAGGAAGCAGATGAAAGGATCAAGAGAAGCAAAGTGACTTGCTTCATTCAAGAAGTCAAGTCACTTGAGGAAAGAAAGTGGGAAGAAGAAGAATGAGCAAGCTCAATCTTATACACATGTAAAAAATGCAGCATGGATGCAAGAGAGATGAAAAGAAAAGTTATGAGAAGTGAAGGCAAATTCACTTCTCCAAATCACTTACCACCTGAAAAGTTAGGAAAGAAAGTGCAATGCAATGCAAAATGGGATGAGATGACATGATGAGAAACAAAACCAGAAGCATATGTGGGATGTTAATGATGCTATGAGATGATGCAAACATGTAGCAAGGCATGGGGATGATCATACAAGTCCATGGATGCAAATGAAGCAAGTTAAGAAGCATGGACATACATGAAAAGTTATGAAGTGCACATGGCATACAACATGGCAAATACATGATGCAATGATCAAACATGCTTTTAATATGTCTTATGATGTCAAATGAATCAAATGGATGCTTGAAATGTCATGGCAAGTCATGTTATGCAAGAGGATGCAAGATGGATGCATATGGAAGCCCAAGTTAGGGTTTATGAATCATACATCAAACAAAAACCAAAATCAGAAGCAAACCCTAAGATAAAAAATTGAAAATGCCACTCAAAGGACCCCTAATCCTATACTAATCCAATGCCTAAAGGAGAAGTCTCAACTCCTAACCAATTTCAAGTTATGGTTTTCTTAAGATTTCTAGGGTTTTAGGGTTCCTAAACAAGAAAATTGACAAACAAATGGAAAATGAAAGATCAAATCATGGCCATTTAATCTCACAAACTAAATGCTAAACACAATGCAATGCAAAAAGAATCAATGCCCAACTCTTTATGGTTAAACAGAAATGATTTTTTGAAGTTTGGATCAAAATAATGCATAAAAATGATTTTAATTCAATGAAAAATTCTCAAAATGCATTAAGATCAAAAAATAAATTTGGTTTGAAGGTTGGACAATGTTTCTAAATGTCTTAGAACATTTCATGAATTTTTTGGTGATTTTTAAATACCTAAAAGTATTTTTAATAAATTAATTTTCATTAATCAATTAAAAATAAACTTTTAAATATTTAAAAATACTTTTTTAATGAAAAAAATAAAAATAAAAATATTTTTGTGTTTTAAACATTAATGAAACTCTTGACAAAAAGTTTCATAATTTTTAAAACAATTTTGCTATTTTAAATAAATTTGAGAAATAAAATATGAAATAAATGAATAAAACAAAGAAAATAAAAAAAGTAATCTGATCTGATGGTGGAGATTTGAACTGGGTTTGGAAACATTGACTAGCGCGTCATCCAATGGCTGTGGTTGGTTGTGATTAAATTAATTTAATTAAGATTAATTAAACTAATTAAAGGTGATTAGGGCAAAACAAAAGGATCTGGGCCATTCATGCACGCGGGAGGTCAACGAAGTCAAGCAATCCAACGCCCAAGATTCAAATGGAATTTAATTACAGGATTAGGGTTAATCAAACTCAGGTGACCGGAGGGGAGCTCCGGTCATCTTCCCCGGCGACCCCAAAACCCTAAATCATGATTCAGGCAACCATTCCTCAAATTAAAGCCAGGGAAACATTCCTCTACTCAAACCTTACTCGAATCAACTCTCAAAATGAATTTCTCATGCTTAAACTAAGGGAATCAAAGCCATGAAGTTTCACGGGCAAAGTTTCAGAGCCCTGGTAAACCCTCATTTCTCACTCATTTCTAATTCTAAAACCATCCCCATGACCAGCAAAGCATACACAATCAATTTATAACTTAAAATGTAAGCTCTGAGGAGAAAGAATCCATGGTCATACCTGAGCTGGAAAGCTTCAAAACTGAGCTTCCAGAGCCTCCTTTGTGTGCAAATGAACTTCTTTGACTTCCTTGAACTCAAAGAGAAGCTTCAAAGTTCTTGTGGATGGCTGGTTTGAGAGGAAGAGTTCTGATATAGCAGATTGCACAGTCAGGATTTGTGAGGTTTTAAGCTGTTCCAATGGTGGATTCTTGCTCCTTTGAATGTGTTTGACTTGTTGGTGAAGAGAGATGGGGTGTTTGATGGCTGGAAAATGAGATTCGAAGGGAGAAGAGTTTTTGCAGGTTTTGTGGTATGCTATGTTCTGGCCAGCTTCAATGCCCAATGCTTTGCTATAACATCTCCAACTTGTGTGGATAGACTGTGAGGCAGGTCAGTAGGGTGGCTGTGTACTGTGCCAAGAGTATGGGAGCCTTTTGCAAAAAAGTCAAGTTTGTGTCCTTGAGAGTATGGGTCATGGCAGCAGCAGGTTCAAGTCATGTCTTGCTCCAACTTGAGTTAAGGAGGACCCTTGGATTGTTTGTAGCTGGCTGCAACATGTGGATGACAAGCTATGCTAGCTTTTGCAACTTGACAACTTGTGTTTTCTCATGTTTTTTATGCTAAGTACATGAAGCATCCCTTGCTGAATTTTGTCACATGATGTCTCAATTGGTCATGGCAATGCATAGAAAGTGATTAGTGGTCACATAGCTCTTTGGAGAAAGACTTTGTCAAAAATCCCTCTTTGCACCTTTATGAGAAAATGCCTTATGGAACTTTGAAAATCAAGGCAACAATGCAAAATTCCTTGGGCCATTTCTGTTTTTGGGGTCATGTATGATCATATGATGAAGTTTTGAAGTCATTTAGAAGTCACTAGAATGCTTGGTACATGATTTTGCAAATTCTCCACTTGGTGCATAACTTGAAAATTAGTGATTTTTGCCAACTTTAACACACCATAACTTTTGATCCAAGAAGAATTAGATCATGTTCTTGTACTTTTTGAAAAGGGAAAGATCTAATCTACAACTTTCATGACCAAAGTTTTTCCATTTGAAGCATTTTTGGATCAAAAAGCAAGGCTTGAAAAGTGGCATAAAATGACATATTTCTTAAAAGTCAACCATGCCCAAAAAAGTCAACTTTGCAAAAACTTCAAATTCTTGAATTTTGTGAACTTCAACCTTCTTCCATGATCAAATAAAGATCATATACACTCAAAATGATGAAGATCACCCCTTGGTTGGGTCATTGGGGGCCTCAGATGCCCTGATTTTGCACTGACTTGTCCAGAAAGTCAACCTTTGATCAGATGACTTCCCCATGGAATTTCTTCATGAAAATTGATATGCATACTCCCTATACCATATAGAGACCAATGGAAACAAGAATGACCAAAAAATTTGGAGTTATGGCCTCTGAAACCAAAACCCTAATTTCAGGTCAACTGTGCAGTCAAACTTGGCTCTGCTTCCACATCATTTCCAATTCTTGTGATTCTTTGGCATTCTTGACTTTGAGAGGATATAATATGATACAAGAACACACATGGATCCCTTTGAAGTGATTGGTGGCCTTTGGAGTGGCTCAAGAGGCTCTTGGGTTGCTCAGATCACAAACCCTAGATGTAGATGACTTTGAATCAATGCAGTGAATCAAAATTGAGATATGAGATGGTATGATTGTGTTTATGCATATGAGATGATCACAAGCCATGGTGTGAATGGGTGAGGGAAAATTTGGGGTGTTTACAGCTTCCCCTATTCAAACATGAGTTAGCTGTGCAGGATGTAAGCATTGGCTTAACAGGCAAACAAGATAGCTTGTGGTTGAATACCAAAGACGGTCCAAAATTTGCACTCACAGAAATGAAGAAGAAAAGGGATATAGATTGTAAAAGGAAAATAAAGTATATTATAAACTGTGGGCGACGGGGAACGACCGTCGAGCAGAGGACGACTGCTAGGTAAACAGCAATGACGGGGACGGCCGACATGCTGGGGATAAAAGGTAAAGCCAAGATGGGGACGGCCGACTAGCTGGGAAAAATAAGATTATGATGGGGACGGCCATCAAGATAAAGTTGTAAGATTCTCTGGGGATCGAAAGAAACATGACGGGGGCGGCCATCAAGTTCATAAAGTAAAGTAAACGACGATGGGGACGGCCATCGGGCTAAAAGAAAAGGGACCACGACGGGGACGGCCATCGGGTTAAAGAATAAATTAAATAAACAGATGATGAGGTACGGTCATCAAAGGTGAAGGACGATCACCTAGCAGGGGACGGCTGCTCTGTTGGATTAAGATGAGGGACGGTCATCTAAGGTGGAGGACGACCACCTGGCAGGGTACGGCTGCCGAAAATATCGCGAAATAGGACGAATGCCGGATAAAAGGTCAATGATGGGGACGGCCATCGGACGAGCATGATGGAGGACGACCATCAAGAGGTGGAGGACGACCACCTAGCAGGGGACGGCTTCTCTCAAGGTTTCTCATGACATAGGACGAATGTCAGATAACCAAAATCAACAATGGGGACGACCATTGGATAAAATGATGAAGGACGAGCATCAAGAGGTGGAGGACGACCACCTAGCAGAGGACGGCTGCTAAAATCAACGATGGGGACGGCCATCGGATGAGCATGACGGAGGACGACCATCAAGAGGTGGAGGACGACCACCTAGCAGGGTACGGCTGCTCTCAAGGCTTATCATGACACGGGACGAGTGTCAGATAAAAAGGGAAAATTTGCTTTGTCGGCGATCTACAGGGGAATAGTAAACACGGACGAGCGTTTACATCCAAGAAACAAAGGGTATAAGTGTTTAGATGTAGATTAAAGATGCGGACGAGCATTCCTAAGACTATGATACGGACGAGTATCAGGTAGAAACAAGTACTGACACATGTTCAGAGATGATGATACGGACGAGTATCATCTGGTTAACAAGGAACACGGACGAGTGTTGAATCTGGAGGGACTCTTCTGGGGAATAGTAGACACAGACGAGTATCTATACTCAAGAAGACATAAGTGTTTGACACAGTGTATGGATTAAAGATGCGGACGAGCATCCTTAAGACTATGATACGGACGAGTATCAGGTAGAAACAAACACTTGACGCATATTCTGAGATGATGGTACGGATGAGTACCAACTGGTTAACAAAGAACATGGACCAATGCCGAATCTGTGAGGATAGAAATGGTGTATACAAGATACGGACGAGTATCTGTATAAGTATGAGTAGTATGAGTACATATAGATGAGTGTTTATCTGCTGGGGAGAGTGACACGGACGGGTGTCACAAGGAGAAGAGTATAATAATATCAACAAGTATATGGGTTGTAAAAGTGTAAGCGACTGCGCTGGGGATATGACACGGACGGGTGTCAAGAAAATGAATATACAAGTATAGGTGAGTGCAAAGATGATGTCTTTGGCTTTCTGCTGGGAGTATGACTCGGACGGGTGTCAGGAGGTATCTGTAAGGAGTATGTACTGGTGTTTGTGATTTGTGAGGCAACTGCTTTTGCTGGGGACCCTGGTGGGGATTTTGGGGAAAGTATTCTGTATTCTGATGAATGGTTAATATTCACAAGTGCTCGATTCTCAACATGGCTTATGATTATGCTATGTATTTGATTTTTGCCGTAATGCTCCGTTTTAGACGGAATGCTACGCTTTGTGGGTGAATATGATGCAAATGTCATGATTATGCAAAAGATATCAAACCGGGATTCGGATCCCGTTGCTGCGAAGATCTCTGGCTGATCTGTTTGAAATGGACCTCCCAGCTGGGGATGAGATCATTGGTAGATCTGGAGAGATGTATTTGCTTGGGGGATATAGGTCACTGATTGACATGTCCTTGTAATATAGGACCCAGCTGGGGTTTGCAGAAGCCTTCTGTACTCTGTTGTGACTCCTTCATGCGTTGCTCTCCTGAATAGAGGCTGAGGATTCTGTGGGGAGATGATTCCCTGAATTCGCATTCTGCGGAGGAAGAATCAACAACTCGGCTGGTGGTAGTAGCAAGTGGCCGCTTACTGGGGAAAGTTGTTGGCAACTCAGCGGGGGAGAAAACACCTCTGGTGCCAAGAGTGAGTGTTGATTTGCCAGCTTGATGGGATGTAACTTGCATGCCCCAAGTTGCATTCTGGATACCTACAATCCTGCAAAGATAAAGAAACGCACAAATGGTCCCGAGGTATCCTTTACTGGATTCCGTCATAGGAGCTTAGCTACTTTTGAGAGTAAGTATATTTCCTGCAAGCACGTGTTTTTATTATTGTAGAGAAAAAACATCTGTACTTATGCAATTAGTTTTTTAGAGACATCAGACATCCTTTGCAAATAAAAATGTACAAGACGAAACATGACTGAAAAATCTGATTTTATTAATCCATGTGCCCTGAATTGGAAAGATACAGTCAAGGAAACACATCTCCTGAAATGAGGAGATTGTTACAAATTGAGAAACAAAGTGCTGGCGATGTTGATGACGCTTTAAGGAGCTTCCTCTTCTGCTATGACTCATATGACTTTTGACGTTCTTCTCGTCTTGCTTTCCGAGGAAGGCTGATTCTGATTGAGGCTTGATCCTTTCGAAGCTTACCAAGTCGTAGGCGATACAGACGAATTCAGAGTGCAGTTGTTCGCTTGTTCACCTATTTTGCATGGACCGCCCTTTCGGGTTTTCAATCCATCGGGATACCCATTTTTGCCTGAGTTGTCCAATGCGGCTTTTCAACTCAGCGGGTGTACATTTTTTTGTTTATTTCCCTTATTTTTGCCCGAGTCTTTTATTCTGTTTTTGACTCGCCGGGATGCCCTATTTTTGCCTGGACTTGCATTCTGTTTTTATGTCCAGCGGGTCATTTTTATGCGAAGTATTTTTTAACTGCATCTGAATTCACAGGAGACAGGAAGTCTTCACCATCCATGGTACTGAGCATCAGTGCTCCACCGGAAAAAACTTTCTTTACCACAAATGGTCCTTCATAATTTGGAGTCCATTTGCCCCTGTGGTCTGTATGAGGAGGAAGGATTCTTTTCAACACAAGATCTCCTACTTGGTACTCTCGGTGCCTGACTTTCTGATCGAAGGCTCTCTTCATTCTTTTCTGATACAACTGCCCATGACAAATTGCAGCCAATCTCTTCTCTTCAATCAGACTCAGTTGCTCGTATCGGGATCTGACCCACTCTGCTTCGTTTAGTTTAACATCCATCAGTACCCGTAGGGAGGGTAATTCAACTTCAACAGGTAGGACTGCTTCCATACCATACACAAGCTGATACGGTGTTGCCCCAGTGGATGTTCTGATTGACGTGCGGTACCCATGCAAGGCAAATGGTAGCATTTCATGCCAGTCTTTGTAAGTGACTACCATCTTCTGCACAATCTTCTTGATATTCTTATTAGTTGCCTCAACAGCGCCATTCATCTTTGGCCTGTAAGGAGAAGAATTGTGGTGTTGGATCTTGAAGTCCCGGCATAACTCAGCCATCATCTTGTTGTTCAAGTTGGAACCATTATCAGTAATGATTCGCTCGGGAACTCCGTATCGACAGATGATATCTCTCTTCAGAAATCGGGCTACCACTTGCCTTGTGACATTTGCATAAGAGGCTGCTTCGACCCACTTGGTGAAATAATCAATGGCAACCAGGATGAATCTGTGGCCGTTCGAAGCAGTTGGCTCAATCTTGCCAATCATATCAATGCCCCACATAGCAAAGGGCCATGGTGAAGACATTATGTTCAAAGGATTGGGAGGAACATGCACTTTGTCTGCATAGATCTGTCATTTATGGCATTTTCTGGCGTAGGCACAACAGTCTGCATCCATTGTGATCCAGTAATAACCTGATCTTAGCAATTTCTTAGCCATGGCATGCCCTCCGGCATGGGTACCAAAGGATCCTTCGTGCACTTCATGCATCAACAATTCTGCTTCCGTCTTGTCAACACATCTGAGGAGTACCATATCAAAGTTCCTTTTGTATAAAGACCCATCAGTGTTCAGAAAGAAACTACCAGCAAGCCTTCTCAAAGTCTTCTTATCATTGGAAGATGCCCCAGGTGGGTATGTTTGGTCTTCCAAGAAGCATTTAATGTCATGGAACCAAGGCTTATTATCTTTGACAACATCTGCTGCGAATACATATGCTGGTCTGTCGAGTCTGGATACTGAGATCTGGGGTACAAAGTTGGCAGCCTGAACTTTGATCATGGACGAAATGGTAGCCAGAGCATCTGCAAACTGATTCTCGTCCCGAGGGATATACTCAAGCTTGACCGTTGTGAAGAAAGTCAATAACCTTCTTGTATAATCCCTGTAAGGTATCAGATGATCCTGGTGTGTGTACCATTTTCCGTTGGTTTGATTAACTACCAGAGCTGAATCTCCGAATACGGTCAATGTCTTGATCCTGAGGTCAATGGCTTCCTCAAGACCCATAATGTAAGCTTCGTATTCAGCTTCGTTGTTAGTGCAGTTGAAAGTGAGTTTTGCCGAGAAAGGCATGTGAACTCCCTTAGGTGTAATAAGTACTGCACCAACACCACGATCATTCATATTAACAGCCCCATCAAACATCATAGTCCATTCTTCTCCCGGGTCAGGCCCTTCAGTGTGAATAGGCTCTTCATGGTCTTTCGCTTTTATGAACATGATGTCTTCATCTGGGAAGTCAAATCTCATAGGCTGGTAGTCATCAATAGGTTGCTCAGCAAGATATTCAGACAACACACTGCCCTTAATGGCTTTCTGAGAAGTGTACTGGATGTCATATTCTGTGAGAATCATTTGCCATCTTGCAACCCGCCCGGTAAGAGCTGGCTTCTCAAAAATGTACTTGACTGGGTCCATTTTGGAGATCAATAAAGTAGTGTGGGTCAACATATACTGTCTCAGTCGGCGAGCAGCCCACGCTAAAGCACAGCAAGTTTTCTCGAGCAGTGAATAACGTTGTTCACAGTCGGTAAACTTTTTGCTCAGGTAGTAAATTGCATACTCTTTTCGACCAGACTCGTCATGCTGGCCGAGCACACACCCCATCGACTCTTCTAATACTGTCAAGTACATTATCAGAGGTCTTCCTTCAACTGGAGGCATAAGGATTGGAGGTTCTTGCAAGTATTCCTTGATCTTGTCAAAAGCCCTTTGGCAGTCTTCGTTCCACCTGACCGTCTGTTCCTTTCTTAACAGCTTGAACAGGGGCTCACAGGTTGCTGTAAGGTGAGATATGAACCGTGAGATGTAGTTCAATCGACCTAAGAACCCTCGAACTTCTTTCTCTGTTTTCGGTGCAGGCATCTCTTGAATAGCTTTAACTTTATCAGGGTCAACCTCAATCCCCTTCTCGCTTACAATAAAGCCAAGCAGCTTACCAGATCGCACCCCGAATGTGCATTTGTTGGGGTTCAGCTTCAGTTGGTACTTCCTCAGACGCTTGAATAGCTTCAGCAGATTCACCAGGTGATCTTCCTCTGTAAGGGACTTGGCGATCATGTCATCCACATAACACTCGATTTCCTTATGGATCAAATCGTGGAATAATGTCACCATAGCCCGTTGATATGTTGCACCAGCATTCTTCAATCCGAATGGCATCACCTTGTAACAGAACGTGCCCCAAGGTGTGATGAAAGTTGTCTTCTCCATGTCTTCAGGTGACATTTTAATCTGATTGTATCCTGAAAATCCATCCATGAAGGAGAATACCGAGAACTGAGCCGTGTTATCCACCAATACATCAATGTGAGGTAATGGGAAGTCATCTTTCGGGCTGACTCTGTTCAGATCCCGGTAGTCAACACACATTCTCACTTTGCCGTCTTTCTTAGGCACAGGTACTATGTTAGCAACCCACGGCGGGTAGCTAGTTACAGCAAGGAACCCGGCGTCCCACTGCTTTTGTACCTCTTCTTTGATTTTCATTGCCATGTCTGGGCGAGTACGGCGCAGTTTCTGTTTAACTGGTGGGCATTCTTCTCTTAAAGGCAGCTTGTGCACAACAATGTCGGTATCCAACCCTGGCATATCTTGGTAAGACCAAGCAAACACATCCACATATTCTTGAAGCAGATCAATCAGTTGTCTCTTCACTGAGTCTTGTAGGCAGGCCCCGATTTTAACCTCTTTCACGTCTTCATCTGTACCAAGATTAATCACTTCAACTTCCTCCTGGTGAGGAGTGATAACCTTCTCCTCTTGTCTCAACAACCTGGCTAGCTCTTCAGGAAGCTCATATTCTTCTTCAACCCCTTCATCAGCTTGATTGATCGGATTGTCAAAGTCATACGAAGTCATAGCCGTGCTGTTGTCGGTGCTGTCTGGAAGGCACTCTCTGCAAGAGTTCAGTTTGTTCATTTTAGTGATTGTTTTTAATCTTGCTTAGAAAAGTGGAATAAAGTTGTCATTTTGAAAACATCGCCATTTATTTTTTGTACAAAAAGAAAAATGGAAAAACAGCGAGCGGAAAAGAAAAAAAGACTCATTTGCAAAAAGATGTCTGATATTTCATTGATTAATCTTGTTGCACAAAAAGTACAGATGGCCCGATTACAAAATGAGTCTTGTCATCTTGGGCAAGATGCAAGACTTTGATGCATGCTATAAAAATACAGGAAATAATAATTACTCTGCTTGAGTAACTCTTATAATTTCCTGGGAAGACCAGTTTGAGATACTGCTCCCCGGGATCTTTGGACGAATCCAATTCTCCAGATTGTGCTCCTCCTCCAGCTCGTCTTCCAGATTGTTGATAGCATCAGGGGTGAGCATCCCCCCACTGACAAAACCGGGCTTCTCTGCAGCCTCTGCTTGATGTTGTTGAGTTGGTCTGTAACCCAACCCAAATTTGTCTTTCTTCTCCTCCACAGATAAAACCTTGCCCCAGCCTTGGGCAGTTCCTTCCTCAACAACCTTCCGGGCTTGTTGGTAAGATGACATGGAGATTCCAGATACAGCAGATGCTTCATTAACATTCAGGGCCTCAAACCCTTGGCTCATTGTTTCATGGATCTCCCCATCCATCTCAATATACTTATAGGTAGCCAGGTGGCTAACAAATATATCCTCCTCCCCACAGATAGTAACAACTTGGCCTTCCCACTCAAATTTTAACTTCTGGTGAAGGGTAGACGTTACTGCGCCAGCGGCATGAATCCATGGTCTACCCAACAAACAGCTGTAGGCAGGCTGAATGTCCATCACATAGAAGATCGTTTTAAAGGTTTGTGGGCCAATTGTCACAGGTAGCTCAATTTCTCCCAGAACCGATCTTTTAGAACCATCAAAGGCTCTTACTACCAGGTTACTGGGACGCAATGCTAATCCTTCATACTCTAGCTTCACCAGGGCCTTCTTCGGTAAGACATTAAGGGATGATCCTGTGTCTACCAGCACATGGGAAAGGACTGCACCTTTACATTCCATGGTGATATGCAAGGCCTTGTTATGGTTGCGGCCTTCCGTTGTCAAGTCAGTATTGGTGAACCCTAGCCCATTGCTAGCAGTAACATTTCCAACCACGGTTTCCAACTGATTGACAGTGATCTCTTCAGGCACGTAAGCTGCGTGCAAGACTTTGAGTAGTGCATTCCGATGGGCTTCGGAGCACATAAGCAATGATAGGATAGAGATCTTGGATGGCGTCTGGTGAAGCTGATCCACTATTTTGTAATCACTCTTTTTGATGATTCTCATAAACTTATCAACTTCTTGATCGAATGGTGTTTTCAAAGCTTCCTTAGCAGCTTGATCTTCCTGCACCGGGCTCTTTCCTTTTGCCTTGGCAGCAGCTTCTGCTTCGGCAGTGGGTTTTTGAATTTGTGAAGCAAAGAGACGTCCGCTTCGAGTGAAGCCTCCGCCTCCTCCCACATTGTCTACTTGTGGTGCAGGTGTTGATGGTTCAAGGGTGATTTTCTTTCCTTCGCAGTATACGTCAGAGCCATAGTGCCAAGGGATGGCCCTATTGCTTTCATAAGGTACCGGTCCAGGCACTGTGACGGTAACTGGACTGATGGCAGTTGCATAAGGGACTGTGATAGTTTGTGGATCATAATAAATTGTGACTGGTGCTCTGATGGGAGCAGCACTTTCTGAGTTGTAGGCAGAGTTGTTTTCAGGATCATAAAATATTGTGACAGTTGAGACATCTTCATGATTTGTTGCTGGTGTTGTAGGAGACATTGTTGGAAGGATGGACGTTGTTGTTGTAGGAGATTCAAAATGGAGTGCTGCTGAAGTTGTAGCAGGAAAATTTGTTGATAACTGATCAGTTGAGAAGACAGATGAAGCACTTGTTGATGAAGCCGAAGAGTTGTCGGGAACAATGGTTGTTGTAGTTGTAGGTGCTACAGGAATTGCTGCTGATGAGATTGCTGGATTTGTTGGAAATGATGTGGTGATCTGAAGCTGGCCACTCTGAATGAGGCCATATATACCATTCCTCAGGTTATTGCACCCATTTACTGAGATATTGCAGTAAGCGCACCCTAACTCACACCCCGGGAACATGTGACATTCGAGGAGCTGAGCCTTGATTTCTACCAACGGTGTCCGGATCTGACCCACACCGGTTATTAAATAAGACGGCTTGTCTTCTTCAATAGCGTTGATTCTGGGACCACCGTGGTTTGGCATGGGGTTCTTATTGACATTGGGTGGTGGTGCGAAATTCAGAGCTTTTGAGTCTACCAGGTCTTGTACCTTCATGTGCAAGGCTCTGCACTTTTCTGTACTATGGCCAGGTGCATTCGAATGAAAAGCACATTTGGCGTTGGAGTCGTAATTCCTGGGTAAACTGTTGGGATCCGGAGGGGCCAATGTCCTTAACTCAACTAGGTTGAGTTTCAGGAGTTGTGGCAGCAATGTAGCATATGGCATAGGGATCGGATCGATCACCCTATTGGCTTGAGAAGGCCTCTGTTGGAATGGCCTTTGCTGACTATTGTTGTTGGTGTTACTGTTGTTGTAATTTCTCGGAGGATACTGATTTTGTTGATGGTATTGAGGTTGTTGCTGATAGTTTTGCTGCGGAGGTTGATAGGCTGGTTGTGGATGAGCTGGAGCGGGAATGGTGACTGCTGCCACAGATCTATGAACATATTGGGGCCTGCCCCTGTTGGTGTGGATGGCATTGGTCTCACCAGTCCTTCTTGGGCCCGCAAAAGGCTTCCTTGTATTACTGGATGAGCTTGCACCGTTGTCTGAGATCTTCCCCATCTTCAATAGGCTTTCAATTCTCTCCCCGACTATGACAACATCTGCAAAGCTGGTAGATGAAAAGGCAGATAGCCTGTCAATGTAAGTCCCCTGAAGGGTGTTCATGAACATATCAGCCATCTCCCTTTCTGACATAGGTGGCTGGACAGCAGCAGCAAGCTGTCTCCATCTTTGAGCATACTCTCGGAAACTCTCTCTAGATGACTGTGACATTCCCATTAGGAGGGTCCTGTTGGGTGCCATATCCAGATTATACTGATACTGTCTGATGAAGGCCTCTGCCAGGTCCTTCCAGCATCTAATAGTTGCTCTTGTCAGATGGGAATACCATTCCCTTGAAGCTCCAGTCAAGCTATCCTCAAAATAGAACATCCAAAGATTCTCGTCCATGGTATAGGCCTTTAGCCTCCCGAGAAAAGATTGTAGATGGGTTCGGGGACAGGAAGTCCCATTATACTTCTCAAAGAAGGTGGCTTAAACTTGTGGGGAATTCTGACCCCGTCTACCAAGCCCATATCCATAACATCAAAACCCAAAGAGTTTTGAGACTCTAAGGATCTTAATTTCTCGGCTATCTCATCCAGCCTTCTATCATAAGCTTCTTCCCCGGCTCCCATTACTGTGAACTGGTCTTCTTGAGGGTCTTCTTGCAGTACTCTTCCTGCTGTGGCAGTCCCTGGGATATTGACAGGGATGTTGGCCTCTGGGTGGAGGTGGGGTCCAAAGACTGGGGGATTGACATGAGGTTGGACTCTTTCATTGTTGCTAGTCCCAGCAGTCCCTGGTTGATGATCTTCCTGATTTCTCCCTTCCACCAGTGCTCTGAGCCTCTCCTGGCTTTGAGCCATGTTATTCATTACCTCCATAAACTGTGTTATCTGAGTCCTCATTTCCAATCTTTCATTGGCCATTTGGTTTCTGACCTCTGTAAGGTCCTGCTGCATCTGATCCATCTGTATGCCCGGAAGATTGTTTCGGGTTGGATATCTATGTGGACGGTTGAGTGGGAACACACGCCGTCGAGCAATAATTCCTGAACATCACAACAGAGTTAGCAACAATAAAACAAATACCTACAAAACAAACAAAGGTTAGCATGCAATGCAGTATGCTTATTTGTTTTCAAGGTATCCGGCTTGGCATTCAGTTTTGACCCTTCCAGACCCTTGAAGATGATGCTGTTGATGTTGCTTTCGAAGTAAACTCGGATGGAACAAACTAAAACATATATTACAAAAGGCCAATGGTACATAGTTTGTTTACAAATACAAGCCCTCCGAGGGGTCAAAATACATTACAAGAAAATAAGAAATCAAAATACATGGAATGAAAACAACAACAAGCAAATGGTCAAACACCAAGACCAAACTCATCCTCCCGAACTTCCTTGAGAAGTGCTTCAGTCACAGGATCAGCTGGACGCTCTGTGAGATTCCTGATAAGGAGGTTCCGGGTAGTAACAGCTGTAGTTAGCTTCTTGTGCTGACTCTGGTCCTTTGACCTCTTCACTCCAGCTCTGATCTTCAGCTCTGATATCTCCCTCTGGGCTGCTACCAGGGCTTCCTGCTGCTCTTTTGCACTAGCTTCCAGTTGCTCTATCTTGTCTTGGACCCTCTTGTCCTCCAGAGTACGAGCCTCAGTGATCCTGACCCACCTAGCCTGACTCTCCTTCAGATACAAGTCTGTCCTGGCTTTCTGGAATTGGGCTTCCTTGCAAGCATTCTTCAGGATTTGTTCTCCAGCCCTAGACATTTTGATGTAATCTTCAGACTTCTCAATTCTAGCCAAGTGCTCTTTCTTCAACTTCTCCAACCTTTCAATATCCAATCTTCCATCACTCCTCTCATAGAGGGTCTTCTGCAAAGCTTGAGTCAACTTCTCATTTCTTTCTTTCAACTTCTCAAACTCTTCTAAGCTGACAGTTGCTGGAGGTGGTGCTGTGGAAGGCCCAGGCATATCTTCAATAGTAAAAGGCATCCCAGAGAATTGAGCCCTGGCATGGGACCAATCATAGTATTGTGCTGATGCCACATTGTTACACTTCCCCAGGATGGTTACCCCCTTAGTCTGCACATTGTCCCAGGCCCAGGCTGCCTGCCTAACAATAGCCAGATTAAGCTTGTTCTCACAATAAAGAGTCTCAACCAAGTCTTGTGCCTTAGGAGTGTGGACCAGTGCATAGCCCAGTTGTCTTTTGAACAGCAGAGGGTTGTAATTAATACTACCCTTAACTCCTATTAGGGGCACATTGGGAAAATGCCCACAGCTGGTGATGATATCCCTGCCTTTTGTGCTTTGAGTGCACCACCTGATATCATCTGAAGTTAGAGCAGTAAGCCTTCCAGCCCAGTTTTTCTGCTGATGAGGGTTCAAGAATGCATCTGTCCTTGGTAGATGCCTGAGAAGCTAGGTATGGAACAAAGGAGCACAGCATCTTACTAATCTTCCCCTCTGCTTTTCATTCCTCTGATGCACTGAATAGTAGAGATCACCCAACAAAGTTGGCACTGGGTTCCTTAGAATGAACAGATGGATTGCATTCTTACTAATGAATCGAGGCTCATCTGCAAATAATACAATCCCATATATACTCAGAGCCAACAAAGCACAGACTGCTTTCCATTCTCCTAAAGAAACTTTCAGGGTAGCTTAAGAGATCAAGAAATCCAGATGCAGGCCAGGGATTCCAGCCTTAGAAGTCATATGCTGCCCAATCAAGACTGGTTCTAGATGCAGTGCCTTTGCTACCTCTTCATTACCAGGAAAGACCATCTCAGGGTTGAAAGGGACTCCACCCCTGATAGGTATACCAACTAATGATGAGTATTCCTCCAATAAAGGGCCCAACTGAAAGTCCTGAAAAGTGAAACATCTCAGTGGGGGATCATAAAACTGAAGGCAAGTATGGATCAGGCTTCTCTGTGAGGGGTCCAGATCCATAACCATATCAAGTATATCTCCATAGTGTTCCCTGAACAGTGGTATATGGTCCGGAGTGATCAGGGTCTGAATCCTCCTGATGTCAGCTAACTCTGGCTGGAAGAAGTGGTAGGTGATGTTGCTCTTTTTAGGTGCCATGATGTTGAGACTGAGTAGAGACAAGTGATGATGATGATACTGAAGAATGGGCCACTGATTGGCTGAAGTAGATAGCTGATAGCTGAAGCAAGTGCTGATGAAGATAGGTCAATACTGAAGATGGGGTCAAAACCAAAACCAAATGAAGATGGATACCCTGAAACAAAAATAAGCAAATGTCAATATGATGCAATGATTATGTATGCAAATGATATGCAAGGGTTTGTGACTGAGCTGGATCTGATCAAGTGCTCAGATATATGTCCACGTGTGTTCAAGAATTCCAGATGGAGGTCTATAAGTCCAGTAACCAAGGTGGGGGGGCTCAAATAAAGAGCCACATGTCCAGAGTTTAGAATCACAAGAACTGTCCAACATGGAGTACTCTTAACAAATCAAAGTAACAGGGTATTCTGAGGCCAAGGGTACCTGCGAACCTGTAAACAGCCCAACCCCCTCACAGGTGGTGTTCTAAAACAAGGATCCTCAGACTTGGATCAGTTATGAGAAGTGTAAACACTTCCAACCCGGAGGTACAGTGTTTACAATAACCATAAAAGTTCCTCCTCTAATTCACCTCAGTTTCTGAAGGTCAATACTAAAAGGTCATCCAGACTTAGCAGGCTTCCCAGATAGCCCTAGCATTGCAGGAAATCCGCAACACAGAGTTCTCAAGAAGAAACCCATATCTGAACCGTGTTTCATATTCCCGCACCAGACCGAAATGGAATGGGAAAGAATATGATTCACTCTAGCCTAGGTGTCACTTAGGTCCCAGGTATAGGACCTTAACTCTCAATAGAACCCCACCCACCAAAGCAACAAAAACCAGATCCAGCCAGCAGTATGACAGTATGATATATGAAAAACTGTAAAGAAAGCAATAAATAAAGCTGTACAGAAAGCAGTAAATAAAGCAAATATACAAACACAAATAGCACATAACACCCCAGTAAACACAAATCAACCAAGAGCTAGGAGGAACCCACAGAAAGAACCAGAAGCCCTAGTTGCAGTATAAGGCTCCCCAGCAGAGTCGCCAAGCTGTCGCTCCCGATAAATGGGACTGGCCCAGATAAAGGTACAGACGCGAACGGTCGGCGAGAGGGACAATGAGAACACACAGCCGTGAACTCACTGGAGATGAATAGAGTCGCCAGCTAGGCATTTTTATCCCGGAGGAAAGGCAATGCTGCATAGGCCTAGAAAGATACGGATAAGACGGTCGCGAACCAGAGAGACTGAGAAAGGGGGTTGGTTACAACCTGGGAAGGTATTAGCACCCAGATTGTCCGCCGTACTCGACGAGATCCACGCTTAAAGGATTTGTGTTTTAAAGGGATAGTGTCAGTGCAATCTGTGTATAAAGAGCTGGAAAAGGATGTACAGGTGTCAGTGTAAGAAGTGTGAAGTGTAATATATACAGTGTCAGTGTAAGAACAGAGTGAAATGCTCATGATCATGAGGCTACAAGAATAATGCTGGAAGAGGGGGGATGTACAGAGACTTTTGTTCGATAACCGTTAAGTTATGCCTACGTATCCTCTCGTGCAATGAGGAAGTCAGAACACCGTAGTTCGACCCAAAGAGACTGAAAGGAATTGACTTGTGAACTGCTTACTTGTCAATGCTCAAGTGTATGACCTGTCTGGCTCAGGTGTAAACTGTCTTGCATTAAACGGAAGAAGCAAGTTCTCGTTTATGAGTGAATGAGATGAGAAAAGAATCCCGAAGGAGACGATTATTGTTTGTTTTGAATGCTTTCAGTCTTTTATTGCTTTTGGAAGTTTGTCATAAGTTAATGAGCTTAAGCCTAAACCAATGGATTTAGTAAACTCATTACATCTTCCCTCTGATTAGGGGTAATGAGAATACCTTAAGTGTGAAGTCAGATTCTCACACTTAATCACCTTTGATGTGGGGTTAAGATCATTAACCTACTTGTGATTAATTAGATGTTTTTGGTGTTTTTGTTTAGTGTTAAGTAATGAGGTTAAGCCATAATCAGGGATTAAACAGACTCATTACACCATCCTAATAGAAGGATAATAGATGAGAATGTTTAAGCTGAGGAAAGCTCCTCAACTTAATCCATGATTAGGGATTAAACTCATGACAAAACAAGCCTTTAATAAGTGGATTTTAGTTAATGGTAAGATGATGAAGTGTTTTTTAGGGTTTGTAAGACAACTTGAGGAGGACTTGTCCATTAACACTAGGGTTAGTCCTTCTTAACCAATTAAGGAAGAATTAGAACCCTAATGCAAGGCCCAAGTTACAAGCTTGATGTCTTGATGATTATTAGATGAATTGATTAAAGGATTTAAACACATTAAGGGTTTAACACTTAGGATTAAAGTTATACACTCCATCCTAATAGAAGGATGCAGGCATAAGCTTAATCACAAAGCCTTAAAGCCTTTAGGGTTTAGTCCCTGATTATGAGATGAGAAGAGGAGACTCAAAAGAGACACAAAGGTAAAACTAAGAGGGGAGACTAGTCAAAACCCTAATCATTGTCATGCTTGGTTGTTCCTAAGGTTTGTGAGGTTTAAACAAGAAAGATCTCCAATGGAGCCACCAGGAAGCAGATGAAAGGATCAAGAGAAGCAAAGTGACTTGCTTCATTCAAGAAGTCAAGTCACTTGAGGAAAGAAAGTGGGAAGAAGAAGAATGAGCAAGCTCAATCTTATACACATGTAAAAAATGCAGCATGGATGCAAGAGAGATGAAAAGAAAAGTTATGAGAAGTGAAGGCAAATTCACTTCTCCAAATCACTTACCACCTGAAAAGTTAGGAAAGAAAGTGCAATGCAATGCAAAATGGGATGAGATGACATGATGAGAAACAAAACCAGAAGCATATGTGGGATGTTAATGATGCTATGAGATGATGCAAACATGTAGCAAGGCATGGGGATGATCATACAAGTCCATGGATGCAAATGAAGCAAGTTAAGAAGCATGGACATACATGAAAAGTTATGAAGTGCACATGGCATACAACATGGCAAATACATGATGCAATGATCAAACATGCTTTTAATATGTCTTATGATGTCAAATGAATCAAATGGATGCTTGAAATGTCATGGCAAGTCATGTTATGCAAGAGGATGCAAGATGGATGCATATGGAAGCCCAAGTTAGGGTTTATGAATCATACATCAAACAAAAACCAAAATCAGAAGCAAACCCTAAGATAAAAAATTGAAAATGTCACTCAAAGGACCCCTAATCCTATACTAATCCAATGCCTAAAGGAGAAGTCTCAACTCCTAACCAATTTCAAGTTATGGTTTTCTTAAGATTTCTAGGGTTTTAGGGTTCCTAAACAAGAAAATTGACAAACAAATGGAAAATGAAAGATCAAATCATGGTCATTTAATCTCACAAACTACATGCTAAACACAATGCAATGCAAAAAGAATCAATGCCCAACTCTTTATGGTTAAACAGAAATGATTTTTTGAAATTTGGATCAAAATAATGCATAAAAATGATTTTAATTCAATGAAAAATTCTCAAAATGCATTAAGATCAAAAAATAAATTTGGTTTGAAGGTTGGACAATGTTTCTAAATGTCTTAGAACATTTCATGAATTTTTTGGTGATTTTTAAATACCTAAAAGTATTTTTAATAAATTAATTTTCATTAATCAATTAAAAATAAACTTTTAAATATTTAAAAATACTTTTTTAATGAAAAAAATAAAAATAAAAATATTTTTGTGTTTTAAAAATTAATGAAACTCTTGACAAAAAGTTTCATAATTTTTAAAACAATTTTGCTATTTTAAATAAATTTGAGAAATAAAATATGAAATAAATGAATAAAACAAAGAAAATAAAAAAAGTAATCTGATCTGATGGTGGAGATTTGAACTGGGTTTGGAAACATTGACTAGCGCGTCATCCAATGGCTGTGGTTGGTTCTGATTAAATTAATTTAATTAAGATTAATTAAACTAATTAAAGGTGATTAGGGCAAAACAAAAGGATATGGGCCATTCATGCACGCGGGAGGTCAACGAAGTCAAGCAATCCAACGCCCAAGATTCAAATGGAATTTAATTACAGGATTAGGGTTAATCAAACTCAGGTGACCGGAGGGGAGCTCCGGTCATCTTCCCCGGCGACCCCAAAACCCTAAATCATGATTCAGGCAACCATTCCTCAAATTAAAGCCAAGGAAACATTCCTCTACTCAAACCTTACTCGAATCAACTCTCAAAATGAATTTCTCATGCTTAAACTAAGGGAATCGAAGCCATGAAGTTTCACGGGCAAAGTTTCAGAGCCCTGGTAAACCCTCATTTCTCACTCATTTCTAATTCTAAAACCATCCCCATGACCAGCAAAGCATACACAATCAATTTATAACTTAAAATGTAAGCTCTGAGGAGAAAGAATCCATGGTCATACCTGAGCTGGAAAGCTTCAAAACTGAGCTTCCAGAGCCTCCTTTGTATGCAAATGAACTTCTTTGACTTCCTTGAACTCAAAGAGAAGCTTCAAAGTTCTTGTGGATGGCTGGTTTGAGAGGAAGAGTTCTGATATAGCAGATTGCACAGTCAGGATTTGTGAGGTTTTAAGCTGTTCCAATGGTGGATTCTTGCTCCTTTGAATGTGTTTGACTTGTTGGTGAAGAGAGATGGGGTGTTTGATGGCTGGAAAATGAGATTCGAAGGGAGAAGAGTTTTTGCAGGTTTTGTGGTATGCTATGTTCTGGCCAGCTTCAATGCCCAATGCTTTGCTATAACATCTCCAACTTGTGTGGATAGACTGTGAGGCAGGTCAGTAGGGTGGCTGTGTACTGTGCCGAGAGTATGGGTGATCAGTGATATTTAGTGGTAATATTCAAGCCAGTTTTCAGTGTCTTTCGTGTCTATTATTATTTTGTTTGTAGTGTCTCGTTCATGTTTTGCTTTAGTTTTCTCATTATTGCGTGCAAGTTGATATTTATCATCTTTGCTTTGTTTTTATTAGTGGAATGGGTTATGTGGTTGTTTCTTTGTGGTGTTTCAGGTAAATATGTAATTGGTTGTTCGAGGTGTCCGAAAGAGGGTCCGAGCTTTTAAAAACAGATAGAAAATCAGAGTTCAGAGACACAACACGGGCGCCAGTGTTGCACAACACGGCCCGTGTTGTAAAGACCAGAAGAAGCAAGAATTCAGCTCAGAAAATAAGAAGACAGGGATGTGACACGGGCACCCGTGTTGTACAACACGGCCCGTGTCATGGCAACTGGGAAATGATGTTTTGGGGTTGCAATCCAGAGTCACAACACGGCCACCCGTGTTGCACAACACGGCCCGTGTTGTGAAGACCAGAGTGAATTTTGTGTTTTGCTGCTTCGAGGGTATTCCGGACATTTCGCGATGCTGTTTGGAGACTGATTTATATTTGCCCACGATGACTGTGAAGAGACACTTTTTGAATTGGGGCTTTTTAGAGAGAACGAACACGGGAGAAGAAAGATTGATCAAGAGCGGAAGCAATTGACGATCCGACTAATCCAAAGTTAATTGTAATGTCTAAATTTGTTTACTCTGTTTTTATTTCCAGTTTGAACATGAGTGGCTAAACCCCCCAATGCCAGGGGGGTGTCCCTGATTTGCATTTTGTAATGACTTGTTGAATTCTTCAATTTGGTATTATGTTTTAGTTTCGTTTCTTTATGTTATCGCAACGTCCTTAATGCTTTATCGGTATTGGAAAATAAGATAACTGATCATGGTTAGGATTTGGTCTGACCAACCATTCTAACCTTGTTGCATAATTTTATCGTAAAAAAATATTACTGAGGAATTGGGATATTTTTATATGAACCTTTTTATGTCAGAATTATTGCTTGATATTCTTCTATGACCTTTGAGGAATCATGGTCTATGAAGAATACCAAAGGTTTTTCTTTAAAGGAATTTTGGAAAAACATTGTAGGCTTAGGAAAGACACGTTCTAAAGCACATCTCTAAAATTAAGGAACCTATAAGTCATTGCATTGCGAATCATACACCCTACCTGGCATTACTTTTATATAAGTGAAATTATTTGTTTTTTACGTTTTATTCTGTTCAATTTATTTAATCTCAAACCATGAGTTTTGTCCAATTGAATTAATCACGAAGAACTTATTTTAATACGCAGTCCTTGTGATCGATATTTTGGGTTAATCCCTTCTATTACTACATCGGTAAAAATAGTACACTTGCTATTTTCCGGTCAAGTTTTTGGCGCCGTTGCCGGGGACTGCCAAAGAATTAAGTTGTTTGTGTTATATCAATTGGAATTTTGTTGCTCTGCGACTAAAATTTTACTTTACTCTCTGTATATCATTTTACTGTTATTGAAATTTTGTTTTCTAACTCGTGTCTAACTGTTTATGCGAGGTCAGGCCTCAGCTAAATTTTCTTTTGACACAGAACCAGAAAGAGCTTTGCACGAGAGACGCCGCAAGGCAAGAATTGATAGTCTGGCTAAGACTGGTTCAAGTGTCTCGTATCAGGAAACTGAGGACTATATTTCCGTTCACTCGGAGCACAGTGACTCTGATTCAAACAGAGAAACTGACCCTGAATTAAACGACATGGCAGGAAATCAACCTGCTGCAGAGAGGCTCTTAGGTGATTACGGAGGGGCAAATGCTCAACCTAACAGGATGACGATTGTTAATCAACCGGTGAATGTAGCACACTTCCAGTTACATCCATCTACTATCCGCCAGTTAGAGAGCAAGCCTTTCTCCGGGAGAATTAATGAGGATGCAAATAAGCATCTTCAGAGATTTCTTACTACTACCACTTCTTTGAAGATCGAAGGTCATTCAGAGGAGGCAAAACGACTGGTGATGTTTCCATTCACTCTTACTGACGATGCTGAAGAGTGGTTCTATTCTCTTCCCGCAGCAAGTATCACAACATGGCAAGAGATGGAAACAGCCTTCCTAAACGAATACTTTCCTGCTTCAGTGTTCATCCGGAAAAGATATGATATAGTTAATTTTAAACAAAAAGAGGGTGAATCACTTGGAGATGCTTATAAAAGATTCAAAAGGTGTTTGACTTCGTGTCCTACTCACAATATGGACGCAACAGAGCAAATGCAAAACTTTGTGAATGGGTTGCGACTCAAGACAAAGCAACTGATTGATACTGCTGCAGGTGGCTCAACAAACTTTTCAACAGCCACAGGTATTAAAAGAATCATAGAAGCTATTGCTGCCAATGAACACCTTGAGTTATATGATCGCACCGTGAGTCAACCAGACGGGAAAATCGATCTTAAGCTGACAGAACAGGTTGTAAAAATGGAAGATCAAATTGCCGCAGAAGTTGAAAGAAGGTTAAAGAAGATGAATCTGGGAACTCACACAGTTGCTCAGGTTGAACCCGTTCAAGCGGTGATTTGCGAGATATGTTGTGGTCCACACTTTGCCATGCATTGTTTGGCAACTCAAGAGCAGGTTGAACAGATTAATATGTTGAGGCAGAACAATCCTTATGCCAACACATATAATCCGGGGTGGAAAAACCACCCGAATTTCTCTTGGAAAGATCATCAAGGGAACATTCAGAAACCGGTTCAAGGCCAACAGCAGTATCAGCCCCAGCAATAACCTTATCAGCCTCCAGTGTCAAGAAAAGCTGATTGGGAGATTGCCATTGAAAAGATGGCAGCTCACAATTGTCAATTTCAAGAGGAAACCAGAAGTAATTTCAAGAACACTGGAGCCTCCATAAAGAATCTTGAGGTGCAAATGAGCCAAATTGCTCAACACCTTGCGATCCCAAACGCTCCTGGGACTCTTCCTAGTGCTACTGTAACAAATCCTAGAGATAATCATAAAGTAAATGCAGTCACAACGCGAAGAGGTAAAGTTAGCGAAGAGGTTCAAGAAAATGCTGAAGTCGAAAGTCAATTGATTGAAGTTGAGCTTGAAATCAAAGAAAATGAAGAAGTTGACAACGACAAAGAAGTTACCCAAACACCGGTCATCAAAGAAAGAGCGGTTGATCCTAAACCGGTGGTCAAACTTCCGTATCCTACAAGAAACACGAAGAAAGGGCAGCAAGAGAAGAATTTTGAAAAATTTCTTGACTTGTTCAAAAAGCTGGAATTGAATATCCCATTGCTTGAAGCTCTTGAACAAATGCCCACTTATGCCAAGTTCATGAAAGATATAATTGCTAAAAAGAGGACTATGGGAGCTGAACCTATTATTCTAACCGAAACTTGTAGTGCTATTTTGCAGGGATTAAAGATTCCGGTGAAGAAAAAAGATAGAGGAGCTGTCACCATTCCTTGCACTATTGGTGACCGATTGTTCAAAAGAGCTCTCATTGACTTGGGAGCGAGCATCAGTTTAATGCCTTTGTCTATCTACAAAAAGTTAGGTATTGGTGCTGTACAAGACACTAGGATGACTCTCCAATTTGCGGACCATTCGGTGAAGCGACCTTATGGAGTTGTCCATGATGTTTTGGTTAGAGTGGACAAATTTGTGTTCCCGGTCGACTTTGTGATCCTTGAAATGCCAGAAGATGAAGAAATTCCCTTGATTTTGGGAAGACCTTTTCTAGAAACCGGGCGAGTTATGATAGACATGGAAGGTGGAACACTAACAATGAAGGTGTATGATGAAGAGTTAAAAATTGATGTTAGGAACACTTTAAAGTACAAAGATGATGTGGGCACTAGTAGCAACATACAAGTGCTAGACCAAATGGAAGCTAGTGAGCATTTAGAAAGTGTGTCCAAGTTACCTCTAGAGAAGGTGTTGAGTATGTCCATTTTTGAAGGTGATAAGGAAGTTGGAGATAAGGATATGGAAGTGGTTGCTATGCTTGAAGATCAACCTATCTTTAAAAGAAGTAGAATGCACCGGTGGGAAGAGTTGCGACAGCCTACAACAGTTGATGAAGGCAAAGAGAAACCAAAAATATCTGAATTGAAGCAACTTCCCGAGAATCTCAAATATGTCTTTCTTGACACGGAAGAAAAATGTCCCGCTATTATTAGCGCTAATTTGAAAGACATGCAAGAGGGCAAGTTAATTGAAGTTCTTAAAAAATTCAAGGGAGCTATTGGGTGGAAGATTGAAGACCTAAAGGGTATAAGTCCCACAGTGTGTATGCATAAAATTCTGATGGAAGAAGATCACAAACCGGTTGTTCAACCTCAAAGGAGATTGAATCCGGTGATGAAAGAAGTTGTTAAGCTATTAGATGCGGGATTGATTTACCCCATATCCGATAGTGCTTGGGTGAGTCCTGTTCACGTGGTGCCCAAAAAGGGGGGAACAACTGTTATAACAAATGAAAAAAATGAGTTGATTCCTACTAGAACCGTTACTGGGTGGAGAGTGTGCATTGATTATAGAAGATTGAATTTGGCTACAAGAAAGGACCATTTTCCGTTGCCATTCATTGACCAAATGCTGGAAAGACTAGCGGGACATGAGTACTATTGTTTTCTTGATGGATACTCCGGGTACAATCAAATCGCTGTTGCACCGGAAGACCAAGAGAAAACGGCGTTTACATGCCCTTATGGCATTTTTGCTTACAGAAGGATGCCATTTGGGCTATGTAATGCCCCCGCTACATTCCAAAGATGCATGACTTCCATTTTTGCGGATATGCTGGAAAAACACATGGAGGTGTTCATGGACGATTTTTCCGTGTTCGGATCCTCATTTGATCATTGTTTATCTAACCTTTCACTTGTTTTGCAGCGATGTCAAGAAAGCAACTTAATATTGAACTGGGAAAAATGCCATTTTATGGTGAAAGAAGGCATTGTTCTTGGTCACAAGATCTCACAAAAAGGGATCGAAGTGGATCAAGCCAAAGTGGAAGTGATCTCTAAGTTACCTCCGCCAATCAACGAAAAGGGAATAAGAAGTTTTTTGGGACATGCGGGATTTTACCGCAGGTTCATAAGAGATTTCTCAAAGATAGCCAAACCTTTAACTACTCTGTTGGTTAAAGATAAGGCTTTCGTTTTCAATAAGGAATGCAGCGACGCTTTTGAAACACTAAAAAAAGAATTAGTGTCTGCACCTATTGTTATAGCCCCTGATTGGTCCCTACCCTTTGAGATTATGTGCGATGCTAGTGACATTGCGGTGGGGGCTGTTCTTGGACAGCGGAGAGAAAAATTGCTTCATGTGATTTACTATGCTAGTCATGTTCTGAACCCTGCGCAGATAAACTACGCAACTACCGAGAAGGAGTTGTTAGCAGTTGTGTATGCCTTCGATAAATTCAGGCAATATCTGTTGGGTTCAAAAGTGATTGTTTATACTGACCATGCTGCTTTGAAATATCTTTTTGCTAAGCAGGATTCCAAGCCCAGGTTGTTGAGGTGGATTTTACTCCTTCAGGAATTTGATGTAGAGATTCGTGACAAGAAAGGGTGTGAAAACACTGTTGCAGATCATCTTTCTCGAATGTCCCCAATTGAGGAGACGGAAGAGCAACGCCCTATAAAGGATGAGTTCGCTGACGAACACATCCTAGCTGTTATAGGGGTGCCTTGGTTTGCAGATTATGCAAACTATCTCGTGGGCGGTATTATACCCGACGATTTTGATTCTAACAAGAAAAAAAAGTTTGTTCATGATTGCAGGTTTTATTTATGGGATGATCCGTTCCTCTACAAAAGAGGGGTGGACGGCCTGGTGAGAAGATGTGTACCTGAAGAAGAACAAAAAGATGTGCTGAAAGCATGTCACGACTCTGAGTACGGGGGACATTTCAGTGGTGATCGAACAGCTGCTAAAGTCCTACAATCAGGACTTTATTGGCCATCTTTATTTAAGGATGCGCAAGAGGTAGTGAAAGAGTGTGACAGATGTCAGAGGACTGGGAATATATCAAAAAGAAATCAGATGCCCCAAAATTCTATGCTCGAGGTTGAGTTGTTTGATGTATGGGGGATAGACTTTATGGGGCCATTTCCACCATCGTTCGGAAAAAACTATATTTTGGTGGCTGTGGATTATGTGTCCAAATGGGTAGAAGCCGTGGCATTACCCACCAATGATGCTAAGGTAGTGGTAAGATTCCTAAAAGAAAACATCTTCGCTAGGTTCGGTGTTCCGAGGGCGTTGATAAGCGACGAAGGGACACATTTCTTGAATCACCTTATGGAGAAGCTGCTGCAAAAGTACAATGTGAAACACCGGATAGCTACTCCGTACCACCCCCAAACGAGCGGTCAAGTCGAGGTATCCAATAGACAACTGAAACAAATCTTAGAAAAGACAGTGAATTCATCCAGGAAGGATTGGTCTCTTAAGCTGGATGACGCTTTATGGGCGTATCGGACGGCTTTCAAAACGCCTATCGGTATGTCACCATATCATTTGGTTTATGGAAAGGCATGTCACTTATCTTTGGAACTTGAGCATAAAGCTTTTTGGGCATCTAAGTATCTTAATATGGATTTGTCAAAAGCTGGAAGTTCAAGGATTCTTCAACTGCATGAGTTAGAAGAATTCAGGAATCGGGCGTATGAGAATGCCAAGGTATACAAAGAGCAAACGAAAAATTGGCATGATAAAAGGATTCAAAGAAAAGAGTTTTGGGAAGGACAACTGGTCCTTCTGTACAATTCAAGGCTGAAGCTATTCCCAGGAAAATTAAGGTCAAAATGGTCGGGACCTTTTGTTGTTCACAAGGTATTTCCTCACGGAGCTGTTGAGATTAAAAATCAGATCAACGGAGATATTTTCAAAGTGAACGGGCAGAGATTAAAGCATTATTTCAAAGGCCAGCCCACTGGTGATGTGCATGTCACTCGTCTTACCTAGTAGTACGACGGACCGTCGAGCCATGCGACGTTAAACGCAGCGCTTCGTGGGAGGCAACCCACGAGTTTTTCAGTCTGACTTTTGTGTGTTTCTGTTTTGTAGGTTTTGTTTATCACTGATTTTAAGAAGGAATGAATGAGGTTTGAAGTCATAATAGGAAGATCAAAAAAAAAAAAAAAAAAAAAGCCAGAAAACGGAAAATCAGAGGTGCAACACGGGTGCCCGTGTTGGGCAACACGGCCCGTGTTGCATGATGCAGACAGATGGTTGGTTTTTGGGAAGTTCTGATGGATTCCAGGGATGCAACACGGCCACCCGTGTTGTGCAACACGGCCCGTGTTGCAATGTCTGTAGATTGTTTGATTTCAGTCATTTGAGAAGAGATATCAGGGGTGCAACACGGGTGCCCGTGTTGTGCAACACGGCCCGTGTTGCAAGTGCTGTTTGACATGTTTTTTTTGAGCCAGAGAAATTGAAGCATCCAGGGAGGCAACACGGGTGCCCGTGTTGTGCAACACGGCCCGTGTTGCTCATGCGGGAATCCAAAAATTCAATTTTTTCAAATTTCCCCAATTTTGTCCTGTGGGCCCCACGTGTTTAATTTCTTAATTTTCAATTAAAAGCTCATTAACCTACCATTTATCACTTTTCTTTCATCTTCTCCAACACCATTTCTCTCTAAAAACCCTAACACCATTGTTACACTTCTCAAAACCTCCATTTTCTCAAGCACCCACTCACCGAAACATACTTCTCCTTTCACGAAATTTGTTCCTCATCACTTGCTTGTCACTTCTACGGTGACCGTTTCCTCTAATCTTAAAAAAAAAAAAAAAAAAATTTTCGTGTGTTTCATTTGTGCAGGACTGAAAATGCCTCCTAGAAGGGATACAGGGAAAAATGTTGCTGAATCTTCTCGTCCTCGCAAGAGAGCACACCGGATGCCGAATGCTCATGGCATCTTATTCGAGGACCCGGAGCATCAAGCATACCTGGACCGGATCCGACACTGAGTATTTCGGTACTCTGAAGTTCCGCCTTTATGACAATGATCATGTGATGTCGGTGGCTGATCTGGGGAAGATTTTAGATCTCCCAGTTTATGGGCCGGGTGCACCGCCAAGTACATTCGACGCAGGATCATTCTGGAAGGATATCACCGGCAACACCGAGTATGCCGCATCTGCTGCAAAGGCCTCATGCATTCATAACCCGTCATTCCGGTACGCTCAAAAAGGGTTAGCTTATACCCTTTTCTGCCGAGGCGACAGTACCGGAGTCGCAACTCTGCGGGAGTTATACTTCCTATATGGAATGGCAAACAATGAGCTGATTAATGTTGCGGCCTTCGCAGCAGACCACCTGAAGCGGGTAGCCAATGCTGCCTCGGGTGAGATTTCTGTTGGTGGGATGATTACACAGATTGCTCAGCATCTGGGGTATAATGACAGGTTGCTTGAAGTGCCTGCAGTGGCAGGTAAGACAAAAATTGACCTTGAAACATTGGTCAACCAAGGTATGATTAAAACTGCTCATAATTATTATGCTGTGATGTCTCATAACAAGCATTTGATTTCGTTGCCTGCACCTAACATGATTACCATAGATAATAGAGCTAACTGGCTGTATGAGGACCCCATGCTGGGTGGTTCAGATCAGTTTGATGAGTATTTTTCAGATGAGGAGGATGCAGGGAACCAACCTGAAGAGGTCCCGGTGCAAACTGCTGGTGGTTCTTCTAACCAAGCAACTGGGCAGTGGAATGTTTCCAAGGACCGGTGGGACGAAATGATCAGGGAGCAGACCCGGCAAGGGGATTTAATTGATGAGCTGCATGCATGGATGCAGCAGATGAAGCTTCATGGATTTCCTCCCGAACAGTGATAGTTGTGAGTCCCCTCCGACATTGGTTCTTCAACAGTGAGGACACTGTTGAGTTCAAGTGTGGGGGGGTTTAGTTTTTATGTTTTCGTTTGTTTTATGTTAATCTTTGTTTATTTTAATAGTGTCGTAGTGTCGGCTTGAAGATTATAGCTTTATGTTATCTGTAAAAACACCCCTAAGTTAACCTGTTGTGCGTTACATGTGAATTATGAAAAAGTATATAGGATGCGAGTGAAAAAGAATCCAATGAGAAAATATGGAAAATTTTGATGTATAGGTACTACATAAGCACACTGAGTCTTCGGAATTAGGAACGAGTTCGACATGTAGATTCGTGCCATGGTGCTTTGATTTGAGAAGTAAACCCGAAGTAGTTTATATTGATATATCTGGCTTTATCTATAATAATTATGTGTGCAAAGATGGTCCAAAAGAAAAAAAAAAAAAAGGGCTTCAAGGCACCGAAAGAAAAAAAATAATGAATAAAAACATTAGAACGATCGATCCTTCTAAGTTGGGTAACCCTCACAAGGTTATTCAACCTAACGGCGGTTGAACATAAATGTTTCCCGAAGGGACAGAAAAATCGGTGCCAAAGATAAAAAAAAAAAAAAGAAGGAATCAATCTTGCACACATAGTGAAAATCATTAAAAGCCTTAAAAGTGATTGTCCGAATGAAAAGGGTTGAAAATCGGAAAAATAAGACCTAAGCACGAAGCATAGTCGGAGAGGTTACCGAAAAGGGAGATTCGGATCCGTGTTTTTCCACGGTGTAGTGTTTGTGTGTTATCTATACTGAGAGAAAAGTACAAAAAGAACTCATTGGGTGAATTGGAACGAAGGATCCACGTATGAGTATCATAATTCATATTGCTAGTTTTGAAGATGTAAATGCAGGATTTTTGCTTGAGGGCAAGCAAGAATTCAAGTTTGGGGGAGTTTGATCAGTGATATTTAGTGGTAATATTCAAGCCAGTTTTCAGTGTCTTTCGTGTCTATTATTATTTTGTTTGTAGTGTCTCGTTCATGTTTTGCTTTAGTTTTCTCATTATTGCGTGCAAGTTGATATTTATCATCTTTGCTTTGTTTTTATTAGTGGAATGGGTTATGTGGTTGTTTCTTTGTGGTGTTTCAGGTAAATATGTAATTGGTTGTTCGAGGTGTCCGAAAGAGGGTCCGAGCTTTTAAAAACAGATAGAAAATCAGAGTTCAGAGACACAACACGGGCGCCAGTGTTGCACAACACGGCCCGTGTTGTAAAGACCAGAAGAAGCAAGAATTCAGCTCAGAAAATAAGAAGACAGGGATGTGACACGGGCACCCGTGTTGTACAACACGGCCCGTGTCATGGCAACTGGGAAATGATGTTTTGGGGTTGCAATCCAGAGTCACAACACGGCCACCCGTGTTGCACAACACGACCCGTGTTGTGAAGACCAGAGTGAATTTTGTGTTTTGCTGCTTCGAGGGTATTCTGGACATTTCGCGATGCTGTTTGGAGACTGATTTATATTTGCCCACGATGACTGTGAAGAGACACTTTTTGAATTGGGGCTTTTTAGAGAGAACGAACACGGGAGAAGAAAGATTGATCAAGAGCGGAAGCAATTGACGATCCGACTAATCCAAAGTTAATTGTAATGTCTAAATTTGTTTACTCTGTTTTTATTTCCAGTTTGAACATGAGTGGCTAAACCCCCCAATGCCAGGGGGGTGTCCCTGATTTGCATTTTGTAATGACTTGTTGAATTCTTCAATTTGGTATTATGTTTTTGTTTCGTTTCTTTATGTTATCGCAACGTCCTTAATGCTTTATCGGTATTGGAAAATAAGATAACTGATCATGGTTAGGATTTGGTCTGACCAACCATTCTAACCTTGTTGCATAATTTTATCGTAAAAAAATATTACTGAGGAATTGGGATATTTTTATATGAACCTTTTTATGTCAGAATTATTGCTTGATATTCTTCTATGACCTTTGAGGAATCATGGTCTATGAAGAATACCAAAGGTTTTTCTTTAAAGGAATTTTGGAAAAACATTGTAGGCTTAGGAAAGACACGTTCTAAAGCACATCTCTAAAATTAAGGAACCTATAAGTCATTGCATTGCGAATCATACACCCTACCTGGCATTACTTTTATATAAGTGAAATTATTTGTTTTTTACGTTTTATTCTGTTCAATTTATTTAATCTCAAACCATGAGTTTTGTCCAATTGAATTAATCACGAAGAAATTATTTTAATACGCAGTCCTTGTGATCGATATTTTGGGTTAATCCCTTCTATTACTACATCGGTAAAAATAGTACACTTGCTATTTTCCGGTCAATGGGAGCCTTTTGCAAAAAAGTCAAGTTTGTGTCCTTGAGAGTATGGGTCATGGCAGCAGCAGGTTCAAGTCATGTCTTGCTCCAGCTTGAGTTGAGGAGGACCCTTGGATTGTTTGTAGCTGGCTGCAACATGTGGATGACAAGCTATGCTAGCTTTTGCAACTTGACAACTTGTGTTTTCTCATGTTTTTTATGCTAAGTACATGAAGCATCCCTTGCTGAATTTTGTCACATGATGTCTCAATTGGTCATGGCAATGCATAGAAAGTGATTAGTGGTCACATAGCTCTTTGGAGAAAGACTTTGTCAAAAATCCCTCTTTGCACCTTTATGAGAAAATGCCTTATGGAACTTTGAAAATCAAGGCAACAATGCAAAATTCCTTGGGCCATTTCTGTTTTTGGGGTCATGTATGATCATATGATGAAGTTTTGAAGTCATTTAGAAGTCACTAGAATGCTTGGTACATGATTTTGCAAATTCTCCACTTGGTGCATAACTTGAAATTAGTGATTTTTGCCAACTTTAACACACCATAACTTTTGATCCAAGAAGAATTAGATCATGTTCTTGTACTTTTTGAAAAGGGAAAGATCTAATCTACAACTTTCATGACCAAAGTTTTTCCATTTGAAGCATTTTTGGATCAAAAAGCAAGGCTTGAAAAGTGGCATAAAATGACATATTTCTTAAAAGTCAACCATGCCCAAAAAAGTCAACTTTGCAAAAACTTCAAATTCTTGAATTTTGTGAACTTCAACCTTCTTCCATGATCAAATAAAGATCATATACACTCAAAATGATGAAGATCACCCCTTGGTTGGGTCATTGGGGGCCTCAGATGCCCTGATTTTGCACTGACTTGTCCAGAAAGTCAACCTTTGATCAGATGACTTCCCCATGGAATTTCTTCATGAAAATTGATATGCATACTCCCTATACCATATAGAGACCAATGGAAACAAGAATGACCAAAAAATTTGGAGTTATGGCCTCTGAAACCAAAACCCTAATTTCAGGTCAACTGTGCAGTCAAACTTGGCTCTGCTTCCACATCATTTCCAATTCTTGTGATTCTTTGGCATTCTTGACTTTGAGAGGATATAATATGATACAAGAACACACATGGATCCCTTTGAAGTGATTGGTGGCCTTTTGAGTGGCTCAAGAGGCTCTTGGGTTGCTCAGATCACAAACCCTAGATGTAGATGACTTTGAATCAATGCAGTGAATCAAAATTGAGATATGAGATGGTATGATTGTGTTTATGCATATGAGATGATCACAAGCCATGGTGTGAATGGGTGAGGGCAAATTTGGGGTGTTTACACATGTTCATTTCCCAAAGCAAGTATGCTAAGAACATAGTCAAGAAATTTGGAATGGACAGTGCTACTCATAAGAGAACTCCTGCCCCCACACATTTAAAGCTGACTAAAGATGAAAAGGGTGAGAATGTAGATCAAAGCATGTACAGAAGTATGATTGGAAGCTTGTTATATCTGACTGCTAGCAGACCAGACATAGCATTTGCAGTAGGTGTATGTGCAAGATATCAAGCTGATCCAAAAGTCAGTCATCTTAATCAAGTCAAGAGAATTCTGAAATATGTTAATGGTACTTGTGACTATGGCATAATGTACTTTCATGGATGTAAACCAATTCTCACTGGCTTCTGTGATGCTGATTAGGCTGGAAGTGCTGATGACAGAAAAAGCACTTCAGGAGGATGCTTCTTTCTAGGAAACAATTTGATTTCTTGGTTCAGTAAGAAACAAAATTGTGTATCTTTATCTACTGCTGAAGCTGAATATATAGCAGCTGGAAGCAGTTGTTCACAGTTGGTTTGGATGAAGCAAATGCTCACTGAGTACAATGTCCCACAAGATGTCATGACATTGTACTGTGATAACTTAAGTGTTATTAACATATCAAAGAATCCTATCCAACATAGCAGGACCAAGCATATTGATATCAGACATCATTTCATCAGAGATCTTGTAGAAGAAAAAGTGATTTCATTGGAACATGTAGCTACAAATCTGCAGTTGGCTGATATCTTTACCAAAGCATTGGATGCTACTCAATTTGAGAACTTAAGGGGCAAATTGGGAATCTGCTTATGTGAGATTTAGCAGTTATGGAGATGTGCCAACATGTCATATGACATTGTGTGGCATAAGAACCAGATGGCAACACCAGTCTGGTCAAGGACCTTGAGTATTCCTCTCCTAAAAAGTCTCAAAGTAACGGCTACTTTTATTATATCAGCTTGCTTCCAGCTATCCATATTCTCATCATACTCTCAACAACGACTTACATTCTCTAACTGTTCTTCAGAAATCATCAACCCTAAAACTCTTCATCCACCTTCTTTGAAAATGTCTCAAAACCCTAACATTCCTGAAGAAATTCTAAACAAGGAAGATGTGGTTCATGCAACCCCCATTTCTGTGGTACCCATGGAGTCAACCCCAATGGACGAAATCAGAGGAAGTGTTCCTCATGCTAAAAAGCCAAGAACTCCAAAAAGAACAAAAGATCAAGTTTGCAGCAAATCCAAAGGCATTCCTTCACCAGCAAACATACCTCCAAAATCTTCTGAATATGTGGATGATTCCATAAAGGAGTTGGTAAACAGGATTCTTTCTGAACAAAGAGTGGTTAGTGGCATTTCTATCCCTCTGAGCACCATGCCAGCTCCACAAGAAGATCAACAACCTCAGGCTGCAAAGGACACTCCTGCTCAATAGGATGTCCCAATAGATGTTGAAACATCTGAGGATCAACAAAAGGCCTCATCTGATGCTGCTGTTGAAACATCTGAGGACCAGAAAAAGGCCTCAAATGATAGTGATGAAGAAGAATCTGAGGATCAGACCAAGGCCTCACCTGAAGAGCATATCTCTGCTGATCAACCAGCTGAAGAGGAGAATGCTCAATCTCCTCCTGTTGTGAACCTAGAGCATGATTCTGATACAGAAATCATTGCCTCTGTAAAACCTAGCATAGCCAAAAGGCTCAGGACTAGGAAAGAAAAGATGCAAGCAGGACATGCAATTCTTGAGAAGAAGCAAGCTACCCCAAAGAAGGACAAAGCTAAAGTTGTCTTTGGTCCTACCAAACAATGGAGCAAGGTGCAAACACAAAAGAGGAAAGCTGTCACTCCTCCAGATTCAGATGTTGAAGCAGATGTCCCAACATCTCCTCCAAAGAAGAAACCAGCACCCTCAAGGGCATCAACTGCTGTTCCAGAAGCTCCCTTGGACAACATCTCCTTTCATCATGTTTCAAGTGTGAACAGATGGAAGTTTGTCTATCAAAGAAGGGTAGCACTTGAAAGAGAGCTGAGCAGTAATGCACTTGAGTGCACAGAGTTAATTGATCTCATATCTGTTGCTGGTCTCTTCAAAACAGTCTCCAACCTCTCTCCCTGCTATGAGCTACTTGTCAAGGAATTCATAGTCAATCTTCAAGAAGATTGTGCCAATGGTAAGTCTGCTGAATTTAGAAAAGTATTTGTTAGAGGCAGGTGTGTAGAATTCTCTCCTCAGATCATCAACCAATATCTTGGAAGAGAATCTGATGGTCCAAATGAGTTAGGGAAGACAGATAACCAGGTCTGCAAGGTTATCACTGATAACCAGGTCAAGACTTGGCCAGTTAAAGGAAAGCTCTCAGTGAGCATGCTGACAAGGAAATATGCCATGCTGAACAGGATTGGTACAACAAACTGGGTACCTACCAATCATACATCCTCAATATCCACTGGCCTGGGAAGGTTTATTTATGCTGTGGGCACTCAAACTAAGCTGGATTATGGAGCCTACATCTTTGATCAGACTTTGAAGCATGCTAGCTCATCTGCAACAAAGCTTCCAATTGCCTTCCTTTCATTGCTGTGTGGAATAATGCTGAGTCAGTACCCTGGGATCCTCACTGAGAAGGACACAGTTTGCAAAAGAGAAAGCCCTCTGGCCTTTCACTACAAGTTGTTCCTGAGTCATCATGCAGCAGATGTTGAAGCACCCTCTGGGACATCTGCAGGTCCTTCAAATGCAAAGTCTCCAATCTCCAAGGCTGCATTGATTGCTTAACTGAAGAGCACTTGCAAAGAACTTGAAGCAAGGAAGTAGAAGCTTGAGGAGATTATCCAAAGGCTGGAGAGTGAAAGTGATCAGAAAGCTGCTTCTTCTGATGAGGAAACTGAGGATGATGAAGAAACTGAATGTAAGGAGTCTGAGTGAATAATTGTATGTGAGGAAAAATGTAATGACAGCTGCATTGTAATTTAGAATTAGTGACTTTGGCCCCAAATTTATGTCTAACAAGGGGGAGAACAACAACAACAACAATGTATGATGCTGTTTAGCTATGAATGAAAAACTTCTGTTTGTTTCTGAACTGAATCAGTGTGTTTTTAATAAAAATTTATGTTGCAACAAATCTGAATACATGTATGTTTGAGGGGGAGTAAACTCACTCATGACTTAACAGAAAAGGAAAGCTACACTCTGATAAAAAGAACTTCTGCTGCACTCTGATAACCAGAAAAGATGTTAGCCAAAAATTAGCCAAAGGGGGAGTTTGTAGATGTTTAGAATTGGCAGAATTTTTGACCAACAAGAAATATTGAATTCAGTTCAGAATGTCCTATCAGATGTTGGGACATTATCAAACAGAGTATAAGAACTTATTTCAGAATGTCACACCAGATGTTGGGACATTGTGTAAATGATTTAAGTTCAGTTTTTCAGGATGTCCCAACAGATGTTGAGACATCTCAAACCTGCTACCAGAATTAATTAATGACTAACTGATCTGAGATATTTAAGGAAAGTTATCTGGAATTAATTATGGATGGATAAAAACAGAACAAGGCGCATCTGTAGGAAGTTTTATTATGAGGCTTCAGCATAATCAGAAGAACTAAATCACCTAGAATCTAGGAAGTAACAAACCCTAATTCAAGGTGGAAGCTGCATGCGTTTTAGGACTGGATTAACATACAGAAAGCCCAAATTACAAACACCTATTTAATCAACAGAAACTCACAGAATTGAGTACGAATTTCAGAAGACAAAATAGGGTGTTGTGTTTCAATAGCAGGTTGTTTTTAATTGTACCACTTTATGAGCTTTTAAGCATAAGTGCATTTGTGACTTGATTGAAACTGTGAAGTAAGATCAAGCTGTATTGTTTGAAGAATGTCTTCAATTTTATTAAACTTGTAAACAAGATCACTGTGTGATTGAGGGGGAGTGAGTTGGTACTCATATCTAAGTTGTGTCTTAGGTAGAAATTGCATTGGGTAGATATTAAGTGAAAGATTAAACTGGGTTGTTTAAGTCTAGAATTAATATTACTTATAGTGGATTTCCTCCTGGCTTGGTAGCCTCCAGATGTAAGTGTGGTTATACATTGAACTGGGTTAACAAACTACTGTGTTGTTTAATTTTCTTGCACTTTAAGTTTTGGTTAAATCTGTCAAGTGTTGGAACATCTCATAGGACATCTCATACCTGATCACAGAATTTCAGTACAAGAGTCCATTATAAAAGGTATGGATGACCATCCATTCTACTAATCCGTGATGTGGACAAAGTCTTAGCATATCCTTATAGCGTTCCCAAGCTTCGAAAAGTGATTCGTTTTCCTTTTGCTTAAATCCGTTGATCTGAGCTCTCAGCATAGCTGTCTTGCTAGGTGGGAAATATCTGGTCAAGAAAACTCTCTTTAGTTCCTCCCACGTAGTTACTGAGTTCGAAGGCAGAGATTGAAGCCAGGCTCTCGCTCTGTCTCGAAGTGAAAAGGAAAAAGACGTAGTCTAATAGCTTCTTGGGTAACTCCATTGGCTTTTACGGTATCTGCGTATTGCACAAATATCGAAAGATGAAGGTTCGGATCCTCGGTAGGATTTCCGGCGAATTGATTTTGTTGCACGGCTGATATTAGCGAAGGTTTCAGTTCGAAATCGTTTCGGTTGATAGCCGGTGCGGCAATGCTGGAATGCGGTTCAACTTGCGAAGGACTAGCGTAATATTTGAGTGGGTGATTCTGTTCTTCAGCCATCTCTGCGTCCTTTGATGTTACGACTGGTTTGGGTGGATCTATTTGAAGATCTGGAATGTTGTAATTTTGTTCGTAATCAAATATCCGTCTTCTTACGTGTAAGAAGCGTTCCGATTCTGGGATTAGAGGTTGCAAGTCTTCGCCTTGAGAGCGAGTACTTGGCATACACTCGGGAATTTAGATTAAGAAAAGAAAATAGTTGTTACCTTAGTCTAGACAATGCTACTCTAAAGTGCACTAGTAACTAAATTAAGGTCCCCGGCAACGGCGCCAAAAACTTGATGGGCTAAAGACGTACTCTAATATGTGTCTAGTGGTATCTTAACTGCAAGTGCACAGCCTATCGAAGTAATATTTAAGATTATCGATCCACAGGGACTTTATGATTACTTAGTGCTAGAGGATTTACTAGTTTAGCTAAGGTGAAGGGTTGTCACGATTTTTGGTTGTTTTTTTAAGATTAAAGGCAGGAATTAAAATTAAGTTTAATAAAATAATACTAAGGCAGTCGGTATGTAATTATGTTAACTTAGGCGGGTCAATCTAACCTAGGCTTATAAAGATGGTTCACTTAATCTATTATGTAGAGATTATCAGTTTAAATATCTTTAACTCACACTCTCGTGGTCTTATCTCAGATCTTACCCCTAAAGCCCTATGCTTGCTCTCGCTAGCCCATAAGTGTTTAGAAATAATTTTTGGAAACTTAATAATTCTAATTCATTTTAAAGCGCTCTCGCTGTGTTTAAATTAAATGCCTAACTTTAGCTATCTGGTTAAAATCTCACACTCTCGTGGTCTTGACCTAATCTAATACACTTTCCTTACTCTCGTAACAAAAAGATTGATTTTATAATAAAAAGTCACAGCCAAAATTTTAAGCTCTTAATTATTTTAAGCCTAGAGTTGATTTTACCGATTTAGTTGATTTTTATTACATACCGCCCTAAGGTGTTTAGCTACTCATGATTGTTGAACCAGACAAAGGCAGAAACAGAGAAATACAAAATAAAATATGCATAACAGAAAAATAAATACTTAACATTAATATAAATGCAATTTAAATAAAAACCTGAATAACAATTAAAATGTTAAACTCCTTCTTCCATAGTCTGGAAAGCTCGGAGTACGGACCGGAATCGGAAATAAAATTTCTAAGAGAATTCTGAAGGTTTTTGAAACAAATTAAATTATAACAATTTCCTAATGTTGGAAATTGTTATATGGTTGGTTGGGATACAGAGAATTAAAGCAAGAACAATTAAATGCTGGAAAGAATAAAATAGACAGGGTGCAATGAAAATACGGCAGAGCTTCCGCAAGAAAATTAAAATAAAAACTCTGTAAATTATTCTTTGAAGCTAAGCTATTTATAGGATCAATATTTTGGGCTTGGCAGTTGGAAATGATGCATGGGCCTCGTAGATGCTGAGAAAATCCAGGGAATAGTTGAAATACTTGGTCTGCGGAAGAATAGGAAGGTTGAATTCACGTAGCACGCACATACATGACCAAGTCTCAGCATATTACCCTAAATTCCCCTTGTCACGTTCGTGACAAGGGTGTCATGCTCGTCTCCCGTGTATTATGTGTGTCACGGTCGTGAGGGACTGGTGACGACCGTGACTACTCCTTTAAGCGTGTCACGGTCGTGACTCCTAGGTGACGATCGTGACTGTTACAAAAAGTGCATATTATGCAGAATTCCTCTTTTCTTCTACTTTTAATGGTTGTTTTTGCTCATTTCACTTGTGGCTCATGATCTAGCTCTGTATATGATGTACCTGCCTCGAGGAATCGGGTGTTAAAACGACAAATATGCGATAAAACGGCATTGAAACATAGCAATATAACCGATACTTTTTCTCGTTATCACTTCCCACTCGAATTTTAACTTCTGGTGAAAGGTTGATGTCACGGCGCTAGCGGCGTGTATCCATGGTCTACCCAATAGACAGCTGTAGGCAGGCTGTATATCCATCACAAAGAAGGTCGTTTTGAAAACCTGTGGGCCAATCATTATAGGCAACTCTATCTCTCCCAGAACTGATCTTTTAGAACCGTCAAAGGCTCTTACTACCAAGTTACTTGGGCGTAGTGCCAATCCATCGTACTCCAGCTACACAAGGGCTTTCTTAGGCAGGACATTGAGGGATGACCCTGTGTCCACCAATACATGAGAAAGAACTGCACCCTTACACTCCAAGGTTATTTGCAAAGCCTTGTTGTGATTGCGACCTTCCGTCGTCAAATCAGTGTTGGTAAACCCTAGTCCATTACTAGCGTTGACATTTCCAACCACTGCCTCTAACTGATTGACGGTAATCTCCTCCGGCACGTAAGCTGCGTGCAGGACTTTCAATAGTGTGTTCCGATGAGCCTCGGAGCATATTAGCAACGATAGTATGGAGATTTTGGAAGGTGTTTGGGGAAGTTGGTCTACCACCTTGTAATCACTTTTCTTTATGATTCTCATGAATTCATCAACTTCTTGATCAAAAGGAGTCTTCAAAGTCTCCCTAGCAACTGGTTCTTCTTGCACCGTACTCTTCCCTTTTGCCTTAGTAGCAACTTCTGCTTCAGTAATGGGTCTTGGAATTTGCGAGGCAAAGAGACGTCCGCTTCTAGTGAAGCCTCTGCCTCCCCCCACATTGTAAATCTGAGGTGAAGAAGTTGATGATTCCAAAGTGATTTTCTGCCCCTCGCAGTACAGATCTGAGCCATAGTGCCAAGGGAGGGCATTATTGCTTTCGTAAGGAACTGGCCCAGGCACCGTGATAGTGACTGGACTGATAGCAGATGCAGAAGGGATCACAATGGTGTGCAGATCATATTATATGGTGACTGGAGCTCTGACAGTAGTAGCATTTTGTGAGTTATTGTAGGAATATTTGTAGGGTCATAGTATATTGTAACTGTTGAGAAGCTTTCATCAATTGCTGCTGATGTTGTAGAAGGTACTGTTGAATGGATGGGTGTTGAAGTTGTAGCAGGGATGGTGACTGAACTTGTATCAGTTGAAGTGATTGATTGAGCGGTTGTTGGAGTTGTAGTAGAGTCCGTTGGAACAATGGTTGCTGATGCTGTAGGAGTCTCTGTGATTGCTGGTGATGGAGTTGCTGGATTTGTAGGCGCCGTTGTCGTAATCTGAAGGATACCATCCTTAATAAGTCTATCTATGTCGTCTCTCAACCTTTCACACCCATTGACTGCAATATTGCAATACCCACAGCCGAGCTCACACCCAGGGAACACTTGGCATTCTAAAAGTTGGGCTTTGATTTCAACCAAAGGTGTTCGAATCTGTGCGACACTGGTGATTAGGGTGGATGGTTTTCCTTCCTCAATAGCATTAATCCTAGGCCCGTTGTGACTAGGCATTAGATTCCTTGTGACATTCGGAGGAGGTGCAAAGTTGAGAGCTTTTGAGTCCACCAGGTCTTGGACTTTCATCTGTAAGGCCCTACATTTCTCAGTATTATGCCCCGGTGCGTTTGAGTGGAATGCACACCTGGCATTTGCATCATAGTTCTTTAGCAAATTGGAAGGATCTGGAGGTGCCAATGTCCTTAACTCAACCAGGTTGAGCTTCAGGAGTTGTGGCAAGAGTGCAGCATATGGCATAGGAATTGGGTCAATTACCCTGTTTGCCTGTGATGGTCTTTGTTGGAAAGGACGTTGTTGTTGGTTGTTATTGCTGTTGTTGTAGGTTCTCTGTTGCGGATACTGAACTTGTTGTTGATACTGTGGTTGTTGTTGTTGAGGATATGCTGATTGTTGAGGGATCGGAGCTGGGATGGTAACAGCTGCTACTGACCGGTGAACATACTGAGGCCTGCTCCTACTTGCATGAATGGAGTTTGTCTCACCGGCTCTTCGGGGTCCCACAAAAGGCTTTCTGGAGTTACTGGATGAACTTGCACCACTGTCAGAGATCTTGCCTATCTTTAAAAGGCTTTCAATCCTTTCACCAGCTATGACCACATTAGCAAAACTGGTAGAGGAAAAGGTAGCCAATCTATCAATGTAGGTCCCTTGCAATGTGTTCATGAACATGTCAGCCATTTCTCTCTCTGACATGGGTGGTTGGACAGCAGCAGCAAGCTGTCTCCACCTTTGGGCATATTCCCTGAAGCTTTCTCGGGAGGATTGAGACATTCCCATCAGAAGGGTCCTGTTGGGAGCCATGTCCAGATTGTACTGATATTGTCTGATGAAAGCTTCAGCTAAATCCTTCCAGCATCTTATGGTGGCTCTAGACAAGTGTGAATACCACTCCCTCGAAGCCCCAGTCAGACTGTCTTCAAAGTAGAACATCCACAGCTTCTCATCCATAGTATAAGCTTTAAGTCTCCCCAGGAAAGACTGCAAATGAGTTCGTGGGCAGGATGTACCATTGTACTTCTCAAAGCATGGGGGTTTGAATTTGTGGGGAATTCTCACCCCATCCACCAGCCCCATGTCCATTACATCGAAGCCCAAAGAATTCTGAGACTCCAAAGATCTCAACTTCTCAGCAATCTCGTCCAATATCCTATCATAAACTTCATCTCCAGCTCCCATAACAGTAAACTGCTCTTCCTGGGGATCCTCTTGCAAGATTCTCCCTCCAGCAGTATTACCTTGCACATTCCTCGGGATGTTAGCTTCTGGATCCAGGTGAGGTCCAAATACTGGTGGGTCAATACGAGGCTGACCCCTTTCATTGTTACTAGTTCCTCCTGTCCCAAGATGAGGCTCCTCAGGAGTTTGCCTTTCCACCAGTTCTCTTAACCTTTCTTGACTCTGGGCTAAGCCAGTCATCACAGCCATGAATTGTGACATCTGATTTCTCATCTCCACTCTTTCATTAGCCATCTGATTTCTGACCTCAGTCAGATCCTGCTGTACTTGTTCCATTTGAATACCCGGAAGGTTGTTACGAGTCGGGTACCGGTGCGTGCGGTTGATAGGGAACACTCGGCGACGAGCAATGTTTCCTGAGATCACAACAAAGTTAGAAACAAATAATAATACAACCTACAAAACAAAACAAAAGTTAGTATGCAATGCAGTATGCTTATTTGTTTTCCAAGGTATCCGGTTTGGTTCTTGGTTTTGACCTTTCTAGACCTCGAGGAAGATGTTTGATGTTGTTGAGAGAAAAACCCACATGAGAACAAACTAAAATATATTACAAATGGTGAACAATACATAGTCTGTTTTACAACATATGCTCATGGAGGGTCAAAATACATCAAAAAGAAAAAGTACATCAAATGGAAATAACAACAAACAAAGAATCAGACATCCAGTCCAAATTCATCCTCTCTGACCTCCTTCAGGAGTGCCTCAGTTACTGGGCCAGCTGGGTGCTCTGTAATAGTCCTAATGAGGAGGTTCCTGGTGGCAATGGCAGTGGTCAGCTTCTTGTTCCTGTCCTGGTCCTTTGATATTTTAAATCCTGCTATGAGCTTCAACTCTGAAATCTCCTTCTGGGCTGCCAATAAAGCTTCCTGCTGCTTCTTCTCATTGGCCTCTAACTGTTCAATCCTGGCTTGAGTTTTCTGGTCTTCTTGTGTACGGGCTTCAGTGATCCTGACCCACCTAGCCTGACTCTCTTGCAGATAGAGCTCAGTCCTAGCCTTCTGAAACTTGGCTTCTTTACAGGCATTCTTTAATATTTGCTCCCCAGCCCTTGCTTTCTTGATGTAGTCCTCTGTCTTTTCAATTTTGGCAAGATCCTCCACCCTGAGTTTTTCCAATCTCTCAATGTCCAGACGACCATCACTCCTTTCCCAAAGAGTCTTCTTCAAAGCTTGAGACAGGTTCTCATTTCTTTCCTTCAGCTTCTCAAATTCTTCCAGGCTGATAGTTGCTGCTGGCTGTATTGTAGATGGTCCAGGCATGTCTTCCAAGGTGAAAGGCATTCCAGTAATCTGAGCTCTAGTACGGGACCAGTCATAGTATTGAGCTGAAGAAACATTATTACACCTTCCCAGAATAGCCATCCCTTTTGTCTGAATGTTGTCCCAAGCCCAGGATGCTTGTCTGACAGCAGCTACATTAGGCTTTACTTCACAATACAAGGTCTCAGCCAAATCCTGTACTCTGGGAGGATGAACCAAAGCATAGCCTAGTTTTCTCTTAAACAGTAGAGGATTGTAGTTGATGCAACCCTTTACTCCTATCAGAGGCACATTTGGGTATTGTCCACAGCTGGTGATAATGTCCTTGCCCTTGGTGCTCTGGGTGCACCATCTAATATCATCTGAAGTCAAAGCAATGAGTCTCTTGGCCCAATTCTTCTATTGGTGAGGGTTCAGGAAGGCATCTGACTTAGGTAGGTGTCTGAGCAGCCAGGTGTAAAACAAAGGAGCACAACATCTCACCAACTTCCCCCTTTGTTTATCATTCCTCTGATGAATGGAGTAATAGAAATCTCCCAGCAATGTGGGTACCGGGTTCTTTAGAAGAAACAAATGGATGGCATTCTTGCTGATAAATTTGGGCTCATCTGCAAACAGTATAGCCCCATATATGCTGAGGGCTAACAATGCACATACTGCCCTCCACTCTCCCAATGAGGCCTTCAGGATGGCCTGAGAAATCAAGAAGTCCAAGTGCAAACCAGGGATTCCAGCTTTTGTTGTCATACTTTGCTCAATCAAGGCAGGCTCCAAGTACAGTGCCTTTGCTATCTCTTCATTTCTGGGAAAAGTCATCTCTGGGTTGAAAGGGATTCCACCCCTGATAGGTACTCCAATCAATGAGGAAAATTCTTCCAGCAAAGGCCCTAGCTGAAAGTCTGGGAAGGTGAAGCATCTCAAAGGTGGGTCATAAAACTGTAGGCAGGTGTGAATCATGCTCTTCTGAGAAGAGTCAAGGTCCTTAACCATATCCAGGATGCCTCCATAGTGTTCTCTAAACAATGGGATATGGTCAGGTGTGATGAGTGACTGGACCTGCCTGATGCCAGTCAACACAGGCTCAAAGAAGTGGTAGGATATGTTGTTCTTCCTGGGAGTAGTCATGAAGGCTGCTGAAGAAACTGAAGATTGGTACTGATGAAGATCACAGACTGATACTGGAAATGAACCACTGACAGGCCGATGCTGGTGATGATGAAGATAGCTGAAGCAGATAACTGATGAAGCAAAGGTCTATGCAGAAGAAGGGGCAAAACCAAACCAGATATGATATGGATACCCTGAAAAGCAAATAAACAAATGTTAAATGATACAATGATGATATATGCAAATGATATGCAAGGGTTTGTGATCAAGCTGGATCTGATTATCTGTCTTGGTATAAGTCCATGTATGTTCAAAGAAGGTCCATATGGAGGTTCAGAAATCCAGTAACCAAGGTGGGGGACTCAAATAAAGAGTCACATGTCCAGGGTTTAATCACAAGAACTGTCCAAAGTGGAGTACTCTTAAACACAATAGTAACAGGGTATGATGTGGCTAAGGGTTCCTGCAAACCTGTAAACAGCCCAACCCCCTCACAGGTAGTGTTCTAGAACAAGGATCCTCAGATTTGGATCAGTTATGAGAAGTGTAAACACTTCTAACCCGGAGGTACAATGCTTACAATAACCATAAAATATCCTCCTTTAATTCACCTCAGTTTCTGAAGGTCATAATAATGGTCATCCAGACTTAGCAGGCTTCCCAGATAGCCCTAGCACTACAGGAAATCTGTAGCACAGAGTTCTCAAGAAGAAACCCATATCTGAACCGTGTTTCATATTCCCGCACCAGACCGAAATGGAATGGGAAAGAACATGAACCACTCTAGCCTAGGTGTCACTCAGGTCCCAGGTATAGGACCTTAATCACTCAGTGGAACCCCACCCACCAAAACAGAAACCAGATCCAGCAATGATAATGACAGTATGAAATATGTAAAACTGTAAAGAAAGCAACAAATAAAGCTGTACAAAAAACAATAAGTAAAGCAATATAAACAAACACAATTAGCACATAACACCCCAGTAAACACAAATCAAACAAGCGCTAGGAGGAACCCACAAAAAGAACCAGAAGCCCTGGTTACAGTATAAGGTTCCCCAGCAGAGGCGCCAAGCTGTCGCTCCCACCAAATGACACCGGGTCAGAAGGGGTACAGACGCGAACGGTCGGCGAAAGGGAAGAAGAGAACACAAGGGTGAACTCAGAAAGAAAAGAGTCGCCAGCTAGGCATTTTTATCCCGAAGGAAAGGTAATGCTGCATAGACCTAGAAAAGGATGGACAAGACGGTTGCGAACCAGAGAAACTGAGAAAGGGGGTTGGTTACGACCTGGGAAGGTATTAGCACCCAGATTGTCCGCCGTACTCGACGGGATCCACGCTTGAAAGATTTGTGTTTTAAAGGGGTAGTGTCAGTGCAATTTGTGTATAAAAGCTGGAAAGAATGCAAGTGTTAGTGCTGGAAGAAAGTGGAGTGAAATATATGGAGTGTTAGTGTAAGAAAAGAATATGAAGCTCAAGACTATGAGGCTAAAAGGATAATGCTGGAAGAAGGGGGAATATACAGAGACTTTTGTTCGATAACTGTTAAGTTATGCCTACGTATCCTCTCGTGCAATGAGGAAGTCAGAACACCGTAGTTAGACTCAAAGAGACTAGAAGGTAAATTGACTTGTGAACTGCTTACTTGTCTATGCTCAAGTGTATGACCTGTCTGGCTCAGGTGCAAACTGTCTTGCATTAGACGGAAGAAACGAGTTATCGTTTAGGAGTGAATGAGGTGAGAAAAGAATCCCGGAGGAGACGATTATTGTTTGTTTTTGGTGTTTTCAATCTCTTATTGCTTTTTGGTGTTTGTCATAAGTTAATGAGCTTATGCCTAAACCAAGGGTTAGTAAACTCATCACATCCTCCCTCTGATTAGGGGTAATGAGAATACCTTAAGTATGAAGTAAGCACCTCACATTTAATCACCATGATGTAGGATTAAGATCATTAACCTACTTGCAATTATTTAGATGTTTTTGGTGTTTTTGTTTAGTGTTAAGTAATGAGTTTAAGCCATAATCAAGGATTTAATGGACCCATTACACCATCCTAATAGAAGGATAATAGATGAGAACATTTAAGCTGAGGAAGATACCTCAACTTAATCCATGATTAGGGATTAACCTCATGACAAAACAAAGTCCTTATTAAAGTGGATTTTAGTTAATGGTGAGATTAAGAAGTGGATTTCATGGTTTGTAAGACAACTTGAGGGGGCTTGACCCTTAACACTAGGGTTAGTCCTTCTTAACCAATTAAGGAAGAAATAGAACCCTAATGCAAGGCCCAAGTTACAAGCTTGATGTCTTAGTGATTATTAGATGAATTGATTAAGAGATTTAAACACATTAAGGGTTTAACACTTAGGATTAAAGTTATACACTCTATCCTAAGAGAAGGATGCAGGCATAAGCTTAATCATAAAGACTTAAAACCTTTAAGGTTTAGTCCCTGATTATGAGATGAGAAGAGAAGACACAAGAGATGACACAAAGGTAAAACTAATGGGGGGACTAATCAAACTCTAATTGTGATCATACTTGGATGTTCCTAGGGTTTATGAGGCTTGCCAAAATATCTTCAAGAAAGAAACCACCATGGAGGAAACAGGATGAAGGAAAGAGAAGCAAAAAAGAACAAGACAACTTGCTTCACTTAAGAAGACAAGTTGTTTGAAGAAAGAAAGTGAGGAGGGAACATGAATGAGAAAGCTCACTCTAATCCACAAATAAAATGCAGCAATGAATGCATAAGAGAGATGAGAAAAGATCATGAGAAGTGAAGGCAAATTCACTTCTCAAGTACTTACCACCTGAAAAGTTAGCAAAAGAAATGAAATGAAGTGAACATGAAATGAATGCAATGATGCAAACCAAAACTAGAAGCATAAACATGATGTCAATGATGCTAAGAGATAATGCAAACACATGTCAAGAGTTGTGGATGATCATACAAGGATGAGGATGCAAATGAAGCATGTTTTGAACCATGAAAGTTCATGAAAGTTTATGAAATGGAATGAATGCATAACATGGCAAATGAATGAATAAATGATCAAGCATGATTCTAATATGTCCTAAGATGTCTTATATGTCATGTTGATGCATAAAATGTCATGTCAAGTTCTTGAATGCAAGCATATGAAAGATGGATGCAAATGAAGGCAAGAATTAGGGTTTATGCACAAGATTCAAAGCAAAATTCAAAATCAGAAGCAAATGATATGATAAAAAATTAAAAATGGGACCAAAGGAACCCTAACCTTATACAAGTTCACTGTCCAAAGGGGGAGACCTAACTCTTAACCCTAAAGAAGTTATGATTTTCTCAAGTTGGCTAGGGTTTTAGGGTACCTCAAAAGGAAAAATGCACATCAAATTGAACATGAAAGATAAATTCAAACCAATTTTAACCTAGAAACTACATGACATGAGGAATGCAATGCAAAAAGAACCAACATCAAACTCTTCATGGTTAGGCAGAATGAATTTTTCTAAGTTAGAACAAAAATATTGCCTTTTAAGAACCTTAATTCCAATAAAAAATGTCAAAATATGTCAAGAACCAAAAAGAAATTTGTTTGAAGAGTTTGATAATGTTTCTAAATGTATTAAAATGCAATGTGAATTTTTTTGTGATTTTTAGAAACTTAAATACTATTTTAATTAATTAATTCTCATTAACTAATTAAAATACACATTTAAATATTTTTAAAATACGAAAATTATGCAAAAAATAAAATAAAAATTATTTTCAGAAAGAGAAAAATATTTTAAAGTATGATGCAAAAAATGATATTTTTTAGAAATGATTTGCTATTTTTAATAAAATGAACAAATTAAATGAAAAGAAAATGAATTAAAAATTAAATAAAGGAAAGTATGCCAAAGGGAGGGTTCAGATTGATTCTGGGCTTAAGACGTTTGACTGGGCGCGCATCTGGACGGCCCAGGTTCAAACCTGACTAATTTTCATTAATTCATTAATTAAACTTAATTAAATCAGAATTAGGGTTAATGACAAGATCTCAACCATTGAAACGCGCGCGGGAAGCAAAATCTAATGGCTCACGTTTAAACCTCACTAATTACATTGATTAGGGCAAATCACTTTCAGGTGACCGGAACAATGTTCCGGTCATCTTCTCCGACGAGTCTAAACCCTAACTTCTCTCTCAGGCCCCTATTCTTCAAATTTCTTACACAAAAATGATCCTCTAACCATTCTAAACCTAAACCCCCAATCAAAACTCATTTATTTCACACCATGAACATGAATCGAAGAAAAATGCAAAAACGGGCAAAAGTTTCAGAGTTCACATACATGGTGGTTTCTCAACCATTTTCAAAAGTAATCATATCCCCATGATCAGGGGAGCATATAAAACCATAAAAGAACTTAAAAGCAAGCTTCTGAGAAAAAAGTTCATCATGTTACCTGAGATGGGGACCCTCTGATTCTGAGCTTTCTGGATCCTCCTTTGATGCAAGCCCACTCTTATGAACCTCCTGAAGTTGATATGAAGCTTAGAAAGCTTTGAGGATGACTGGTTTGTGCTGTGTGGTTCTGGTGTAGCAGAAATGGGGGTCTGTGTGTGTGGTGATTCAGGCTGTTTTGAGGGTTGATTCTTGTTCTATGGATGATACGTGACTTATTGGTGAAGGAATTTTTGAAGTTTGATGGCTGTGGGCAGAGTTTCAAAGAGAAGAAACTTTGGACAGTTTTTGTGCAAGCTGGTTGTGTGTGTGTGTTCTGAGCCTACTTCCTTCTTGTTTTATGACCCTTAGGCAATCCATAAGCAATCCCAACAATCTAGGAGGGTAGGTATGCACTGTGGGAATGGTATGGGGTGATTGGCCAAAAAGTCAAAAATTGTGTACTATAGGTATGGGCCATGGCAGAGGAGATTTCTGTGTTTGGATTGCCTCAGCCAGCTTCAAGGAAGGCCCTTGGATGTTCTGATGTGATCTGAAATGGATGAAGGGTGAGATGTCACATGTTTTGCAATTTTCACAACTTGTTGCATTTTGAGATTTTGGTCATGGATATGTCTTATTCCTTGGGCAATATGCAACAAAATGTACCACATGATGTTGTTATGACACTTTGAGATTGATTAGAGGCCAAACAAAACCCTAAGAAACATTCTTGCAAGATTTCCCTCTTTGTGACTTTTGTGAAAAATGTCTTATGATACTTGAATCCAAGGCATGAAAGTGAGGAATTCCTTGGGCAAATATGAATTATGGACCATGAATGATGTTTGTGTGATGATTAGAAGTTGATTTGAAGTCACATTTGGCTTTGGCAAGTGTTTTTGCAAGTTTCATCTTTGGCACAAAAGTGAAAATTTAGTGATTTTGTCCAACTTTGCAAAGCCATAACTTTTGTTCTAAAATGAATTAGAATGAGTTCTTGTACTTTTTGAAAATGGGAGGATCCAATCTACAACTTTCATGACCAAAGATTTTTCATTTGAAGCATTTTTGGATCAAAAAGAGGAGGTTGAAAACTTTCCCAAAATGGCAAGTTTACATTACAAGTCACTTTCCCAAAATGGCAATTTTACAAATGGCTTGAAATCTTTCAATTTTGTGAACTTCTAACTTCTTATAAGATCAAATAAAGATCATACACATTCAAAATGATGGAGAATACCCCTTGGTTGGGTGATTGGGGGCCTCAGATGCCCTGATTTTGCACTGACTTGCTCAAGAAGTCATCTTGTGATCAGATGCCTTCCCCTTTGAATTTCTTCATGAAAATTGATATGCATGATCCTCACATCATATAGAGACCAATAGAAACAATAATGACCAAACAATTTGGAGTTATGGCCTCTGAAACCAAAACCCTAATTTTAGGTCATCTGTGCAGTTAAACCTGGCTCTGCTTCCATGCCTTCCTCAGTTCTTGTGATTCTTTGACTTCCTTGATCTTGGGAGGATGTAATATGATGATTGAACATACATGGACCCTCTTGAGATGATTGAAGACCTTTGAAGTGGCTCAAATGGCTCTTGGATTGCTCAGATCACAAACCCTAGATGCAGATGACTTTGAACCAATGCAGTGAAACAAAAATGCAATATGAGATGGTATGATTGAACTTATGCAAATGAAAAGAAACACAAGCCATGGTGAAATGAGTGAGGGCAAATTTGGGGTGTTTACACCATCCACCAGCCCCATGTCCATTACATCAAAGCCTAGGGAATTCTGGGATTCAAGAGACCTCAGTTTCTCAGCAATCTCATCCAGCCTTCGGTCATAAACTTCATCCCCAACTCCAATAACTGTGAACTGCTCCTCCTGAGGATCCTCTTGCAAGATCCTGCCTTCAATAGTGTATCCTTGAGCATTCCTTGTGACATTAACATCTGGGTTTAGATGAGGCCCAAACTCTGGTGGATCAATGCAAGGCTGCCCGCGATCATTGTTACTGGTTCCTCCTGTACCAGGATGGTGTTCTTCAGGAGTCTGCCTTTCCAACAATTCCCTCAGCCTTTCCTGGCTCTGAGCTAAGCCAATCATCACAGCCATAAATTGGGTCATTTGATTTCTCATCTCAACCCTTTCGTTTTCCATTTGGGTCCTTACTTAATTCAAGTCCTGCTGTACTTGATCCATCTGAATGCCCGAAAGGTTGTTTCTCGTCGGGTACCAGTGTATTCTGTTGACAGGGAACACCCTTCTACGAGCAATGTTTTCTGAAACCACAACAAAGTGAGAAACAACAATAAAAAAAACCTACAAAACAAAGAAAAATGTTAGTATGCAATGCAGTATGCTTATTTGTCTTCCAAGGGTATCTGATTTGGTTCTTTGGTTTTGACCTTTCCAGACCTCGAGGAAATGCTGATGATGTTGATAGATAAAGCCCACCAATAAAACAAACTGAAATATTACAAAGGATGAAAATACATAGTTTATTTACAATACATGCCCGTGGTGGGTCAAAATACAACAATCAAAATAAAAGTACATCAAAAGAAAGAAATACAAGCAAAAGGATCAGACATCTAATCCAAAGTCATCCTCCCTGACTTCCTTCAGGAGGGCCTCAGTCACTGGACCAGCTGGGTGCTCTGTAATAGTCCTGATGAGGAGGTTCCTGGTAGCAATGGCACTGGTCAACCTCTTATGCTTGTCCTGATCCTTTGATCTCTTCAACCCCTCCCGGAGTTTCAATTCAAATATCTCCTTTTGAGCTCCCAACAAAGCTTCCTGCTGCTTCTTCTCACTAGCCTCTAGCTGCTCTATCTTAGCATGAGTCCTCTGGTCTTCTTGTGCACGAGCTTCAGTGATCCTGATCCACCTAGCATGGCTTTCCTCCAAATAATGCTCTGCCCTAGCTTTCTTAATCTTTGCCTCCTTGCAAGCATTCTTCAGAACCAACTCCCCTGCTCTTGCCTTCGAGATGTAGTCACTGTCTTTTCAATCTTGGTCAGATGCTCAGTCTTGAGTCTTTCCAATCTCTCAATATCCAGACGACTGTCATTTCTCTCCCAGAGAGTCTTCTTCAAGGCTTCAGCTAGCTGAGTATTCCTCTCTTTCAGCTTTTCAAACTCTTCCATGCTGACAGTTGCTGCAGGTTGCACTGTAGAGGGTCCAAGTGTGTCTTCCAAGGTGAAAGGCATCCGGGTGATCTGAGCTCTGGTACGGGACCAATCAGAATACTATGATGAAGCAATGTTGTTGCATTTTCCAAGGATGGCTGCCCCTTTGGTCTAAATGTTATCCCAAGCTCAGGCAACCTGTCTGACAACAGCAGAGTTAGGTTGGATTTCACAGTAGAAAGTCTCAGCCAAATCTTGTCCTCTGGGAGGATGAACCAAAGCATATCCTAGTTGCCTCTTAAATAGTAAAGGGTTATAGTTGATGCAACCTTTCACTCCTATCAAAGGCACATTAGGATATTGCCCATAACTGGTAATAATGTCTTTACCTTTGGTGCTCTGGGTGCACCATCTGATGTCAAGGCAATGAACCTCTTAGCCCAATTCTTCCGCTGATGGGGGTTCAAGAAGGTATCTGATTTTGACAAGTGTCTAAGCAGCCAAGAGTAGTACAAAGGAGCACAACATCTGACCAGCTTTCCTCTTTGCTTCTCATTCCTCTGGTGGATTGAGTAGTAGAAGTCTCCTAGCAATGTAGGCACTGGGTTCCTCGGCAAGAACATGTGGATGGCATTCTTACTCACAAACTTGGGCTCATCTGCAAACAAAACAACCCCATATATACTGAGGGCTAAAAGTGCACAGACATCCTTCCATTCTCCTACTGCAGCCTTCAGGGTAGCCTGAGAGATCAAGAAGTCTAGGTGGAGGCCTGGAACTCCAGCTTTGGTTGTCATGTTCTGCTCAATGAGGGCAGGCTCCAAATGCAATGCCCTGGCTATCTCTTCATTTATAGGAGCATTTATCTCTGGGTTGAAAGGAATCCCTCTCCTGATAGGAATTCCAATCAACAAGGAAAATTCTTCTAGCAATGGTCCCATCTGGAAATCAGGGAATGTGAAACACCTGAGTGGGGGGTCATAAAACTGCAAGCATGTATGGATCATGCTCCTCTGAGATGCATCAAGATCCATGACCATGTCTAATATACCCCCATAGTGCTCTCTAAACAGTGGGATATGGTCAGGTGTAATAAGGGACTGGACCTGCCTGATGCCAGTCAGGGTGGGCTCAAAGAAGTGGTAAGAGATATTGCTCTTTCTTGAAGTGTCCATGGGTGTTGGTGATGGGTACTGATGAAGAAGCTGAGAACAACTGCTGATGAAGGTTACTGACTGAGAAGCTGGAGGTGAGTCTCTGATGAAAACAAGTTGGAGGAGAACCACTGATAAACTGATGAAGATTGCTGGAGAAGAAAACTGAAGCAGTCTGAGTAGCAGAAGGGGTCAAAACCAAACCAAATATGATATGATGGATACCCTGTAAAACAAATAAGAAAATGTTAAATGATGCAGAAGTGATGTATGCAAATGATATGCAAAGGGTTTGTGATCAAGAACTGGATCTGAATATCTGCCTTGGTAAAAGTCCATGTATGTTCAAAGGTCCGGATGGAGGCCTAGAAATCCGGTAACCGGGTGGGGGACTCAAATAAAGAGTTACAAGTCTGGAGTAATCACAAGAACTGTCCAAAGTGGTGCATTCTTAAAACAAAACAGTAACAAGGTATGATGTGGCCAAGGGCTCCTGCAAACCTGCAAATATCCCAACCCCCTCACAGGTAATGTTCTAGAACAAGGATCCTCAGACTCAGATCAGTTATGAGAAGTGTAAACACTTCTAACTTGGAGGTACAGTGTTTACAATAACCATAAAAGATCCTCCTATAATTCACCCCAGATTCTGAAGGTCAACATAAAGGTCATCCAGACTTAGCAGGCTTGCCAGATAGCCCTAGCACTACAGAAAATCTGTAGCACAGAGTTCTCAAGAAGAAACCCACGTCTGAACCGTGTTTCATATTCCCGCACCAGACCGAAATGGAATGGGAAAGAATATGAAGCCACTCTAGCCTAGGTGTCACTCGGGTCCCAGGTATAGGACCTTAATAACTCAATGAAACCCCACCCACCAAAACAGAAGCAGATCCAGCAATGATAATGACAGTATGATGTATAAAAACTGTAAAGGAGAGCAGTAAATAAAGCTGTGCATAAAGCAATAAATAAAGCAAATAAATAAACACAAGTAGCACATAACACCCCCGTAAACACAAATCAAACAAGTGTTAGGAGGAACTCACAAAAAGAACCAGAAGCCCTGGTTGCAATATAAGGGTCCCCAACAGAGTCGCCAAGCTGTCGCTCCCGGAGATTCGCATCCCGGTGCAAGCGCGAACAGTCGGCGAAAGGAGAAAATGAAGGTGAGATGAAAAGAGTCGCCAGCTAGGCATTTTTATCCCGAAGAAAAGGTAATGCTGCATAAACCTAGAAAAAGATGGATAAGACGGTCGCGAACCAGAGAAACTGAGAAAGGGGGTTGGTTACAACCTGGGAAGGTATTAGCACCCAGATTGTCCGTCGTACTCGACGGGATCCACGCTTGAAAGATTGTGTTTAAAGGGATAGTGTCAGTGCTATCTGTGTGCAAGAGCTGGAAAAGAATGTATAGGTGTCAGTGCAAAAGAGATGTGAAGTGAAATGCTCAGGAATGAGGCTTAAAGAATAATGCTGGAAGAGGGGGGAAGAGACATAGACTTTTATTCGATAACCGTTAAGTTATGCCTACGTATCCTCTCGTGCAATGAGGAAGTCAGAACACCGTAGTTCGATTTAAAGAGATAAAAAGATAAATTGACTGAGAACTGCTTGCTTGTCTATGCTCAAGTGTGTGACCTGTCTGGCTCAGGTGCTGACTGTCTTGCATTGGACGGAAGAAGCGAGTTCTCGTTTGTGAGTGAAGATGATGAGAAAAGAATCCCGGAGGAGACGATTATTGTTTGTTTTTTGTGTTTTCAATCTTTTATAGCTTTTTGTGTTTTTCATAAGTTAATGAGCTTAAGCCTAAACCAAGGGTTAGTAAACTCATCACATCCTCCCTCTGAATAGGGGTAATGAGAATACCTTAAGTATGAAGTAAGCACCTCAAACTTAATTACCATGATGTAGGATTAATATCATTAACCTACTTGTGATTATTCAGATGCTTTTGTGTTTTTGTTTAGTGTTAAGTAATGAGTTTAAGCCATAATCAAGGATTTAATGGACCCATTACACCATCCTAATAGAAGGATAATAGATGAGAACATTTAATCTGAGGAAGATACCTCAACTTAATCCATAATTAGGGATTAACCTCATGACAAAACAAAGCCTTTATTAAAGTGGATTTTAGTTAATGGTGTCGCTCCCAAAAGATGAGACTGGGCTCAAATGAGGTACAGACGCGAACGGTCGGCGAAAGGAGGGTGTGAGAACACACAGGAGTGAACTCACAGGAAAAGAAAGAGTCGCCAGCTAGGCATTTTTATCCCGGAGGAAAGGTAATGCTGCATAAACCTAGAAAGATACGGATAAGACGGTTGCGAACCAGAGAGACTGAGAAAGGGGGTTGGTTACAACCTGGGAAGGTATTAGCACCCAGATTGTCCGCCGTACTTGACGGGATCCACGCTTAAAAGATTTGTGTTTTAAAGGGGTAGTGTCAGTGCAATCTGTGTATAAAAGAGCTGGAAAAAGATGTACAAGTGTCTGTGTAAAAGAAAAAGTGAAGTGTATAAGTGAAGTGTCAGTGTGAGATCAGGGATGAAATGCTCAAGATCATGAGGCTTAAAAGAATGAAACTGGAAGGAGGGGGAATATACAGAGACTTTTGTTCGATAACTGTTAAGTTATGCCTACGTATCCTCTCGTGCAATGAGGAAGTCAGAACACCGTAGTTCGACCCAAAGAGACTGAAAGATAGAATTGACTTGTGAACTGCTTACTTGCCAATGCTCAAGTGAAAGACCTGTCTGGCTCAGGTGCAAACTGTCTTGCATTAGACGGAAGAAGCAAGTTCTCGTTCATGAGTGAATGAGATGAGAAAAGAATCCCGGAGGAGACGTTTATTGTTTGTTTTTGAGTTTTCAGTCTTTTATTGCTTTTTGAAGTTTGTCATAAGTTAATGAGCTTAAGCCTAAACCAATGGGTTAGTAAACTCATCACATCTTCCCTCTGATTAGGGGTAATGAGAATGCCTTAAGTGTGAAGTCGGCTTCTCACACTTAAACACCTTTGGTGTAGGTTTAAGATCATTAACATACTTGTGATTAATTAGATGTTTTTGTTGTTTTTGTTTAGTGTTAAGTAATGAGATTAAGCCATAATCAAGGATTAAACAAACTCATTACACCATCCTAATAGAAGGATAATAGATGAGAATGTTTAAGCTGAGGAAAGCTCCTCAACTTAATCCATGATTAGGGATTAAACTCATGACAAAACAAAGCCTTCATTAAGTGGATTTTAGTTAATGATATGATGAAGAAGTGAGTTTTATGGTTTGTAAGAGAACTTGAGGAGGACTTGTCCATTAACACTAGGGTTAGTCCTTCTTAACCAATTAAGGAAGAATTAGAACCCTAATGCAAGGCCCAAGTTACAAGCTTGATGTCTTGATGATTATTAAGTGAATTGATTAAAGGATTTAAACACATTAAGGGTTTAACACTTGGGATTAAAGTTATACACTCCATCCTAATAGAAGGATGCAGGCATAAACTTAATCACAAAGCCTTAAAGCCTTTAGGGTTTAGTCCCTGATTGTGAGGTGAGAAGAGAAGACTCAATGAGACACAAAGGTAAAAGCTAAATGGGGGGCACTAATCAAAACCCTAATCATTGTCATGCTTGGTTGTTCCTAAGGTTTGTGAGGTTTACAAGAAAGATCTTCAGAGGAACCACCAGGAAGCAGATGAAAGGATCAAAGAGAAGCAAAGTCACTTGCTTCATTTAAGAAGACAAGTCACTTGAGGAAAGAAAGTAAGAAGAACAAGGATGAGAAAGCTCAATCTCAAACAAGACAAAATGCAGCAATGATGCATAAGAGAGATGAAAAGAAATTGTGAGAAGTGAAGGCAAATTCACTTCTCAAAGTAACTTACCACCTGAAAAGTTAGCAAAAGGAATGAAATGCAATGCAAATGGAATGCAATGAGATGATGCAAACCAAAACCAGAAGCATGTGTGTGATGATAATGATTCTATGAGATGATGTAAACATGAAACAAGACATGGGGATGATCATACAAACATATGGATGCAGGAGAAGCATGCTTAGAACCATGAACATACATGAAAAGTTATGAAATGCAAATGACATACAAAATGGCAAATGAAAGATGCAATGATCAAACATGCTTCTAATATGTCCTAAGATGTGTTATGAGTCAAATGGATGCACAAGATGTCATGGCAAGTCATGGTATGCAAGCAAAGGCAAGATGAAAGCAAAAGGAAGCCCAAATTAGGGTTTACGATCAATGCACAAAACAAAAAAAACAAAACCAGAAGCAAACATCAAGATAAAAAATTGAAAATGCATTCAAGGGAACCCTAAACCTATACAAACTCACTGCCCAAAGGAGGGGATCCAATTCTTAATTTTTTTAGAAAATGTCACTTTTTGCACTTAACTTCCAATGGTGGTGGAAGTTAGTGTTATTTTAGGCTTCTTTTCAAAAATGTCATTTTTTGCACTTAACTTCCAATGGTGGAAGTTATGTGTTATTTTAGGCTTCTTTCAAAAATGTCATTTTTTGCACTTAACTTCCAATGGTGGAAGTTATGTGTTATTTTTGACTTTTTTCAAAAATGTCATTTTTTGCACTTAACTTCCAATGGTGGAAGTTATGTGTTATTTTTGACTTTTTTCAAAAATGTCATTTTTTGCACTTAACTTCCAATGGTGGAAGTTATGTGTTATTTTTGACTTTTTTCAAAAATGTCATTTTTTGCACTTAACTTCCAATGGTGGAAGTTATGTGTTATTTTTGACTTTTTTTTCAAAAATGTCATTTTTTGCACTTAACTTCCAATGGTGGAAGTTATGTGTTATTTTTGACTTTTTTCAAAAATGTCATTTTTTGCACTTAACTTCCAATGGTGGAAGTTATGTGTTATTTTTGACTTTTTTTTCAAAAATCCATAATCAAACTCAATCCTTAGGCTGTGTTAAGTGCTCTAACTCTCCAGATTTCATCCTCTACCCACCCCAAACATGAATCAATCACAAGATCACATTTACAATGTATCAACAACAAGATTAGAGCAAAATCAAGAAAACTGCAAAAAACTTCAGAACATGCATACACACTCATTTCTCAACCGTTTTCAGTGTTTCAAAGCTTAACATGATCAGTGAAACAAACTCTATCATCCTATAACAAGAGATTACATTTCTGGAAAAAATGTTCTTGATGATACCTGAACCGGAGCTTTGAACTTTGGAGCTTTCTGGCCTCAAACTTGGTGCAATCCCTCTCCTTTGAACACCCTGATGATGAAATGAAGCTTGGAGAGCTTTGAGAATGGCCGGTTATGGCTGTTTTGCTCTGGTGTAGCAGAAATGGAGGGCCTTTTGTGAGATGTTTCAAGTTGTTTCAGGGGGTGGTTCTTGTTCAAAGGGTGATTTGTGACTTGTTGGTGAAAGAAAAAGGTGAAGTTTGATGGCTGTGTGAAGAAAAATTCAGAGACGAAGTTTGGGACAGATTTTGGTGCAAGTTGGATTGTGTGTGTTTCTATGCCAAATGAGCTTCTATATCACTCCCATAAAGTTTGAGTAGGCTGTGGAGCAGGTTAGTAGAGGCTGCTAATCACTATTCCAAGAGCATGGGAGAAATTGCAAAAAGTCATGGTTAGGTGTACTTGAGGCATGGGCTGTGGCAGAGCTGATTTTCTAGCTTGTACTGCATCAACTGAGTTCAAGGATGACTCTTGGATCAATTGATGTGAGCTGTAATGGATGAAGGGTGAGATCTCACATGTTTTGCAATTTTGCAACTTGTTGCACTTTGTGACTTTTGGCCATGAACATGTGACATCTCTTAAGAAATATGCAGCAAAATGCATCACATAATGTTGTTATGACACTTTGATAATGATTAGAGACCAAACAAAACCAAAGGAAACCGTCTTGCAAGACTTCCCTCTTTGTGATTTTCATGAAAAATGGCTTATGATACTTGGATATCAAGGCATGAAAATGAGAAATTTCTTGGGCCAATCTGAATTTTAGGCATCGCATTGTGTTTGTATGAAGATTAGAAGTCACTTTTAAGTCATCTTTGGCCTTGGCATGAGGTTTTGCAAGTTTTCCTTTTTGTGCAAAAGTGAAATTTCAATGATTTTCCCCAACTTTGCAAAGCCATAACTTTTGATCCAAAATGAATTAGAAAAAGTTCTTGTACTTTTTGAAAAGGGAATGATCCAATCTACAACTTTCATGACCAAAGTTTTCTCATTTGAAGCATTTTTGAATCAATAAGAGGAGGTTGAAAAAACTTTCCCAAAATAGCAAGTTTTCAATACAAGTCACTTTCCCAAGATGGCAACTTTGCAAATGGCTTGAAATTCTTCAATTTTGTGAACTTATAACATCTTCTATGACCAAATAAAGATCATACACATTAAAAATGATGGAGAACACCCTTTGGTTGGGTCATTGGGGGCCTCAGATGCCCTGATTTTGCACTGACTTGCACAAGAAGTCAACTCTTGATTAGATGCCTTCCCCATGAAATTTCTTCATGAAAATTGATATGCATGATCCTCATAACATATAGAGACCAATAGAAACAAGAATGACCAAAAAATTTGGAGTTATGGCCTCTGAAACCAAAACCCTAATTCTAGGTCATCTGTGCAGTTAAACCTGACTCTGCTTCCATGCCATTCTCAGTTCTTGTGATTTTTGAAATTCTTGACTTTGGGGGGATATAATATGATGCTTGAACATACATGGACCCCTTTGAAGTGATTGATGACCTTTGGAGTGGCTCAAGAAGCTCTTGGATTGCTCAGATCACAAACCCTAGATGCAGATGACTTTGAACCAATGCAATGAATCAAAAATGCGATATGAGATGGTATGATTGAGTTTATGCATATGAGGAGATCACAAGCCATGGTGTGAATGGGTGAGGGCAAATTTGGGGTGTTTACAAATGGTAAGATTAAGAAGTGAATTTTATGGTTTGTAAGACAACTTGAGGGGGACTTGCCCATTAACACTAGGGTTAGTCCTTATTAACCAATTAAGGAAGAATTAGAACCCTAATGCAAGGCCCAAGTTACAAGCTATTGTCTTAGTGATTATTAAGATGGATTGATTAAGAGATTTAAACACAATAAGGGTTTAACACTTAGGATTAAAGTTATACACTCCATCCTAAGAGAAGGATGCAGGCATAATCTTAATCACAAAGCCTTAAGACCTTAAAGGTTTAGTCTCTGATTATGAGATGAGAAAAGAGACTCAAAAGAAGACACAAAGGTGAAACTAAAGGGGGACTAATCAACCCTAATTATTATCATGCTTGGATGTTCCTATGGTTTGTGAGGCTTTGCAAGAGATCTTCAAGAACAGCCACCAAGGAAGAAGCAGATGAAAGGAGGAGAAGTAGAAGAAACAAGTTAACTTACTTCACTTAAGAAGATAAGTTACTTGAAGAAAGAAAGTGAAAGAAGAACATGAATGAGCAAGCTCACTCTAAAGCAAAAGCAAAATGCAGCAATGAATGCATAAGAGAGATGAGAGGAGAGATGAGAAGTGAAGGCAAATTCACTTCTCAAAGTACTTACCACCTGAAATGGTTAGCATAAAAGAAAGAATGAAATGAAAATGAGATGTATTCAAGGATGCAAACCAAAACCAGAAGCATATCAATGATGTAAATGATGCTAAGAGATGATGCAAATGTATGTCAAGTGCAATGGATGATCATACAAAGGATGAAAATGCAAATGAAGCATGAAAGTTCATGAAAGTTCATGGAATGAAATGAATGCATAACATGGAAAATGGATGAAGAAATGATCAAGCATGCTTCTAATGTGTCCTAGGATGTCTTATATGTCATGTGGATACAAGGAATGTCATGGCAAGTTCTTGAATGAATGCATATGCAAGAAGTATGCAAATGAACATGAGAAATTAGGGTTTTTATGCAACATGAGATGCAAGAGTCAAAAACAGAAGCAAATGACAAGATAAAAAATTTAAAATTCATTCAAAGGAACCCTAACCCCATATGATATCACACCCCAAAGGAGGAGACCTAACTCTTAACCTAAAGGAAGTTGTGATTTTTCTAAGTTATCTAGGGTTTTAAGGTACCTTAAGGGACAAAATGCAAATCAAATAAAAAATGCAAAAGAAATTCATGAGAAAATTATGCCAGATACTACATGTCAAATGAAGAACAATGCAAAAAGAATCAATGTCATACCATTCATGGTTAGGCAGAAAAGAATTCTTGAAGTTAGGATTCAAAAATAGGAATTTTATGAACCCTAAATTCAAGAAAATTGTCAAAGATGATTCAAAACCAAAAAGAAATTTGTATGAATAGCATGATAATGTTTCTAAATGTCCTAAGATGCAATTTGAAATTTTTTGGGATTTTTAGAAACCTAAATGATATTTTAATTAATTAATTTCTATTAATTAATTAAAATAAACATTTAAATATTTTAAAAATGATTTTTTAATACAAAAAATAAAAAATAAAAATGTTTTCTGGTTGATAAAAATATTTGAAACGAAAATGCAAAAGAAAAATATTTTTAAGATTTTCTAGCTATTTTAAATAAATTGTGCAAAACAAATAAGAAAAATGAAATAAAAATTAAATAAAACAGAAGTATGCACATCCAAGGGCTTAGATTGATTTTGTGGGAATTAGGTTTGACCTGGCGCGTAATCCTAAGGCTATAATTCAAATTCAGTTAAACTTAATTAATTAATTAATAAATCCAGATTTAAAGTTAATGAAATGATCTACATCATTCATCACACGCGGGAAACAGATATCCAATGACCCTCATTTAAACCTATCCCTAACCCTAATTAAGCATTTAATTACTTTCAGGTGGCCGGAGGAGACCTCCGGTCATCTTCTCCGGCCAGCTCCTCCCTGAGCAATCCCAAATCTTCACCCCTAGGTTATTTCTGGAGCTCTAAAGCTCCAGATCAACTCACCTCACTCTCCTGAACTCAAATCCAACCTCAAAACAAATTTATGATGGTTCAATCTCATGATTCGAATCAAAAACTGAAAAAGTTTCAGAGGTTCAGTAAATGCTCAATATGCAACCATTTTCAAAACTAAAGGTACCAACGTGATCAGCACAACATAATGAACATTCTAAGAACTTAAAATAACATTTATGGAAAAAAGTATGAAGAAGCTACCTGAGCTTGAGCTTCCTCAGTTTGGAGCTTTCTTGTCACCTCTCTTGTGCAAACTCACTCTAATGATCCTTCTGAAGAAGCTTTGAGGCTTGGAAGGAGTTTGTTTTGGTTGGTTTGTGTGATTTCACTTCAACTGGCCAAGAATCGTGTTTTAGGTTAAAGGTGCTTTGAGGTTTGTTTGATGGTTGCTTTGTGTTCAGTGAATGATTTTGAGATGAATGGTGAAATTTGTTTGGAGTTTGAGTAAGTATTCTGAGAGTTTCGAAGGAATTTGCAAAATGGAGAGATTTTGGGAATTTGATCAATCTGAGGTTTCAGCTTGCAATGTTGTGTGTTATGGCTTGCTTTTGGTCCACATAACAAGTAGTGATAGGCCAGAGAGTGGGTGGTGGCTGCAGCTGATTGGTATAGGCAAGTTGCCAAAATGTCAACATGACTTGTACTTGAGGTATGGGCAATGGTGCAGCTGGCTTTTTGGCTTGTCCATGCGCAACATGGATCAAGGAGGTCCATAGGAATGGTTTTGAGGCAATTTAGCAAGTTGAAACAAAGTTATGTGTCATTTTGCAAATTCTATGAAGTTTGGCCCCTTTTGAAATTCTTGAAATGCAAGACATGAAATGACACAATTCCTTGGGCAATTATGATCTTTATGCAATGCACTATGATGTTATGATACTTAGAAGTGTGTTTGAAGTCACAAAATGCCTTGGCAAGGGGTTTTGCAAAAATCCCTCTTTGGTGCATTCTTGAAAATTATGTGATTTTTGCCAATTTTGACAAGCCATAACTTGAGTTCCACAATGAATTAGAACTTGTTCTTGTACTTTTTGAAAAGGGAATGATCCAATCTACAAATTTCATGACCAACAATTTTTCATTTGAAGCATTTTTGGTTGAGAAAGAGGAGGATGAAAAACTTTCCCAAAATGGAAAGTTTACATTACAAGTCATTTCCATTTTTGGAAACTTTTGGTTTAGCTCACTTTTCTTTAATTTTGTGAACTTACAAGCACTTAAATGATCAAATAAAGATCATATGACTTCAATTTGATGAAAAATCCACTTTGGTTCCATTGATGGGGGCCTCAGATGCCCTGATTTTGCTCTGACTTGCTCAAGAAGTTACCTAGTGAACAGATGACTTCCACAATGAATTTCTTCATCAAACTTGGTACACATTATCCTTATAACATATTGAGACCAATAGAAACAAGAATGACCAAAAAATTTGGAGTTATGGCCTCTGAAACCAAAACCCTAATTTCAGGTCATCTGTGTAGTGAAACTCTGGCTCTGCTTCCATGCTTTCCAAGCTCTTGTGATTTTTTGACTTCCTTGATCTTTGGGGAATATAAAATGATGATTGAACATACATGGACCCTCTTGAAATGATTGGAGACCTTTGGAGTGGCTCAGATGGATCTTTGGATTGCTCAGATCACAAACCCTAGATGCAGATGAACTTGAACTATGCAGATGAACAAAAAATGCAATATGACATGATATGCTTGAACTAATGCAAACATGAAAGATCACAAGCCATGGTGTGAACTTAGTGAGGGAAAATTTGGGGTGTTTATACTATGTGATTATTATTGTTGTTGTTTTAACATTCATATTGAGTCGCATACATAGCATATTAAGTTGGAGTTGTTGCTTGGTAAGTTGGCCTAGATTGGAAAAATTTAAGTTGAAAGCTTATGCCTTGTTGATGCCTCTATTAATTGGCAGATTTTTAAGTTGGGAGTTATGCTCCAATGGCATCACATGCATGTGCATATTACAAGTCACATTTCAAAGTTGCATAATTATGTTATTGTGTTGTATCTTATGTTGATTGATGTTGCTTGTAAGTTGTGAAGTGGTGATTTGGTATAATCTGATCTAATATAATGTTTATCCAGAATAAAGCTGCTTACCTTCGTTAGTTCGAGTCGGTGTTGTCTCTCTGATACGTATCACTCGGGGGGGGGGATAAACACATGTTTTCTTTAATTGTTGGTTTTCATTATGTTTCTGAATTTTAAGTTGTTTTCATTAAAAAATGTTGTTTTAAAGTTGTTTTGAGTTGGACATGAGGTTATATTATTTTAAGTTGAATCTTGTGAATCCACTGCATAATAATGGAAGTTATTTTATTTTTAAAGACTAATCACGTGATTGAATGTTGTTGTTTTAAGTCGAAAATGTAGCATTCCATTGTATGTTGGAAATTTTGTAACTCTGATTTTTGTTATTATTTATCGGGTAGAATGGGGTGTTAAAAAAAGCCTTACTCTTATACTCTTATTCAAACAAATTACAAATAAACTGACCTAAAGAAAATCCACCTAAGTTGACGATGTCTTGATCTTCATCCTCACCAAATGTCACATACATATAAGATATCTTTAGAGAGAGACCTCATATGCCTTCTAATCATATGTGCCTTCAAAAGAGATCCTGAGAGAATCACAAACAACTTTGGTGACAACACATGTGTTTAGCAATTGGAACACATGCTACACAACCCAATTAGCTAAGGAATTCACACCTTAGGATAACAAGAGTCAACTCCCATTCTCCTTCCAAGGATAAGACCACACACTCTTTAGTGACAAATTTCTAAGGGTTAATGTCCTTCCAAAGATCAAACAGTACTAGAAAAATACTCCTTGGAGCTCACCCAAAACTGACTAGGGTTCTAGCTCTTATGCCAGTTGAAATTCTGACACACAAATACAAGATGTCGAGACAAATGTCACAACACTAGGATCAAAGATAGTTAGGACATATCCCACTCACACATACAAGCAACAATCTTGATGTTGATATTAATACTGATGTAACAGGACATTAGGATACAAAGTTAAGATAAATGTTTTGACATCTTAAGTCTGAAAGAACAATATTATAAAAACTTAATTATGCAGAAACTATAAATTGTTGAATGATAAATAATCAAGTTTCCTAAATTATCTGTACATCCAATTTTAGGAACTTATGAACAATTAAAGATCAAATCAAATGATCCAGATTAAATCTTCTTTACCTGCGAAAATAAGTGAGATAATTCCAAAAGAAATCTCACAAAATCAAAACAAATATGTCAAGAATTAAAACAGTCAAAACTGATGTTCTGGTACAACATGTTACAACACCTATCAGGACATCTTTACACCAGGTAAACTGAACAACATGATACAACATCACACACTTCATCTTGTTATGAACCATGTTTTAAAAAAAATGTTGTCAATCCTAAAATCAAGGATCTAACATACAACAACTCAACCAACATGTTTCTACGCCCAAAATTAAGCATTTTAAAGTTGTCATTCGCATTATGCAGTATTTAAAAGCTGCTCCTGCAGCAGGTTTGTTCTATTCTGCAGATTCTAACTTGCTATTATCTAGTTTTATAGATTTAGATTGGGCAATTTGCCCTATTTCTCGCAAATCTGTCACAGAATATGCAGTTTTCTTAGGCACCTCACTTATCTCATGGAAATGAAAGAAGCAACATACAATTTCCCGTAGCAGTTCTGAAGTGGAATATCGTGCTTTGGCCATCCTTTTCTGTGAGATTCAATGATTTCATAAGTTATTTCATGACTTGAATCATATTCAACCAACCAAGTTCGATCTACTGTGATAACAACTTTGCTATCTACCTTGCGCACAATCCAACAATCCCTGAACGTTCTAAACACATAAAGATCGACAATCACGTTATTTGCGAGAAAATGAAGTCAGCATGATCAAACTCTTTCTCATCCACACCAGACGTCAAATAAAAGACTTTCTCTATCATCCCGCCTTCGACAAACACATTTCCATACTTGGCCTCATTAACCTCCATAGTCCAGCTTGTGGGGGTGTATTAGATAACAATATATTATAATTAATTATTATTTCTTTTCATATACTTTGATAACAATATATTATAATTAATTATTATTTCTTTTCATATACTTTGACTCAGTTTAGTTTTCTTCTTTTCTGTCATTTTAGGCTAGTTGATTATTATTAACCACTATATACATTTTGTATCCATTGGTTTATTCAATAATATAAAAGATTTTTTTCCTCTTTTGTGATGTGTTACACATTAATAGTTAAACTGTCAGGGACTCATAAAATATATATCACGCTTAAACCGCGACAATATAGAATTCTATTTATTTTTCCACAGTTAACCTGTCGCTAATTTATACTATACAAAATCTACGAAAACTTAATACATCCCTGATTAGATAATAAGATGATTCAAAATTTTCACAAAACACCTTTGAAAAATGTTTTGGCAATCAGAGAAGTTGAGAAAGTGAGATCAATATCATGGTATTTAATCTGAGGTTTGTCATCAACTCTCTTTCTGCCTATGTTCCAACCAAATAAGCAATTTGGGCCTGTCTTCCTCCCTTGGAATGATAGAGAGTTTGATAAACAAGATGCCATCCAAAGATGACCAAAACTATGAATAACTATCCATTTATCTATCTAATGCATTTCCACCTCTAAACAAAACTCATCATCTTATCCATATGTTCTCATAATAGTCAGTAATCACTGGACCCACTTCTATGGTAAATTTGGACCACATTGAGCTTTTATGCTATTATCAATACAAAATATATTTCCTAATATTGTCAATGCAAAGAGGGCTCAATAGGAAGAGTGCACAAGAGAAAGTTACTGTTCAAGGAGGCCTTTGATCCGTAGTACTAAATTACAGTCCACAACAACAATTTCATCTGTAGCATAGAGGTTTTAGGCATTTCCACAATAACACTGCATCTGCAATTGTAGCCGAATCAGTCATTCTTTTTTTGCCTTGGGCCTACTTTCTTTGTTTTTGTTCGCTCGGCTCAAGGTTCTCGATTCCACTTGCCGTTTTTTAGTCTGTTTGGTTTGAATAGACTGTTAAGCCATAAGTCATTTTGACTCTTATATCATGTTAGAATGAGTTGCAAACATTCTCAAATTAGTTTCAAGCAACGTTGGATTTGGAAGTGTAATAGTATTAGACCTAAACTAAAATTACCAGTATGTTACATAGTCTGATATGATAAAACATAATCTAAGATATTCATCATGTCATGAAAATCATTTATAAAATACCAAATAATGAATAATGTATTTCCTTGTTTGTTTCCATTCAGAATCATTCTCCACCATGAGAAGATAAATTATTCCCCAACACATCAATTCCTGGTTTGTCACAACTATCCAAAAGCTCATCGCCGTGTTTATACTCTTTGAAACATACCAACCTCCCAAGTTCTTCAACTTCATCAATGATCAAATCCAGTTTTGCCACTGTTTCCACAAGCAAAGAAGCAAAAGCAGCAAATGGCAATGCTTCTGAAAACTCAAGACTAGTAATAGCAATTCTACTCATCTGGCTTCTCAACACCTTACGTTCCGGTAATTGTTCTGTATCCTTAGTCTGCTCAGCAGACACCCTTTTGGCTTTCCAATCTAACAAAGCTGAAGAATCTGTTTCAACACTTGGCAATGTGCTTTTTCCATGTTTTGTGATCTGTTCTGATGTTCCTGCTTGTGCAGCAGCTATTGTTGCCAGCATGTTATTATTAGCATGGATGTCTTTGGAGCTTAAGAAGAGCCGGGGCTGTGATTTTATCGCGGTGTTGAGGTCTTGTAATGCTTCATGAAGATGATCAGAGAGTATTTCTGGTGAGCAATGGCGTCGACTTTTTATACTGTTGGCAAGTTCTATCAGTACTTTTGATACCTCTGCTGCTAGTCTTATGCAAGGGTCCTTGAATAGAACTCTAACGGATTGCGGTGTCTGAAAAGTAATTTCTTAAACTAAAATCAGAAAAGAATTAATCAACTAGACAGATATTGCATGATATATTCTTTTCAAATATATACTGCTAACGTGTCTTATAGTGTCTTGTCTGATGTCTTGTTCTGATACTACTTTATGATCAAGTGAAGATTTTAAAAAATGGTCAAATTTAAGTTTAGAACTCAAATGTTATGTTACCTGAATTTCTGTTCTCAAACAGCCATGTAGAGCTACTACTGTATATCCAAATTGACGAAGAACGGTGCCGACTTTTAAATACTGTTTTGATGGAAATTTGTGACAGTGCCAAAAACATCTTGGCTCCCAACTTGCATGTAATGCCTGCACAATTCAAAACAGAATTAGTTGAAGAATAAGAAATTTGTGACAGTACCTATATGGATACATAGCTTACCAATGTTTCATCGGTGGATTTTGAATCCAAAACTGCCTTATAACCTAAGTATATTGGATCTTCCAAGAATTTTACATCACCAGAAAAATCAACTTCTCCATAGAAATATTCATTGACACAAGCTGCAAGAATTCACGTCTTCGACATGTTGATTTACAAAGTAAAAACTACTGAAACTCTATGAATGTGTTATGAATTTGGCATACCTTCTATAGATTTGGCTAGGCCGTCGAGTTTCAAAGCAGTGGAATGATGTAAATCTTCCCCTGACCAATTCGGAAAGACGAAAAGACTCATCACAAGACAAACAGCACAACCTATGGCTATGTTGTAGAAGCGGTCACACGCAAGCTTGAAGATATGATCAACCCGGTAACTCGAAACCGTTATCAAGTTGAAGGTTAAGAGAAATATAACCACGCCATAATCATAATTCTTCTTTATAGAAGGAATGAACCTAATATATGTGGTTCCAGTTCCTGCCAGATACATACGACATGAACGAAATCAAAACCAGAGATTAAGTACTTCTTAAAAAATGCAAGAAATGATATACCTATTATCAAAACTGCAACTGCAATGATAACAGCTTGAAGTATATGACCAGATGCATTTGCAATATAATTTAGAAGAAATCCCAATAGTCCTGCTATTAGTGTCCCCAATCCTCTATTCACCCCTTTGCATAAAGTTGCCCCTGCCAACAAAAGAAACTACCAATGAAACTCATCCATATACTATAACCATCTGGAGGATCTGTGTAGGTTAGTCGTGGTTTAACCATGACAAAACAAATAGAGGCTCTATTTAGCCACAATTAATAGTAAAAAAAATTGTTGGCATGTACGGTAGTACGCCTTGTGATATATACCTGCAGTGAACTCGAAAATAACGACGACAGTCATGACAGCCCAAATAGCATTTTCGCCAAACACTTTATAGAGTGGCTGTAAAACATAAAGCAATGATACAAGAATAAGAGATAAACCAACTTTGAATGCATGGATCAACCTTCTTGGATCATCATATCCGACTTCCCATATAGTCTTCCAAGCCAAACAAGAAAACCTTTTAAACCTCTCACCAAAAACATGCATACGTTTCATCAAATTCTCAATCTTTTCGCCACTCTCATTTCCAGGCATATTCGTTTCAAGGTCAGATAAAGGTTTCTCAAATGGAAAGGTTTTACAAGAGACTTAACAACTTTATATGGTTGTTGTATAAGGAGATCGCATGAATTGCATTATAGAGTTATCAATGCATTAAAATGACTAATTCAAGGTTACCGAATTGAGATCTTACATAAAATATACAAGAGATTGCAAGATAGTAAAACAAAATAGTAAGTTATGGAATTTACATAAAACAATGGGGATAACTTCATTAATTATAAATTTATCTCTTCTTTAATGCATTTATATCTCACACTATTCATCGGACTGCCTAGCATTCTACGTAGAAGGAAAGAAGATTTAACAAATAATTTAAATTTTTGGTATATGAAAAAACAATGTTTTTCTTTTGTTTCTATTTTTTTTTTCATTTATAAACTAGCTGTCAGCAATAATTAAAAGTACAATATAATCATTATTATTACTATTTTACTCTTTTTTTATAAAAATATTTTCATAAACCTTTAAAATATAAATAATTGTAATTTAACCTTATTATATATTAAATAAAGATAAGAAAAAAAAAAAGGAAACATTGATAGTCAAAATAATAATTTATAGTATGCATTAGAAATAACAATAATGAATGTAATTGAATTGGGTACTAAAGTGTTAACTTTGTAGGTTTATTTCACGCCTCCGTATTGGAGATCAACATCACTAGGTCTTGGAGTATTAACTTATTAGGTTCATCCCACGTCTCTGTATTAGAGATCAACATCATTGACTATTGGAGTGTTAACTTCGTAGGTCTATCCCACACCTCTGTATTATAGATCAACATCACTGGGCACTGGAGTATTAACTTTGTAGTTCTACCCCATGCCTCTGTATTATAGATCAATATCACCGCTTTAAGAGTCATATATCATTAATCAATATCAATTCAAATTATTGCGCGTAACAATGGTGTTGTCTGTGGGAATTGACCTATTATTCCCATGAAATTTCACAATCAGACCATTTTAGCTTGATCCATAAGCCAGATCTCTACCAGAGTCACCATAAGATGAAGATAATAGCCTCATGCATCGAATCAAAGAAGTCTGATGAATTCTAATGAGTATCACATGGAGCGTTCAGGAACAAACTTACAAGCTCAACACAAATGTAATATCCAATTTGGTGAATGTAAGATAGTTGAGTTTATCCATAAGTCGTTGATATCTTCTCGGGTCTTTTAATGGCCCCCCTGACCAGGAAGAAGCTTAATGTTGGGGGAAAAAACTTGACATTGAGATCTATATGAGTATTGATAAGACAACCAGGAATATAAAGCACATAATCTAAAGACAATTTTGGAAGTGGGTGTGTCTGACCAAGGCCTTGAACTTTGATTTTAGAGTCATTTGTCACATTGAAAGAAGGCAATGAATCAAAATAAGACAAGTGAGATAAAATAAATTTATTACCAATCATATGATTAGAGAGGCATCAAAGTTAAGGACCCAGGGAAATTGATGTAGTGAAAAAGGCTACATGATTACCATACTGAGCAACGACGGAAGAAAATGATGGTTGCTGGGTTGCTTTGAACTGAAGGAACTCATTGTAATCAGCGACCAAAATAGTAACTTCTTTGTTGAAAGTTGTTATCTTGTCTTTGTATGTCATTTAACCATCTTTGTTAGTTTCTTGCACAAGATGAGCGGAACTTTAGTAAAAGTGATGGAATCGAGTAATTTTCATGAGAGTTGGTGGCTGAAAATCGTGCAAACAAGGTCGCTCAGTGGTTGGGAAAATATCGACGAACGACGAAACAAAGGTTGTTTGAATTGAAGCACGTATTTCTATAGATGATAAATAAAAAATAAGAGTGAATTTGGAACTGGGACGGAAAATCGAACACGACGACGAAGGAATATTCTATGAAATATTTAATATACAAATATTAACATAATTGATTCTTAACAAGACAATTTTAAAATAATGGGGATAACTTCATTACCCTAATGGTGGATTATGAAATTTATAATTCTTAATTGTGGTAATATAATTTTTATTAATTATAAATTTATCTTCTTTAATGCATTTATATCTCACACTTCATTGCTCACACTATTCATCGGACTGTCTAGCATTCTACGTAGAAGCAAAGAAGATTTAACAAATAATTTCAAATTTTGGTATATGAAAAAACAATCTTTTTCTTTTGTTTCTATTATTTTTTTCATTTATAAACTAGCTGTCAACAATAATTAAAAGTACAATACAATTTATTATTATTATTTTACTTTTTTCAAAATAATATTTTCAGAAACCTTTAAACTATAAATAATTGTAATTTAACTTTATTATATATATTAAATAAAGATAAGAAAATTAGGAAACATTAATAATAAAAATAATAATTTATAGTATGCATTAGAAATAACAATGATGAATGATATTGAATTGCAATAAGTTTGAGCTTTTTTTATTGATACTTATGGTTTATTATCATTTTAAATTTAAAAAGAAAATTATATGATAAGATTAAATCACATCATTTTTAATTTATAATATTTTTTCAACTTTTCTAAACCTTGTCTCAAAATGATTAATTGAGCAACATATTTTATTATTAAAATAAATATATTATTAGAATAAATATGATAAAGTTAAAGTATACTATATGCTTTGTAATAAAAAAATTATATATAATTATAAGATTTATTTAATGACCACGGTGTATTTTGGGCTAGTCAGAGATCCAATACATGTGTGATCTAAAAATCCAGTCCAACATATATAATTAATATATGTGGATTTTAATTGTATATTTTCTAATTTTCGCTTTTCATTTCACTCATTGTAGATTTTGTAATTGAATTGGACACTGAAGTGTTAATTTTGTAGGTTTATCTTAAACTTCCGTATTAGAGATCAACATCACTGAGCACTAGAGTGTTAACTCTGTAGATCCACCCACACCTCTGTATTAGAGATCAACATCACCGCTTTAAGAGTCATATATCATTAATCAATATCAATTCAGATTCTCGCGCGTAACAATGGTGCTGTTTGTGGAAATTGACCTATTATTCCCATGAAATTTCACAATCAGACCATTTTAGCTTGATCCATAAGCCAGATCTCTACCAGAGTCACTATAAGATGAAGAGAATAACCTCAAGCATCGAATCGAAGAACTCTGATGAATTCCATTGAGTATCACAAGGAGCGTTCAGGAATTGGCTTACAATGCTCACCACAAATGTAATATCCAGTTTGGTGAATGTAAGATAGTTGAGTCCATCCATAAGTCATTGATATCTTCCCGGGTATTTTAATGGCTCCCCTGACCAGGAAGAAGCTTAACGTCGTGGGGAAGAAACTTGACATTGAGATCCATATGAGTATTAATAAGACAACCAAAAATATAAAGCACAGAATGTAAAGACAACTTTGGAAGTGAGTGTGCCCAAGGTCTTGAACTTTGATTTTAGAGCCATTTGTCACATTGACAGAAGGCAATGAATCAGAATAAGACAAGTGAGATAAAATAAATTTATTATCAATCATATGATCAGAAAGGTAGCATAGTCAAGGACTCAAGAACCCAGGGAGATTGATGTAGTGATAAAGGCTACATGATTACCATACCGAGCAACGACGGAAGAAGATGGTAGTTGATGAGTTGCTTTGACCTGAAGGAACTCACTATAATCAACAGCCAAAATAGTAACTTCTTTGGTGATATTTGGTTGAGAAATAGCAGCAACCCTAGGTTTTCGTTGTTGTTTTCTTGCCTTTGTACGACATTTAACTATCTTTGTTAGTTTCTTGCACAAGATGAGCAAATATTTGGTAAAAATGATGGAATTGGTGGCAGAGTGATCTTTCATGAGATTTGGTGGCTGAAAAACGTGCAAACAAGGTCGCTCAGTGGTGGGGAGAATATCGACGAATGACAAAACAAATGTTGTTTGAATTGGAGCACATACTTCAATAGATGGTAAACAAAAATTGAGTGAATTTGGATTCAGGATAAAAAATCAAACACGACAACGAAGGAATATTCTATGAAATATTTTATATACAAATATTAACATAATTGGTTCTTAACAGGACAATTTTAAAATAATATGTTTATATCAAATTATATCAAATATAATTTGTTCTAAGTAATAATATTTTATTATTTCTATATAAAATAAATGGATTGATAGTTTCTTTTAATATCTTTAGTAAATAATTATAATAATTTAAAAATAAAAATCAAACATAATTTTGATAATAGGTGACAATAATAATTTTTTTAATAATTTTTTTAAATTTACTATAGTATTTGAGAAAAATATAAAATATAAAATATTTATTCTTTTATTAAATCAATTTATGGTTTTTACTTTATTGTGTATGTCGATTTAGTGTTAAATTTTATTTTTGAAAATATAATTTTCAAATTTCACCCTCAACAATTAAAAAATAGCTATAATAAATTTTATTTTATTAACTTATTTAAAAAAAACTAGGGTTTCATATCAAAACTTGATATAACTTGATTAAATATGATTATGAAATCGACTTATGATTTTTAATTAATTGAAAATTTATGTCAGTTCAAATCTAAAATTTACTTTCACTTAAATTAAATTTTTAGCAAAGAAAGAAAATAAATTTAAGATAATGTAATTTTAAAATAAAATAATTTAATAATATTAATTTATTTTTAAATATAATAAATACATTGATAATTTATTTTAATATATTTTATATACATTTAAAACTATCCAAGATAAATTCTATGTAAATTTGTTACAAAAGAAGAAAAAAATGACAACATTTATATATTAATTTGAAAAAGAAATGTATCTATCTAATTTGTAATGCATGGATTTTGTGAAAGAAAAAGTAATGGATGGATGAATGAATGAATTCGATTGGAAAGAGTAATAAAATGTGTATAACACTAGTTGAATCGGAAATGATGCCATTATGTATTTAGGGCAATTTTGTAATTATAAAATAATAATATCTGTTTTGGATTGGTTCAACAACTAGGTATGGTCCAATACTCTCACGCTCATGAAACGGTCCAATAACCCAAACGTCAAAGGGATCCATCAAGTTCATGGACCATAGATCGGCCAGAACTTGTCGACGACATCTGCTCGTGGTTGGCCCTCTCTACTGAACCCTGACATCTGCTCGACATCGACAAAAGTTGCCCAGACTCGACCAAGACGTCCCTTGCTCAGATACCTACATGCCCGACTTGCTCCAATCCCGACCAGGGTTGTCCGTCTGATGGTTAGTTTCCGACAATTACCTATTTTCGAGGGATCCGCGATCCAGGCCAAAAAATAGGAATCGTTGGCCACACGCCGGGGGTCCTCTATATAAACCCTCTCACTTGAGAGGGCCAGGTATCAAATATTCATTCCCTAAACACTTTTACTTGTACTTGCTAACTCTCTTGCCCGTTCTGACTTTGGCATCGAAGTACCTTGCAGGTACACCCCCCGCCCCCCGCTCTCCTCAACATGCGAGCAGACTTCAAGACCACGTCAGTAGCCATTGGAGGTTCTGATCATTGTTACGATCAGTGGCGCCGTCTGTGGGAAACTTTGTTACCCCGTTTTCTCATCTTCAATTCGCGAAAACAAAAACATCACCTTTCGATCCTCCTTTCAATTGCTCATCAAAACGATTCCATCAGTGCTCAAGTCCTCACCAACGTTCCCATTAAGGAATGGGAGAGTGACAAAACCAACCCTCCCCTCGGGGAGCCCGACCATTTCCTAGACATGCACACTGCTTCCCCGTCACCAAAACCCTCTTTGCAGCCCGAGATCACCCCTGTCGATCTCCCACTGATTCCCATCCCCGAGGGAGCAAATCAGACACTAGCAACTTTGGTCGAAGAGACCAACAACATCAACCTCATTCTCCTATGCCAGGGTGAAAAACTGGAAGTTCTTGAAGAAGCAAGGCGCACAAGGTCCCCCTCTCCCATGAGGAGACATCGTAGGTGCCGCAACAAATCACCCAGGCAAAGGAAGGACCACCACCAGCCTAATGCAACTGGGACTATCAAGAAGAGGACTCATTCATCCCCGAAAACAAAGAAGACCCGACACACTCTTCAACCGGGAGCGCGACCGTCACCGGAAGGCGCTAGAAACCGCTCGAGACCCCCTCCTCGCAGGCATAAAGACGATCATTCCCGCTCCACATATCCATTTTCCAGTGACGGGGATGAGCCCCGTGGCCCCCTCTAAGGGGAGATCATGTCTACGAGACTCCCAAAAGGGAGGGAGAAGCCCCCACCCCTGGGAACCTATGATGGGACAACGGATCCGGACGAGCACATCGAAAATATAGACGCTCTTTTGGACTACAGAGGTGTCCGGGGAGCTATTAATGTTGTCTCTTCCCCACGACCTTGAGGAAGGGAGGCACTTCTCAGCATCACGCGACCAAAAGATTTCTATGTTCCCGAGCCATACACCGGCCCTACATACTTCGCCGGGTACAGTTCAGGGGAGTTTTTCTCGTCAGCATTGGTCATCTCTAGAGGGGGACCCAACAAGGTTATCGTAGAGTCAGTAAAGCGATGATTTGACCAATTGATTAACATCAGTTCTAACAATAGCTTAACCTTCCTCGTGGAGGATCCATCCCCATCTCCTTCTATAAAGAAGATCTCCTCGGAGGTGCACCTAATGCCAACATTCCTTTACTCATCCGTGCAGAAATGGCGAACTTCGACGTCCGGAGGATCCTAGTCGAACAGAGAAGTTCCGTCGACATCATGTACTCCCAAATATTCGCGATGCTCCAACTGAACAAGACACATCTAACATCGTACGTAGCTCGTATCTCCAAGGGTTCAACGAGACTGTATCTAGGCCTTGGAGTTACGTCGATCTAATCGTCACTTTCGGATCAGGGAACACTTCAAGGTCCATCAAGGTGCAATTCCTCGTGATCGACTACCCATCCCTGTATCAATGCATCTTGGATGACCTACTTTGCCGTACCTTCTATGGTGCACCTGAAAATGAAGTATTATACAATGTCAGAACAAGTTGCCACCCTCCATGGGGACATAGAAGCTGCTCGCAGGTGCTACGAAGTCGTGCCCAAGCTGGCCAAAGCCACCCTCTGTAACACCCCAAATTTTCCCTCTTCATTTTAAGAATCATATCACATCATATTTATCATGAACATATCATATTCTTAGCATCCTAGCATGGAAAGATGAGGCATAACATTTCTCATGACCTAGCATTAGGCATATGATCATCTGTGGAGGTTCTTGAAGAATCACAAGCTATGACAAGGGGCTCAATGGTTTTGTACAAGTCCTATGAGGGGTCTAAATTGCATTTACAAGCTCAATTTCATTGAAAAAAGCTCAGAAGGTTGGAAGATCATCAGGAAATCCAGGCTAAGGCAAAGCTCCTACATAATGGTCCTAAACTAGGGTTTGAGATTCAAGCATGAAAACCTCAAAACTTTGGTCATTTCATTTGGGCAAAGTCTTTTACATGTTAAGAGTATCCTAGGTACCAATTTTGGTGAGAAAATTCCTTGTGGAAGTCAAGAATTTCTTCAGTTGCTTGCAGATGAAGAAACTGGTCAACTGTGCCTTAAAAAAGTCAACTGTGTGATTTCAAGGGGTCAAATCCATTTTTTCTAGCCAAGGGATGTTCTTTTAATGTTAGAACAGGTTTGGCAAGTTCAAAGATCAAGAATCATGAGGTTTTGAGGTGTTTTGCAAAATTGGTGCAAAGTTGGTTTTGGAAAATGCCATTTTTGGCAAGTTTTTGCCCTAAAATTCAAATGATCATAACTTGGTGAAAAATTCTTCAAATGGACCAAAGTCAAACATGAAAGTTGGATATTAATACCTCCCATTTTCAAAAAGTACAAGTACTTTTTCATAGCATTCTTGGTTGAGAAGTTATGCCCCTCGAAAATTTCATCAAATTAGGGCAAAAAGTTGATTTTCACTTATGCACCAAGAGCCAAATGTCATGAAACTCAATTTTGAGTGTTGGTATGGATCAAGTGAGGTTCCAATATTAAAATGAAATGCATATGGCACACTTTGCTCAAAGAATTACACAAAATTTGTGCCAAGTGAGAATTTCATTCAAAAAGTGCAATTTGTGCATGAACATGAAAAAAGTGTGACTCTCTAATCTAATGGCCAAGATTTGTTTGGATTGTGATTAAGGGTCAGATTAGGAGTGCACATGGGCAGAAGGCAAGGTAATGCATGAGGATTACATGAGATCACACCAAAGTGGCCAAAATTGCAAAATCACTCAAACTTTTCATTCTCACGTGCAAATCATCTCATCTCTTCAGCACTAATTCATGACACCATATAAAAGAGAATTAGGGTTTTAGAGTGGTGGAGTTCTCTCTCATTTTTCAGCTTCCAAGTTTTTGCACCATTTGCATTTTCTCTCAAATCTCTTCATACACTTGCTCTCTCCAAAAAAAAAAATCACAGATCCTTCATCCTTGGGAGCTCAGGATCATATATCTCACCATTGTGCAAGCTATCTCTGAAGTTTCATCACCTTGCCATTTCAGGGCAGTTGGTTGCAAATCCTCAGATCCAGCAAGATTCAAGACTCTAGTTGCATTTATTTTGCAATTAAAGTGCATTTGGAGTGGATTGGCTTCATCATCTGGGCTTCTAACAAGCTTTCTCAAGATCTGCAAGCTCAGGTAAACATCCAAATCTTCAGATCTGGAAATGAAATTGGTGGTGTGCATTATAATCCTTGATGTTCACTGATCATTCTGTTGTTTGTAGTTTTGAATTTGATGCATTATTGAGTGTGTAATGTGGATTTGAATTTTCATGGTCAAAACTGTTTTCCTTCGATCCGTGAGATACTTTGATCTATTGAAGTTTTCATCACCATATTTGAACTCAGCATGGTCCAATTAGTCAATCTGGAGATTTTTATTCATTTTCATCAATGTTTATTCATGCTGTGTGTTTTCCGGTGCCGGAGCCCTAGCTCCGGTCACCGGAATCAGGAATCATGTTGCTAGGGTTTCTCAAGGTTGATGAAGACTTCTCCACCCTCAGATCTCTCCTCTCAGCGCACAGGATCTTGACACCTCATTTAATGAGGTTTGCTCCCATTCACGTGCCTTCCCATTCTATTTTTGTTTTTGAATATTCTTTATGTTATTCACCACACAATAACCTGCGTGCTCTTCAGCCTCTGGTCCAACCAATTTGACACGTCAATTAATGAAAGGAGTACAGGATGCGTTGGTTTCATCTGATAGCTCATGTTTTTCCACATTTTCCCTCTGAATTTCCACCTTATATTTTGTGAACCAGCGCAACCCAGTGGGCCTAATCCACTATTCGCACCCCCTGACTCATAAGCCCATTCCATTTCAACTGATTCCTTTACTTTTCTCACCTCCCAGTCTTTTTCTCATTTTATTTTCTTTTTCATTTTATTTCTTTTTATCATTTTGCTTTTCAATTATTAAAAATACTTCCAAGTCTTAGAAAATTCTGAATTAATTCATGGGTGATCCATTGAGTTTTCTCTAATTTTCTATATTTTTCTTTTCCATTTATTTTTAATATCCACGTGTCAATTAATTTCCTCTTGTAATTAATTCTTTTTTCTTCCTTTTTTGTGCATGCTGCCTTGTCCAATTTCCATAGTGATCATCATTTTGATTTTTGTGTTGGTTCTTTTTGCTCTGGATTCATAAGAGGATGTAATTCATGTGTGAATTTTTCCCTGATTTTTAGAAACTTATTCATTTGGTTTTGATCCTTGACTTGTAAGAGAAGTTTCTTAACCCTAGTTCATGTTTGAGCCTCCTTGTGACTTGCTTAGCTTCTGAATTTCTTCCAATCCTTTTGGCATCTTGTTATATCATGTTTTAAGATCATTTGTCCCAAGTTGTGGAATTTTTGGTTGCATTGTTGATTTGATTTGAATTTTGGTTCATAACTTGTCCCATTTTGCTTCCTTTTGATCATAAGCTCTCTAATTAGCTTAGAAGGGCACATGTGCCAACTTCTTCCTCTCATTTGGGGTCTCCTTAGGATATTGATATCATTATGATATTGGTTTAGTGTTTGTGTCTTGGAAATTTTGTGTTTGGCTTACCTTTTAAGTTCATCCTTTCTTATGTGCCTTCACCTCACTCCTTTGATCCTTTCCTCCCATAATGTGATTGTTTGGTCTTTTGCTTCTCTTCTCATCATCTCTTTTGCTTCTTAAGCATTTCTTTAACTTGATTTGGTTCTGGTCTTGTGCCTTGAGTTCATGTCTTGTGCACTTTTTCTTTTCATCTTCTTAAATTTACTTTGTCTTGCCATGTGTTTCATGTTGCCTCATATTGACTTGCATGCTTCTTATCTCATTCTTGTGGCTTGCATTTGCATTGAGTTTATGTATGTATGACTTCACTTCTGTTTGTATGATGTTGGCATGTCATTATATTCATTTTGCTTTGCTTGTATGCTTATGTTTCTAACCATTTCAGGGGCTATGGTAAGTGAGAGGTGTGGAAGTGATTCCCACATCTCCAAATCTCATCTCTTCTTCTTCTTATTTCTTACTTGTGCTAACCTTTGATTGTTGGGCTTAGGCCTTACTTCCATCCTATCTTCTTCTTCTTCTTCTTCTCTTCTTCTTTCTTTCTTCTTTAGGATAGAAAACCACACTAACCTTAGGATATCCATGCATGACAACACTTAGGATTCTTTAGTCCCCCATTAGACTTTTGCCTTTGTGATCCTTTTAGTGCTCTCTCTCTTCTCATCTTCAAACCTAATTCTAATTCACTTTAATAAATGTTGAGTACTTTCATGTAACATGAAACTTTGCTATGAGATACTTGCACGCGTTCCATTTCGGGGCGAGGTGTAGGTTATCCCTTGTGGTGGATAGGTCTTAGCATGAGATTACTTCACAAAGAAAAGCTAAAAAACACTTCTTAACCAAAAAAAACACAAAAACACTTAATAAATGTTAATAGGTCAGTGTGTCTGAGCCTTCACTTGTGGTACTAGCTTTGGGGATTTCCTCCATAGATAGGTGTGCCTCTTGCGCATTCCATTTCGGGATGATGTGAGACGTACACATCCCAGTGAGTAAGACTTAGGTACACTTACCTATGCAAACTCCACTCATAAAAAGCTTCTAAAAAACACAAACAAACAATAAGCGTCTTTCCTTTGGGAATTCTTTTCTCATCTCCTTCGCTCCGTACGCGAACTTGCTCCTACTTTTCATTTTGTAAGACGGTTACGCACTCGTCGTCCAAGTCTGCAACACCTGAGCATTGACATAGGCAGTTCAAGCCTTAATTCACAAGCATCTTTTCCCCCCTAGTTAGGGGAACTACGATGACTCTGATCCTCATTGTCCAGATGAGGTACGTAGGCAGCGGGGTAGGGCCCGTTCGAGCACAATCTTTATTTTCCCTAAATTTTTCCTTTTCATTTCTTTTTCAGTTCCCTTTTCGTTTCTTTTACCCAGTTCAGTTCATTTTCTTTGCAGCAGCTTTCATTTCTTCACCCTTTGAAACAGTTTCTTTGCAAGCGTGGATCCCGTCGGGTACGGTAGACGATCTGGGTGCTAATACCGTCCCAGGTCGTAACCGACTCCCGAACTCAGTCTCTTTGGTTCGCAGGACCCGTGTCCTTCCTTTTCTTTTCTTCTGGTTTGTGCAGCATTACCATTCCCGTTCCTTCGGGATAAAAATGCCTGGCCGACGACTCTATTCTTTTCCGCGCCACTTTCGCGTTTGTACCAGGATGGAAATCCGTGGGAGCGACAGCTGGCGACTCTGCTGGAGACTTCCTAACCAGAGTCTCTGGTTCCCTTGAGAGTCTCTCCTAGCACTTGCGTGTTTCTGTTTCTTTGGGTGTTGACTGTTTGCTGTTGTATGTTGTATTTTACTGTTGTTTATTTACAGTTTTGTTTACAGCTTTATTTACAGTTTTCAGTATTTATTTTCCGCATCATATATCATACTGGACTGTCTGGACTGGTTTTCTGTTTGGTGGGCTCGGACGATACTGTTTCTGAGAGATAAGCCAAGTACCCGGCTTGAGTGCACTATAGGATTAGAGTGGACATCTTGTACTCACATGTGACATAATGAGTGGTGATGTGTTTCACGCCCAGATTGCGACCGTCTTGGAAATATCTTGTGTGGGAATTTCCTCCACTTCGGGATAGGACCTTGATAGTTATGTGCATCTGGGGACCGATCATTGAGAACCTTTGTGGAAGCAACCCTCTCCAGTGGTGGCAGTGGCAAACCACATTTTGTGGCAAACCCATTCGCACCCGAGGGTCCACTGGGAACTCGCATAGGATGACCTGGTTCTCTTATAGGAACTCAGTCAAAGCATCTGGTCGTATGACATTAGTACTGTATCCTACGGGCTGAATGTACTATTGTTTCTCGATTTCAGTGCTCGAAGCTGGGAACTTATAAGGGATGCTTGTTTTTCCCGGACTCAGCTGAGGCCTCCCTGCGTAGTACATAATGCCTAACCGATTACCTGATTTGGTCATGAGCCGTTTCTCGGAAATGGTGAAAGTATTATTGCTATTCGGCTTTGAGAGTCCGTGATGTTTGACCCGGAGCACACCCGTGAGATTGGGGGTGGGTTTACAGGTTTGCAGGAACCCTTGACCTCATCATACCCATGTTACCAGTGCCGTTTCATGTACTGATACAATTACTTTTGGTTCCGGAGTTCTTGAGTTTATCTGGTTCTAGATTGGGTGTATCTGAGATTATCTGAGTGCTTGTGGGTTGTTATCCAGAGGATTTGGGTTTCTGATCACTTGGCCTTGGCATCCAGATTCCAGACAGTCCCAGATGGATCATATGTCTTTGCATTTGCATTTGCATTGCATCATTTCATCATTAATCATGTTTTGTTTTCATTCACAGGTTCATATCATTGCTTCCGGTTCCGGTATCCTCTTCAGAGATGGAAGATCCTCTCAAGCAGAATATTCACTTCAAGTTTTTTGACACTAAGGTTGGCCTGTTAAAGAAGATGGTGAAGCTGATCACACCCAATCATGTAGAGAGGTTCAGGAAGGCTTATGGGAGTATTCTGGATGTGGTGGTAGAGTTAGACCCTTCTGAGAAAAGTGCCATTCACACCCTGCTTCAGTACTATGATCCTCAGCTCCGTTGTTTCACTTTTCCTGATTTTCAGTTAGGTCCTTTGTTGGAGGAGTATGCTTTGATCTTAGGAGTTCCTGTTCGAGACCAGATTCCATTTAATGCTGAGATGAGTAGACCTGCACCTGAGGCTATTGCCAAGGCTCTTTATTTGAGCACTTCTGCCGTGAATTCTATGACTATCATTAAGGGAGGTGTACATGGGTTTTCTTTAGAGGCTTTAGTAAAGAAGGTGGAAGAGTTGGCTGTTGAGGAAGAATGGGTTGCTGTCTGTGCTATCTTGGCTCTTTCTATATATGGCATTATTTTGTTTGTAGATATGGAGAAGTTTATAGACATGAATGCCATACATCTCTTTTTGCTGAAGAATCCTGTGCCTACGTGTCGCTCTCGGGATTTTCATCCTAGTACAAACGCGAAAGTGGCGCGGAAAAGGTAGAGTCTCCAGCCAGACATTTTTATCCCGAAAGAATAGGAAAGGTAATGTTGCACAAACCTAAGGAATAAGGAAATGACAAGGTCCTGCAAACCAAAGATCTGGTTTCGGGAGTCGGTTACGAACTGGGAAGGTATTAGCACCCCAATCCGTCCGCCGTACCCGACGGGATCCACGCTTGCTTATTTTGCTTCAAAGGGTGAGAAATAAAGTGCTGATGAAATGAACTGCTAACTGGAACTGGAATGGGAATGGAAAAGGGAACTGGAAAAAGAGAGCAAAAAGAAAGAATGGGGAAAATGTAGGGAAAATAAAGAATGTGCTCGAACGGGCCCTACCCCGCTGCCTACGTACCTCATCGGGATAATGAGGATCAGAGTCGACGTAGTTCGCCTAACTAAGGCAGGAACTATTTGTTTGTGTTTTTTACAACTGGAACTGCGTATGTCTATGCTCAGGTGTTGCAGGCTCATCTGATACGAGTGCGTTTACCGTCTTGCAAATGAGACAAGTCATCGCGAGTTCACGTTTAGAGTGAATGAGATGAGAAAAGAAGTTCCCGCAGGATAGTCGCTTATTCTTTGTTTTTTGTCTTTTATGAGAAGTATTTTGAATTTGTTTGTGAACTGTCTTGTACTAAGACCTATCTATCGCGGGAAGCATTTACACCTCGCCCCGAAATAGGACGCGTATAAACACTCCGCAACAAAGTCTCGTGTCGTACAAGATTGTTCGGTTTATTCTTAGATGTTTTATTATTTTTCTTTATGAGGAGAGAAAGAATGACTCAAATTGGAAAAGGAAAAATCTAATGGGAACTAAGACACACCCTAATTTTATTGATTTATTTACATGGGAAATCCTATGGTTTGTGAGATTTCTAAACCTAATGGAAAAAACACCTAGAACTAATAGAATGCAACTTACTTCCTAAGGAAGATAAGTTGATTCTAAAGCTAAGGGAAAACCTAAAGCAATTGAAATATTAATCAACATACAAAACATTAAAATTTGCAAGTAAGAATAAAAATCAAAACAATTCAATTAAAGGTATAAACCTAAAAATAGTCCTGATTTTTATTCTAAGTCTAACTAAAATGAAACCTAAGCCTAAGTGCTAAACTAAAGTCATACCTAACATTTTTCTTCTAAAAAATCAGAACCTAAACTAGCCTAAGTCCATATTAAATTCTAAAATTAAATCTAATCTAAACTATTTTTTATTGAAATTTACTATACTAGCCTAAACTAATGGAAATTATAAGTAATAAAGCCTAAGAATTACTATCCTAAAAAAATAGAAAAACTTCTGGAAAAATTATGAAATTTAATATATGGGGTCCTAAAACTACCTATAACCTTGTGTTAAAAGGGATCCTAAAAAATCCTAATTTTGCTATGTCTAAAAATTGTTTATTTACACCTAAAAATTAACTACTATTTCCTAGGGATTAAGCCACCAAAACCTAAGATAAGGTGACCTAAAAAATCCACTAAAATTACCCTAAGTACTACTACGGGTCTTCTAACTATACTAAAAAGAATGGGGAAAAAAAGTTACTGGAAAGTTAAAATATAAAATCTACAAGTTTATGTATATTTGAAAAAAAATTCACTAAGAACTATATACATGAAAAATTCATAATAAAATCAAGAATACAGCAAAATCAGAAAAATAAAATGCCCATTATTTCTAATGTGAATTAAAAATGTACTCAAATTTTTATGGAATTTTTCTACTCATTTTACTATTTTTTAGGCATTATTTCTAAACATATGAAACTAAAAACTAAAAAAATAGAAATGAGAAAGAGGGGTGCTTCTAGAAATGTTTTCAGTTATTTTTTATGATGGGCTCTGAATGGAGGGTGCGAAAAGCAAAGTGTCCTAAGCCCAGATGCGCATAAGCCCAGGGGGGTGTGAAGAGCGAATTACTTTAACTTGTTTTATTGTTGGGCTGAAAGGAGGGTGTTAATAGAAAAAATGAGAAGGGCCCAGATGTGCTGCAATGAGAGGGGGTGCCGAAATCATTATTTTCACTTGTTTTTTTCGTTATGGGCCTAAGGAGGGGTGTTAATAGAAAAAATGAGAGAGCCAACCGGACGGTGACAAGTGTCACCGCCGGTGTGGCTGGAACTCAAAAGGCCCACCCTATCTTCTAACGGGAATATAAACGGTGCATTAAGGGGAATTACTGCGTATTAAAGTGGATATTAGGCTATTAATTATTGTTATTCTCATTAATTTTCATTAACAATCTCATATTAAATCCATAGATTAATGTTTTTATAATTCAAAGAAACAAAATAAGCATAAAGACTAAAAGGGCTAAACGAAACCCTAATCTTCTTCTTCCTAACTTCCGCCGCCGCGGCTTCCATCACCATCTTCATCCTCTTCGAACTCACCACCAACATCATCTTCTTCTTCCTTGAACCGAAGCCCCCCTATCCTTTACCTTCTTCTTTCCGAAACTACACTCAATCTCATTCACTTCGAATTCAAAACCCTAAAGAACCTCCATAACCTAACTCTTCATTCTACAAGAATCCGAAGCTCTAATCTTGCCAAAACAACTGTTACACTGCAACTAAACATACAGGCTACGATTCGTACCTGTAAATGGTATTCGGAGAAGGTGACGATCTACCGAGCTCGTGTTCGTAGGGGAAAAGACGCCTTGGCCTCGATTGAAGAACGGAGGAAGAATCGAAGGATGCCGCGGAGCTAAATTTCACATACTAACCCTTATTCGATCCCCTTCTTCTTGATTGTTGTATTTTCTTTTACCCGTGAATTCTCTATCGAATCCTTCGTAATTTTCTGCTCTGGTTTTTTTTTTTTTTTGCAGATTTGAATCAAATGAACGGGGTGGATTGATGAAGGATTCTGAGGATTGAACGAATTCGATTGAAGATCAATGAGGAGCTTGAGGACATTCTGTCGCTGACTGAAGTAGGGGTGAGGTTCGTGACGGAAATGGTGAGAAGATGGGAAATTGTGTGATAACTGGGGCAAAACGCTGAAGGAGTAGAGAGAAAGAATGGTGGAAAGACTGAGATGGTGAAGAAGAATAGGTGTCTAGAAGAAAAGTTGAAGGGGAGTTGTTGAAGAAGAATGGTTGAGGGAAGGATTGAAGGAAGAAGAAGAGAGGGAGCTGATGAATTGAAGTCGTGTGGGAGAAGAAGATTGGGGTTGTGTGAAGATTGAGAAGATATTGAAGAGTTGTGGAAGGGTGATGAGAAGAATGAAGGATTGGGGAAAGGATCCAAAAATGTTCAGCCAACCCAATGAAATGCTGATGATTCTGATTTATAGAAGGGTTCACAGAAGATTCTTGAAAATTTTCAGGTATATCAGTTATAATTCAGTTAGCTTGTGCTGTTTTCAGTTATGAATGATTTTGTGAATTCGGTTAGTGAATTGGTTAGAAGAAACGGTTAGAATTAGCTACGATTCTGTTAGGTTTTGCTATGAAATTCTGTTAAACAAGTTTGCTGGAATTCAATTAGTTATTCAGTTTTCTCCTTTTTCCAATCCTGTTATTAACTTTGTGACTTCTATTATGCATCCTCAGCTTCTTTCCTGAAATCCAACTCATGTGCATATGCAGGTTCAAACTCAGAATAAACATGGTGACGCAGCGTCGCTCATGCTATATAATCTTATCAGTGATTTTACTTTATTCCATGATTGTCCATCTATCTGATTCTCTGATATATTGCTGCTGAACGGGAGACATGATTTGGAACTGTTTCTCTTGAGTATAGATGAATGCTCGGATTTCATGCTCCTAGATCTAACAGGGCTTTCCGATTTCTCTGGTGTTGCTGGACCCCCATGGAGATAGAGTGTAGATGATTTTATATTAGAATGTGAGGTTTGTAAGGCCTGTGCTTCATTAAATCGTGCCTGTGCTCGTATAAGTGATTGCATCCGTTTGAGCCACTCTGCTGTTATTTTCCTCTCAATGTAACCTCTCACAAGAGCCTGGAGCTTCACCAGCCCTTTTAATGCCCACAGTGCCTTCCTCGCCAAACTTCCGCGAAAAGTGGCTTGGATCTTAACGGCTGCCCATTGTTCGCGTAACCTGACGATGTCGTTACTGCTATTGAAACGAAAAACACCACAACAGACCTGCATAAGGCAATGCTGCAACTTGATTATGAACTTGAGGCTGCATACCAAGTCATGGATCAGGAGGTTTAATGCTAGGATGCACTTTTGTCTCTAGTTTCCCTACTGCGTTTTCCTTCTGCTCTTTTGTAATTGTATTTGTAACTTTTTTTTTTATATCATTTCTTGAATTCCGTCCTGTATTTCCTTATTCTCCCTTTTATTCCAACTGAAAAATTCTTTATGTAACTACTTCCATTTTCAATTCCGCATGTACTGTTATAGCTTATTTCGCCAACCATTCTATTGATGCAATTTTTCTTCCTCTAAACTGATTTCCTGATAAACATAATCAATGCTTTTTCCTCTTGATGGATGATAATGGGCCTTGTTCCCATAAATACCCTTTTGACTAAAAGAATGGATAAATGGATGAAAAATGGAATTTAAATTTGCTTACAAAACAAATCCAACATTTAAATCTGAACATAACCACTCAAGTGGAAAGGACACTCCCACAACTAATCAAACCAAAGCAACCTATGAAACGTCTTCAATGGTTTTGCAAACATAAAGCCACTAGCAACTTTGATTCTGATTGCTAAAAGAAATCTTTCCAAGCATTGTCTATCGTAGATATATCACTGGCAAAAACAAGACTTCGAATTTTTCTCCTTAGTTTTCAAGTGAAATTATTTTGAGGAAAGCAGCTGTGCGATTCACAATTAGTTCCAATGAAAGAAATTTCTATATGGATACACGGACTTCCATAGGGGATGATAGAAATAAGGTAAAGATGGATGAACAAATTAGAAAAATGATTAACGGATAATGAACTAGAAAATAGCCTTGGATAACTAGACTTTAAGAAAGGGTGATTCACAAAGTACTGTGGACAAACATAAATGGGCAGATGAATGAAAGAAACGAAGAGTGAATTGATGAAAACACATAGAATACTAAAAACTGAAAAGAAAAATGGGAATTGGAAAAGAACGGAAATGGAATGGAATAATTGGGGATAGTTTACAACAATGAAAATGAATGGATACGAAATATCGATTTTAGCCTAAACCCTATTTTGAAATCTTTCCACAGATCCATAAACACGACCACTTCTGAGCCAATGAATATTTTCAGATTAGTCACGACTCCTCGAATCGTCTGAAACATGCCATGACCATTAGAATCCAGATGAATCACTGATAAACTGAGGATTCGAACCAAACACCACGCCAGACACTGCTTGTTAAACGGATGAATCTCAGCACACGACAACATGATCTTTGAATATGTACTGTCTAAGAAATGGTCCAGTGGTCCAAAATAAACTTGCAGTTGCAGTGATCTTTTGATAGTTTGTCCAAAATTAGGTCAAATTCCTATCCGGATCGAAACACAATTGAACAACCGCATTTGAAGTGGAATCGTTGCCCAGTGAATATTCTCCCCCATTTCAAACACTGGCAGATACAGATAAGGAACAAAACCCTAGATTCGAAGGGCCTGAATCACATGCCTTATAAATCCATGGAATGCACTATTATGATGTTAATGAACTGATGAGAAATGCAGATGAATGCAAAATGATATGCCAGTAAAGGGAATAAATATGAGGGCAAATTTTGAGGTATTACACTACGCTGCTCGGAGATTTGTATTACTTGGTGCACTATAAGACTGAGAAGAAGAGGGGAGGTTTAGTTTGTTGCTGCGCTCCTTTATTTCATATGTGGTTCATGAGGCACCTGCCTAGTACTGGAGTGTTTAGTGATCATACCTTGGTATGGGCTCAGAAGCTGGAAAAGTTGTTTGCCAAGGATGTCAGGTGGGTTACTCAGAGGCTTCAAGGTGCACGTTTCATCACTAGCTGTGGGAGATATCTTAGTGTACCTTTGTTGGGAGTAACTGGAGGGATCAATTACAATCCAATCTTGTTGAGAAGACAGTTGGGATATGCCTTGAGAGAGGTACCAAAAGAATTGAAGTTGACCCCTATTTTCTACTTCCCGATAAAGGACAATATGCCATTAGTGAGGAAAGTTGTTGGAGCTTGGAAGTGCATTAAGGGAGAAGGGATAGCTAGCTTTGGAAAGTGCAACAATCAGACCTTCCCGGAGTATGAGGCTTGGTTGAAAGACAGAGCCAGAAGGGTATTGCTTACATTCTCACCTCCAGTTCCTCCAATTGCTGAGTCTAATGATACTGTGTCTTTAGAAGAGTTCAAGAAGTTGGAAGCCCAGCTGCATGAAGTCAGAGTGGAGAACACTGAAATGGTTAATCTATACCATCTTGCCAACCGGGCCAAGAATGAAGCTGAAGAGAAATTGCTGAAGATGCAGACCACCTTGGAGGCTAAAGAGAAAGACTTTGCTGGAAGGGAAGCTCACTTTCACAGGTTGGGTATGATGGAAGCAAAAAGAGAAGCTGAACGAAAGAAGAATTCGAGGACTCTCAAGGAAGCTCGTCAGTCTATTGTCTGGTTGCAGGGACAGAGAGAGCAGGAGTTGAAGGGATACAAAGAAAAAGAAGAGTTTTTTGAAGTGCAAATGACTTTCAAGAAGGAAGAAGTGGAACAAGCCCACCAGATTCGAAGGGAGAAGACTCAGCAGTTAGCAGATAGTCAGCAAGCCTTAGAAGCAACACTTAAAGAGATTGAAGACCTCAAGTTGATGGCTGGAGTCAAGAAGGCTAGGTCTGAATTGGGACTTAGTGAGGGAGGTTCAGGGTCCTCAGGCAGTGGTTTTGCTTCTTAGTTTGTTTCCCTTGTATTTGGATTACCTACAAACATGTTGTAGGAATCCTAGTTGTTTGTTTTTCTTCTTAGAAACTTGTACCCTACGGGGAATTCTGTTATTTTTGCCTTGTAGATGTTTAAGAATTGGCAGAATTTTTGACCAAACAAGAAATGTTAAATTCAGTTCAGAATGTCCTATCAGATGTTGGGACATTAGCAAACAGAGTATGTGAACTTATTTCAGGATGTCTCATCAGATGTTGGGACATTGTATAAATGACTAAGTTCAGTTTTGTCAGGATGTCCCAACAGATGTTGAGACATCTCAGACCTGCTACCAGAATTAATTATTGATTAACAGATCAGAGATATTTAAGGAGAACTATCTGGAATTAATTAATGCTGGATAAAAACAGAACAAGGCGCATCTGTAGGGAGTTTTAAATTGAAGTTTCAGATTAAAACAGAAGACCTAATGCACCTAGAATATAGGAGGTAACAAACCCTAAATTCAAGGTGACAGTTGCTGCACATTAGGGCTGGATCATTCTACAGAAAGCCCAAAATTCAGATACCTATTTAAACAACAGAAACTCATAGAATTGAGTACGAATTTCAGAAGACTAAATAGGGTGTCTAGTGTTTTAATAGCAGGTTGTTTTTATGTACCACTTTATAAGCTTTTAAGCAAAAGTGCATTTGTGACTTGATTGAAACTGTGAAGTAAAATCAAGCTGTATTGTTTGAAGGATGTCTTCAATTTCTGTAAACTTGTAAACTTGATCACTGGGTGATTGAGGGGGAGTGAGTAGGGTACTCTTATCTAAGTGAGTCTTAGGTAGAAATTGCATTGGGTAAGTATTAAGTGATAGATTAAACAGGGTGGTTTAAGTCTAGAATTAATATTACTAATAGTGGATTTCCTCCTGGCTTGGTAGCCTCCAGATGTAGGTGTGGTTATACACTGAACTGGGTTAACAAACTTCTGTGTTGTTTATTTTCTTGCTGTTTAAAGTTTTTGGTTAAATTTGTCAAATGTCCTATTAAGTGTTGGAACATCTCTTAGGACATCTCATTACAGAATTTCAATTGGCATCAGAGCAGGCACCCTGCCTGTTTATACTGGGTGAGATCTAGGGAAAACAAATTCTGTAACATGGACAGAGATATAGGGTCAGTAAATAGACCACCTATTCTGGATGGATCTAATTATGACTACTGGAAGCCAAGAATGATTGCATTCTTAAAATCACTTGACAACAGGGCATGGAGAGCAGTAAATGTTGGATGGAAACATCCTGTCCAAGACACTAAAGATGGATCAACAGTTCTGAAACCTGAAGAAGAATGGAGTAAAGAGGAAGAAGATTCAGAACTAGGCAACTCAAAAGCCTTAAATGCTTTATTCAATGGCATTGATAGAAATATTTTCAGACTGGTGCATCATTGTGAGCTGGCCAAAGATGTGTGGGATACCCTCAAGACAACTCATGAAGGAACATCAAAAGTAAAAATGTCAAGACTTCAACTTCTCACCACCAAGTTTGAAAACTTGAGAATGAAGGAAGATGAATCAATTCATGAGTTCTACATGAACATCTTGGATATAGCCAATACTTCTGGAGCCTTGGGAGAAAAAATGACTGATGAAAAACTTGTAAGGAAGATTCTCAGATCTTTGCTAAAAAGATTTGACATGAAAGTCACAGCAATAGAAGAGGCACAAGACATATGCTCCATGAAAGCTGAAGAACTCATTGGTTCTCTTCAAACTTTTGAGATGGGAATGAATGACACACATGCTAAAAAGAACAAAAGCATTGCCTTGGTTTCAAATACAGATGAAGAAGAAGATGATGAACCAGCAAATGATAAAAGCTTATCAGAAAACCTTGCATTGATTGGAAGACAATTCAAACAGATTCTCAGAGGTATGGAAGGTAAATCAAATTCCAGTGGAAGATTCACAAAATCTTCTGAAAACAAGAGAACCTATGATGCTAACAGAAGATCAAATCTTGCTGAAAAGACCAGTCAAGAAAAAGGAATCAAGTGCCATGAATGTGAAGGATATGGACACATCAAGAAGGAATGTCCTAACTTCTTAAAAAGACAAAAGAAGGGACTCTCTGTGACCTGGTCTGATGAAGACTCAGGAGATTCAGAAGAAGAATCAGCTAAGCATATCACTGCTTTAGCTGGACTATGTGAATATGATAGTGATTCCAGTTGTGGAGAACCTACTTATGAAGATCTTGAGCAAGCCTTCAAGGATCTGTACAAGAGAAGTACTGAAGCATGCAGTGAAATCATAAAGCTAAAGAAGCAGAATGAAGTACTAGAAGAAGAAAAAGCAAGTGATCAAGTAATCATTGATACCTTAAAAAGTGAAGTAACTCTTCTTAATTCTAAGCTGGAACATATGTCCAAATCTGTTAGAATGATGAACAGCAGCTCAAATACACTGGATGCTATTCTCTGCAATAATAAACATTCAGGGGACAAAAGTGGACTGGGATATAACAGAGATGGAGCCAGCTCTAGCAAAGCTACTGCAAAAATTACTCAGTCAAACAAGATGTCCCAACAAATGTTCCAACATCAGAACACAAAGACAAACATAATGTTCCAACAGATGTCTCAACATTCTGGAAAGAACAAAATGAAGAAAAGATATCAAAGATGGAGATGCTATCACTGTGGAAAATTTGGGCATATCAAACCTCACTGTTATAAGCTACATGGATATCCAAATCAGATGTGTCAGCAACCTTCCAAGCAGAAAGTAGTAGGTACCAAGAAAGTGCTGCATAAAAATCAGCAACCTCCTAAGCAAAAGACAGAAGTAATCAAGAAAGTTTGGAGACCAAAAGCTGACATTCAGACTGATCAAAGCCACATACACAAGAACAAGATCAACAATCAAGCTTGGAGATCAGCTGAACAACACTCAAAGCAGAGGCATCAAAAGAAACCTCAACTCATATGGTCAAAGAAAAATACTGCATACATAGCACATACATCATTGAAAGTATCAGCTAAAGAAGACTGGTATTTTGACAGTGGATGCTCAAGACACATGACTGGATTGAAGAATTTGCTAGTAAACTTAAAGTCACATTCATCCAGGTATGTTACCTTTGGAGATGGAGCTAAAGGAGAGATCAAGGGAGTTGGAACCTTGGATTGTCAAGATGTTCCAAGACTAGATGATGTGCTGCTTGTTAAGGGTTTAACTGCTAACCTGATCAGCATAAGTCAACTATGTGATCAAGGATACAGTGTAAACTTTACCAAATCTGAATGCATAGTGACTAACAAAGAACAAGAGGTTGTCATGAAAGGAGCCAGATCTAAAGACAACTGTTACATGTGGGAATCCCAAAATCTCAGTCTCACTTCAACCTGCTCTCTAGCTAAGGAAGAAGAAGTGAAACTGTGGCATCAAAGACTAGGTCATCTTCATTTCAGAGGCATAAAGAAGATCATATCTATGGATGCTGTAAGAGGTATTCCTAAACTGAAGATTGATGATGGCAAAATATGTGGTGAATGTCAAATAGGGAAGCAAACCAAGATGTCCCATCCAAAGCTCCAACATCTGACAACTTCCAAAGTTTTGGAACTCCTACATATGGATCTTATGGGACCTATGCAAGTTGAAAGTCTTGGTGGTAAGAGGTATGCCTATGTTGTGGTTGATGATTTTTCAAGATATACATGGATAAACTTCATCAAAGAAAAGTCAGATGTATTTGATGTATTCAAAGAATTATGTCAAAGATTGCAAAGGGAAAAATCCAGCTGTGTGATCAGAATAAGAAGTGATCATGGAAAAGAATTTGAGAATCAAAAGTTCTTAGATTTCTGTTCTTCAGAAGGAATCAACCATGAGTATTCTTCACCTATCACTCCTCAACAGAATGGGATTGTTGAAAGGAAGAATAGAACCATTCAAGAATCAGCAAGAGCTATGATCCATACTAAGAAGTTACCTCTGTATTTCTGGGCTGAAGCTATGAACACTGCCTGCTACATCCATAACAGAGTTACCTTGAGAAAAGGAACCTTGTCCACAATATATGAAGTCTGGAAAGGCAGAAAACCCACTGTGAAGTACTTTCATGTGTTTGGAAGTAAATGCTATATTCTGGCAGATAGGGAGCAAAGGAGAAAAATGGATCCTAAAAGTGATGAAGGGATTTTCCTTGGATACTCTATAAACAGCAGAGCATATAGAGTATTTAATTACAGAACCAAGGTTATCATGGAGTCCATAAATGTGGTGATTGATGATGTTCCTACAGATGTCCCAGAAGATGTTGGAACATCTGCTGATATCAAGATTGAAGCTGAAGAAAAGGATGATCAATATAACTTCACTCAAACTGATACAAGGACAGAAGAATCAAACAAACCTCCATCCATCAGAATACAGAAGGATCATCCCAAAGATTTAATAATTGGTGATCCCAACAGAGGTGTGAGCACTAGATCAAGAGATGTGATTTCAAGTTCTTGTTTTGTTTCCAAAATAGAACCTAAAAATGTCAAGGAAGCTCTCACTGATGAATACTGGATTTGTGCTATGCAAGATGAATTAGGTCAATTCACAAGGAATGAAGTGTGGAATCTTGTACCTAGACCTGATGACATAAATGTGATTGGTACAAAATGGGTGTATAAGAACAAGTCAAATGAACAAGGAATTGTTACAAAGAACAAAGCTAGACTTGTGGCTCAAGGATACACTCAAATTGAAGGGGTAGACTTTGATGAAACCTTTGCACCAGTAGCAAGGCTTGAATCAATAAGACTACTGTTGGGAATTGCTTGTATCTTAAAATTCAAGCTATTTCAAATTGATGTGAAAAGTGCCTTTCTTAATGGTTATCTTAATGAAGAGGTATATGTAGAACAGCCTAAAGGATTTGTTGATCCTAGCTGTCCAAATCATGTATACAAATTAAAGAAAGCACTTTATGGTCTGAAGCAAGCTCCAAGGGCATGGTATGAAAGACTGACCACATTTCTTATCAAGCAAGGATACAGAAAAGGTGGGATTGATAAAACCTTGTTTGTTAAAGATGAAGAAGGAAATGTCATGATTGCACAAATATATGTTGATGACATTGTGTTTGGAGGGATGTCTGATAAGATGGTCAAACATTTTGTCAAGCAGATGGAATCTGAATTTGAAATGAGTCTAGTAGGTGAATTAACCTACTTTATTGGGCTGCAAGTTAAGCAAATGGAAGACTCAATGTTCATCTCACAAAGTAAGTACTCCAAGAATATAGTGAAGAAATTTGGAATGGAAAATGCTTCTCATAAAAGAACTCCTGCTCCCACACATTTAAAGCTAACAAAAGATGAGAAGGGTGAGAATGTAGATCAAAGTTTATATAGAAGCATGATTGGAAGCTTGTTATACTTGACTGTTAGCAGACCAGACATTGCATTTGCAGTAGGAGTTTGTGCAAGATATCAAGCTGATCCAAAAGTCAGTCATCTCAATCAAGTCAAGAGAATCCTTAAATATGTTAATGGTACTTGTGACTATGGCATAATGTACTTTCATGGTTGCAAACCTATTCTCACTGGCTTCTGTGATGCTGATTGGGCAGGAAGTGCTGATGACAGAAAAAGCACTTCAGGAGGATGCTTCTTTCTAGGAAACAATCTGATTTCTTGGTTCAGTAAGAAACAGAATTGTGTATCCTTATCTACAGCTGAAGCTGAGTACATAGCAGCAGGTAGTAGTTGTTCTCAGTTGGTTTGGATGAAGCAGATGCTCACTGAGTACAATGTCCCACAGGATGTCATGACATTGTACTGTGACAACTTAAGTGCAATCAACATATCTAAAAATCCTATCCAACACAGCAGGACAAAGCATATTGATATCAGACATCACTTCATCAGAGATCTTGTAGAAGAAAAGGTGATTTCATTAGAGCATGTAGCTACAGATCTGCAGTTAGCTGATATCTTTACCAAGGCATTGGATGCTACACAATTTGAGAACTTAAGGGGCAAACTTGGAATCTGTTTATGTGATATCTAGCAGTTAATGAGATGTGCCAACATGTCATATGACATTGCATGGCTTAAGTTCCAGATGGCAAAACTAGTCTGGACAAGATCTTTGGGAATTCCAACCCTAATCATTTGGACTGTAACGGCTACTTATTTAGTAACTCCTTATAAGCAGCTATCAAGAGTCTCATCACATCATCACAAGCGAATCACATTAACTAATAATCCTTCAGAAATCTTAAACCCTAAAGCTGCACATTCATCTTCTTCAACAATGTCTCAAAACCCTAAAACAGCTGAAGAAGTTCTCAACCAGGAAGACGTGGTTCATGCCACTCCTATCTCTGTGGTACCAATGCAATCAACACCATTGGACGAGCTCAAGGGAAGCGCCTCTCACACTAAGAAGGCAAGAACACCAAAGAGAGCTAAAGATCAGGTTTGCAGCAAGGCCAAAGGAGGCATTCCTTCTCCTGCCAACATGCCCCCAAAATCTTCAAACTATGTGGATGATTCAATCAAGGAGATTGTCACCCAAATTCTGTTTAAACAAAGAAAGGTGAGTGGAATCTCAGTTCCATTGCAAACCATGCCTGCACCTCAAGAAGAACCAGCTCAAACTGCAGAGGACACTCCTGCAGAACAAGATGTCCCAATGAATGTTGGAACATCTGCAAATGAGAAAGAAAATTCATCTGATGCTGGACAGACTGAGGACCAAGAAAAGGCCTCAAGTGAAAGTGATAAAGAAAACTCTGAGGATCAGAATAAGGCCCTAAATGAAGATGATGACAAAGTCTCTGAGGATCAGACCAAAGCCTCAGATGAAGATCTAATCCCTGCTGATCAACAAGCTGAAGAGGAGACTGCTCAATCTCCTCCAGTGGTCAACCTGGAGCAGGACTCTGATGCAGAAATCATAGCATCTGTCAAACCCAGCATAGCCAAAAGACTCAGGTCCAGGAAGGGAAAGATGCAAGCTGTAGAAGCAATTTCTGAAAAGAAGAAAGCCTCTCCAAAGAAAGGGAAAGCTAAAGCCTCTTTTGGGCCATCAAAACAATGGAGTAAAGTTCAAACTCAGAAAAGAAAGGCTGCAACATCATCAGATACAGATGTTGGATCAGATGTCCCAACATCTCCTCCCAAGAAAAGACCAGCAACATCTAGAGCTTCAACTGCTGTACCAGAAGCTCCCTTGGACAACATATCATTCCACCATGTCTCTAGTGTGAACAGGTGGAAGTATGTGTACCAAAGAAGGGTTGCCCTGGAAAGAGAACTGAGCAGCAATGCACTTGAGTGCACAGAACTGATAGATCTCATATCTGCTGCAGGATTATTCAGAACAGTCTCAAACCTCTCTCCCTGCTATGAACTTCTTGTCAAAGAGTTCATTGTGAATCTTCAGGAGGATTGCTCAATTGGTAAGTCCTCTGAGTTTAGAAAAGTTTATGTTAGAGGTAGATGTGTGGAGTTTTCTCCCCAAATCATAAATCAGTATCTAGGAAGAGAAACAGATGGACCAAATGAGCTAGGCAAGACAGATAATCAAGTCTGTAAAGTGATTACTGCAAACCAAGTCAAGGCATGGCCTGTAAAGGGTAAGCTTTCAGTGAGCATGCTTACCAGAAAGTATGCCATGCTGAACAGGATTGGAACTGCTAATTGGGTGCCTACAAACCACACTTCCTCAATCTCAACTGGTCTAGCCAGATTTATATATGCTGTTGGAACTCAAACCAAAATGGACTATGGAGCTTTCATCTTTGATCAAACCATGAAGCATGCCAGCTCTTCTGCAACAAAGCTACCAATAGCTTTTCCTTCATTGCTATGTGGTATAATATTAAGCCAATTTCCTAGGATTTTAACTGAGAAGGATACAGCTTGCAAAAGAGAAAGCCCTCTGGTTTTTCACTACAAATTATTTCTCAGTCACCATGCTGCAGATGTTAAAGCACCTGCTGGGACATCTGCTGGTCCCTCAACTGCTAAGGCTTCAATCTCCAAGAAAGAGTTAATTGCTGAGCTAAAGTGCACATGCAAGGAGCTTGAAGCAAGGAAGCTGAAACTGGAAGAAATCATTCAAAGATTGGAGAATGAAGAAGACCAGAAAGCTGCCTCTACTGCAAACAATGCCTCTGATGAAGACAGTGAAGCTGATGAAGAAAGTGAAGCTGATAAAGATGAAGACACTGAAGATGAGGAAGAAGCTACTGAGAGTGATGAATCTGAGTGATCTTTGTATGTGAGGCATTTGTAATGACAACAATGATTTGTAATTCTGGATAATAGTTCTTTGGCCCCTAATTTTGTGCCTACCAAGGGGGAGAACAACAACAAATTTGTATTGCTGGTTATTTTGAATGAAAAATTCTGTTTGTTTGCTTCTGAACTGAATAAGTTTTCTGTTGAAACAAGACTGGATAAAGACTGGACATATATATGTTTGAGGGGGAGTAATCTCAAATAAAAAATCAACAGAAAAGTAATGATATACTCTGATAAAAAGAACTTCTGCTGCACTCTGAAAACCAGAAAAGATGTTAGCCAAAAATTAGCCAAAGGGGGAGTTTGTAGATGTTTAAGAATTGGCAGAATTTTTGACCAAACAAGAAATGTTAAATTCAGTTCAGAATGTCCTATCAGATGTTGGGACATTAGCAAACAGAGTATGTGAACTTATTTCAGGATGTCTCATCAGATGTTGGGACATTGTATAAATGACTAAGTTCAGTTTTGTCAGGATGTCCCAACAGATGTTGAGACATCTCAGACCTGCTACCAGAATTAATTATTGATTAACAGATCAGAGATATTTAAGGAGAACTATCTGGAATTAATTAATGCTGGATAAAAACAGAACAAGGCGCATCTGTAGGGAGTTTTAAATTGAAGTTTCAGATTAAAACAGAAGACCTAATGCACCTAGAATATAGGAGGTAACAAACCCTAAATTCAAGGTGACAGTTGCTGCACATTAGGGCTGGATCATTCTACAGAAAGCCCAAAATTCAGATACCTATTTAAACAACAGAAACTCATAGAATTGAGTACGAATTTCAGAAGACTAAATAGGGTGTCTAGTGTTTTAATAGCAGGTTGTTTTTATGTACCACTTTATAAGCTTTTAAGCAAAAGTGCATTTGTGACTTGATTGAAACTGTGAAGTAAAATCAAGCTGTATTGTTTGAAGGATGTCTTCAATTTCTGTAAACTTGTAAACTTGATCACTGGGTGATTGAGGGGGAGTGAGTAGGGTACTCTTATCTAAGTGAGTCTTAGGTAGAAATTGCATTGGGTAAGTATTAAGTGATAGATTAAACAGGGTGGTTTAAGTCTAGAATTAATATTACTAATAGTGGATTTCCTCCTGGCTTGGTAGCCTCCAGATGTAGGTGTGGTTATACACTGAACTGGGTTAACAAACTTCTGTGTTGTTTATTTTCTTGCTGTTTAAAGTTTTTGGTTAAATTTGTCAAATGTCCTATTAAGTGTTGGAACATCTCTTAGGACATCTCATTACAGAATTTCATGCCTAATAGGCTGATTTATGTTATGCAGTTTTTCAGTTCACCATTTTTTCTGTGCCTGCTGTTATGGTTTGAATGTGGTTTCTATGCGAAGGTTTCTGGAAGTCGAGGATCAGTATCCATCTGGTTTTCTTTGCTAAATGCCGGGACCGAGGCATGAATGACCTGGGATTGAAAACATAAACAACTGCATTGCATACATATCACCTGTTTTCTTATTTTGCAGGTATGGCCACCAGTTCCTAATGTCTTTTCTGTTTCAAGCACTATAGCTCCCAGGAAAGTTCGAGAACAACCAGTCATACACAAATATCCAACAAAGATCAACAGAGAAAGAGTCATGGATTAAATGCAAGCTGACTTAGCTGACTTGAGACTAAGGATGGACAATTTCATGACCTTGATGGTAGGCATGGGTCAGAATCAAGAACATCTGCGTGAGTTAGTTGAGAATAGTCAAGCCAGGAACAACAGTACTGCTGAGGGAGGTAATTGTAACGGTGCGGGCGCCCGCCAGGTTGAAATCCCTGTAACACAGCCAGGGGTTACCATAATCAATGATGGACTGAACAATGTACAAATGGACGGTCAAGACGAGCAGTTCACGCTGCTGGACGAAACTAAAGGCCAGGGGGCTGAGATGAACAGGAAGTTTGAGGAGATGGCAGAACAGATCAGGGCTATTCAGTCAAATAATTCTTTGGGATTCGACATTACTGACTTGGGCTTGGTTCCAGGGGTTAGAATCCCTTACAAGTTCAAGGTCCCAACTTTCGAGAAATACAACGGCACAGCATGCCCAAAGACTCATCTTCAGTCCTTTGTAGGAAGGATTGCTGCTCACACTGATGATGAAAAGCTATGGATGTACTATTTCCAGGACAGCCTGGTTGGGGCCTCCTTGGAATGGTATATGAAGCTAAGCAGAGTCAATATTAAGAGCTGGAAGGACCTGGCAGAGGCTTTCGTGAGGCAAGACTAGTATAATTTGGACATGGCTCCAAATCGCACTCAATTGCAACACACGTCTCAAACTGCTAAGGAGGGATTCAAAGAATATGCTTAAAGGTGGCGTCAGCTCGCTGCCAGAGTGCAACCACCACTGCTGGAGAATGAGATGGATGATATGTTCATGGGGACATTGCAAGGTGTGTTTATCGAAAGATTGGCGTCTTGTTCGGCTACCAAATTCAATGATATAGTAATTGCTGGAGAGAGGGTCGAGACCTTGTTAAAGATGGGAAAGATTCAGGATACGAGTGCAAGCAGTTCGATTGGAGCAAGAAAAGCTTTCAGCGGACCCCCGAGAAGGAGGGAAGGTGATACCAATGCTGTGTTTGGCCGAGGACGGGGCTGAGGATATAAAAGATCATACGAGCAAGTGGCAGCAGTCACAATTCCTTCCAGTCCTGTGCAGCAGGTACAACCTCAACAACAACAGCAACAACAACAGCCACAACGTAACAACTATCAACAAAGACCTTATCAGCCAAGGCAGACTCGCCCGACTAATAGGGTGCTTGAGGCAATCCCCATGACATATGCTGCTTTGCTACCAAGATTGCTGGACCTGAATTTGATACAACTGAGGACTTTGGCACCACCACCACCTAGAGAGCTTCCTGTGGGGTACGATGTCAATGCTAGATGCGCTTTCCATTCAGGGGCACCTGGGCACTCAACTGAGAAGTGCAGGGCGCTACAACACAAAGTTCAAGACCTGATAGACTCCAAGGCGATTAACTTTGCACCACCACCGAATGTTACTTCAAACCCTATTCTGAATCATGGAGGGGCTAGAATAAATGCTGTTGATAGTGGTGAAAAGTTAAGTCTGATTCTGATCATAGAGGAAGTGAAGACTCCACTGTTGGTGGTGAAAGAGAGGTTGCTGAAAGGACAAGTGTTTCCGGGTTGCAGTTCTGATTGTGAGAAGTGTGGGAATTCAGTGAACGGTTGTGAAGACCTGAAGATGGGGTTGCAGATTTTGATTGATGACAGATCTTTGCAGTTTAACAAAGTTGGTAATGAAGCTGATGATGTATCCACTATAACCATATTCTATGATGCAGTTAAGATGCCTGCCAGAAGAGAGCCTGTGACCATTTATGCTCCTGAAGTTAGTCCTGTGACTATCACCGTGCCTAGGCCTGTTCCTTATACAGATGATAAATCCATTCCATGGCATTACGATTCAGATGTGTACGTGGCTGGACAGAAAGTGGAGAGTAAGTCAGTTGCTGTTGACCCGACTGTAGTGAACGTCAGAGGAGTTGGAGGTTTTACGAGAAGTGGTTGTCTATTTGCTCCCCCAGTTCTGAGAGGAGATCCTGAGGCTGAGGTTTCGGCAAAGGCTAAAGGAAAGCAAACTGTGATTGAAGAGACTACAACTCCTGCTGTTAGACAGGGGACCTTTGAGAAAGAGGTCGAGGAATTTATGCGCATAATTAAAAAGAGTGATTATAAGGTGGTCGAACAGTTGAACCAGATGCCTTCCAAAATATCAGTTATGTCTTTACTGATGTGTTCTCCCGCACATAGAGAAACCTTGCTGAAAGTACTGGAGATGGCCTATGTTCCTCAAGAAATAACTATTAATCATTTGGAAGCTGTAGTGGGCAGTGTGAATGCAAGCCACGGGCTAGGCTTTACAGACAGAGACCTTACGTCAGAGGACCGTAACCATAACAAAGCACTACATATTACTATGGAGTGCAAGGGTGCTATGTTGTCACATGTCCTTGTTGACACGGGCTCTTCTCTTAATATACTTCCGAAGAAAGCATTAATGAAGCTCAATGTTGATGGTATAGTCCTAAGACCCAGTGATTTGATTGTCAAAGCTTTTGATGGGTCCAGAAGGTCAGTGTTTGGAGAAGTTGAGTTACCTATGAAAATAGGTTCTCAAGTATTCAAAAGTATCTTCTACGTCATGGACATTCAACCCGCGTACAGCTGCTTGTTGGGACGCCCGTGGATTCATGCTGCCGGAGCTGTAAGTTCCACCCTGCATCAAAAGCTCAAGTATGTGGTTGATGGCCAAATAATCACAGTGTGCAGAGAGGAAGACATCTTTGTGAGCCACTTATCAACTTTCAAATATGTAGAGATGGACGGAGAGATCCACGAGACTCTGTGTCAAGCCTTCGAAGCAGTTAATGTCAGCATCTTGACTCCTGTAGAGAGAAGCAGTGAGAAAGAAGGTACCTCCATCCATTCCTACAAGCAGGAAAAAGAGGTGGTTCAGTCAGGAAGCGCCTAAGGCTGGGGCAAATTGCTGGAATTAGAAAATAAAGACGACAAGTTTGGTTTGGGTTATCAGCCTGGTGGATCCGCTCCAAGTGGTAAAGCCATTACTTTTACAAGCGCTGGGATGCTCGACCGCAACCAAATTTGTGTGACAAGCCAAGATGGAGACAATGATGGTGACTGGGACAACTGGATTCATCCGTGTGCGCCCGGAGAGGAGCTGAAGAACTGGTCTGCTGAAGACATTGTCCAAGTTACCTGGCACTTAGAGTAATTTATTTGTTTCTTTTCTTTATTATGCTGCATTGTCAAATCCAGCATTCTGCCCAAAATGCTAGGATCCATTGTATGGGCCACCATGTTTGTTATGCACTTATTTTATCATGAAATAAAGGACATTTTCAGACAAATTGTGTTCTCTTTCTTTTGTTTTAAATTTTTTCACAAAAATATAAAAATGGCAATGTGTTTTTCCTTTTCGTTTTTGTGTTTGCGTCTCTTTTGCAAAATAAGCAAATTCTGAAATAAGCACATCATCTGTGCAGTGTTGATCATCCGGATTCCATTGATAACATTCCTGCTATGATCACGCATAACTTTGACAATCCTGTCTACCAAGCTGATGAAGGGGTTGAGGAAGACTGTGACCTCCCTGAAGAATTGGTCAGATTGTTGAAACAAGAGGAACGGGTTATTCAGCCTCATCAGGAAGAAATTGAGATCATCAACATCGGCACTGAAGATGTGAAGAAAGAGATCAAGATTGGGCCAGTCTGCAGGCCGAAGTAAAGAAAGAGCTGATCAGTATGCTGCGTGAGTATGTGGATATCTTTGCTTGGTCGTATCAAGATATGCCAAGGCTGGATACTGACATCGTTGTGCATAAGCTACCATTGAGAGAAGACTGTCCTCCTGTGAAACATAAGTTGAGAAGAACTCGTCCTGACATGGCAATGAAGATTAAAGAGGAGGTTCAGAAGCAATGGGATGTCGGGTTCCTTGCCGTAACTAGTTACCCACCTTGGGTAGCTAACATTGTGCCTGTACCAAAGAAGGACGGCAAGGTCCGGATGTGCGTTGACTACCGGGATTTGAATAGAGCGAGCCCAAAAGATGACTTTCCGTTGCCACACATTGATGTGCTGGTAGATAATACTGCTCAATTCTCAGTATTTTCCTTCATGGATGGCTTCTCCGGATATAATCAGATAAAGATGGCGCCGGAAGACATGGAGAAAACAACGTTCATTACCCCGTGGGGTACATTTTGCTATAAGGTCATGCCCTTTGGTTTGAAGAACGTCGGGGCAACTTATCAGTGGGCTATGGTCACATTGTTCCACGAAATGATACACAAGGAGATTGAGTGTTATGTGGACGATATGATTGCTAAGTCCCGAGACGAAGAAGAGCATCTGGTCAATCTCAAGAAGCTGTTTGATAGACTGATAAAATACAAGCTGAGGTTGAACCCAAACAAGTGCACTTTCGGAGTGCGTTCCGGGAAACTGCTGGGTTTCATTGTTAGTCAGAAAGGAATTGAGGTAGATCCTGCAAAAGTAAAAGCAATTCAAGATATGCCTGCACCGAGAACAGAAAAAGAAGTGCGCGGGTTTTTAGGGAGGTTGAACTACATTTCACAGTTCATATCTCATCTAACCGCCACGTGCGAACCAATATTCAAATTGTTAAGAAAAGAGCAAACGGTCAGGTGGAACGATGATTGTCAAAGAGCTTTCGATAAGATAAAAGAATATTTACAGGAGCCTCCAATTCTAATGCCTCCAGTTGAAGGAAGACCTTTAATCATGTACTTGACCGTGCTAGAAGGGTCAATGGGGTGTGTTCTAGGCCAACATGACGAGTCTGGTCGAAAAGAGTACGCTATTTATTACCTTAGCAAAAAGTTTACCGACTGTGAATCCCGTTACTCACTGCTCGAGAAAACTTGCTGCGCTTTGGTATGGGCTACTCGCCGACTGAGACAGTACATGTTGACTCATACCACACTGCTAATTTCCAAAATGGATCCTGTCAAGTACATCATTGAGAAACCAGTGTTAACCGGAAGGGTTGTTAGGTGGCAAATGATCTTAACAGAATATGACATACAATATACTTCTCAGAAAGCCATCAAGGGAAGTGTATTATCGGATTACCTTGCATAGCAACCTCTTGAAGATGATTATCAGCCAATGAAGTTTGATTTCCCTGATGAGGACATCATGTACCTCAAAGAAAACGATTGCGAGGAACCACTTCCAGAGGAGGGGCCAGACCCTGAATCCAAATGGAAGTTGATGTTTGATGGGACAGTCAATATCAATGGACGTGGAGTTGGTGCTGTTCTTATCACTCCCGAAGGTGTTCACTTTCCCTTCGCTGCCAGAATTACTTTTGGCTGCACCAACAATGAAGCGGAATACGAGGCATGCATAATGGGAATAGAGGAGGCTATTAATCTTTGGATTAAGACCCTCGATATATTCGGAGATTCAGCCCTTGTCATTAACCAGATTACTGGCAAGTGGTACACGCATCAAGAGCATCTAATTCCTTACAGGGATTATGCCAGAAAACTGTTGATGTTCTTCACAACAGTTAAGCTTCAGTACATACCACATGATGAAAATCAATTTGCCGACGCATTGGCCACTCTTTCTTCGTCTATCAAAGTTTTGTGTTGGAACTATGTGCCCAGAATTGACATTTCCAGGCTTGATGCACGAGGGATCCTTCGGTACCCATGCAGGAGGGCATGCTATGGCTAAGAAGTTGCTAAGATCAGGGTATTACTGGATGACAATGGATGCAGACTGTTGTTCATTCGCCCGCAAGTGCCACAAGTGCCAGATTTATGTAGACAAAGTGCATGTTCCTCCAAGCCCGCTCAACGGCATGTCATCTCCTTGGCCCTTTTCTATGTGGGGCATTGACATGATCGGGAAGATAGAGCCTACTACTTCAAATGGTCATCGCTTCATCTTGGTTGCGATTGATTACTTCACAAAATGGGTTGAAGCAGCATCTTATGCCAACGTCACTCGTCAAGTGGTTGCAAGGTTTTTGAAAAGGGACATCATTTGTAGATACGGAGTGCCCAAAAGAATCATTACTGACAATGGTTCTAACTTGAACAACAAGATGATGGCAGAGTTGTGTCGGGACTTCAAGATTCAGCATCACAATTCTTCTCCTTACCGCCCAAAGATGAATGGTGCGGTAGAGGCAGCAAACAAGAATATCAAGAAGATTGTGCAAAAGATGGTTGTCACTTACAAAGATTGGCATGAGATGTTACCATTTGCGCTGCATGGTTACCGAACGTCAGTCAGGACGTCAACTGGGGCAACTCCCTTCTCTCTAGTATATGGCATGGAAGCAGTCCTGCCTGTTGAAGTAGAGATTCCTTCATTGCGCGTGATGATGGATGTGAAGCTTGATGAGGCTGAATGGGTGCGTGCTCGTTACAATCAGCTATGTCTAATTGAGGAAAAGAGATTAACGGCTATCTGTCATGGTCAGCTTTATCAGAGGAGAATGAAGCGAGCATTCGACCAACAAGTACGTACTCGGGAGTATCAAGTAGGAGAGCTTGTGCTCAAGAGGATTGTTCCTCCAGGTTCAGATCACAGGGGCAAGTGGACCCCAAACTACGAAGGACCATTCATAGTGAAGAAAGTTTTCTCAGGAGGAGCACTGATGCTCACCACTATGGATGGAGAAGATTTCCAATCCCCTGTTAACTCGGACGCAGTTAAAAAATACTTCGCATAAAGAGACCCGTTGGACACAAAAACATAATTAAAGTCCAGGCAAAAAAAGGGCATCCCGGCGAGCTAAAAACAGAATAAAAAGCTCGGGTAAAAGTTAGGGAAAATAAAAAAAAATGTACACCCGCTGAGTTGAAAAGCCACATCGGACAACTCAGGAAAAAAAGGGTATCCCGGTGGATTGAAAACCCGAAAGGGCGATCCACGCAAAATAAGGGAATAAGCGAACAACTGCGATCCGGGTAATATGAACCACATCATTGTTTCGTACAACTTGACAATATCAGAAGGATAGGAATCAGTCCCCTCATCTTCCTAGAAAGCAAAGGCAAGAATGGAGAGTTTTGAAGACATGCTGGTCATAACAGAAATGGAACTCATTGGGATGCCGTGCCTATTGCCATTAGGATAGTTTATTTTCTCAATTTTATGGTGGCTACCTCTTTCCAGGTGGTTGCTTCCTGATGTAAACCTTTGCCTATTCAGAGGCCTTTCAATTCAATAAAAAGAATATTCAGTCAAAAAGCTGTGTTGTGTTTTTGTTTGCAAAATGTCCTGAAATTTTGGCAAAAATAGCATTGCATTTAAATATGGTGATAATTTGAAAAAAAAATGACATTGCAGGGAAACATTTGAAACCCTCTTTGAGTGTCGGGTGACGATGGATGAACAAATCATACCATGCAAGTCCCCGAGGCACACTTGTGTTTTCTGTTGTTGCAGGTTGCAGGATGGCGTCACATTATCCCAAGCAGAATCTTTCCCTAGCTAAGTTTTGGCAGGCAGCCCAAGCAGTCTATTCTTCCCTAGTGGAGTATGCCTAGCAGGAAGCTGAATGCCTGGTGTCCCCACAAGGTTCATATTTGATTTTCACTCCCATCAGTGAAATATTCCCCAGCGAAGTCGCCATTCTTTTGGTTAATTTGATGATACAGACAGGTAATCACCCCAGTCAGAGTTAGGCGTCAGAGCCTCTCGACTTGTTGTTCCCCTGTAGAGTTGTAACTCTTGTGGCCAATCAGGCATTTGTTTGTTGCTTGTCTGCACCTTTCCATCACTCGTCTGTGTTTGTACTTTATTGCTGCTCGTCTGTATTTCTCAACACTCGTCTGTGTTATCACTTTGGTATTGCTCGTTTGCTTTCCCCAGCATTGGTATATGATTACCTTGATATTGCTCGTATGCAATTTCCAGCACTCGTCTGTGTCTGATCTTTGTTATTGCTCGTCTGCACCTCCCAACACTCGTCTGTGTTTGATATTTGCTGTTGCTCGTCTGCAATTTCCAATGCTTGTCTGTGTCTGGTGTTGATTATCTATTTATTGCTCATCTGCACTTCCCAGCACTCATCTGTGTTTGGTGTATGAATATTTGTTGTTGCTCGTTTGCAATTTCCAACACCCGTCTGTGTTTGACATTTGATAGTGCTCGTTTGCACCTCTCAACACTCGTCTGTGTTCGATGTTTGATATCTGTTGCTCGTCTGCAATTTCCAACACTCGTTTGTGTTTGGTATCAAATATTCGTTATTGCTCGTCTGCACCTTCCAGCACTCGTTTGTGTTTGGTATATGATTACCTTGTTGTAGCTCGTCTGCAAATCCCAACACTCGTTAGTGTTTGATATATGTAATATTTGTGGTTGCTCGTCTGCATTCTCCGACACTCGTCTGTGTTTATTATCTATTTGAAGCTCGTCTGCTTTGTTTGGATACTCGTCTGTATCATCCCTAACACTCGTCTGTGTTGGCTTATATCTGTATGTGTGGATTTGCTGATTATCCTGGCACTTGTTTGTATTACTTCTCCAAATGCTCGTCTGTGTTTGAATTTCTGGTATTCATCTATACCAATGGCTGATACTCGTCTGTATCATTGCTTGAAGCGCTCGTCTATGTTTCTTAGATCATTGTTTGATACTCGTCTGTATCCATGACTTATGACACTCGTCTGTGTTCTCTTGATGATCATCCAATACTCGTCTGTATTGAAGAGGTTTAAAATCCTGACTGTGGGAATAAATGTCAAAATGGTTATCGGTCCTGGCGTAACAGGTTTATCCAAAGGAGGCTCGTCTATCTCAAGCACCAATTATTAATGTTGCACCTGGCGTAACAGGTTTGCTCGAAGAAGACTCGTCTGTCTTATACCATATATCCACGGATAATATATGAGGAGGGTTCGTCTACCTTGTTAATGCATGTCTATTCCACAGACTTTAGTGCATCACGGTCCTGGCGTAACAGGTATATCCGAAGGAGATTCGTTTGTCTCAAGTCACATGTTCTTGCAGTACATGAGGACTCGTATGTCCAGTTCTTGGTGTAACAGAATTGTTCGAAGAAGGCTCGTCTGTCAAAATATTATGATTCCAGATAACAGTTTCAACTTGGAAGAAGCTCGTCTGCTTTTTTCTCCCCTTCAGTCACCAAAGCGTCATTTGGTTGGGTTTATTTCCCAGTTCTTGCATTCTCCATCAGAGTGCAAATTTCAGGTCTTCTTGGTATTCAACCATAGTTTATCTTGAACGGTCGATAGCCCGTGCTACCGTCCTTTTCAGATTAACAGTTGTTTGAATAGGGGCAGCTGTAACACCCCAAATTTTCCCTCTTCATTTAAGCATCATATCACATCATATTTATCATGAACATATCATATTCTTAGCATCCTAGCATGGAAAGATGAGGCATAACATTTCTCATGACCTAGCATTAGGCATATGATCATCTGTGGAGGTTCTTGAAGCATCACAAGCTATGACAAGGGGCTCAATGGTTTTGTACAAGTCCTATGAGGGGTCTATATTGCATTTACAAGCTCAAGTTCATTGACAAAAGCTCATAAGGTTGGAAGATCATCAGGAAATCTAGGCTAAGGCAAAGCTCCTACATAATGGTCCTAAACTAGGGTTTGAGATTCAAGCATGAAAACCTCAAAACTTTAGCCATTTCATTTGTGAAAAGTCTTTTACATGTTAAGAGGATCCTAGGTACCAATTTTGGTGATAAAATTCCTTGTGGAAGTCAAGAATTTCTTTAGTTGCTTGCAGATGAAGAAACTAGTCAACTGTGCCTTAAAAAAGTCAACTGTGTGATTTCAAGGGGTCCAATCCATTTTTTCTAGCCAAGGGATGTTCTTTTAATGTTAGAAGAGGTTTGGCAAGTTCAAAGATCAAGAATCATGAGGTTTTGAGGTGTTTTGCAAAATTGGTGCAAAGTTGGTTTTGGAAAATGCCATTTTTGGCAAGTTTTTGCCCTAAAATTCAAATGATCATAACTTGGTGAAAAATTCTTCAAATGGACCAAAGTCAAACATGAAAGTTGGAGATTAAGACCTCCCATTTTCAAAAAGTACAAGTACTTTTTCATAGCATTATTGGTTGAGAAGTTATGCCCCTCGAAAATTTCATCAAATTAGGGCAAAAAGTTGATTTTCACTTATGCACCAAGAGCCAAATGTCATGAAACTCAATTTTGAGTGTTGGTATGGATCAAGTGAGGTTCCAATATTAAAATGCAATGCATATGGCATACTTTTCTCAAAGAATTACACAAAATTCGTGCCAAGTGAGAATTTCATTCAAAAAGTGCAATTTGTGCATGAACATGAAAAAAGTGTGACTCTCTAATCTAATGGCCAATATTTGTTTGGATTGTGATTAAGGGTCAGATTAGGAGTGCACATGGGCAGAAGGCAAGGGAATGCATGAGTATTACATGAGATCACACCAAATTGGCCAAAATTGCAAAATCACTCAAACTTTTCATTCTCACGTGCAAATCTTCTCATCTCTTCAGCACTAATTCATGACACCATATAAAAGAGAATTAGGGTTTTAGAGTGGTGGAGTTCTCTCTCATTTTTCAGCTTCCAAGTTTTTGCACCATTTTCATTTTCTCTCAAATCTCTTCACACACTTGCTCTCTCCAAAAACAAATCACATATCCTTCATCCTTGGGAGCTCAGGATCATATATCTCACCATTGTGCAAGCTATCTCTGAAGTTTCATCACCTTGCCATTTCAGGGCAGTTGGTTGCAAATCCTCAGATCCAGCAAGATTCAAGACTCTAGTTGCATTTATTTTGCAACTAGAGTGCATTTGGAGTGGATTGGCTTCATCATCTGGGCTTCTAACAAGCTTTCTCAAGATCTGTAAGCTCAAATAAGCATCCAAATCTTCAGATCTGGAAATGCAATTGGTGGTGTGCATTGTAATCCTTGATGTTCACTGATCATTCTGTTGTTTGTAGTTTTGAATTTGATGCATTATTGAGTGTGTAATGTGGATTTGAATTTTCATGGTCAAAACTGTTTTCCTTCGATCCGTGAGATACTTTGATCTATTGAAGTTTTCATCACCATATTTGAACTCAACATGGTCCAATTAGTCAATCTAGAGATTTTTATTCATTTTCATCAATGTTTGTTCATGCTGTGTGTTTTCCGGTGCCGGAGCCCTAGCTCCGGTCACCGGAATCTGGAAACATGTTGCTAGGGTTTCTCAAGGTTGATGAAGACTTCTCCATCCTCAGATCTCTCCTCTCAGCGCACAGGATCTTGACACCTCATTTAATGAGGCTTGCTCCCATTCACGTGCCTTCCCATTCTATTTTTGTTTCTGAATATTCTTTATGTTATTCACCACACAATGACCTGCGTGCTCTTCAGCCTCTGGTCCAACCAATTTGACACGTCAATTAATGAAAGGAGTACATGATGCGTTGGTTTCATCTGATGGCTCATGTTTTTCCACATTTTCCCTCTGAATTTCCACCTTATATTTTGTGAACCAGCGCAACCCAGTGGGCCTAATCCACTATTCGCACCCCCTAACTCATAAGCCCATTCCATTTCAACTGATTCCTTTACTTTTCTCACCTCCCAGTCTTTTTCTCATTTTATTTTATTTTTCATTTTATTTCTTTTTATCATTTTGCTTTTCAATTATTAAAAATACTTCAAAGTCTTATAAAATTCTGAATTAATTCATGGGTGATCAATTGAGTTTTCTCTAATTTTCTATATTTTTCTTTTCCATTTATTTTTAATATCCACGTGTCAATTAATTTCCTCTTGTAATTAATTCTTTTTTCTTCCTTTTTTGTGCATGCTGCCTTGTCCAATTTCCATAGTGATCATCATTTTGAGTTTTGTGTTGGTTCTTTTTGCTCTGGATTCATAAGAGGATGTAGTTCATGTGTAATTTTTTCCCTGATTTTTAGAAACTTATTTATTTGGTTTTGATCCTTGACTTGTAAGAGAAGTTTCTTAACCCTAGTTCATGTTTGAGCCTCCTTGTGACTTGCTTAGCTTCTGAAATTCTTCCAATCCTTTTGGCATCTTGTTATATCATGTTTGAAGATCATTTGTCCCAAGTTGTGGAATATTTGGTTGCATTGTTGATTTGATTTGAATTTTGGTTCATAACTTGTCCCAATTTGCTTCCTTTTGATCATAAGCTCTCTCATTAGCTTAGAAGGGCACTTGTGCCAACTTCTTCCTCTCATTTGGGGTCTCCTTAGGGTATTTATATCATTATGATCTTGGTTTAGGGTTTGTGTCTTGGAAATTTTGTGTTTGGCTTACCTTTTAAGTTCATCCTTTCTTATGTGTCTTCACCTCACTCCTTTGCTCCTTTCCTCCCATAATGTGATTTTTTGGTCTTGTGCTTCTCTTCTATTCATCTATTTTTATTCTTAAGCATTTCTTTAACTTGATTTGGTTCTGGTCTTGTGCCTTGAGTTCATGTCTTGTGCACTTTTGCTTTTCATCTTCTTAAGTTTACTTTGTCTTGCCATGTGTTTCATGTTGCCTCATATTGACTTGCATGCTTCTTCCCTCATTCTTGTGGCTTGCATTTGCATTGAGTTTATGTATGTATGACTTCACTTCTGTTTGTATGATGTTGGCATGTCATTATATTCATTTTTCTTTGCTTGTATGCTTATGTTGCTAACCATTTCAGGGGCTATGGTAAGTGAGAGGTGTGAAAGTGATTCCCATATCTCCAAATCTCATATCTTCTTCTTCTTATTTCTTACTTGTGCTAACCTTTGATTGTTGCGCTTAGGCCTTACTTCCCTCCTCTCTTCTTCTTCTCTTCTTTCTTTCTTCTTTAGGATAGAAAACCACACTAACCTTAGGATATCCATGCATGACAACACTTAGGATTCTTTAGTCCCCCACTAGACTTTTGCCTTTGTGATCATTTTGGTGCTCTCTCACTTCTCATATTCAAACCTAATTCTAATTCACTTTAATAAATGTTGAGTACTTTCATGTGACATGAGACTTTGCTATGAGATACTTGCACGCGTTCCGTTTCGGGGCGAGGTGTAGGTTATCCCTTGTGGTGGATAGGTCTTAGCATGAGATTACTTCACAAAGAAAAGCTAAAAAACACTTCTTAACCAAAAAAACCACAAAAACACTTAATAAATGTTAATAGGTCAGTGTGTCTGAGCCTTCACTTGTGGGATTAGGTTTGGGGATTTCCTCCATAGATAGGTGTGCCTCTTGCGCATTCCATTTCGGGATGATGTGAGACGTACACATCCCAGTGAGTAAGACTTAGGTACACTTACCTATGCAAACTCCACTCATAAAAAGCTTCTAAAAAACACAAACAAACAATAAGCGTCTTTCCTTCGGGAATTCATTTCTCATCTCCTTCGCTCCGTACGCGAACTTGCTCCTACTTGTCATTTTGCAAGACGGTTACGCACTCGTCGTCCGAGTCTGCAACACCTGAGCATTGACATAGGCAGTTCAAGCCTTAAATCACAAGCATCTTTTCCCCCTTAGTTAGGGGAACTACAGCGACTCTGATCCTCATTGTCCAGATGAGGTACGCAGGCAACTGGGTAGGGCCCGTTCGAGCACAATCTTTATTTTCCCTACATTTTTTCTTTTCATTTCTTTTTCAGTTCCCTTTTCATTTCTTTTACCCAGTTCAGTTCATTTTCTTTGCAGCAACTTTCATTTCTTCACCCTTTGAAACAATTTCTTTGCAAGCGTGGATCCCGTCGGGTACGACGGACGATCTGGGTGCTAATACTTTCCCAGGTCGTAACCGACTCCCGAACTCAGTCTCTTTGGTTCGCAGGACCCGTGTCCTTCCTTTTCTTTTCTTCTGGTTTGTGCAACATTACCATTCCCGTTCCTTCGGGATAAAAATGCCTGGCTGGCGACTCTATTATTTTCTGCGCCACTTTCGCGTTTGTACCAGGATGGAAATCCGTGGGAGCGACACCCTCCCATGCTGTTCCGAAGAACCAAAGGCACTACCTCGTGTAGATTCCATCGACCTCGACAACAGGTTCACGGAAGAAGAAGAATATAGGCGGCTATCCGAAAAACTCTCATCATCCGCTCGCCCCATCCCGATGGTGACTTCGAGCTGGTAACACCAGGACAAGATCCTTCGAAAGGTTAAATATTGGAGTGGACCTCCTCTGACCTTGCAAGGAAGCAGCTCAAAGAGTGTCTAAGAGAAAATGCTGATCTGTTCGCGTGAAGCACCACTGAGATGCCGGGTTTGGACCCCGAAACGGCATGTCATCACTTGTCCATAGATCCATCAATCCGAGTGGTCGCACAGTGGATGAGAAAGAAGTCTCAGGAAAAAGTAGAAGCCGTCGAGCAAGCTGTAAAAGACCTCTTAGAGGCACATTTTGTAACAGAGGCCAGGTATACCACCTGGCTCTCAAATGTTGTATTAGTAAAAACGAGCAATGGAAACTGGCTACTCCGGGTACAATAAAATACCTATGGTCGTGATCAACAAAAATTACACCGCCTTCATGACCGAATTGGCAACTATTACTACAATGTAATGCCATTCGACTTGAAAAATGTGGGCGCTACCTACTAGCGAATGATGAACAAAGTTTTCCAAGAAAAAATCAGAAACATGCTCAAAGTTTACATGGAAGACATGATCGTTGAATCCCATGAGGAAACCGATCACGCTCTCCACTTAAAGAAAGTTTTCTACCAGACGCGCAAATGCAAAATGCGATTCAACCCCGAAAAATGCACGTTTGGAGTACGAGCGGGTGAATTCCTCGGTTTCTACCTAACCAAAAGATGGATAGAGGCTAACCCCGACAAATGTCGGGCGTTTTCCGAAACACCCACGCCAACTTCTAAAAAATCCATCCAATCGTTAAACGGGATGCTCGCATCGTTGTTACGCTTTGTAGGAAAATCTGCCCAACATGCACTCCCCTTACTCAAGCTCCTCCGCAAAAAGGCAACCTTCGAATGGACAGATGATTGCGAGCAGATCCTGACACGCCTCAAAAAGGCTCTGTCAGAACCCCGAATTCTCTCCCGACCAGAGACAGGGGAAACTCTATTCCTATATCTTGCCATCGCTAGCAAACCCATAAGCCCTGCCTTTAAACGAGAAACGCCCGATGGATAAAGACCAATCTATTTCACGAGCAAAGCCCTACAAGGGCCCGAGCTTAGGTATCAACATATTGAAAAAGTTGCCCTGGAAATCCTCCATGCAGTAAGGAAACTTATGCATTACTTCCTCGCGCATATGATCGTAGTGCGCATCGACCAACCCATCAGACAACTCCTTGGTCAACCTGACATGGCCAGAAGGATGCTTAAATGGTTGTTGGAACTATCAGAATTCTACATTCGGTATGAAGGAAGAGCAGCCATCAAAGCGCAAGCACTTTCTGATTTCATAGCTGAAATGACCTCCACGGAGAACCAGATCTTCCCGTCCAAAAAATGGACCATTTTCGTGGATGGTGCTTCAAGCTCAACAGGGAGTGACGCGGGGATTATATTAGAAAACAAGGAGGGAATCCTAATAGAAATATCCCTCGCACTATCGTTCCCCACGTCCAACAACCAAGCAGAGTATGAGGCATTCCTCACAGGCCTTAGGCTCACCGACGACCTTGGACCCGAAGAGATAATTATATGTACAGACTCTTAACTCGTCGCTATGCAGGTCAAAGGCGAGTACCAGGTCAAAAACGACAACTTTTTAGAATACTTGACCCTGGTCAAGAAAAAGATCGCAAAATTCACATCCATAGAAGTTAAACATGTGCCCTGCGAAAATAATGTACGAGCAGACGTGCTCTCCAAGCTTGCAAGCACGAAGAAAAAGGGTGGAAAAAATATATCATTCAGGAGATACTTCCCCGTCCTAGCATTGAAAAATCATCCTCAACTATTGACATAAAATTCATTGGCAATGCCAACTATTGGATGACCCTAATTTACAAATACTTGACCAGTGACGAATTACCTGAAGATGCAAAAGTAGCTAGAATTTGCCAAGCGACGAGCCTGCTCGTACACCTTGGTCGAAGGAATATTCTATCGACAGAGATTCTCTATTCCCCTCCTCAAATGCGTCGAGGAAGAACTGATTCCACACATCATGTGCAAAATCCACGAAGGCATCAACACCCAACACTTGGATGGTCGATCCCTCGCGAGGAAGGCCCTTTCTGCAGGATATTATTGGCCTATGGTAAATTCCAACGACATGGGGATATGCACCTGGCACTGCCAAGTGAGTTCAAGACAATGTCCTCCCTGTCGCTCCCCTGAAAAGACATCAAGGTCCCAAGGTGCAGACGCGAACGGTCGGCGAAAGAGAGATGATGTGAGGTTGAATTGAATAGAGTCGCCAACTAGGCATTTTTATCTCGAAGGAAAGGTAATGCTGCATAAACCTGGAAAGAGATGGATAAGACGATTGCGAACCAGAGAAACTGAGAAAGGGGGTTGGTTACGACCGGGGAAGGTATTAGCACCCAGATTGTCCGTCGTACTCGACGGGATCCACGCTTACAAGATTGTGTTTAAAAGGGGTAGGTGTATGTGCTATCTGTGTGCAAAAGCTAAGGAAAGAAAGTACAAGTGTCAGTGCAAAAGGGTGAATTGCTCAGGAACTGAGGCTTAAAAAGAATGCTGAAAGAGGGGGATGACAAAGAGAATTTTGTTCGATAACTGTTAAGTTATGCCTACGTATCCTCTCGTGCAATGAGGAAATCAGAACACCGTAGTTCGACTTAAAGAGACTGAAGAAATAATTGACTGTGAACTTCCTGCTTGCCTATGCTCAAGTGTATGACTCGTCTGGCTCGAGTGCTAACTGTCTTGCATTAGACGGAAGAAACAAGTTCTCGTTTATGAATGAGTGTGATGAGAAAAGAATCCCGAAGGAGACGATTGTTTTTTTTTGTGTTTTCAGTTTTTTATTGTTTTTGGGTGTTTTGCATAGGATTATGAGCTTAAGCCTAAATCAAAGGCTTGCAAACTCATTATATCCCCCCTGATTAGGGATAATGAGCCTACTTAAGTATGAGATAAGCATCTCAACTTAATTACCGTGATGATGTAGGATTAAGATCATTAACCTACTTGTGATTATTTAGATGTTTTTTGGGTTTTTGTTTAATGTTAAGTAATGAGTTTAATCTCTAATCACAGATTAATGAACTCATTACACCATCCTAATAGAAGGATGATAGATGAGAATACTTAAGTTGAGGAAGATACCTCAACTTAATCCATGGTTAGGGATTAAATTCATTATATAACAAACCTTTATTAAATGGGTTTTAATTAAAGGATGAGATTAAGAAGTGGATTTTATGGTTTGTAAGACAACTTGGGGAAGACTTGTCCATTAAACACTAGGGTTAGTCCCTCTTAACCATAAGGAAGAGATATAACCCTATTGTAAGGCCCAAGTTACAAGATAAAGTCTTAATGATTATTAGTGAGTTTTGATTAAGAGGTGTAAACAAATTAAAGGTTTAACACTAAGGATTAAAGTTATACACTCCATCCTAAGATAAGGATGCAGGCATAACCCTAATTCCAAAGTCCTAAAGCTTTAAGAGTTTAGCCTCTGATTATGAGATGAGAAAAGAGACTCAAAGGTAAAAGACTAGGGGGGACTATACACAATCCTAAAAGTTATCATGCTTTGATATCCTATGGTTTGTGAGGCTTAAGAGGAAAGATCTTCAAGGCCACCAATGGAAGAAGCAAATGAAAAGAGAAAGAATAAGAAACATAAATTACTTACTTCCTGAAGAAGATAAGTAACTTAAAAGAAAGAAATTAAGAAGGAGGGAGCATAAGTGAAGCAAGTTCACTTCAAAGACAAGTAAGAATGCAAATGCAAAGGAAATAAGAAGTGGGAGGTGAAGGCAAATCCACCTCCCAGATAACTTACCAAAAGTACCTGAAATGTGAGTATAAATGCATAAGACATGAAGCAAGAGGAAATAAAGTGAAATGAGATGTAAAGACCAAAGTCAGAAGTGAAAATGCAATGTAAATGGCATATGAAATGATGCAAAGTCATACAAGATGCATATGAATGATCATACAAGGATGAGATGCAATGGAAGCATGTTTAGAAACATGAAAACACATGGATGTTCATGAAATGTAATGGATGCAAAGCATAGAAAATGAATGAAGAAATGATAAAGAAATGTTCAAGCATGTCTTAAGATGTCTAAGGTGTCATACAAATGCTTGAAATGTCATGGCAAGTTCATATGATGATGATATGCAAAGGAGAATGCAAATGAAGATGCAAAATTAGGGTTTTAAGACAACATGAGATGCATATGACCAAAAAGAAGCAATCACCATGATAAAAAATTGAAATCAAGCTTAAATAAACCCTAATCCTATATAAGGTCACACCCCAAAGGAGAAAGTTAGAAACTTAACCTAATGGAAGTTATGAAATTTTTAAGTTTGCTAGGGTTTTTGGGTGCTTCTAAAGGGAAAATGCAAATCAAATTGAAAACGCAAGATAAAATCATGAGATAAATAACCTAGAAACTATATGCAATATGTGAAACAATGCAAAAAGAACCAAGTTCAAACTCATCATGGTTAGGCAAAAAAGAATTTTTCAAGTTAGGGTTAGAAAATGTGATTTTTAAGAACCCTAATTCAAAGAAAATTGTGAAAATGTGATAAAACCTAAAAAAAAATTTGTATGGTGAGTTTGAAAATGTTTCTAAATGTTTAAGGATGCTTCATGAATTTTTTGGTGATTTTTAGAAACCTTAATGCATTTTTAATTAATTAAAATCCATTAATTAATTAAAAATAACATTTAAATGTTTTAAAAATACCTTTTTAATGCAAAAAATAAAATAAAAATTATTTTCAAGTTGAGAAAAATATTTGAGACAAAAATGCAAAGTTTGAGAATTTTTTGATGGTTTTTACCATTTTTAATAAAATGAACAAAAGAAATTAAAAGAAAATGAGTTAAAATGAATAAAATAAAAAGTCAGAGGATCCAAAGGCTCAGATTTGAACTGGGGAGAGATATGTTGACTGGCGCGTGTTTGGATGGCCTGGATCTAATATGGGATAATCTGAATTAATTAAACTAATTAATTATAATTAGGGCTAACAGGCTAATCTGGACCCTCCAACGCACGCTGGAAACACTCATCCTACGACCTACATTCAAATTGGCATTTAAACCTAATTAAGCCCTAATCTTTTTCAGGCAACCGGAACACTGTTCCGGTCGTCTTCTCCAAGAGGTTTTGCAAAGTTTATGCATAATTGTCATTTTGAGATTTCTTATGAACCAAGCCATGAAAACCATGCAATCTTGGGCCAATTCTGATGTTTTGAAGTTTCCTTGACATGTTATGGTGCATAGAAGTTGGTTAGAGGTCATGAAATGGCTTGGCAAGTGAAATTGCAAAATTCCCTCTTTGGCATGAACTTGAAAATTATAGGATTTTTTCCAACTTTGAAAGGCAATATCTTGAATTCTAGGATGAATCAAGATATGTTCTTGTACATTTTGAAAATGGGAAGACATAATCTACAACTTTCATGCCCAAGAATTTTTCATTTGAAGCATTTTTGGTCATGAAAGAATAGGTTGAATATATTTCCCAAAATGGAAAGTTTCCATTACAAGTCATTTCCAAAAATAGCAAGTTTGCATTTGGCTCAAAATTCTTCAACTTTGTGAACTTCCAACCACTTCTAAAATCAAATAAAGATCATAGAGACTCAAAATGATGATGATGGCCCTTTGGTGCCCTTGATGGAGGCCTCAGATGCCCTGATTTTGACTTTACTTGCTCAAGAAGTTACCCAATGATCAGATGACTTCCTTAGTGAATTTCTTCATCAAATTTGATACACATGATCCTTATAACATATTGAGACCATTAGAAACAAGAATGACCGAAAAAATTGGGATTAAGGCCTCTGAAACCAAAAACCTAATTTTAGGTCATCTATGCAGGAAATCTTCAGTCTGCCTCCATGCCTTTGCCATACTTTGTGATCCTTTGACTTTTATGAACTTTGGGGAGCATATTATGATCATGGAACATGCATGGACCCTCTTGGAAGGCTTAAATACCTTTGGGATGGCTTAGATCACTTCTTGGTTTGCTCAAATCACAAACCCTAGATGCAGATGAAATGGAACTATGCAGTGAAACAAATATGCAATATGAGATGGTATGCTTATTTTAATGAAAAAAATGAAAGATCACTAGCCATGTGTCGCTCCCAGGATTTCCATCCTGGTACAAATGCGAAAGTGGCGCGGAAAGAGGTAGAGTTGTCAGCCAGGCATTTTTATCCCGAAGGAACGGGAATGGTAATGCTGCACAAACCAGAAGAAATGAAAAGGAAGGACACAGGTCTTGCGAACCAAAGAGACTGGGTTCAGGAGTCGGTTATGACCTGGGAAGGTATTAGCACCCCAGATCATCCGCCGTACCCGACGGGATCCACGCTTGCAAAGAAACTATTTCAAAGGGTGAAGGAATGAAAGCTACTGCAAAAAGAAAGACTGAAACTGGATAAAAGAAAAGAAAGGGGGAAAATGTAGGGAAGGTAAAAGAGTGTGCTTGAACAGGCCCTACCCCGCTGCCTACGTACCTCATCTAGACCTGAGGATCAGAGACGCCGTAGTTCCCCTAACTAGGGGTGGAAAATATTGCTTGTGAATTAAGGCTTGAACTGCCTATGTCAATGCTCAGGTGTTGCAGGCTCTAATGGCAAGTGCGTAACCGTCTTACAAAATGACAAGTAGGAGCAAGTTCGTGGACGGAGCGAAGGAGATGAGAAAAGAATTCCCGAAGGTAAGACTCTTATTGTTTGTTTGAATTTTTTTATGAGCTTTTTATTGGTGTGGCACAAGAGAATGAACTCAAGCTCTTTTCCATGGAATGTATACTTCTTACTACATTCCAAGATGGAATAATAAAACAAGCAAACCAAGTAAGGAGAACTTATCCAAGACTTGTTTCCAAAGCAAGGGCCTAAATTCATTGACTTGTTGAATTTATTAGGTGTTTTAGTGATTAAAATGAAGAAGTATTTTTTATGATTTTTCTTGATGAAGATGACCTCATGATCCGACTTGTGCATCATGCTAGACAAATGCACTATTTCAAGATGGAATGAATACATATGCCCCATGGAATAAGGCTATTACACAAGAGATCACTTCTTTCTTTATTAATGTTTTTTAGGTTTTGTTTTGAGATGAGAAGAGAAAGAACCAAAGGAGAAAAAAGGCAAAAGTCTAAAATGGGGAAAGACTAAAGTTGTCATGCAAAAGTGGTCCTAAGGTTAGTGAGGTTTCAACTGTCCTAAGAGAGAAGAAGAACCAAAGAGGAGCAAGAAGAAGAGGAGGAAAGAGCAACCAAGCAACTTACTCCTCTAAATGAGATAAGTGGCTCCTAAAGGGGGAAGAAAAGAGTTTCCTCACATGATGGCATAAGGCACATCAAACCACAAAGAGAAAACAACTTAAAAAGAAAAGAAGAAGAGATGAAATGTGGATAAACATGCACACTTCTCTTACCATGAGCCCCTGCAAGTGTTAGCAAAAATCCAGCATATGTTCATCAACAAAACTCATGGAAATGGCATGCTCAAAGCTCACATCAACAAAGATCATACAACATGCCCAATTGCGCATACAAGCATTTACGTGTCGAGAACATGAAGGCATGCATCAACCAGCAAGCAAATCAACCTAAGCAATCATATTCAATGATCATACAATGATCCATGGCAATTAAAACATGTAAGGGGATCAAACAAGCTCAAAATAGTTCAAAAAAGTCATTCTACTTCAGTGTTAACCGGTTAACCAAAGCGTTAATCGGTTAACCATGTCAAACCTGCAGCAATTTACACAGAAAAAGGATACGTTAACCGGTTAACACTATCAAAACAACAACAATTCCTGCATGAAAAATCAGCTCAAACCAGCTTATCCAAATAATTCCACCACAGACCAGTAATCAATTATGCATGAAATAAATGAATTAATTCACATTAGTTAACATCATTAAGCTCATGGACATTAGCACACGGATCCGGTTACAAATCAACCATCAATTCAAGCAACACAAGCAAATACACAAGCATATGGTGGATCTAACGCACAAGCATGTAAATAAGCTAAAACAGAGCTAGATCTGAATTAAACCAACCTACAAAGCCAAGGTACGCTTTGGTAATTGTTGTTTGAGCTGGAAATGAGAGATCTCGCAGAAAACTTTGAAGATCCGGTGCGAAGCTTCACACTCCATGCAAAATAAATGCAAGCAAAAGGGTCTTGGTGCAGAATTTTGGATCCAAAAGCACTTCTAATTCCCAAACCAGATCTGAATCACCAATTAAACCAGCAAAATGATGCAAAGGAGCTATGGATGGAGGTCTAGTTCCAAGATCTACACACCTTAAGGCAAGGTTATGTGATCTTCAAAGAGGAACTCTTAGTGAATTTGGAAAATGTGGGAGAGAAAATGAGAGAATAATGAGAGAGAAGAGTGAAAATTCAGAATGAAGAGTGAAAAAATAAGAGAATATTTTCTTGGTTTGGAGGGAAATGGATTAAATATGGTTTAGGTTTGGGTCCCAAAATTTAGGCTTGGGATCTAAAAAATATGGTTTGGTAATGTGATTATGATTTAGAAATGGAATTAGGCTTGGATTAATGATCTAGATCCTTCTCCATAATTCAAATGAATAAAAAATAAAAAAATTGGAAATTTGGAGCCAAAGCACATGCTGAAATTGCTGTTGGAATTCGAAATTCGCAGCCGTTAACCGGTTAACAAAAACGTTAACCGGTTAATGCAAGCCAATTTTGAATTCTCCATCCTTTTGGTGGGAAACCTCAAGAATAACCCGGCGCCAACCGTTTTGATCTGATTTTGATCCTCAATCCCTTTTAAGGCTTTAACCATGATATCATTCTTGTAACATGCCTTGTGAACTTTGAATTTCCTTGATGATTGATCATATGCCTTATGTTAGAACATGCAAGTGCTATGCTTCATCTTTCTATGCAAAAATGTTAAGGACATAACATGCTTATGATGATTATGATATGATGATGATGCTATACAGAAGAGGGCAAATTTGTGGTGTTACAGCTGCCCCTATTCAAGCAACTATTAATCTGAAAAGGACGGTAGCACGACTATCGACCGTTCAAGATAAACTGTGATTGAATACCAAGAAAACCTGAAATTTGCACTCTGCTAGAGAATGCAGAAATGGGAAATCAACCCAACCAAATGACGCTTTGGCGACTGAAGCAGGGACAAAGCAAACGAGCTCCTTCCAACCTGAGCTGTTACTTCGGATAGAAAAACCCAGACAAACGAGTCTCCTTTGAGCAATCCTGTTACGCCAGGAACTGGACATATGAGCCCTCTTCATACATTTTACCAAAACATATGACTTGAGACAGCGAATTTCCTTCGGATAAACCCGTTACGCCAGGACCGGTGATGCACTTAAGTCTGTGGGATAGACATGCATAATCAGGATAGACGAACCCTCCTCATATATTATCCGTGGATATATGGTCTAAGACAGACGAATCTTCTTTGAGAAAACCTGTTACGCCAGGTGCAACATTAGGATTGGACGAACCCTCTTCAAACATCTTGCGTAGATAAGTGGTCTCTGAGACAGACGAACCTCCTTCGGATAAACCTGTTACGCCAGGACCGGTAACCGTTTTGACGTTTAATCCCATCGTCAGGACTTCAAACCTCCTCAACACAGACAAGTATCAGATGATCATCAAGAGAACACAGACGAGTGCCATAAGTCAATGATACAAACGAATATCAGACGATGATCTAAGAAACACAGACGAGCGCTTCAGGCGATGATACAGACGAATACCAACCACTGATATAGACGAATACCAGAGATCCAACACAGACGAGCATTTGGAGTAGCAATACATACGAGTACCAAAGATCCAATACAGACGAGCATTATGAGTGATTATCAAATCAGTACATATGGATATAAGCTAACACAGACGAGTGCGAGGGAATGCAAACAAGCAACAAGCAGATATCAAACACAGACGAGTGTTGGGGAAAACATACGAGCAACAAATGCCCAGTAAGAAACATAACTCTGTCGGGGAGAATCAAACGAAGAATATTTCACAAACGAGCGAGTGTCGGGAATGCAGACGAACATCAAACAAATTGTAAACACATACAAGTGCTGAGGAGTGCAGACGAGCAACAACAAAGTGTGAACACAGCCGAGTGCTAGGGATGCAGACGAGCATCAAACAAATATCAAACACAAACGAGTACTAGAGAATGCATACAAGCAACAAACATCTACCACACACAGGCGACTGCTGGGGAAAGCATACGAGCATCAAATGAGTACCAAACACCAACGAATGTTAAGGGGATGCAGACGAGCAATATCAAACATCAAACACAGACGAGTGCCAGGAATGCGGACGAGCAATGAACAAAGTGCCCTGATTGGCAACAACAATCACGATTCTGCAGGGGAGCCTGGTCAAGAGGCTCTGGCACCTATCTCTGGTTGGGGAGATGAATAACTGCTTATGTCATCACCATAGCCAAAAAATAAATTGGCGACTTCTCTGGGGAATACTTCAACGATGGGAGCAAGTCCCCAAACATGAACTCTACGGGGATAACCATCTTCAGGCTCGGCTGAGGAAGAAGCTTGGTCAAGACTCCGGCTGGGGAGAGAATTCTGAAAATTTCAACTCTGTGGAGAAATCAGGCGCACATCTACTCGCAGGGAAGGACTTCACTTGTGGAAAGATGATCCGCTTGGGGAGGAAGGCCCTTCAATTAGCCTTGGAATTCCGCTGGGGAAATAATCAAGATCTCCTGGCAATACTTGGTCGAGGAATGAAACGTGAACCAATGTCGGCATTACTTTGTCCTATTGGCAAAAAATAAATTGGCGGACTCGCTGGGGATATTTCAATGATGGTTGCGTACCAATCATGAACTGCAAGGAAAAGACGATCTTCCGACTCGTCCGAGGGATACATGGTCAAACGACCTTTGCTAATGAAAGAGTTCTGGCAGCTACAACTCTGGGGAGAATTAGGCATTCAACTGCCTGTTGGGAATAGCCTATTCCGACATAAAGACTCCGCTCGGAAGTGAGAACTATTCAAATGGATTTTTGAAGTTCTGTTGGAGATACCACCCTACTCTGACTCAGCTGGGGATCATGCCTTTCTGCTATACCGGGGATAACCAGGTCTTTCTGTGAAGAACAAACTCCACTTGAGGAGGACACCATCTTTGATTAGATTTGAAATTCTGCTAGGGATTCCAATTTCCATAGCTCAGCTGGGGAACATTCTTTGCTTGGGGAAATGCAACATCTCCATGCAAAACCTGTAACAACAATATACACACAGGTACCTCGGGGATTCACATGGTATGATCTGTTCATCCATTGTCACCCGACACCCAAAGGTAATTTTAACTGTTTCCCTGAAATGTCAATTTATTTCCAGAAAAATCAACATGTTTCATATGGAATGCTCTTTTTTGCCAAAAATTCAGGACATTTTTGCAAACAAAGTAAACACAACACCATGACTTTTGACTGAATATTCATTCATTGAATGACCCCTGAATAGGCAAAGTTTTACATCAGGAAGTAACTACCTGGAAAGAGGTAGCTACCATAAAATTAAGAAACAAAACTATCCTAATGGCAATGTACACGTCATTCCAATGAGTTTCCTTCCATCTATGACCAGCGTGTCTTTAATACTTTCTGTTCTTGCCTTTGCTTTCTAAAGAAAATGAGGGGACTGATTCCTATCCTTCTGATATTGTCAGACTGCATGAAACGATGATTTGGTTCAGATTACCCGGGTCGCAGTTGTTCGCTTATTCCCTTGTTTTGCGTGGATCGCCCTTTCGGGTTTTCAATCCATCGAGATACCCTTTTTTGCCTGAGCTGTCCGATGTGGCTTTTCAACTCAGCGGGTGTACACATTTTTTTATTTTCCCTAATTTTTGCCCGAGCTTTTTATTCTGTTTTTAGCTCGCCGGGATGCCCTTTTCTTGCCTGGACTTTAATTCTATTTTTGTGTCCAATGGGTCTTTTTATGCGAAGTATTTTTTAACTGCGTCCGAGTTAACAGGAGACTGGAAATCTTCTCCATCCTTAGTAGTAAGCATCAGCGCCCCACCTGAGAAAACTTTCTTTACTATGAATGGGCCTTCGTTAGTCGAATGCTCGCTTCATTCTCCTCTGATAAAGCTGACCATGATAAATAGCCGCTAATCTCTTTTCCTCAATTAGACACAACTGATTATATCGGGCACGTACCCACTCAGCCTCATCAAGCTTCACGTCCATCATCACACACAATGAAGGGAATTTCTACCTCAACAGGAAATACTGCCTCCATGCCATATACCAAGGAAAAAGGAGTTGCCCCGGTTGATGTCCTGACTGACGTTCGGTACCCATGCAGTGCAAATGGTAACATCTCATGCCAATCTTTGTAAGTGACAACCATCTTCTGCACAATCTTCTTAATATTCTTGTTAGCTGCCTCTACCGCGCCATTCATCTTTGGCCGGTAAGGATAATAATTGTGATGTTGAATCTTGAAGTCTCGGCACAGCTCTGCCATCATCTTGTTGTTTAAATTGGAACCATTATCAGTAATGATTCGCTCAGGCACTCCGTATCGGCAAATGATGTCTCTTTTCAGAAACCTGGCTACCACTTGGCGAGTGACATTGGCATAAAATGCTGCTTCAACCCATTTGGTGAAGTAATTAATTGCAACCAGGATGAAACGATGACCATTCGAAGCAGTGAGCTCTATCTTCCCGATCATGTCAAGGCCCCACATAGAAAAAGGCCAAGGAGATGACATGACCTTGAGCGGGCTAGGAGGAACATGCACCTTGTCTGCATATATCTGGCATTTGTGGCACTTACGGGCGTACGAACAACACTCTGCATCCATTGTTAGCCAATAGTACCCTGATCTCAATAACTTCTTAGCCATTGCATGCCCTCCTGCATGAGTACCGAAGGATCCCTTGTGGACTTCCTGCATTAACAGGTCTGCTTCGTGTCTATCCACGCATCTGAGCAAGACCATGTCAAAGTTCCTCTTATACAAAACCCCATCTGCATTCAAGAAGAAGCTAGCAGCAAGTCGTCTCAAGGCTTTCTTGTCATTGGATGATGCCCCAGCTGGGTATTCTTGTTTTTCCAGGAAAAGCTTAATATCAAAGTACCAAGGTTTCTCATCAGACATTGCGTCTACAGAGAAAGCATAAGCTGGTGCGTCAAGCCTGTAAATGTCAATCCTGGGCACATAGTTCCAACATAAAACTTTGATGGACGAAGAAAGAGTATCCAATGCATCGGCAAATTGATTCTCATCTCGTGGTATGTACTAAAGCTTAACCATTGTGAAGAACGTCAACAGTCTTCTGGCATAATCCCTATAAGGAATTAAGTGTTCTTGATGTGTATACCACTTCCCGGTAATCTGATTGATAATGAGGGCTGAATCTCTGAATATATCGAGGGTGTTAATCCGAAGATTAATAGCCTTCTCTATTCCCATTATGCATGCCTCGTATTCCGCTTCATTGTTGGTGCAGCCAAAAGTAATTCTGGCAGCGAAGGGAAAGTGAACACCTTCGGGAGTGATAAGAACAACACCAACTCCACGTCCGTTGTTATTGACTGCCCCATCAAACATCAACTTCCATTTGGATTCAGGGTCAGGCCCCTTCTCCGGAAGTGGTTCCTCGCAATCTCTTGCCTTGAGGTACACGATGTCCTCATTAGGGAAATCAAACTTCATCGGCAGATAGTCGTCTTCAAGCGGCTGCTGTGCAAGATAATCTGACAATACACTTCCCTGATAGCTTTATGGGAAGTATATTGTATGTCATACTCTGTTAAGATCATTTGCCACCTTGCCACCCTTCCGGTTAATGCTGGTTTCTCGAAAATATACTTGACGAGGTCCATTTTTGAGATTAGCAATGTGGTGTGGGTTAACATGTACTGTCTCAGTCGGCGGGAAGCCCATACCAAAACGCAGCAAGTTTTCTCGAGCAGTGAGTAACGGGATTCACAGTCGGTAAACTTTTTGCTAAGGTAGTAAATAGCATGCTCTTTTCGACCAGACTCGTCATGTTGGCCTAGAACACACCCCATCGATCCTTCTAACACAATCAAGTACATGATAAGTGGCTGTCCTAGAACTAGAGGCATTAGGATCGGAGGCTCCTGCAAATACTCTTTTATCTTTTCGAAGGCTCTTTGACAATCCTCATTCCACCTGACCGTTTGCTCTTTTCTTAACAATTTGAATATTGGCTCGCATGTGGCAGTTAGATGAGATATAAACCGAGAAATGTAGTTCAACCTCCCTAAAAACCCACACACTTTTTTTTTGTTTTCGGTGCAGGCATGTCTTGTATTTGTCGCTCCCACCTGATAACACAGGGCCAAGAGGGGTACAGACGCGAACGGTCGGAGAAAGAGAGAACATAAGGGTGAACTAAAAAGAGTCGCTAGCTAGGCATTTTTATCCCGAAGGAAAGGTAATGCTGCATAGACCTAAGAAAAGATATGGATAAGACGGTTGTGAACAAGAGAAACTGAGAAAGGGGGTTGGTTACAACCTGGGAAGGTATTAGCACCCAGATTGTCCGTCGTACTCGACGGGATCCACGCTTGAAAGATTTGTGTTTAAAAGGGGTAGTGTCAGTGCTATTTTGTATGCAAAAGCTGGAAAAGAATGCAAGTGTTAGTGCAAGAAAGAATGTGAAGTGAAATAAAAGAGTGTCAGTATAAGGAAAGAATGCAAAGCCCAAGACTATGAGGCTTAAAGAATAATGCTGGAAGAGGGGTAATGAGAATACCTTAAGTATGAAGTAAACACCTCACACTTAATCACCATGATGTAGGATTAAGATCATTAACCTACTTGCATTTATTTAGATGTTTTTGTTGATTTTGTTTAGTGTTAAGTAATGAGTTTAAGCCATAATCAAGGATTTAATGAACTCATTACACCATCCTAATAGAAGGATAATAGATGAGAACATTTAAGCTGAGGAAGGCTCCTCAACTTAATCCATGATTAGGGATTAACCTCATGACAAAACAAAGCCTTTATTGAAGTGGATTTTAGTTAATGGTAAGATTAAGAAATGGATTTTATGGTTTGTAAGACAACTTGAGGGGGACTTGTCCATTAACACTAGGGTTAGTCCTTCTTAACCAATTAAGGAAGAATTAGAACCCTAATGCAAGGCCCAGGTTACAAGCTTGATGTCTTAGTGATTATTAGATGAATTGATTAAAGGATTAAACACATTAAGGGTTTAACACTTAGGATTAAAGTTATACACTCCATCCTAATAGAAGGATAAAGGCATAACCTTAATCACAAAGCCTTAAAACCTTTAAGGTTTAGTCCTTGATTAAGAGATGAGAAGAGAAGACACAAAGATGACACAAAGGTAAAACTAATGGGGGGACTAATCAAACCCTAATTGTGATCATGCTTGGGTATTCCTAGGGTTTATGAGGCTTGCAAGAGATCTTCAAGGAAAAGCCACCAAGGAAGAAGTAGGATGGAAGGAAAAGAAGCAACAAGAAGCAAAACAACTTACTTCACTTAAGAAGATAAGTTGCTTGAAGAAAGAAAGAGGAGAAGGAGTATGAATGAGCAAGCTCACTCAAATACAAAAGTAAAATGCAGCAATGATGCATAAAAGAGATGAGAAGAGGTTATGAGAAGTGAAGGCAAATTCACTTCTCAAACACTTACCACCTGAAAAGTTAGCAACAAGAAATGAAATGAAATGAAAATGAGATGAAATGCAAAGATGAAAACCAAAGTCAGAAGCATATTCATGATGCAAATGATGCTATTGGATGATGCAAAAGCATACCAAGAGATGTGGATGATCATACAAGCAATGAATATGCAAATGAGACATGAAAGGAAGCATGAAAGTTCATGAAAACTTATGAAATGCAATGGATGCATAACATGGCAAATGGATGATGCAATGATCAAACATGATTTCAATATGTCCTAAGATGTCTTACATGTCATGTGGATGCACAAAATGTCATGGCAAGTTCATGTATGCAAGCATATAAAGAATGAATGCAGATGAAGGTAAAGATTAGGGTTTATGTACAAGATGCAATGCAAAATTCAAAATCAGAAGCAAATGACATGATAAAAAAAATTGAAAATGGGATCAAAGGTACCCTAAACCTATACAAGTTCACTACCAAAAGGGGAAGGTCAGAAGCTAAACCCTAAAGGACTTATGAATTTTCTAAGTTTGCTAGGGTTTTAAGGTACCTCACAAAGAAAAATGCAAAAAAAAATTAAAAATTAAAGATAAATTCATGCCAATTTTATCCTAGAAACTATATGATATGTGGGATGAAATTCAAAAATAATCATTATCAAACCCTTCATGGTTAGGCAGAAAAGATTTTTCTAAGTTAGGGTCAAAATATTGATTTTTAAGAACCCTAAATCCAAAGAAAGATGTCAAGATAGATCAAGAACCAAAAAGAAATTTGTATGAATGGTTTGATAATGTCTCTAAATGTGTCAAGATGCAATGTGATTTTTTTGGTGATTTTTAGAAACCTAAATGATATTTTAATTAATTAATTTCCATTAATTAATTAAAATAAACATTTAAATATTTTAAAAATGATTTTTTAACGCAAAAAAATAAAAATAAAAATGTTTTTTGTTTGAGAAAAATATTTGAATTAAAAATGCAAAAGGAAAATATTTTTGGAAATTTCTAGGTATTTTAAATAAATTATGCAAAACAAATGATAAAAAATGAAATAAAAACTAAATTAATGAAAGGTAGGCTGATCCAAGGGTTCAGATTCAAATCTGAGGGGGAAGTGTTGACCAGCGCGCAAATGAGTGGCTGAGATTCAAACTGAGTAAATCCTATTTAATTAATTAATTAATCCTGATTAAATTAGAATTAGGGTTTAATGAACAATCTGGGCCATTCAAACGTGCAGGGAAGCTGGATCCTACGACCAATATTTAAACTAACCCTAATTAATGAGGTTTTTCCCTAATTACTTTCAGGTCACCGGAGAAGAGCTCCGATCATCTTCTCCGGTGACATTCTCCCCTGAAAAATCTCAACTCACTCCCCAGGCCATTTCTGGAGCTCTAAAGCTCCAGATTTGTTCCTCTCACCTTCCTAAACCCATCCCTAACCTCAAACTCCATTTCTTTTCACTCACGACCAAGATTCGAATCAAAATGCAAAAATGGCAGAAATTTCAGAACAACCATACAACTTCATTTCTCAACCATTTTCAAAAATAAAAGGTTCAGTGTGTTCAGGGAAGCAAGCTTAAGCATTTAGAAACTTAAAACAAGAGTTCTGGAAAAAATAAATTCCATGGCTACCTTAAACAAAGCTTTCAACCCAAGAGCTTTCTGGCTGTCTTCTTGCCTCCAATCACCTCCAATGATCTTCCTCAAGAGTTTGCAATGCTTGGTTGGAGTTTATATGGCCTCTATGTGAAGTTTGCTGAAGCTCAGGTCAAGGATGGTGAAAATCGTATTTTGGATATGGGGTGTTTAAAGGCAAAATGAAGGGTGGGAAATGATCAGTGATGAATGTGGAGTTGAATGGTGGAAAAAGTTTGGAGTTTTGATGGCTGAGTTGTGTGTTTCGAAGAGAAATGCATAAGAGGGGATTTTGGTGAATGCTGAGTTATGGGAGGATTCAGGTTGTGTTATGAAATGGCTTGCTTGAGGTCCACATAACATGTTCTGATTGGGCAGAGAGTTGTTGTGGAGTAGTGTGATTGGTATGGCTCATTTTGAAAAAAGTCAAGAAAGTTGTACTTGGAGGTATGGGCTCATGGAAGGTTGAGGACAAGGGGGTGTCTGGCGCAGCTTGATTCATGGGCAGCCATGGAATTCAGATTGAAGCAAAATGTCAAGTGGAATGAAATTTGTGGGTGGTTTTGCAAATTGTGAAGGTTTTGGCCCCTTTTGAAATACTTGATGATCAAGGCATGAAACTTGAGATTTCTTTGGGCAATTCTGAATTATAGATCATGTATGATGTTTGTGTAATGGTTAGAAGTCATTTTGAGGTCACAAATTGGTTTGACAAGAGTTTTTGCAAGTTTCCCTCTTTGGTACATAAGTGAAATTTTGTGATTTTTCCCAACTTTGCAAGGACATAACTTGAGTTCTATGATGAATTAGATCAAGTTCTTGTACTTTTTGAAAAGGGAATGATCCAATCTACAACTTTCATGACCAAGAATTTTTCATTTGAAGTATTTTTGAATCAAAAAGAGGAGGTTGGAAAACTTTCCCAAAATGGCAAGTTTGCATTACAAGTCACTTTCCCAAAATGGCAACTTTGCAAATGGCTTGAAATTCTTCAATTTTGTGAACTTCTAACCTCTTCTAAGACCAAATAAATATCATATACACCCAAAATGATGGAGAAGACCCCTTTGGTTGGGTGATTGGGGGCCTCAGATGCCCTGATTTTGCACTGACTTATTCAAGAAGTCATCTATTGATCAGATGCCTTCCCCATTGAATTTCTTCATGAAAATTGGTATGCATGATCCTCATATCATATAGAGACCAATAGAAACAAGAATGACCAAAAAATTTGGAGTTATGGCCTCTGAAACCAAAACCCTAATTTTAGGTCATCTGTGCAGTTAAGCTTGGCTCTGCTTCCATGCCTCTCTCAGTTCTTGTGATTTTCTGACTTCCTTGATCTTGGGAGGATATAATATGATGCTTGAACATACATGGACCCTCTTGAGATGATTGATGACCTTTGGAGTGACTCAGATAGCTCAGGGATGGCTCAGATCACAAACCCTAGATGCAGATGACTTTGAACCAATGTAGTGAAGCAAAAATGTAACATGAGATGATATGATTGAACTTATGAAAATGAAAAGAAATCACAAGCCATGGTGAAATGAGTGAGGGAAAATTTGGAGTGTTTACAGCTTCCCCTATTCAAACATGAGTTAGCTGTGTAGGATGTAAGCAACGGGCTTAACAGACAAACAAGATAACTTGTGGTTGAATACCAAAGACAGTCCAAAATTTGCACTCACTGGTTACGAAGAAGAAAAGGGATATAGATTGTAAAAGGAAGTAAAATATGATTATAAAGTGCGGGCGACAGAGGACGACCGTCGAGCAGGGGACGACTGCTGGGGATGAAGCAATGACGGGGACGACTGACATGTTGGGGAAATAGAGGGATCATGATGGGGACGACCATTAGGTAAAGTAACAAAGTTTTCTGGGGATTAGAGGTAAAGGTACTGATGGGGACGACCATCAGGTTTGAAATAAATGATGAGGTACGGTCATCAAAGGTGAAGGACGATCACCTAGCAGGGGACGGTTACTCTGTTGGGGATAAGATGAGGGACGATCATCTAAGGTGAAGGACGATCACCTGGCAAGGTACGGTTGCCGAAGGTACCATGACATAGGACGAATGCCGAGTAGAAAAGGTCGACAATGGGGACGGCCATCAGATAAGCATGACGAAGGATGATCATCAAGAGGTTAAGGACGATCACCTAGCAGGGTACGGTCGCTCTCGGGGTTTATCATGACATAGGACGAATGTCAGATAGCAAGATCAACGACGGGGACAGCCATCGGATAAAATGATGAAGGACGATCATCAAAAAGGTGAAGGACGATCACCTGGCAGGGTACGACTGTCGGAAGTATCATGACATAGGACGAATGTCAGATATAAAGGAAATAATTTATTGGGATTCGCTGGGGACTCCTCTAGGGAAGGGTAGACACAGACGAGTGTCTAAATTCAAGAAAAAGGTATAAGTGTTTGACATTGTGTATGGATTAAAGATGCAGATGAGCATCCTTAAGACTATGATACAGACGAGTATCGGTAGAAACAAATGCTGACGCATGTTTAGAGATGATGGTACGGATGAGTACCAACTGGTTAACAAAGAACACAGACGAGTGTTGAATCTGTGGAGAGATACGTGGTGTATACAAGATACGGATGAGTATCTGTATGAGTAAAAAGTAAGCATGAGTGAGACACAAACGAGTGTTCAACTTTCTAGGGAGACTATGACACAGATGAGTATCATAAGAGAGAGTGTGTAAGTTATGACCTTATAAGTGTAAAAGATATCTGGTGATATGTGGGGATTAGATGACACGGACGGGTGTCGAAAGAATTGTATTATAAACAAGTGTTTGGCAACCATGCTGGGAAATGGTGGCACAGACGAGTGTCAAAGGAGTGTATAGATATCTGTTGTGGTTTATATATGCAGGGGAAAGATATGACACGGACGGGTGTCGAAGAAAGAGTATATATATGTATGAGTGCCAAGGGGATGCTTTGGCTTTCTACTGTTACTGTAAGTCTTTGTATATTGCTGATGGAATGTAGGTATATACAGGTGTTTGATTCAAAGCATGGCTTATGATTATGCAATATGTTTGATTTTTGCCGTAATGCTCCGTATTAGACGGAATGCTACGCTTTGGGGGGAAATATGATGCGAATGCTATGATTATGCAAAGATACTGATCCGGGATTCGGATCCCGTTGCGTTGAAGATCTCTGGCTGATCTGTTTTGAAAGAATGTCCCAGCTGGGGGAAAAGATCATTGGTAGATCTGATGAGATGTATGACTGCTTGGGAAAACAGGTCACTAATAGACCTATCTTAATAATGAGGAGCCCAACTGGGGTCTGTGGAAGCTTTTGTCACTTTTTTGTGAGATCTTCAGACATTGCTCTTCTGGATAGAGGTTGAGACTCTGCGGGGAGATGATTCCCTGCCTGACACTTGGCTGGGGAGGAGTGATCAATGAACGATCTTCCTAGAGATTTCTGTGGGGATCCTGCTGAGGATGATAAAATTAGTTGGGGAAATGAGCCCCTTCTGATGCTGTTTTTAGAAAGGGTGCTAGAGAAATGATGATTTGGCATCCTGCTGAGGAGAAGCTTTCATGCCCCGTGTTGCGCTTTGAATACCTGCAATCCTGTTATGACAAAGAAACGTACAAGTATCCCGAGGTATCCCCTACTGGATTCCATCATAGGAGTTTAGACACTCCCGGGAGAAAATCTATTTCCTATAAGCATGTAATTTAGAAAAGACACATTTGTATTTATGCAATCAATATTTTAAGGACATCAGACATTTTTTGCAAAATGAAAGTAAAATGTACGAGACTAAGTGTGACTAAAGATCTGCTTTTATTAATTGGTGTGCCCTGAATTGGAAAGTACAGTCAAAGAAACAGATCCCCTGAAATGAGGAGATTGTTACAAAGTTGAGAAATAAAAAGGTGCTGGCAATGTTGATGACGCTTCAGTGAGCTTCCCTTTCGCTATGACTCGTATGACTTTTGACGCTCTTCTCATCCTGCTATCTGAAGAAAGCTGATTCTGACCGATGCTCGAACCTTTCGAAGCTTGCCATGTTGTAGGTGATATAGACGAATTCAGAATGCAGTTGTTCGCTTATTCCCCTATTTTGCGTGGATCGCCCTTTCGGCTTTTCAATCCACCGGGATACCCATTTTTGCCCGAGCTGTCCAATGTGGCTTTTCAACTCAGCGGGTGTACATTTTTTTTTAATATTTATTTTCCCTTATTTTTGCCCGAGTCTTTTATTTTGTTTTTGACTCGCCGGGATGCCCTATTTTTGCCTGGACTTACCTTCTGTTTCTATGTCCAGCGGGTCATTTTACGCGAAGTATTTTTTTTAACTGCATCTGAATTCACAGGGGATAAGAAATCTTCACCATCCATAGTACTGAGCATCAGTGCTCCACCAGAGAAAACTTTCTTTACTATGAATGGACCATCGTAATTCGGAGTCCACTTGCCCCTATGGTCTGTATGAGGAGGAATGAGTCTTTTCAGCACAAGATCTCCTACTTGGTATTCTCGAAGCCTGGATTTCTGATCGAAGGCTTTCTTCATTCTTTTCTGATATAACTGCCCATGACAGATTGCAGCTAATCTCTTCTCTTCAATCAGATTCAGTTGTTCGTATCGGGATCAGACCCATTCTGCTTCATTCAGCTTAACATCCATTAGTACCCGCAAGGAGGGTAGTTCAACTTCGACAGGTAGGACTGCCTCCATACCATACACGAGCTGATATGGTGTTGCCCCAGTGGATGTTCTGATTGATGTACGGTACCCATGAAAGGAAAATGGTAGCATTTCATGCCAGTCTTTGTAGGTGATCACCATCTTCTGTACAATCTTCTTGATATTCTTGTTAGCTGCCTCTACAACGCCATTCATCTTTGGCCTGTAAGGAGAAGAATTGTGGTGTTGGATCTTGAAGTCCCGACATAGTTCTGCCATCATTTTATTGTTCAAGTTGGAACCATTATCAGTAATGATTCGCTCGGGCACTCCATATCGGCAGATGATGTCTCTCTTCAGGAATCGGGCTACCACTTGCCTGGTGACGTTTGCATATGAAGCTGCCTCAACCCACTTGGTAAAATAGTCAATGGCTACCAGGATGAATCTGTGGCCATTTGAAGCAGTCGGTTCAATCTTACCAATCATATCAATGCCCCACATGGAAAAAGGCCAGGGTGAAGACATCACATTCAAAGGATTCAGAGGCACATGCACTTTATCTGCATAAATCTGGCATTTATGGCATTTTCTGACATAAGCACAACAGTCTGCATCCATTGTGATCCAATAATAGCCTGATCTCAACAACTTTTTAGCCATTGCATGCCTTCCAGCATGGGTACCGAAAGATCCTTCATGCACCTCGTGCATCAACAAATCTGCCTCTGTCTTATCAACACATCTGAGGAGTACCATATCAAAGTTTCTCTTGTACAAGGAACCATCAGCATTCAGGAAGAAACTACCAGCTAGCCTTCTTAATGTCTTCTTGTCATTGGATGATGCCCCAGGTGGGTATTGTCGCTCCCACCAAATGACACCCGGTCAAATGGGGTACAGAAGCGAACGGTCGGCGAAAGGAGAGAGAACACACAAGGGTGAACTCAGAAGACAAGAGTCGCCAGCTAGGCATTTTTATCCCGGAGGAAAGGTAATGCTGCATAAACCTGAGAAAAGATGGATAAGACGGTCGCGAACCAGAGAGATTGAGAAAGGGGGTTGGTTACAACCTGGGAAGGTATTAGCACCCAGATTGTCCGCCGTACTCAATGGGATCCACGCTTAAAAGATTTGTGTTTTAAAGGGGTAGTGTCAGTGCAATTTGTGTATCAAAGCTGGAAAAGAATGCAAGTGTCAGTGTAAGAACAAGAGTAAGAAGCTCAAGACTATGAGCTTAAAGAATGATGCTGGAAGAGGGGGAATATACAGAGACTTTTGTTCGATAACCGTTAAGTTATGCCTACGTATCCTCTCGTGCAATGAGGAAGTCAGAACACCGTAGTTCGACTCAAAGAGACTGAAAGATAGATTGACTTGTGAGCTGCTTACTTGTCTAAGCTCAAGTGTATGACCTGTCTGGCTCAGGTGCAAACTGTCTTGCATTAGACGGAAGAAGCGAGTTCTCGTTTGTGAATGAATGAGATGAGAAAAGAATCCCGGAGGAGACGATTATTGTTTGTTTTTGATGTTTTCAATCTTTTATTGCTTTTTGTATTTGTCATAAGAAAATGAGCTTAAGCCTAAACCAAAGGGTTAGTAAACTCATCACATCCTCCCTCTGATTAGGGGTAATGAGAATACCTTAAGTATGAAGTAAGCACCTCACACTTAATCACCATGATGTAGGATGAAGATCATTAACCTACTTGTAGTTATTTAGGTGTTTTTGTTGTTTTTGTTTAGTGTTAAGTAATGAGATTAAGCCATAATCAAGGATTTAATGGACTCATTACACCATCCTAATAGAAGGATAATAGATGAGAACATTTAAGCTGAGGAAGACTCCTCTACTTAATCCATGATTAGGGATTAACCTCATGACAAAACAATGCCTTTATTAAAGTGGATTTTAGTTAATGATGAGATTAAGAAATGAATTTTATGGTTTGTAAGACAACTTGAGGAGGACTTGTCCATTAACACTAGGGTTAGTCCTTCTTAACCAATTGAGGAAGAATTAGAACCCTAATGCAAGGCCCAAGTTACAAGCTTGATGTCTCAATGATTATTAAGTGAATTGATTAAAGGGTTTAAACACATTAAGGGTTTAACACTTAGGATTAAAGTTATACACTCCATCCTAATAGAAGGATGCAGGCATAAGCTTAATCACAAAGCCTTAAAACCTTTAGGGTTTAGTCCCTGATTATGAGATGGGAAAAGAAGACTCAAAGATGACACAAAGGTAAAAGCTAAATGGGGGACTAATCAAACCCTAATTGTTATCATGCTTGGTTGTTCCTAGGGTTAATGAGGCTTAAGAGAGAAATAATCTTCAATGAGCCACCAAGGAGAGAAGCAGATGAAAGGAGAAAGGAGCAGAGAGAAGCAAGACAAACTTGCTTCACTTAAGAAGACAAGTTGCTTGAAGGAAGAAAGTGGGGGAGAGCATGAATGAGCAAGCTCACTCTAATACACAAGCTAAAATGCAGCCATGATGCAAGAGAGATGAGAAGAGATTGTGAGAAGTGAAGGCAAATTCACTTCTCAAAACAACTTACCACCTGAAAAGTTAGCAAAAGAAATGAAATGCAATGCAAATGAGATGAGATGTCATGATGCAAACCAAAGTCAGAAGCATAAACATGATGTTAATGATTCTAAGAGATGATGCAAACACATGTCAAGAGTTGTGGATGATCATACAAGGACGAGGATGCAAATGAAGCATGCTTTGAACCATAGAAGTTCATGAAAGTTTATGAAATGGAATGAACATATAACATGGCAAATGAAAAAATGCAATGATCATACATGATTCTAATATATCCTAAGATGTCTTATGAATCACGTGGATGCACAAAATGTCATGGCAAATTCTTTAATGCAAGCAAATGAGGGATGTATGCAAAGGAAGGCACAAATTAGGGTTTACATACAACATGCAATGCAAAAATTCAAAACCAGAATCAAATGACATGACAAAAAATTGAAAATGGGATCAAAGGAACCCTAACCCTACACAAGTTCACTGCCCAAAGGAGGGGACCTAACTCTTAAGCTAGTGCAAGTTATGAATTTCTCAAGTCAATTAGGGTTTTGGGACACCTCACAATGAAAAATACAAAACAAATTGAAAATGAAATATAAATTCAAACCAATTTTATCCTATAAACTACATGCTATGAAGGATGCAATGCAAAAAGAACCATCATCAAACTCTCAATGGTTAGGCAGAATGGATTTTTCAAAGTTTGAACAAAAATATTGCCTTTAAATGAATTTAATTCCAATGAAAATTGTCAAAATGCATCAAGTACCAAAAAGAAATTTGTTTTGAGAGTTTGATAATGTTTCTAAATGTTTTGAAATGCAATGTGAATTTTTTTGTGATTTTTAAATACTTAAATGCATTTTTAATTAATTAATTTTCATTAACTAATTAAAAGTAAACATTTAAATGATTTAAAAATAATTTTTAATGCAAAAAATAAAAATAAAAATATTTTTGGGTTCTGAAAATTAATGAAATGCTTGACAAAAATTTTCAGAATTTTTAAAAGTTTTTTACTATTTTAAATAATTCGTAGAAGTTTAATACAAAATAAATGAATAAAAAAATGAAATTATGAGAAGTATGCAAGATCCATGGCTGAGATTTAAATGGTTTTGGAGGGAGTTGACTGGCGCCAGATCCATTGGCCCAGATTCAAACTGGCTGAAATTAAAATTAAACCTAATTAATTATGTTAATGACGTGGATTAGGGCTTAATGGGGTGATCTAAGCCACACAAACGCGCGGGAGTCAACACAAGTCAAACAGATCTATGGCTCATATTCAAACTGAGCCCTAAACATCATTAATGCGCTAATGACTTTCAGGTGGCCGGAAATGACCTCCGGTCATCTTCTCCGGCCACACCTCTCCCTGAAAATTGCTATCTTCTTCCACAGGCCTCTAAAATCCAATCCCTCTGCCCAAAAATGATCCCCATACATCATACATTAAGAATCAACAAACAAACAACATTTAAAACACATCAAAAGTGAGAATCGAATCAAAACAGTTTTAGGTCAAAAAATTTCATAACATGAATACATACTCATTTCTCAACCATTTTCAAAATAAAACACATCAACATGATCAAGTAAGCATAAAGAATCATTTAGTAACTTAAAAACAAGTTTCTGGAAAAATTGTTCTTGAGCTCACCTGAACTGGAGCTTTGATCTTTGGAACTTTCTGGCTGCTTCTTTGGTCCAAGATGCCTTTAATGAACCCCCTGAGAAGCTTGCAATGCTTGGTTGGGGTTTAATGTGGCTGGTTTAAGAGTTTGATGAAGTTCTGTTAAAGGGAAGTGAAAAATCGTGTTTCTGTTTGTGGGCTTTTCAGGGCAAATTGATGGTTGGGAAATGATCAGAGGATCATGGTGAATGGTTTTGTGAAGTTTGTTTTGATGTTTGAAGCCTGTGTATTGAGATTCGAAGCAAAATGCATAAGAGGAGAGTTTTTGGGATGCTGACTTGTGGGAGAGATCAGGCTGTGTTGTGTATTGTGTTGAGTTCCTTTTGGTACATGTATCAAGGTTGGATAGGTCAGAGAGTTGTTGCTGGCCTAGCTTGATTGGTATGGGCCATTTTGCATAAAGTCAACTTTTTGTGTAAGAGAAGGTATGGGCTATTTCAGTCAAGGTACAAGGGCATGTCTGCTGCAGCTTGAATCAAGGTTGTCCATGGAAATGAATTTGAAGCAATGCAGCAAGTGGATTAGGGTTTATGTGAGTTTTTGCAATTTCACAAAGTTTTGGCCCTTTTGAAGTTTCTTAAAGATCAAGGCATGAAAATGAACAATTCTTTGGTGCATTCTGATTTTTAGGTCATGGTTCATGTTTGTGTAATGCATAGAAGTCCATTTGAAGTCAAATTTTGCCTTGGCATGAGGTTCTGCAACTTTGTCTCTTTGGTGTAAAACTTGAAATTATGTGATTTTGTCCAACTTTGACAAGCCATAACTTTTGATCCAAAATGAATTAGAATGAGTTCTTGTACTTTTTGAAAATGGGAAGATCCATTCTACAACTTTCATGACCAAAGTTTTCTCATTTGAAGCATTTTTGAATCAATTTGAGGAGGTTGAAAAACTTTCCCAAAATGGCAAGTTTTCATTACAAGTCACTTTCCCAAAAAGGCAATTTTGCAAATGGCTTGGAATTCTTCAATTTTGTGAACTTCTAACATCTTCTATGACCAAATAAAGATCATACACATTTAAAATGATGGAGAATACCCTTTGGTTGGGTCATTGGGGGCCTCAGATGCCCTGATTTTTCCCTGACTTGCTCAAGAAGTCATCTCTTGATCAGATGCCTTCCCCATTGAATTTCTTCATGAAAATTGATATGCATGATCCTCATATCATATATAGATAAATAGAAACAAGAATGACCAAAAAAATTGGAGTAATGGCCTTTGAAACCAAAACCCTAATTTTAGGTCATCTGTGCAGTTAAACTTGGCTCTGCTTCCATGCCTTTTTCAGTTCTTGTGATTCTTTGACTTCCTTGACCTTGTGAGGATATAATATGATGCTTGAACATACATGGACCCCCTTGAAGTGATTGATGACCTTTGGAGTGACTCAAGTGGCTCAGGGATGGCTCAGATCACAAACCCTAGATGCAGATGACTTTGAATCAATGCAGTGAAGCAAAAATGCAAGATGAGATGATGTGACTGAATTTATGCAAATGAAACGATCATAAGCCATGTTGAAATGGGTGAGGGAAAATTTGGGGTGTTTACATGTATGTTTGACCCTCTAAGAAGCATTTTATGTCATGGAACCAAGGCTTATCATCTTTAGCAAGGTCTGCTGAGAATACATATGCTGGTCTGTCAAGCCTGGACACTGAAATCCGAGGCACAAAGTTGGCAGCTTGAACCTTGATCATGGATGAAATGCTAGCAAGAGCATCTGCAAACTGATCTTCATCTCGAGGGATATACTCAAGCTTGACTGTGGTGAAGAATGTCAGTAATCTCCTCGTATAGTCACAGTAGGGAATAAGATGCTCTTGGTGAGTGTACCATTTGCCGTTGGTCTGATTGATTACTAGAGCTGAATCTCCGAATACAGTTAGAGTCTTGATCCTGAGGTCAATGGCTTCCTCAAGTCCCATGATACAAGCTTCGTATTCAGCTTCATTGTTAGTGCAGTTAAAAGTGAGTTTTGCCGAGAAAGGCATGTGAACTCCCTTAGGTGTAATGAGTACTGCACCAACACCACGACCATTCATATTAACAGCCCCATCAAACGTCATAGTCCATTCTTCTTCTGGGTCGGGCCCTTCAGTGTGAATAGGCCCTTCATGATCTTTTGCTTTTATGAACATGATGTCTTCATCATGGAAGTCAAATCTCATTGGCTGGTAATCATCAATGAGTTGCTCAGCAAGATAATCAGACAATACACTGCCTTTGATGGCTTTTTGAGATGTGTACTGAATGTCATATTTTGTGAGAATCATTTGCCATCTTGCAACCCGTCCGGTAAGTGCTGGCTTCTCGAATATGTACTTAATTGGGTCCATCTTGGAGATCAATAAAGTAGTGTGGGTCAACATATACTGTCTCAGTCGGCGAGAAGCCCATGCTAAAGCACATCAAGTTTTCTCGAGCAGTGAATAACGTTGTTCACAGTCGGTAAACTTTTTGCTTAGGTAGTATATTGCATACTCTTTTCGACCAGACTTGTCATGCTGGCCCAGCACACACCCCATTGACTCTTCTAATACTGTCAAGTACATTATTAGAGGTCTTCCTTCAACTGGAGGCATAAGGATTGGAGGCTCTTGTAGGTATTCCTTGATTTTGTCAAAAGCCCTTTGGCAGTCTTCATTCCACCTGACCGTTTGTTCTTTTCTTAACAGCTTGAATAAGGGTTCACAGGTTGCTGTAAGGTGAGATATGAACCTTGAAATGTAGTTCAATCTAACTAGAAACCCCCGAACTTCTTTTTCAGTTTTTGGTGCAGGCATTTCTTGAATGGCTTTGACTTTGTCAGGGTCAACTTCAATTTCCTTCTCACTTACAATAAATCCCAGCAGCTTACCGGATTGCACCCCGAATGTGCATTTGTTGGGGTTTAACTTCAACTGGTATTTCCTCAGACGCTTGAATAGCTTCAACAGATTCACCAGGTGGTCTTCTTCTGTGAGGGACTTGGCAATCATGTCATCCACATAACATTCAATTTCTTTGTGGATCATGTCGTGGAATAATGTTACCATAGCCCGTTGATAAGTGGCACCAGCATTCTTCAGTCCGAATGGCATTACCTTATAGCAGAATGTGCCCCATGGTGTGATGAAAGTTGTCTTCTCCATGTCTTCAGGTGACATCTTGATCTGATTATATCCTGAAAATCCATCCATGAAGGAGAATACCGAGAACTGAGCCGTATTGTCGACCAATACATCAATGTGAGGTAATGGGAAGTCATCTTTCGGGCTGGCTCTGTTCAGGTCCCGGTAGTCCACACACATCCTCACCTTGCCATCCTTCTTAGGCACATGTACAATGTTAGCAACCCACGGCGGGTAACTAGTCACAGCAAGGAACCCGGCGTCCCACTGTTTTTGTACCTCTTCTTTTATCTTCATAGCCATATCTGGACGAGTACGGCGCAACTTCTGTTTCACTGGCGGACAACCTTCTTTCAGAGGCAGCTTGTGCATAACAATGTCGGTGTCTAACCCTGACATATCCTGATAAGACCAAGCAAAAACATCCACATACTCCCGAAGCATGTCAATAAGTTGCTCTTTCACTGAATCTTGCAGGCAGACCCCGATTTTAACTTCTTTCAAGTCTTCTTCTGCACCAAGATTAACCGTCTCAACTTCCTCCTGATGAGGAGTGATAACCTTCTCCTCTTGTCTCAACAACCTGGCTAACTCCTTAGGTAGCTCATAATCTTCTTCAACCCCTTCATCGGCTTGATTAATCGGATTGTCAAAGTCATACAAAGTCATAGCGGTGTTGTTGTCGGTGCAGTTTGGAAGGCACTCTTTGCAAGGGTTTATATTTGTTCATTTTAGTGATAAGTTTTATCTTGTTTAGAAAAAAGGAAAATGAAGTTATTTATTTTGAAAAACATTGCCATTTTATTTTTGTACAAAAAATGAAAAATGAAAAACAGTGAGCGGGAAAGAAAAGACTCATTTGCAAAAGATGTCCTGATATTCATTAGTTGATCGTTTGCACAAAATACAAGATGGCCCGATTACAAAATGAGCCCTGACATCTTGGGCAAGATGCAGGACTTGATGCATGCTTTAAAGACATGAAATAATAATTACTCTGCAGGAGTAACTCTTATAATTTCCTGGGAAGACCAATTTGAGACTTGGTTCCTCGGGATCCTTGGACGTATCCAACTTTCTAGGTTGCGCTCGTCTTCTGACTCATCTTCCAAGCTATTCACAACATCCGGGGTGAGCATCCCCCCACTGACAAACTTGGGCTCCGTTGCAGCCTCTAGTTGATCTTGTCGAGTTGGTCTGTAACCCAACCCGAATCGGTCTTCTTTCTTTTCTACCGGCAGCAGCTTGCCCCAGCCTTGAGCGGTACCTTCCTCAACAACCTTCCGGGCTTGTTGATATGATGTGATGGAAGTCCCAGACACAGCAGATGCTTCGTTAATATTAAGGGCCTCAAACCCTTGACTCATGGTTTCATGGATCTCCCCATCCATTTCAATGTATTTGAAAGTAGCCAGCTGGCTAACGAAGATATCCTCTTCCCCATAAATGGTAATGACTTGGCCCTCCCACTCAAATTTTAACTTCTTGTGAAGGGTTGACGTCACGGCGCCAGCGGCGTGTATCCACGGTCTACCCAATAGACAGCTGTAGGCAGGCTGTATATCCATCACAAAGAAGGTCGTTTTGAAAACCTGTGGGCCAATCATTATTGGCAACTCTATCTCTCCCAGAACCGATCTTTTAGAACCTTCAAAGGCTCTCAGTACCAAGTTGCTTGGGCGTAGTGCCAACCCATCATACTCCAGCTTCACAAGGGCTTTCTTGGGTAGGACATTGAGTGATGACCCCGTGTCCACCAATACGTGAGAAAGAACTGCACCCTTACACTCCAAGGTAATGTGCAGAGCCTTGTTGTGATTGTGACCTTCCGTTGTCAGATCAGCGTTGGTAAATTCTAGTCCATGACTAGCGTTGACATTTCCAACCACAGCCTCTAACTGATTGACAGTAATCTCCTCCGGCACATAAGCTGCGTGCAGGACCTTTAATAGTGCGTTCCGATGAGCCTCGGAGCACATTAGCAATGATAGTATGGAGATTTTGGAAGGTGTTTGGTGAAGCTGGTCCACCACCTTATAATCACTCTTCTTGATTATCCGCATGAATTCATCAACCTCTTGATCAAAAGGAGTCTTCAAAGTTTCTTTAGCAACCAGTTCTTCTTGCACCACGTTCTTCCCTTTTGCCTTAGCAGCAGCTTCTGCTTTAGCAATGGGTCTTGGTATTTGCGAGGCAAAGAGACGTCCGCTTCTAGTGAAGCCTCCGCCTCCCCCCACATTGTCTATCTGAGGTGAAGAAGTTGATGAATCTAAAGTGATTTTCTGCCCCTCGCAGTATAGATCTGAGCCATAGTGCCAAGGAATGGCATTATGGCTTTCATAAGGAACTGGCCCAGGCACTGTGATAGTGACCGGACTGATAGCAGCTACAGAGGGGACCACAATGGTGTGTGGATCATAATATATGGTAACTGGAGTTCTGACAGGAGTAGCATTTTGTTGTGAGTTGTTGGAAGGAACATTTGCGAGATCGTAGTATATCGTAACCGTTGAGACGCTTTCATTAACTGTTGCTGATGTTGTAGACGGTACTGTTGACTGGACGGGTGTTGAAGTTGTAGCAGGAACTGTGATTGAATCTGTATCCGTTGAAGTGATTGATTGAATATTTGTTGGAGTTGTAGTAGAATCTGTTGGAACAATGGTTGCTGACGTTGTAGGAGTATTTGTGATTGTTGATGAAGGAATTGTTGGAGTTGTAGTCGCTGTTGTCGTAATCTGAAGAATGCCATCTCTAATGAGGCCATCTATGCCGTTTCTCAGCCTGTCACATCCATTAACATCAATGTTGCAATATCCACAGCCGACCTCACATCCGGGGAACACTTGGCATTCTAAAAGCTGAGCTTTGATTTCAACCAAGGGTGTTCGGATTTGTGCAACACTGTTGATTAATGTGGACGGTTTGCCTTCCTCAATAGCATTAATCCTAGGCCCGTTGTGACTAGGCATTGGATTTCTTGTAACGTTCAGAGGAGGTGCAAAATTGAGAGCTTTTGAGTCCACCAGATCCTGGACTTTCATCTGTAGGGCCCTGCACTTTTCAGTATTATGCCCCGGTGCGTTTGAGTGGAATACACACCTGGCATTTGCATCATAGTTCTTTGGCATATTGAGAGGATCTGGAGGTGCCAACGTCCTTAACTCAACGAGGTTGAGCTTTAGGAGTTTGTAAACACCCCAAATTTGCCCTCACCCATTCACACCATGGCTTGTGATCATTTCATATGCATAAACACAATCATACCATCTCATATCTCATTTTTGATTCACTGCATAGGTTTTAAGTCATCTGCACCTAGGGTTTGTGATCTGAGTAATTCAAGAGCCTCTTGAGCCACTCCAAAGGCCACCAATCACTTCAAAGGGGTCCATGTGTGTTCTTATATCATATTACATCCTCTCAAAGTCAAAAATGCAAAAGAATCACAAGAACTGGGATTGGTGTGGATGCAGAGCCAAGTTTGACTGCACAGTTGACCTAAAATTAGGGTTTTGGTTTCAGAGGCCATAACTCCAAATTTTTTGGTCATTCTTGTTTCCAATGGTCTCTATATGGTATAGGGAGTATGCATATCAATTTTCATGAAGAAATTCCATGGGGAAGTCATCTGATCAAGGGTTGACTTTCTGGACAAGTCAGTGCAAAATCAGGGCATCTGAGGCCCCCATTGACCCAACCAAGGAGTGATCTTCATCATTTTGAGTGTATATGATCTTTATTTGATCAAACAAGAAGTGTTGAAGTTCAGACTTCAGGATGTCACACCAGATGTTGTGACATTGTGTAAGTTAATGTAATAAGTTCAGTTTTTTTAAGATGTCCCAACAGATGTTGGGACATCTCGAACCTGATCCCAGAATTTCAGCTTTCCCCATCATTTTGAATGTGTATGATCTTTATTTGATCATAGAATCATACAAACACAATGCATGACCTGAAATTCAGTTTGGCCTAAGGAATTTCCCATTTCTATGCTTTGATTTTCAAGTGACCATAAATCATTTTTCATGAAAGTGCAAAGAGGGATTTCTTGCAAACTGATTCTCAAAGGTTTTGTTTGACCTCTAGCTGGTTTCAGAATTTGGCCATGACCTAATGAAGCATGCCTCACCAACAATTCAGCAAGACTTCTCACATTCACATAGCCAAAATCATGAAATGTCACAAGTGGGCAAGTTGCAAAAACTCCTTTAGCTCATGATCCAAATGCAGTAGCCTTTCATGAACGATCCAAGGGCCTCCCTTGAACTCAGCTGATGCAGTACAGGTTAGGAAACCATCTCTGACACAGCCCATGCTTCAAGTACACCAAACCATGACTTTTTGCAATTTCTCCCATGCTTTTGGAATAGTGATCAGCCACCTCTACAAACCTGCTCCATAGCCTACTCAAACATTATGGAACATAAAGCAAGCCATACACAAGCTGAATACACACATTGCAGCATACACAAAAAAACTGGTCTGAACCTTCTCCTCTTCAAAACTCTCTCCACAGCCTTCAAACATTAAAAAAAATTCCTTCACACACAAACCACAAATCATCCATAGAACAGATCCCACCCCTTACAATGATCTGAAACACAACACACAAGAACTGCATTTCCTGTTACACCAGAACTGAACCACAAAAAAACTAGCCACTTTCAGCCTCATTCAAGGTTTCCATTGGCCTCAAGGGGTTAAAGGGAGATCATTTGCACAAGAGGGAAGCTCTGAAAGCTCACTTTCGAAGGTCTCCAGCTCAGTACAGACGCGCCTTATTCTGTTTCATTCTTCCATAATTAATTCCAGGTAACTTTCCTTAATTTATTCAGTTTTGTTAGTCATTAATTCTGGTAGCAGGTCTGAGATGTCACAACATCTGTTGGGACATCCTGAAAAAACTGAGTTTATTTCATTAACTGATGCAATGTCCCAACATCTGGTGTGACATTCTGAATTAAGTTCATTTGCTTATGCTCTGTTTGATAATGTCACAACATCTGTTGGGACATCCTGAAAAAACTGAGTTTATTTCATTAACTGATGCAATGTCCCAACATCTGGTGTGACATTCTGAATTAAGTTCATTTGCTTATGCTCTGTTTGATAATGTCACAACATCTGTTGGGACATCCTGAAAAAAACTGAGTTTATTTCATTAACTGATGCAATGTCCCAACATCTGGTGTGACATTCTGAATTAAGTTCATTTGCTTATGCTCTGTTTGATAATGTCACAACATCTGTTGGGACATCCTGAAAAAACTGAGTTTATTTCATTAACTGATGCAATGTCCCAACATCTGGTGTGACATTCTGAATTAAGTTCATTTGCTTATGCTCTGTTTGATAATGTCACAACATCTGTTGGGACATCCTGAAAAAACTGAGTTTATTTCATTAACTGATGCAATGTCCCAACATCTGGTGTGACATTCTGAATTAAGTTCATTTGCTTATGCTCTGTTTGATAATGTCACAACATTTGTTGGGACATCCTGAAAAAAACTGAGTTTATTTCATTAACTGATGCAATGTCCCAACATCTGGTGTGACATTCTGAATTAAGTTCATTTGCTTATGCTCTGTTTGATAATGTCACAACATCTGTTGGGACATCCTGAAAAAACTGAGTTTATTTCATTAACTGATGCAATATCCCAACATCTGGTGTGACATTCTGAATTAAGTTCATTTGCTTATACTCTGTTTGAGATGTCCCAACATCTGTTGGGACATCCTGAAAAACTGAACTTATTTCACAAATCTTGACATGTGTTTGCATCATCTCTTAGCATCATTAACATCATGTAAATGCTTCTGGTTTTGATTTGCATCATGCCATTTCATTTCATTTTGCATTGCATTGCATTTCTTTTCTAACTTTTCAGGTGGTAAGTGGATTTGAGAAGTGCATTTGCCTTCACTTCTCATACTTTCTTCTCATCTCTTTTATGCATCTTTGCTGCATTTTTGTTTGTGTTTGAGTTTGAGCTTGCTCATTCTTCTTCCTCCCACTTTCTTTCTTCAAGTGACTTGACTTCTTGAATGAAGCAAGTCACTTTGCTTCTCTTGATCCTTTCATCTGCTTCCTGGTGGTTCCATTGAAGGCTTCTCTTGCAAACCTCACAAACCTTAGGAATAACCAAGTATGACAATGATTAGGGTTTTTGATTAGTCTCCCCTCTTAGTTTTTACCTTTGTGTCTCTTTTGAGTCTTCTCTTCTCATCTCATAATCAGGGACTAAACCCTAAAGGCTTTAAGGCTTTGTGATTAAGCTTATGCCTGCATCCTTCTATTGGGATGGAGTGTATAACTTTAATCCTAAGTGTTAAACCCTTAATGTGTTTAAATCTCTTAATCAATTCACCTAATAATCATCAAGACATCACACTTGTAACTTGGGCCTTGCATTAGGGTTCTAATTCTTCCTTAATTGGTTAAGAAGGACTAACCCTAGTGTTAATGGACAAGTCCCCCTCAAGTTGTCTTACAAACCCTAAAAATCACTTCATCATCATATCATTAAATAAAATCCACTTAATCAAAGGCTTGTTTTGTCATAAGTTTAATCCCTAATCATGGATTAAGTTGAGGAGCTTTCCTCAGCTTAAACATTCTCATCTATTATCCTTCTATTAGGATGGTGTAATGAGTCTGTTTAATCCTTGATTATGGCTTAACCTCATTACTCAACACTAAACAAAAACACCAAAAACATCTAAATAATCACAAGTAGGTTAATGATCTTAATCCTACGCCAAAGGTGATTAAGTGTGAGAATCTGACTTCACACTTAAGGTATCCTCATTACCCCTAATCAGAGGGAAGATGTGATGAGTTTACTAACCCAATGGTTTAGGCTTAAGCTCATTCACTTATGACAAACTTTCAAAAGCAATAAAAGACTGAAAACTCAAAACAAACAATAATCGTCTCCTCCGGGATTCTTTTCTCACCTCATTCACTCACAAACGAGAACTTGCTTCTTCCGTCTAATGCAAGACAGTTTGCATCTGTGCCAGACAGATCATACACTTGAGCATAGGCAAGTAAGCAGTTCATCAGTCAATTCACCTTTCAGTCTCTTTGGGTCGAACTACGGTGTTCTGACTTCCTCATTGCACGAGAGGATACGTAGGCATAACTTAACAGTTATCGAACAAAAGTCTCTGTATATTCCCCCTCTTTCCAGCTTCATTTTCTTAGCCTCATTATCATGAGCATTTCACTCTTGTCCTTACACTGACACATCATTTATACACTTTACACTTCCTTTACACTGACACATGTACATTTTCTTCTAGCCTCTTTATACACAAATTGCACTGACACTACCCCTTTAAAACACAAATCTTTCAAGCGTGGATCCCGTCGAGTACGGCGGACAATCTGGGTGCTAATACCTTCCCAGGTTGTAAACAACCCCCTTTCTCAGTCTCTCTGGTTCGCGACCGTCTTATCCATCTTTTCTAGGTCTATGCAGCATTGCCTTTCCTCCGGGATAAAAATGCCTAGCTGGCGACTCTATTCATCTCCAGTGAGTTCACTGCTGTGTGTTCTCATTGTCCCTCTCGTCGACCGTTCGCGTCTGTACCTTTATTTGGGCCAGTCCCATCTATCGGGAGCGAAAGAGTTGTGGCAAGAGTGCAGCATACGGCATTGGGATTGGGTCAATTACCCTGTTTGCTTGTGATGGCCTCTGTTGGAAGGGACACTGTTGTTGGTTGCTATTGCTGTTGTTGTACGACATTTGTTGCGGATAATGAGCTTGTTGTTGATATTGTGGTTGTTGTTGTTGAGGATATGATGATTGTTGTGGAATGGGAGCTGGGATGGTAACAGCTGCTACTGACCGGTGAGCATATTGAGGGCCTGCCCCTGCTCGTGTGAATGTAATTTGTTTCACCTGCCCTTCGGGGTCCCGCAAAAGGTTTTCTGGGATTGCTGGAGGAACTTGCACCACTGTCAGAGATTTTGCCCATCTTTAAGAGACTTTCAATCCTCCCTCCGGCTATGACCACATCAGCAAAACTGGTAGAGGAGAAAGCAGCCAGCCTATCAATATAAGTCCCTTGCAATGTGTTCATGAACATGTCAGCCATTTCTCTTTCTGACATGGGTGGCTGGACAGCAGTAGCAAGCTGTCTCCACCTCTGAGCATAATCCCGGAAGCTCTCCCTTGAAGACTGAGACATGCCCATTAGAAGAGTTCTATTGGGGGCCATGTCTAGGTTGTACTGATATTGTCGGATGAAGGCTTCGGCCAAATCTTTCCAACACCTTATGGTGGCCCTAGACAAATGTGAATACCATTCTCTCGAAGCTCCAGTCAGACTGTCCTCAAAGTAGAACATCCATAACTTTTCATCCATGGTATAAGCTTTGAGCCTTCCCAAGAAAGACTGCAGATGAGTGCGAGGACAGGAGGTACCATTGTATTTTTCAAAGCATGGGGGTTTGAATTTGTGGGGAATTCTCACCCCATCCACTAGTCCCATATCCATCACATCGAAACCCAAAGAATTCTGGGATTCCAAAGATCTTAACTTTTCAGCAATCTCATCTAATCTTCTGTCATATATCTCATCTCCTGCCCCAATGACAGTAAATTGTTCTCCCTGGGGATCCTCCTGCAGGATTTGGCCCCCAGTAGCATTACCTTGACCATTTCTTGGGATGTTAACTTCTGGATTCAGATGAGGTCCATACTCTGGTGGGTCAATACGAGGCTGGCCCCGTTCATTGTTGCTAGTTCCTCCTGTTCCAAGATGCGGTTCCTCAGGAGTTTGTCTTTCCACCAGCTCTCTCAACCTTTCTTGACTCTGGGCCAAGCCAGTCATCACTGTCATAAACTGAGACATCTGATTTCTCATCTCTACTCTCTCATTGGCCATCTGATTTCTGACCTCAGTCAGATCCTGCTGTACTTGTTCCATTTGAATGCTGGGAAGATTGTTATGAGTCGGGTACCGGTGCATGCGGTTGACAGGGAACACTCGGCGACAAGCAATGTTTCCTGAGATCACAACAAAGTTAGAAACAAAAATAATAACAAAACCTACAAAACAAAAACAAAGTTAGTATGCAATGCAGTATGCTTATTTGTTTTCCAAGGTATCCGGTTTGGTTCTTGGTTTTGACCTTTCCAGACCTCGAGGAAGATGCTTGATGTTGTTGAGAGAAAACCCAAATGAAAACAAACTAAAATATATTACAAATAGTGAACAATACATAGTTTGTTTTACAATACATGCCCATGGAGGGTCAAAATACAACAAAAGGAAAAGTACATCAAATGGAAACAAACAACAAGCAAAGAAATCAGACATCCAGTCCAAACTCATCTTCTTTGACCTCCTTCAGGAGTGCCTCAGCCACTGGACCAGCTGGGTGCTCTGTAATGGTCCTGATGAGGAGGTTCCTGGTAGCAATGGCAGTAGTCAGCTTCTTATGCCTGTCCTGGTCCTTTGATCTCTTCAATCCTGCTCTGAGCTTCAACTCTGATATCTCTTTCTGTGCAGCCAACATGGCTTCCTGCTGTTTCTTCTCATTGGCCTCTAGCTGTTCAATCTTGGCTTGAGTCTTCTGGTCTTCTTGTGTACGGGCTTCGGTGATCCTGACCCACCTAGCCTGAATTTCTTGCAGATAGTGCTCAGCCCTAGCTTTCTGAATCTTGGCCTCTTTACAGGCATTCTTCAATATCTGTTCCCCAGCCCTTGCTTTCCTTATGTAGTCTTCTGTCTTCTCAATTTTGTCAAGATGCTCCACCCTGAGCTTTTCCAATCTCTCAATGTCCAGACGACCATCACTTCTTTCCCAAAGAGTCTTCTTCAAGGCTTGAGATAGCTGCTCATTCCTTTCCTTCAAATTTTCAAATTCCTCCAGGCTAACTGTTGCTGCAGGCTGCACTGTGGATGGCCCAGGTATGTCTTCTAAGGTGAAAGGCATTCTGGTAATTTGAGCTCTAGTATGGGACCAGTCTGTGTACTGAGCTGAAGCAACATTGTTACATCTTCCAAGAATAGCTACCCCTTTTGTCTGGATGTTGTCCCAAGCCCAGGATGCTTGTTTGACAATAGCTGAATTAGGTTGCACCTCACAATATAGGGTCTCAGCTAAATCCTGTCCTTTGGGAGGGTGAACCAAGGCATATCCCAATTGTCTCTTAAACAGTAAAGGATTGTAGTTGATGTAACCCTTCACTCCTATCAAAGGCACATTTGGGTATTGTCCACAGCTGGTGATAATGTCCTTGCCTTTGCTGGTGGGGATTCAAGAAAGTATCTGACTTAGGCAGGTGTCTGAGCAGCCAGGTGTAAAACAAAGGAGCACAACATCTTACCAACTTCCCCCTTTGTTTCTCATTCCTCTGATGGATGGAATAGTAGAAATCTCCTAGCAATGTAGGTACTGGGTTCTTCAAAAGAAACAGATGGATGGCATTCTTGCTGACAAATTTAGGCTCATCTGCAGACAGTATAGCCCCATATATGCTGAGGGCTAACAGTGCACAGACTGCCCTCCACTCCCCCAATGAAGCCTTCAGGATGGCTTGAGAAATCAAAAAGTCCAAATGCAAACCAGGAATTCCAGCTTTGGTTGTCATACTTTGCTCAATCAGGGCAGGCTCCAAGTACAGTGCTTTTGCTATCTCTTCACTTCTAGGAGCAGTCATCTCTGGGTTGAAGGGAATCCCACCTCTGATAGGTACTCCAATCAATAAAGAAAACTCTTCCAGCAGAGGCCCTAACTGAAAGTCTGGAAAGGTGAAACATCTCAATGGAGGGTCATAAAACTGCAAGCATGTGTGGATCATGCTCCTCTGAGAAGGATCAAGGTCCATAACCATATCTAAGATACCTCCATAGTGCTCTCTAAATAGTGGGATGTGGTCAGGTGTGATAAGTGACTGAACCTGCCTGATACCAGTCAACACAGGCTCAAAAAAGTGGTATGATATGTTGCTTTTCCTGGGAGTAGCCATGAATGCTGTTGAAGAAGCTGAAGATAAGTGCTGATGAAGATCACAAACTGAGATGCTGAAGGTGGACCACTGACAGACTGGTACTGGTGAGGGTGGAGATACCTGAAGCTGATAACTGATGAAGACAACTGAAGCAGAGGTCTATGCAGAAGAAGGGGTCAAAACCAAAACCAAGATACAATGAAATGGATACCCTAAAAAGCAAATAAACAAATGTTAAATGATGCAATGATGATATATGCAAATGATATGCAAGGGTTTGTGATTAAGCTGGATCTAATTATCTGTCTTGATATAAGGACCATGTATGTTCAAAAGTCCAGATGGAGGCTCAGAAATCCAGTAACCAAGGTGGGGGACTCAAATAAAGAGTCACATATCCATGGTTAATCACAAGAACTGTCCAAAGTGAGGTACTCTCAAACAAAAACAGTAACAGGGTATGATGTGGCCAAGGGTTCCTGCAAACCTGTAAACAACCCAACCCCCTCACAGGTAATGTTCTAGAACAAGGATCCTCAGACTTGGATCAGTTATGAGAAGTGTAAACACTTCTAACCCGGAGGTACAGTGTTTACAATAACCATAAAAGATCCTCCTCTAATTCACCTCAGCTTCTGAAGGTCATAATAACGGTCATCCAGACTTAGCAGGCTTCCCAGATAGCCCTAGTACTACAGGAAATCTGTAGCACAGAGTTCTCAAGAAGAAACCCATATCTGAACCGTGTTTCATATTCCCGCACCAGACCGAAATGGAATAGGAAAGAACATGAACCACTCTAGCCTAGGTGTCACTCAGGTCCCAGGTATAGGACCTTAAACTCTCAATGGAACCCCACACATCAAAACAGAAAACCAGATCCAGCAATGACAGTATGAAATATGCAAAAGACTGTAAAGAAAGCAATAAATAAAGTTGTACATAAAGCAGTAAATAAAGCAAAATAAATAAACACACATAGCACATAACACCCCAGTAAACACAAATCAAACAAGCGCTAGGAGGAACCCACAAAAAGAACCGGAAGCCCTGGTTGCAGTATAAGGATCCCTAGCAGAGTCGCCAAGCTGTCGCTCCCACCAAATGACACAGGGCCAAGAGGGGTACAGACGCGAACGGTCGGCGAAAGAGAGAACACAAGGGTGAACTGAAAAGAGTCGCTAGCTAGGCATTTTTATCTCGAAGGAAAGGTAATGCTGCATAGACCTATGAAAAGATATGGATAAGACGATTGCGAACCAGAGAAACTGAGAAAGGGGGTTGGTTACAACCTGGGAAGGTATTAGCACCCAGATTGTCCGTCGTACTCGACGGGATCCACGCTTGAAAGATTTGTGTTTAAAAGGGTTAGTGTCAGTGCTATTTTGTGTGCAAAAGCTGGAAAAGAATGCAAGTGTCAGTGCAAGAAAGAATGTGAAGTGAAATAAAAGAGTGTCAGTGTAAGGAAAGAATGCAAAGCCCAAGACTATGAGGCTTAAAGAACAATGCTGGAAGAGGGGGAATATACAAAGACTTTTGTTCGATAACTGTTTAGTTATACCTACATATCCTCTCGTGCAATGAGGAAGTCAGAACACCGTAGTTCGACTCAAAGAGTCTGAAAAACAAATTGACTTGTGAACTGCTTACTTATCCATGCTCAAGTGTATGACCTGTCTGGCTCAGGTGCTAACTGTCTTGCATTAGACGGAAGTAGCAAGTTCTCGTTTGTGAGTGAAGATGGTGAGAAAAGAATCCCGAAGGAGACGATTATTGTTTGTTTTTGGTGTTTTCAACCTTTTATTGCTTTTGGAGTTTGTCATAAGAAAATGAGCTTAAGCCTAAACCAAGGGTTAATAAACTCATCACATCCTCCCTCTGATTAGGGGTAATGAGAATACCTTAAGTATGAAGTAAACACCTCACACTTAATCACCATGATGTAGGATTAAGATCATTAACCTACTTGCATTTATTTAGATGTCTTTGTTGTTTTTGTTTAGTGTTAAGTAATGAGTTTAAGCCATAATCAAGGATTTAATGAACTCATTCCACCATCCTAATAGAAGGATAATAGATGAGAACATTTAAGCTGAGGAAGGCTCCTCAACTTAATCCATGATTAGGGATTAAACTCATGACAAAATAAAGCCTTTATTGAAGTGGATTTTAGTTAATGGTAAGATTAATAAATGGATTTTATGGTTTGTAAGACAACTTGAGGGGGACTTGTCAATTAACGCTAGGGTTAGTCCTTCTTAACCAGTTAAGGAAGAATTAGAACCCTAAGGCAAGGCCCAGGTTACAAGCTTGATGTCTTAGTGATTATTAGATGAATTGATTAAAGGATTAAACACATTAAGGGTTTAACATTTTGGATTAAAGTTATACACTCCATCCTAATAGAAGGATACAAGCATAACCTTAATCACAAAGCCTTAAAACCTTTAAGGTTTAGTCCTTGATTAAGAGATGAGAAGAGAAGACACAAAGATGACACAAAGGTAAAACTAATGGGGGGACTAATCAAACCCTAATTGTGATCATGCTTGGGTATTCCTAGGGTTTATGAGTTTTGCAAGAGATCTTCAAGGAAAAGCCACCAAGGAAGAAGTAAGATGGAAGGAAAAGAAGCAGCAAGAAGCAAAACAACTTATTTCACTTAAGAAGATAATTTTCTTGAAGAAAGAAAGAGGAGAAGGAGAATGAATGAGCAAGCTCACTCAAATACAAAATTAAAATGCAGCAATGATGCATATAAGAGATGAGAAGAGGTTATTGTAAACACCCCAAATTTGCCCTCACCCATTCACACCATGGCTTGTGATCTTCTCATATGCATAAATTCAATCATTGCATCTCATATTGCATATTTGCTTCACTGCATTATTTCTAAGTCATCTGCATCTAGGGTTTTTGATCTGAGCAGTCCAAGAGCCTCTTGAGCCACTTCAAAAGGTCATCAATAACTTAAAAGGGGTCCATGTATGTTCAAGCATCATATTATATCCCCACAAAGTCAAGAAAGTCAAAGAATCACAAGAACTGAGATTGGCATGGAAGCAGAGCCAGGTCTAACTGCACAGATGACCTAGAATTAGGGTTTTGTTTTCAAAGGCCATAACTCCAAATTTTTTGGTCATTCTTGTTTCTATTTGGTCTCTATATGGTATAGGGATCATGCATATCAATTTTCATGAAGAAATTCGATGAGGAAGGCATCTGATCAAGAGTTGACTTCTTGAGCAAGTCAGTGTGAAATCAGGGCATCTGAGGCCCCCAATGACTCAACCAAAGGGTGTTCTTCATCCTTTTGAGTATGTATGATCTTTATTTGATCATAGAAGATGTTAGAAGTTCACAAAATTGAAGGATTTCAAGCCATTTGCAAAGTTGCCTTTTTGGGAAAAAGACTTGTAATATAAACTTGCCATTTTGGGAAAGTTTTTCAACATCCTCAAATTGATTCAAAAAAGCTTCAAATGAGAAAACTTTGGTCATGAAAGTTGTAGAATGGATCATTCCCTTTTCAAAAAGTACAAGAACTCATTCTAATTCATTTTGGATCAAAAGTTATGGCTTGTCAAAGTTGAAGAAAATCACATAATTTCAAGTTTTGTACCAAAGAGGCATTTTGCAAAATGGTATGATCAAGCATTCTAAACACTTCAAATGTGCACAAACTCTCCACAACATGCTCATGTGACTTCTAAAAATCAGAATTGGCCCAAGAATTATGCATTTTGGTGCCTTGAACTTCATGAATTTCCAAAGGGGCCAAAGATGTACCAACTTGCAAAAACTCATGAAGCCATGCCTCTACTTGTTACAGCTCATAAAATCTGATCCACATGAACTCCATGATCTCAGCTGAGCCAAACCATGCCCCTATCACAACCTCACACTTGCCCATACCTCAATTACACCTAGACTTGACTTTTTGCAAAAACCCCCATACCAATCCCACAGTGCCACACCAACTTCTCTGACCCATCCAAATGTGATAAGTGGACCAAAAGGGGCTCAACACACCAGACACACAAGCCTGAAGCATCCCCTAAGCCATAGTTCCAAGTTTTCATCTCTTATGCACTTTCCTTCGAAACTCATTACACAAGACACAAACACCAAAACAAACTTCATAGAATCTCTCAGCATGTTACACTGATCATCCCTGACCCTTCACCTTGCCCTGAAACCCCCTGAAATCAAAACACGATTTCTTCCCCTCTCTGAACAGAACTCAATCAATCTCACAAACTAGCCAAAATAAACTCCAAACAAGCCTTGCAAACACTTAAGGGAGGTCAGTAGAGTTGATTGGAAGCAAGGAACTGGTCAAGAAGCTCTTGGATTGAAAGCTTCAACTCAGGTAGCCATTGAAATTCATTTTTCCAGAAGCTTTGTTTTAAGTTGCTAAATGGTTAAGTTTGATCCCCTGAGTTCAATGAACTTTTTATTTTTGAAAATGATGAAGAAATGAGTGTGTATGATCTGATTGAAATTTCTGCCATTTTTGAACTTTGCCTCGAATCTTGTTAATGGTGAGAAATAAATTCCATTTGAGGGCAAGTATGAGCTTAGGGAGATGAGAGGAAGTGATCTGGAGCTTTAGAGCTCCAGAAATAACCTAGGGAGTGATTTTGAAATTTTCAGGGAAGGATGTCACTGGAGAAGACGACCAGAGCTCTTCTCTGGTGACCTGAATGTCATTAGGTCTTTAATTACGATTAGGGTTTGGTTTGAATATAGGCCATAGATCCAGTTGACTTGCATTGACCCGCGCGCAAACGAATGGCTCAGATCCATCACTTAAGCCCTAATCCACGTCATTAGTTTAATTAATTAGGTTTTTAAATTAATCTGGTCAGTTTAAATGTCAGCCGTAGGATAGCGCGCGCAGTCAACCATTGACTCCCAGCTTTGAATCTCAGCCTTGGATTGTGTTTACTTTTCATTTTATTTAATTTTATTTCATTTTCATTTGATTTATTTTTGTACGAATTATTTAAAATAGCTAAAATCATTTAAAAATTATGAAAATTTTTGTCAAGGATTTCATTAATTTTTAAAACCCAAAAATATATTTATTTTTATTTTTTGCACTGAAAATTATTTTTAAATCATTTAAATGTTTATTTTTAATTAGTTAATGGAAATTAATTAATTAAAAATACATTTAGGTATTTAAAAATCACAAAAAAATTCACATTGCATTTAGAAACATTTAGAAACATTGTCCAACTCTCAAACCAAATTTCGTTTTTGTTCTTGATGCCTTTTGATCATTTTCATTGGAATTAAATTCATTTTAAGGCAATATTTTTGTGTAAACTTTGAAAAATCCCTTCTGCCTAACCATTGAGAGTTGGATGATGATTCTTTTTGCATTGCACTCTTCATAGCATGTAGTCTATAGGATAAATTTAGTTCGACTTGATCTTGAATTTTCAATTTGTTTGGTATTTTTCTTGGTGAGGTACCCCAAAACCCTAGCAATCTTAGGAAATTTATAACTTACACTAGGTTAAGAGTTGGATCCTCTCCTTTGGGCAGTGAGCTTGTATAGGTTTAGGGTATCTTTGATTGCATTTTCAAATTTTTATCATGTCATTTGCTTCTGGTTTTGGATTTTTTGCTTTGCATGATGCATGTAACCCTAATTGGTGCCTTCCTTTGCATCCATCTTCCATTTGCTTGCATACCATGACTTGCCATGACATTTTGTGCATCCACATGATTCATAATATATCTTAGTACATATTAGAACCATGATTGATCATTGTATCATTCCTTTGCCATGTTATATATCCATTACATTTCATAACTTCTCATGTACATTCATGGTTCAAAGCATGCTTCATTTGCATCCATTGCCTTGTATGATCATTCTAATGTCTTGCATCATGTTTGTATCAACTCCTAGAATCATTAACATCATCTTTATGCTTGTGACTTTGGTTTGCATCATGACATTTCATCTCACGTGCATTGCATTTCAGTTCTTTTGGCTAACTTTTCAGGTGGTAAGTTGTTTTGAGAAGTGAATTTGCTTTCACTTCTCACAATCTCTTCTCATCTCTCTTGCATCTTTGCTGCATTTTATCTTGTGTATTGGATTGAGCTTGCTCATTCATGTTCATCTTACTTTCTTCCTTCAAGCAACTTGTCTTCTTAAGTGAAGCAAGTTGTTTTGCTTCTCTTTGCTTCTTGCTCCTTTCACCTGCTCCTTTCCTAGTGGCTTCTCTGAAGATCTTTCTCTCTTAAGCCTCACAAACCCTAGGACCTCCAAGTATGATAACAATTAGGGCTTGATTAGTTCCCCATTTAGTTTTGCCTTTGTGTCATCTTTGAGTCCTCTCTTCTCACCTCATAATCAAGGACTAAACCCTAAAGGTTTTAAGGCTTTGTGATTAAGCTTATGCCTGCATCCTTCTATTAGGATGGAGTGTATAACTTTAATCCTAAGTGTTAAACCCTTAATATGTTTAAATCCTTTAATCAATTCACCTAATAATCATCAAGACATCAAGCTTGTAACTTGGGCCTTGCATTAAGGTTCTAATTCTTCCTTAATTGGTTAAGAAGGACTAACCCTAGTGTTAATGGACAAGTCCCCCTCAAGTTGTCTTACAAACCATAAAATCCACTTATTAATCTTATCATTAACTAAAATCCACTTTAATAAAGGCTTTGCTTTGACATGAGGTTAATCCCTAATAATGGATTAAGTTGAGGAGTCTTCCTCAGTTTAAATGTTATCATCTATTATCCTTCTATTAGGATGGTGTAATGGGTCCATTCAATCTTTGATTATGGCTTAAACTCATTACTTAACACTAAGCAAAAACAACAAAAACATCTAATTAATCACAAGTAGGTTAATGATCTTAATCCTACACCATGGTGATTAAGTGTGAGGTGTCTACCTCATACTTAAGGTATTCTCATTTCCCCTAATCAGAGGGAGGATGTGATGAGTTTACTAACCCTTGGTTTAGGCTTAAGCTCATTAACTTATGACAAATTCAAAAAGCAATAAAAGACTGAAAATACCAAAACAAACAATAATCGTCTCCTCCGGGATTCTTTCCTCACCTCATTCACTCACAAACGAGAACTTGCTTCTTCCATCTAATGCAAGACAGTTCGCACCTAAGCCAGACAGGTCATACACTTGAGCATAGACAAACAAGCAGTTCATCAGTCAATTCATCTTTCAGTCTCTTTGGGTCGAACTACGGTGTTCTGACTTCCTCATTGCACGAGAGGATACGTAGGCATAACTTAACTGTTATCGAACAAAAGTCTCTGTATATTCCCCCTCCTCCCAACATCATTCTTTAAGCCTCATAGTCTTGAGCATTTCACTCTTGTTCTTACACTGACACTTCTCTTATACACTTCACACTCCTCTTACACTAACACTTGCATTCTTTCCAGTTTTGATACACAAATTACAATGACACTACCCCTTTAAAACACAAATCTTTTAAGCGTGGATCCCGTCGAGTACGGAGGACAATCTGGGTGCTAATACCTTCCCAGGTTGTAACCAACCCCCTTTCTCAGTCTCTCTGGTTCGCAACCGTCTTATCCATATCTTTCTAGGTTTATGCAGCATTACCTTTCCTTCGGGATAAAAATGCCTAGCTGACGACTCTATTCATTTCCTTCTCCTTTCGCCGACCGTTCGCGTCTGTACCCCATTTGACCTAGCCTCATTTGGTGGGAGCGACAGCTTGGCGACACTGCTGGGGACCCTTATACTGTAACCAGGGCTTCTGGTTCTTTTTGTGGGTTCTTCCTAGCGCTTGTTTGATTTGTGTTTACTGGGGTGTTATGTGCTATGTATGTTTGTTTATTTTCTTTATTTTACTGCTTTATGTACAATTATTTATTGCTTTCATTTACAGTTTTATACATCATACTGTCATTATCATCTTGCTGGATATGGTTTCTGTTTTGGTGGGTGGGGTTCTATTGAGAGTATAAGGTCCTATACCTGGGACATGAGTGACACCTAGGCTAGAGTGGTTCATGTTCTTTCCCATTCCATTTCGGTCTGGTGCGGGAATATGAAACACGGTTCAGATGTGGGTTTCTTCTTGAGAACTCTGTGCTACAGATTTCCTGTAGTGCTAGGGCTATCTGGGAAGCCTGCTAAGTCTGGATGACCTTTATTACGACCTTCAGAAACTGAGGTGAATTAGAGGAGGATCTTTTATGGTTATTGTAAAAACTGTACCTCCGGGTTAGAAGTGTTTACACTTCTCATAACTGATCCAAGTCTGAGGATCCTTGTTCTAGAACACCACCTGTGAGGGGGTTGGGCTGTTTACAGGTTTGCAGGTACCATTGGCCACATCATACCCTGTTACTTGTTGTGTTTAAGAATGCACCACTTTGTACAGTTCTTGTGATTTAAACCTGGACATGTGACTCTTTATTTGAGTCCCCCACCTTGGTTACTGGATTTCTGAACCTCCATCTGGACTTCTTGAACATACATGGACTTTATATCAAGACAATAATCAGATCCGGCTTGATCACAAACCCTTGCATATCATTTGCATACATCCTCATTGCATCATTTAACATTTGTTTATTTGTTTTTCAGGGTATCCACATTACATTTTGGTTTGGTTTTGACCCCTTCATCTGCATAGACCTCTATTTCATCAGCTATCTGCTTCAGCTATCTTCCTCAGTTGTCTGCTTCATTCATCTTCATCATCACCAGCACCAGCCTATCAGTGGCTCATCTCCAGTACCAGTCTTGATCCTCATCAGCACTTGTTTTCTTCATCAGCAGTCATGGCACCCAGGAAGAGCAACATTTCATACCATTTCTTTGAGCCTGTACTGGCTGGCATCAGGCAGGTCCAGGCACTTATCACTCCAGACCACATCCCATTATTCAGAGGACATTATGGATGCATCCTTGATATGGTCATGGACCTGGACCCTTCTCAGAGGAGTATGATCCACACCTGCCTACAGTTTTATGACCCTCATTTGAGATGCTTCACCTTCCAAGCCTTTCAGTTAGGACCTCTGTTGGAGGAATTCTCATCATTGATTGGAGTACCTGTCAAGGGTGGTGTCCCCTTCAACCCAGAGATGACTTCTACCAGCAATGGAGAAGTGGCAAAAGCATTGTACCTAGAACCTATTTTGATTGAGCAGAACATGACAACAAAGGCTGGGATCCTTGGTTTGCACTTAGACTTTCTGACTTCTCAGGCCATCCTGAAGGCCTCCTTGGGAGAGTGGAGGGCAGTTTGTGCATTGTTAGCCCTCAGTATATATGGGGTTATACTATTTGCAGATGAGCCCAAGTTTATCAGCAAGAATGCCATTCATCTTTTCCTTCTGAGGAACCCAGTACCCACCTTGCTGGGAGATTTCTATTATTCCATTCATCAGAGGAATGAGAAGCAAAGAGGAAAGTTGGTGAGATGCTGTGCTCCTCTATTCCATACCTGGCTGCTCAAACACTTACCCAGGACAGATGCCTTCCTGAATCCTCACCAACAGAAGAATTGGGCTAAGAGATTTATTGCTTTGACTTCAGAGGACATCAGATGGTGCACCCAGAGCACCAAGGGCAAGGACATAATCACTAGCTGTGGGCAATACCCCAATGTGCCTTTAGTAGGAATGAAGGGTTGCATCAACTACAACCCTTTGCTATTTAAGAGACAATTGGGCTATGCTTTGGTCCACCCTCCTAGAGTGCAAGATTTAGCTGAAACCCTGTATTGTGAGATAAAGCTTAATCTAGCTGTTGTCAGACAAGCATCCTGGGCTTGGGACAACATCCAGACCAAAGGGATGGCCATTTTTGGGAGGTGCAATAATGTGGCTTCAGCTCAGTATTATGAATGGTCTCATACTAGAGCTCAGATTTCTGGGATGCCTTTCACCATTGAAGACATACTTGGACCATCCACAACACAGCCACCAGCCACTGTCAGCCTGGAAGAATTTGAGAAGCTAAAGGAAAGGAATGAGAATCTGTCTCAAGCTCTGAAGAAGACCCTCTGGGAGAGGAGTGATGGTCGTCTAGACATTGAGAGGTTGGAGAAGCTTAAGGTGGAGCATCTGACCAAGATTGAGAAAGCAGAAGACTACATCAAGAAAGCAAGAGCTGGAGAGCAAATATTGAAGAATGCATGTAAAGAGGCCCAGTTTCAGAAGGCTATGATTGATCTCTATCTACAAGAAAGTCAGGCTAGGTGGGTCAGGATCACTGAAGCCCGGACACAAGAAGATAAGAAAACTCAGGCCAGGATTGAGCAGTTAGAGGCCATTGAAAAGAAACAACAGGAAGCTTTGCTGGTTGCCCAGAAGGAGATTTCAGAGTTAAAACTTAGGGCTGGATTGAAGAGGTCAAAGGACCAGGATAGGCATAAGAGGTTGACCACTGCTATTGCCACCAGAAACCTCCTCATCAGAAACATCACAGAGCATCCGGCTGGTCCTGTAACTGAAGCACTTTTGAAGGAGGTTAAGGAGGATGAGTTTGGATTAGATGTTTGACTTCTTTGCTTGTTGTTATTTCCATTTGATGTACTTTTCTTTTTATGTTGTATTTTGACCCTTCAGGGGTATATATTGTAAAAACAACTATGTATGATCCACCATTTGTAATGTATTCGTTAGTTTGTTTCAATGAGTTTCTTTTCTCAAGCAACATCAAAGCATCTTCCTCAGGGTCTGGAAGGGTCAAAACCAAGTGCCAAGCCGGATACCTTGGAAAACAAATAAGCATATTGCATTGCATACTAACTTTTGTTTTGTTTTGTAGGTTTTTTTGTTTTGTTTGTTACTAACTCTGTTGTGGTTCAGGAATTATTGCTCGTCGCCGGGTGTTCCCTCTCAACCGTACGCACCGGTATCCTACTCGCAACAACCTTCCTGGTATCCAAATGGATCAAGTACAGCAAGATCTGACGGAGGTCAGAACTCAGATGGCTAATGAAAGGCTGGAGATGAGAAACCAAATGACTCAATTCATGGAAGTAATGACTGGCTTGGCCCAAAGTCAAGAAAGGTTGAGGGCATTGGTAGAGAGACAAACTCCAGAAGAACCCCATCTGGGAACTGGAGGAACAAGTAACAATGAAAGGGGTCAGCCTCATGTTAATCCACCAGTATTTGGGCCTCATCTACATCCAGAAGTCAACGTCCCGGGTAATGTGCAAGGAAATACTACTGGGGGCAGGATCTTGCAAGAAGATCCTCAAGAAGAGCAGTTTACCGTAATGGGAGCTGGAGATGAAGTCTATGATAGGAGGTTTGATGAAATTGCTGAGAAGTTGAGATCTCTGGAATCTCAAAATTCCTTGGGTTTTGATGTAATGGACATGGGGTTAGTGGATGGGGTAAGGATTCCCCACAAGTTTAAACCCCCGTGCTTCGAGAAGTACAATGGAACTTCCTGTCCATGAACTCACTTGCAGTCCTTTCTGGGAAGACTTAAAGCATATACAATGGATGAGAAGCTGTGGATGTTTTATTTTGAAGATAGCTTGACTGGGGCTTCAAGAGAGTGGTATTCACACTTGACCAGAGCTACTATCAGATGCTGGAAGGACCTAGCTGAAGCCTTCATCAGACAGTACCAATACAATCTGGACATGGCTCCTAACAGAACCCTCTTGATGGGAATGTCTCAATCCTCCAGGGAAAGCTTCAGGGAATATGCCCAAAGGTGGAGACAGCTTGCTGCTGCTGTCCAGCCACCCATGTCGAAAAGAGAAATGGCTGACATGTTCATGAATACTCTGCAAGGAACATATATTGATAGGCTAGCTGCCTTTTCGTCCACCAGTTTCGCTAACGTAGTTATAGTCGGGGAAAGAATTGAAAGCCTTTTGAAGATGGGTAAGATTTCCGATAATGGTGCAAGCTCATCAAATAATCCCAGGAAGCCTTTTGTTGGGCCTAGAAGAACCGGCGAGACAAATGCCATTCATGCCAACAGGGGCAGACCTCAGTATGTCCACAGATCAGTAGCAGCTGTCACTATTCCAGCTCCAATTCCTCAGCAACCAACATATCAAAAACCGGAACAACCACATTATCAACAACAAGTTCAGTATCCGCCACAGAGAACTTACACCAACAACAACATCAAACAACAACAAAGACCTTTTCAGCAAAGACCGTCACAGGCAAATAGGGTGATTGACCCTATCCCTATGCCTTATGTTGCCTTATTGCCACAACTCCTGAAGCTCAATTTGGTTGAGTTAAGGACATTGGCACCCCTAGATCCCTCCAATCTCCCAAGGAATTACGATGTCAATGCCAGGTGTGCTTTTCACTCCAATGCACCTGGCCACAATACTGAGAAATGCAGGGCTTTAAAAATGAAAGTACAAGATCTAGTGGATTCTAAAGCCCTCAACTTTGCACCCCCTCCAAATGTCAACAAGAATCCCATGCCTAATCATGGAGGACCAAGAATTAATGCCATTGAGGAAGACAAGCCATCTTTCTTGATAACCAGTGTTGGACAAATTCGAACACCTCTGGTTGAAATTAAAGCTCAGCTTCTAGAATGCCAGATGTTCCCCGGGTGTGAGCTTGGTTGTGGATATTGCAACATTTCAGTCAATGGGTGTGATAATTTGAGAAGCGGCATAGACGGTCTTATCAAAGATGGCATACTTCAGATCACGACAACGGCGCCTACAAACCCAGCAATCCCTTTGACAACAATTCCTGATTCTCCTACAACAGCAGCAACAATCATTCCTACCGATTCATCAATATCATCAACAATGGCTCCACCCATCACTTCAACAAATCGAATGTCAACAACCCTTTCTTCTTCAATGTCAGCATCCATTTATCCGGCCGAATCTTCTACAACATCAACAGAAATTAATGAAGATATCTCCGCAGTCACCATCTACTATGATCCATCAAATGTTCCTCCAAACAACAACTTTCAACAACAAACAGTGGCACCTCCTGCCGGGTCACCAGTCACCATTTACTACGATCCGCACACCATTTCAGTACCCTCCTCTGCTGCGGTCAGTCCAGTTACTATTACGGTGCCTGGACCAGTTCCATATGAAAGCAGTAATGCCATACCTTGGCATTATGGCTCTGACCTCTACTGCAACGGGGAGAAGATTACTTTGGATTCTTCAACCTCTTCTCCACAAATTGGTAAAGTTGGGGGAGGCGGAGGCTTCACCAGAAGCGGACGCCTTTTTGCCTCACAAACACAAAGACCTAATGCCGAAGCAGAAGCTGCTGCCAAAGCAAAAGGAAAGAGTGTGGTATCTGAAGAGCCGGCTGTCAAAGAAACTCAGAAGACATCTTTTGAACAGGATGTAGACGAGTTTATGAGAATCATAAAGAGAAGTGACTACAAGGTGGTGGATCAGCTTCACCAAACTCCCTCAGAGATCTCCATATTATCCCTGTTGATGTGTTTTGAAGCTCACAGGAATGCATTACTGAAAGTCCTGCACGCAACATACGTGCCAGAGGAGATCACTGTTAATCAACTAGAAACTGTGGTAGCAAATGTCAATACCAGTCATGGACTGGGTTTTACCAATGCTGACTTAACAACTGAGGGACGTAACCACAACAAGGCTTTACACATCACTCTAGAATGCAAGGGTGCTGTTCTATCTCGTGTACTAGTGGACACTGGGTCGTCACTTAATGTTCTACCAAAGAAAGCCTTAGTGAAGCTGGAATATGATGGCTTGGCATTGTGTCCGAGTAATTTGGTGGTGAGAGCATTCGATGGCTCTAAAAGGTCAGTGCTTGGGGAGATTGATCTGCCTGTGATGATTGGCCCGCAGACTTTTAAGATTACCTTCTATGTGATGGACATTCAGCCGACCTACAGCTGTTTGTTGGGTAGACCCTAGATCCATGCCGCTGGCGTTGTTACGTCTACCCTTCACCAGAAGCTGAAATTCAAGTGGGAAGGCCAAATCATCACCATCTGTGGGGAAGAAGACATCTTTGTTAGTCATCTGGCTACGTACAAATATATAGAGATGGATGGAGAAATCCATGAAACTATGAGCCAAGGGTTTGAGGCCCTGAACATAAATGAAGCATCTGGTGTACTGGGAACCTCCATGACGTCTTATCAACAAGCCAGGAAGGTTGTTGAAGAGGGTACTGCCCAAGGCTGGGGCAAGCTGCTACCTGTGGAGAAGAAGGAGGACAGATTTGGGTTGGGTTACAAACCAACTCAACAAGATCAATCAGAGGCTGTCAAAGAGCCCAATTTTGTCAGCGGGGGAATGCTCACCCCGGATGCTGTGAACAACTTGGAAGATGAGTCGGAAGATGAGCGCAACCTGGAGAGCTGGATACGTCCAAGGACCCCGGGGAGCCATGTCTCAAACTGGTCTTCCCAGGAAATTATAAGGGTTACTCCTGCAGAGTAATTATTATTTCCTGTATTTTAAAGCATGCATCAAGTCTTACATCTTGCCCAAGATGTCAAGACTCATTTTGTAATCAGGCCATCTTGTAATTTTGTGCAAACAGATCAATCAATGAATATCGGACGTCTTTTGCAAATGAGTCTTTTCTTTTCCGCTCACTGTTTTCCATTCTTCTTTTTGTACAAAAATAAAATGGCAATGTTTTCCAAAATGATAACTTCTTTTCACTTTTTCTAAACAAGATTAAAATCGATCACTAAAATGAACAATCTAAACCCTTGCAGAGAATGCCTTTCAGACTGCACCGACAACAACACAGCTACGGCTTCATATGACTTTGACAATCCAATCAATCAATCCGATGAAGGGGTTGAAGAAGATTATGAGCTTCCTGAAGAGCTAGCCAGGCTGTTAAGGCAAGAGGAGAAGGTTATCACTCCTCATCAGGAGGAGATTGAAACGGTTAATCTTGGTACGGAAGAAGATGTGAAAGAGGTTAAGATCGGGGCCTGCCTGCAAGATTCAATAAAAGAGCAATTGATTGACATGCTTCGGGAATACGTGGATGTTTTTGCTTGGTCTTATCAAGATATGCCAGGGTTGGACACCGATATTGTCATGCACAAGCTGCCTTTAAAAGAAGACTGCCACCGGTAAAACAGAAACTGCGCCGTACTCGCTCAGATATGGAAATGAAGATCAAAGAAGAGGTACAAAAACAGTGGGACGCCGGTTTCCTTGCTGTGACTAGCTATCCTCCGTGGGTTGCTAATATTGTACCAGTGCCTAAGAAAGATGGCAAGGTGAGGATGTGTGTGGATTACCGGGATCTGAACAGAGCAAGCCCGAAAGATGACTTCCCTTTACCTCACATTGATGTATTAGTTGATAACACGGCTCAGTTCTCAGTGTTCTCCTTCATGGACGGATTTTCAGGATACAATCAGATCAAGATGTCACTTGAAGACATGGAGAAGACAACTTTCATCACACCCTGGGGCACGTTCTGTTATAAGGTGATGCCATTCGGACTGAGGAATGCTGGTGCCACTTATCAGCGGGCTATGGTAACATTATTCCATGACATGATCCACAAGGAAATTGAATGTTACGTGGATGACATGATTGCCAAGTCCCTTACAGAAGAAGACCACCTGGTAAATCTGTTAAAGCTATTCAAGCGTCTGAGGAAGTACCAATTGAAGTTGAACCCCAACAAATGCACATTCAGGGTGCGATCCAGTAAGCTGCTGGGATTTATTGTAAGCGAGAAAGGGATTGAAGTTGACCCGGATAAAGTCAAAGCCATTCAAGAAATGCCTGCACCAAAATCAGAAAAAGAAGTTCGGGGGTTTCTAGGTAGATTGAACTACATTTCAAGGTTCATATCTCACCTTACCGCAACCTGTGAGCCTTTGTTCAAGCTGTTAAGAAAAAAACAAACTGTCAGGTGGAACGAAGATTGCCAGAGGGCTTTTGACAAAATCAAGGAATACTTACAAGAGCCTCCAATCCTTATGCCTCCAGTTGAAGGAAGACCTCTGATAATATACTTGACAGTATTAGAAAAGTCAATTGGGTGTGTGCTGGGCCAGCATGACGAGTCTGGTCGAAAAGAGTATGCAATTTATTACCTAAGCAAAAAGTTTACCGACTGTGAACAACGTTATTCACTGCTCGAGAAAACTTGTTGTGCTTTAGCGTGGGCTGCTCGCCGACTAAGGCAGTATATGTTGACCCACACTACCTTATTGATCTCAAAGATGGACCTAGTTAAGTACATTTTTGAGAAGCCAGCACTTACCGGACGGGTTGCAAGGTGGCAAATGATCCTCACAGAATATGATATTCAGTACACATCTCAAAAAGCCATCAAAGGCAGTGTATTGTCTGATTATCTTGCCGAGCAACCTATTGATGATTACCAACCTATGAGATTTGACTTCCCGGATGAAGACATCATGTTCATAAAAGCAAAAGATCATGAAGAGCCTGTTCACACTGAAGGGCCCGACCCAGAAGAAGAATGGAATATGATGTTTGATGGGGCTGTTAATATGAATGGTTGTGGTGTTGGTGCAGTACTTATTACACCTAAGGGGGTTCACATGCCTTTCTCGGCAAAACTCACCTTTAACTGCACTAACAACGAAGCTGAATACGAGGCTTGCATTATGGGTCTTGAGGAAGCCATTGACCTCAGGATCAAGACTTTGACTGTATTCGGAGATTCAACTTTGGTAATCAATCAAACCAACGGCAAATGGTACACGCACCAAGATCATCTGATACCTTATCGGGATTATACGAGGAGGTTATTGACTTTCTTCACAACAGTCAAACTCGAGTATATCCCTCGAGAAGAAAATCAATTTGCAGATGCTCTAGCTACCATTTCATCCATGATCAAAGTTCAAGCTGCCAACTTTGTGCCTCAAATTGCATTATCCAGACTTGACAAACCAGCATATGTGTTCTCAGCAGATATTGATAAAGATGATAAGCCTTGGTTCCATGATATCAAGTGCTTCTTGGAGGATCAGACATACCCACCTGGGGCATCTTCCAATGATAAGAAGACATTAAGAAGGCTAGCTGGTAGTTTCTTTCTAAATACTGACGGTTCCTTGTACAAGAGAAACTTTGACATGGTACTCCTCAGATGCGTTGATAAGACAGAGGCAGACTTGTTGATGCACGAGGTGCACGAAGGGTCCTTTGGTACCCATGCAAGAGGGCATGCAATGGCTAAGAAGTTGCTAAGATAAGGCTATTACTGGATCACAATGGACGCAGACTGTTGTGCTTACGCCAGAAAGTGCCATAAATGCCAGATTTATGCGGATAAAGTACATGTGCCTCCGAATCCTTGGAATGTGATGTCTTCACCCTGGCCCTTTACCATGTGGGGCATTGATATGATTGGCAAGATTGAACCGACCGCTTCAAACGGCCATAGATTCATCCTGGTTGCTATTGACTATTTTACCAAGTGGGTTGAAGCAGCTTCTTATGCAAATGTTACAAGGCAAGTGGTAGCCCGATTCCTGAAGAGAGATATCATCTGTCGATATGGAGTTCCCGAACGAATCATTACTGATAATGGTTCCAATTTAAACAACAAAATGATGGCAGAGCTATGTCGGGACTTCAAGATCCAACACCACAATTCTTCTCCTTACAGGCCGAAGATGAACGGTGCTGTAGAGGCAGCTAACAAGAATATCAAGAAGATTGTGCAGAAGATGGTAGTCACCTACAAAGACTGGCATGAAATGCTACCGTTTGCCTTGCATGGGTACCGTACGTCAATCAGAACATCCACTGGGGCAACACCGTATCAGCTTGTGTATGGTATGGAAGCAGTCCTACCTGTTGAAGTTGAATTACCCTCCTTGCGGGTATTGATGGATGTTAAGCTGAATGAAGCAGAGTGGGTCCGATCCCGATACGATCAACTGAGTCTGATTGAAGAAAAAAGATTGGCTGCAATCTGTCATGGGCAGTTATATCAGAAAAGAATGAAGAAAGCCTTCGATCAGAAAGTCAGGCTCCGAGAGTACCAAGTAGGAGATCTTGTGCTGAAAAGACTCCTCCTTCCTCATACAGACCACAGGGGCAAATGGACTCCGAATTATGATGGTCCATTCATAGTAAAGAAGGTTTTCTCTGGTGGAGCACTGATGCTCAGTACTATGGATGGAGAAGATTTCCCGTCCCCTGTGAATTCAGATGCAGTTAAAAAATACTTCGCATAAAAATGGCCCGCTGGACATAAAAATAGAATGTAAGTCCAGGCAAAAATAGGGCATCCCGGAGAGTCAAAAACAGAATAAAAGACTCGGGCAAAAATAAGGGAAAATAAATAAAGAATGTAAACCCGCTGAGTTGAAAAGCCGCATCGAACAACTCAGGCAAAAATGGGTATCCCGGTGGATAGAAAACCCGAAAGAGCGATCCACGCAAAACAAGGGATTGAGCGAACAATTGCATTCTGAATTCATCTGTATCACTTACGACTTGGCAAGCTCCGAAAGGTTCGAGCGTCGGTCAGAATCAGCCCTCTTCAGAAAGCCGGATGAGAAGAACGTCAACGTCATACAAGTCATAGCAAAAGTGAAGCTCTTTGAAGCGTCATTAACATTGCCAGCATCTTTTTTTTCTCAATTTGTAACAATCTCCTCATTTCAGGGGATCCGTTTCTTTGACTGTATCTTGCCAATTCAGGGCACACAAATTAATAAAATCAGATTTTCAGTCATGTTTCGTCTCGTACATTTTATTTTCATTTGCAAAGTGTCCGATGTCCTTAAGATATTGATTGCATAAATACAAATGCTTCCCTTCTAAAAATACGTGCTTGCAGGAAATATACTTACTCCCGGGAGTGTCCAAACTCACATAATGGAATCCAGTAAGGGATACCTCGGGGTACTTGTGCGTTTCTCTGCCTTTTCAGGATTGCAGGTATTCAAAGCGTAACATGGGGCATGAAGGCTTCTCCCCAGTAAGCTGCCAAATCATTATTTCCTCAACACACCTTCCAAACAAGACCAGAGATGCTTCCTCCCCATCAGAGCTGCCAGGCATCACTTCTCCAACATTTCCTTCAAAGGGCAGCACCAGAAGGTGTTCACATTCCCCAGCTAAGTTGCCAAGTATCATCCTCAGCAGGATCCCCCGCAGAAATCTCTAGGAAGATCTTTCAGTGATCTTTCTTCTTCCCCAGCCGAGTACTAAACAGGGAACTATCTCCCCGCAGAGTTTCAGCCTCTATCCAGAAGAGCAAAACCTGGAGTTCTCACAACAGAGTGACGAAAGCTTCTACAAACCCCAGCTGGGTCCCTCATTACTAAGAAAAGTCCATCATTGATCTATTTCCCCAAGCGGAGTCGTACACGTCAGATCTACTAATGATCTTATCCCCAGATGGGGAAATCCACTTCAAACAGATCAGCCAGAGATCTCCACAGCAACGGGATCCGAATCCCTGATCGGTATCTTTTGCATAATCATAGCATTCGCATCATACTTTCCCCCAAAGCGTAGCATTCCGTCTAATACGGAGCATTACGGCAAAAATCAAACATATTGCATAATCATAAGTCGTGTGTAAACTCAGACACTTGTAAATTTTGACAATTCATTAAAGATATACAGAAGACTTCCCAAATTCCCCGGCAGAGAGCCAAAGCATTTGCCTTACACTCACATACAGATACACACTCCTTTTGGCACTCGTTAGTGTCATCTTTCCCCAGCAGAAAGTCAAAGCATCCCCTCCGCACTCACAGATTCGTATGTACTTACATTTCCCTGATATCCGTCTGTAACACGGTGGGAGAACTGACTTTAGTTATGTTGCGGGTAGCAAGAGTCGCCACCGACTTTTATTTTATCCAAAGGAAAGGCATAAAAGAACAGGAAATACCTTCTAAAAGATTTTTGGGTCCGGGGGGTAGGTTATGTAAAGGGAAGGTATTAGCACCTTTTACATCCATGGTTATCCATGGGCTCTTAGTTACTTAGCTCACTTTAAAATGTTATTTTGAAAATGTGAAGTGTGTGAATAGAAATTTTCTTAAGAGTTTTATAATGATCCATGTACGGATGCGTAAAAAACCTTTGTTTTGAAAATTGTTTAAAATGTGTGAAGTGTTTGAAATGTTTTTGAAAAGTGAGCAAGTATCTAAGAGGAACCTACCCTAAGTTTAAGTCTTTTCTGTTCTTGAATCCTTTAAATGGTAAGACTATCCCTATTATTAAGGAATAGGTAGTCATTACCTTGGATGTGAGGGACATATGAAGGGACATCTGTTATTTAGGCAACTGTGGGGTGTATAAGCAATTCGAAGGGACTTATCATCTTTATTCGAAAAGGACAAGATCATTACGAAGGCAACATTCGAAAGGGACTTAATCTTTTATCTGTTAAGGGACTAGATGATGTGAAATTGAGGGACTTTGCTTTATACACCCTGCTTGACCTTTTGATTAGGCAACATGAGAGGTATCCCTAAGGAAGTGAGATGGCGATCAAAGATCGACTTACGTGTGTGAGTGTACAATTTTAATATTTATCTTTGAGATTAGTGATTTAAATTCAATTTTACATACAAACATGTTTTACACTCCTTATTTTACTAACCATGGTATTTAAAAAATAAATAATAAAAATTACTACAACTATTACATAAGGGATACAATTACATTATAATAATTAAAATAATTAAAAATAAGTAATTAAATAAATAATTAAATGGGTTAGTAATAATAATAATAAAATAAATAATCACATAAGAGATGAATAAATAAAGGAGTTAGTAATAATAAACAAAATAAATATAAGAAAAAGAATATTAGCATAATAATATAAACAATTCAATTTTAAATGAATAATTATTTTTAAGGTTTTTAATTAATAAGAGAAATAAATGATAAATATTATATATTAACAAAATATGACTAATAGTCTAATTATTTTAATTTTATATACATATTATAAAAAATATCTAATTATAATTAAATAAGCATAAAAATAATAAATTGATCTAATAAAATAAAGTTAGGGTTTTTAATTGTTTTTAGGAAAATAAATTAGGGTTAGTTAATTTTCTACATATAAAAACTATTTACAAATTATAAATTAAATACACATAATTAAAATTTACAGATAAATAAATTAAGAATTAAAATATAATTAGGGTTTTTATAAAAAATTAGAATTTATATAAGAAATAATTAAGTTTTATATATTAGAATAATTCAACATAATATATACATATTAAAAAAATAAAGTTTACATTAATTAAATTGAATTTTAGAAAAATAAATTAATTTTTAGGATTAGTAAGAAAACAAGATTAATATTTTAATTAAGGAGAATCAATTAACCTAATTATATAATTAATAAAATAGATAAAAGAAAAATATAAAGAAAACAAAATAAAAAAAGAGGGGAGGCCTGGATTTGAACCCAGGACCTCCCCTGATACCTGATAATGCATGACCACAGGGACAAGGCGCGCGCCTTGTCATCTGGGGGAGAAGAATGCATCATATGCGTAAACTGATTTGTGAGATTTTTTCCAAAAAAAAAGAATGGTCCTGAGAGGACTCGAACCATGGATTTTGCCTTGCATATGCGCGTCCAAAACCACCAGGCCATCACCACCAATCTGATAATTTCCTATAAATAATAAATTATAAAATAAGACAGTTATTTGAATTATAATTTTGGCGCGCTGACTTCATCTCCTTCCTTAGAATTTCGCAGGTTTTCCTGCGAATTTTATTGGGAAATCTCCTGCGAATTTTCCTGCGTTCAAAAACCTACAAAATTCGTAACATTTTATATCCATACAATTTTGCCAAATTGATCATGCCAAGATGATTAATACAGTTCATTCATCTGATTTATGTTATTAGAGTGTATTTACATAAGCCGAATCAAGAAACCCCAATTTCAAGCTTGAAACCCTAACATGGCATCTCAATGTTTAGTCACGGTTTCTTCAATGTTTTTGCCCAGAAACCTTCTATACATGATAACAAACAAAGTTAGAAGCACAAACACAATTGATAATGGATAAATTAATGGAATCGAAAATCAAAACAAGAAGAGGAAGATGCGTTCGGGTTATGAAATTTATGAAGCTATGGATGCTTATGAGAGTGCAAATAGCGTCAAGGAAGTCCAAGGATCATGTCTATGTCCTTAGAATACCTTTAAACCTCTTCTAGGGTTGAAACCGAAAATTGTTTTTTGAAGGATTTTGTGAAGTTTGAAATTATGTTTTGAGGCTGCAAAATTTCGTCCCCATGCATTGTGATGAGTTTGTATACTTATAGAAGAATGGAATTAGGTCAAAATAACATGGATTTATGGGCCTTGATGGATACCTTGAGTGTGAAGAAATCTCCTTGCCAAATTAGTCAAAAAATCAAATATTTTCATGCTATAATGCCTTAGCACTAATTTGGATGGTTTTGAATCAACTTAAATGGTCATTAAGAGTTTCTAGAAGAAGAATCACTTTTAAATATTCAATTTTCATATTTTATTTTGATTTAAAATGATTTAAAATGAATAAAATCAAAATAAATAAAATAAAAATAATAAAAATCTGAATAAATGAGAATTGGGTCGTGCATGATGATATTGTAAAGTTTGGATGGCAATTTGGTGGGCTCATTTAGCAAAAATTAGTTTTAAGGCCTTATTTGCTTCATAAACTTCCCAAATATTTCCCAACTTTGCAAGGGCAAAAATCCTTCAATTTTAATGCTATGAAGGTGTTCTTGGACATTTTGGAAATCTTAAAGAGTCCTCTAACCAACCCCACTGGTTTCATGTCCATATCATTTACCATTCTCAAGTTATGCCCTTTTGAAGTTGTTGACTTTTTGTTGACTTTCAAAAGGACCTATAATGTCTTAGCTCATACCTTCCAAATGAAGCATTTTTGGGCTTGGCTTGTGAGACACAAAGTTGTAGATAATTCAATTTCCTTCAAAATGAGCTTTGGATGGAAAATTGGTGATGAAGCATGTGAAAGTTATGGCTGGTCAAAGTTCAGTTGACTTTTCCTGAGGAAACCCTAATTTAGAAACCTCTGATTCTTGATGATCTGAAATATCCTTGATGAATCATGATCAACCCTTGATCAAATGATGAATTTTACTTCATATACTTGATGTTGGCAAAAAATCATGAAGTTTGAATTTGGTTTGACCACAGTTGACCTCAGTTTGACTTTTTAACTGCTTTGACTGATTTTGACTTATTTGATCATTTGACTGAGCAAACCTTTGAGAAAAGTTCTGAAATTTGTCATGGGGATTCTAAGACACATATAAGATGTTATGAAGCTCACTTGAAGTCTTGGAAGTCCATTTAGCCTGATTAAAGTCAAAACCCTAGTTTTGGATGCACTGCTTAGGAGGATGCATTGTCTGAGGGAATTGTCAAACTTCTGACTATTTGTGAACTTTGTGAACCTTGTGAACCATCATAAAATGTCTTGTGAACCTTGTGAACCTCATAAAGTGTCTTGTAGACTTCATGAACCTCATGAAAGGTCTTGTAAGTCTTGTGAACCTTGTGAACCTCATAAAGTGTCTTGTAGACTTCATGAACCTCATGAAAGGTCTTGTAAGTATTGTGAATCTTGTGAACCTTGTGAACCTCGTGAACCTCGTGAACCTCATAAAGTGTCTTGTAAACTTCATGAACCTCATGAAAGGTCTTGCAAGTATTGTGAACCTTTTGAACCTTCTTTGCACACAAAGTCTTGTATTGTGAGGGCAAATTTTGGGGTGCAACAGCTGCCCCTGTTCAATTTTCTGAAACCTGAGGGGTTAGATTGGTATATGTGTCAGTCGTGACCTGGAAGGTTGAAGGGGATTGAACACAAAAGCCCAAAAATTTGCACTCACCGGTGCGTAGAGTGATACTGATGACTAGTTGAGTATGCTTGAGTGGGCTTAAAGATGCCACTTGGTGAAAATTCTTCAGGTACATTTCTTGGAGGATAAAGCAGTCCAAAATTTGAAGATATAATGATAGCTTTCAAGAAGATAAACAACATCCTGAGGTAGGGGTGATAGCTTTCAGGAAGATAAATAACGTCCTGAGGCAGTGGTAACTTTTGAGAAGATAAACAACGGCCCAAATAATATGCTTTCAGGAGGATAAAGCAGTCCTGAGGTAATGATATAACCTTTGGGAAGATAAACAACGGCCCAAGGAGATAATATGCTTTCAGGAGGATAAAGCAGTCCTGAGGGATTGATAGCTTTCAGAAAGATGAACAACGTTCTGAGGTATAAGAAGCTTTCAGGAGGATAAAGCAGTCCTGAGGGATTGATAATATGCTTTCAGGAGGATAAACAACATCCTGAGGTGATGATATGCTTTCAGAAAGATGAACAACGTTCTGAGGTATAAGAAGCTTTCAGGAGGATAAAGCAGTCCTGAGAGATTGATAATATGCTTTCAGGAGGATAAACAACATCCTGAGGTGATGATATGCTTTCAGAAAGATGAACAACGTCCTGAGGTAATGGTATGCTTTCAGGAGGATAAACAACGTCCTGAGGTAATGAGATAACCTTTGGGAAGATAAACAACGGCCCAAGGCAATAATATGCTTTCAGGAGGATAAACAACGGCCCAATTGTCACAATTTGTTAATGAAATTTGTCTGCTGGAGAATTAACCTGAAACAAGGTAGCATTCTGTATGATAATATTAGTTTATGCATTATGTATGCATGTATAATATGATGCACTTAAGTAGTGTATTATGTATCTATGTATATGTATGGTATGATGTAAATGATGTATGTATTGAAATTCTGTGATCAGGTATGAGATGTCCTAAGAGATGTCCCAACACTTGATAGGACACTTGACAAATTTAACCAAAATTTAAATAGCAAGAAAAGTAAACAACACAAAAGTTTGTTAACCCAGTTCAGTGTATAACCACACCTACATCTGGAGGCTACCAAGCCAGGAGGAAATCCACTATAAGTAATATTAATTCTAGACTTAAACCACCCTGTTTAATCTATCACTTAATAACTACCCAATGCAATTTCTACCTAAGACACACCTTAGATAAGAGTACCCTACTCACTCCCCCTCAATCACACAGTGATCAAGTTTACAAGTTTAATGAAATTGAAGACATTCTTCAAACAATACAGCTTGATCTTACTTCACAGTTTCAATCAAGTCACAAATGCACTTTTGCTTAAAAGCTCATAAAGTGGTACAATTAAAACACCTGCTATTAAAAACACTAGACACCCTATTTGGTCTTCTGAAATTCGTACTCAATTCTATGAGTTTCTGTTGCTTAAATAGGTATCTGTAATTTGGGCTTTCTGTAGGATGATCCAACCCTAATGCACATGCAGCTTCCACCTTGAATTTAGGGTTTGTTACCTCCTAGATTCTAGGTGATTTAGGTCTTCTGTTTTAATCTGAATCTTCAATATAAAACTCCCTACAGATGCGCCTTGTTCTGTTTTTATCCATCATTAATTAATTCCAGATAACTCTCCTTAAATATCTCTGATTAGTTAGTCAATAATTAATTCTGGTAGCAGGTTTGAGATGTCTCAACATCTGTTGGGACATCCTGAAAAACTGAACTTAAGTCATTTACACAATGTCCCAACATCTGGTAAGACATCCTGAAATAAGTTCATATACTCTGTTTGATAATGTCCCAACATTTGATAGGACATTCTGAACTGAAATCAATAATTCTTGTTGGTCAAAAATTCTGCCAATTCAAGACATCTACAAACTCCCCCTTTGGCTAATTTTTGGCTAACATCTTTTCTGGTTTTCAGAGTGCAGCAGAAGTTCTTTTTATCAGAGTATAGCATTGCTTTTCTGTTGATTCTTATTTGAGATTACTCCCCCTCAAACATATATGTATCCAATCTTGTTGCAACAGAAAAAAACTTATTCAGTTCAGAAGCAAACAAACAGAATTTTTTCATTCATACTTAAACAGCAATTACAATTTGTTGTTGTTCTCCCCCTTGGTAGACACAAAATTTAGGGCCAAAGACACTATTCCAGAAATACATTGTTGTCATTACATTTGCCTCACATACATTGATCACTCAGATTCATCACTCTCAGTTTCTTCCTCAACTTCAGTTTCTTCATCAGCATCACTTTCTTCATCAGAGGCAGCTTTCTGATCTCCTTCACTCTCCAACCTTTGGATGATTTCTTCAAGTTTCAGCTTCCTTGCTTCAAGCTCTTTGCATGTGCTCTTTAGCTCAGCAATTAATGCCTTCTTGGAGATTGGAGTCTTAGCAGTTGAGGGACCTGCAGATGTCCCAGAAGGTGCTTCAACATCTGCAGCATGATGGCTGAGGAATAATTTGTAGTGAAAAGCCAGGGGGCTTTCTCTCTTGCAGACTGTGTCCTTCTCAGTTAGAATCCCAGGATACTGGCTTAATACTATACCACATAGCAATGAAGGAAAAGCTATTGGGAGCTTTGTTGCAGAAGAGCTGGCATGCTTCAGGGTCTGATCAAAAATGTAAGCTCCATAGTCCAGCTTGGTCTGAGTTCCCACAGCATAAATAAACCTGGCCAGGCCAGTGGAGATTGAAGAGGTGTGGTTGGTAGGCACCCAGTTAGCTGTACCAATCCTGTTCAGCATGTCATATTTTCTTGTAAGCATGCTCACTGAGAGCTTTCCCTTCACAGGCCATGCCTTGACCTGGTTTGCAGTGATAACCTTGCAGATTTGGTTATCTGTCTTACCTAGCTCATTGGGTCCATCTGTTTCTCTTCCTAGGTACTGATTGATGATTTGAGGAGAAAACTCTACACATTTACCTCTAACAAAAACTTTTTGAAACTCAGAGGACTTACCATTGGAGCAATCCTCCTGAAGATTAACAATGAACTCTTTGACAAGAAGTTCATAGCAGGGAGAAAGATCTGAGACTGTTTTGAATAGTCCTGCAGCAGAGATGAGGTCAATCAATTCAGTGCACTCAAGTGCATTGCTGCTTAGTTCTCTTTCAAGGGCAACTCTTCTTTGGTACACAAACTTCCATCTGTTGACACTGGATACATGATGGAAAGATATGTTGTCCAAGGGAGCCTCTGGAACAGCATATGAAGCCCTAGATGGTGCTGGTTTCTTTTTGGGAGGAGATGTTGGGACATCTGATTCAACATCTGAGTCTGATGGGGTGACAACTTTTCTTTTCTGAGTTTGAACTTTACTCCATTGTTTTGTTGGCCCAAAAGTAGCTTTAGCTTTGCCTTTATTTGGGGAAGCTTTCTTCTTCTCAGGAATTTCAGCTTCAGCTTGCATCTTTCCTTTCCTGGACCTGAGCCTTTTGGCTATGCTAGGTCTAACAGAGGCTATGATCTATGTATCAAAGTCCTGCTCCAGGTTGACCACTGGAGGAGATTGAGCAGTCTCCTCTTCAGCTGGTTGATCAGCAGGGATTTGATCTTCATTTGAGGCTTTGGTCTGATCCTTAGAGACTTCTTCATCATTTTCATTTGAGGCCTTATGCTGGTCCTCAGTTTGTTCCAAATCATCATCAGATGAGCTCTTTTTCTCATCTTCAGATGTTCCAACATCTATTGGGACATCTGGTTCTGCAGGAGTGTCCTCTGCATCTTGAGCTTGTTCTTCTTGAGGTGCAGGCATGGTGTTCAGAGGAACAGAGATCCCACTCACCACTCTCTGTTCAAAAAGGATTTGGTTGACAATCTCCTTGATGGAATCATCTACATATTTTGAAGATTTTGGGGGCATGTTAGCAGGAGAAGGAATGCCTCCTTTGGCTTTGCTGCAGACTTGATCTTTAGCTCTCTTTGGAGTTCTTGGCTTTTTAGTGTGAGAAGCACTTCCTCTGAGTTCGTCCAATGGAGTTGATTTCATTGGTACCACAGAGATGAGAGTGGCATGAACTACGTCTTCTTTGTTGAGAACTTCTTCAGTTGTGTTAGGGTTTTGAGACATTGTTGAGGAAGATGGAAGAAAAGCTTTAGGGTTTTTGATTTCTGGAGAATAGTTGGTTAATGTGATTCGCTTGTGATAGTAAGATGAGAATCTTGATAGCTGATTATAAACAGTTACTAAATAAGTAGCCGTTACAGTGCAAATGATTAGAGATGGAATTCCCAAGGATCTTGTCCAGACTGGTTTTGCCATCTGGAACTTATGCCATACAATGTCATATGACATGTTGGCACATCTCATTAACTGCTAAATATCACATAAACAGATTCCAAGTTTGCCCCTTAAGTTCTCAAATTGTGTAGCATCCAATGCTTTGGTAAAGATATCAGCTAACTGCAGATTTGTAGCTACATGTTCCAATGAAATCACTTTTTCTTCTACAAGATCTCTGATGAAATGATGTCTGATATCAATATGCTTGGTCCTGCTATGTTGGATAGGATTCTTTGATATGTTGATTGCACTTAAGTTGTCACAGTACAATGTCATGACATCCTGTGGGACATTGTATTCAGTGAGCATTTGCTTCATCCAAACCAACTGAGAACAACTGCTTCCAGCTGCTATATATTCAGCTTCAGCTGTAGATAATACACAATTTTGTTTCTTACTGAACCAAGAAATCAAATTGTTTCCTAGAAAGAAGCATCCTCCTAAGGTGCTTTTTCTGTCATCAACACTTCCAGCCCAATCAGCATCACAGAAGCCAGTGAGAATTGGTTTACATCCATGAAGGTACAATATGCCATAGTCACAAGTACCATTAACATATTTAAGAATTCTCTTGACTTGATTGAGATGACTGACTTTTGGATCAGCTTGATATCTTGCACATACACCTACTGCAAATGCTATGTCATGTCTGCTAGCAGTTAAGTATAACAAGCTTCCAATCATGCTTCTGTATAAGCTTTGATCTACACTCTCACCCTTTTCATCTTTAGTCAGCTTCAAATGTGTGGGAGCAGGAGTTCTCTTATGAGTAGCATTTTCCATTCCAAATTTCTTGACTATGTTCTTGGTATACTTGCTTTGAGAGATGAACATTGAGTCTTCCATTTGCTTTATTTGCAGACCAAGAAAGTAGGTCAACTCTCCTACTAGGCTCATTTCAAATTCAGATTCCATCTGCTTGACAAAATGTTTGACCATCCTTTCAGACATCCCACCAAAGACAATATCATCAACATATATTTAAGCAATCATAACATTTCCTTCTTCATCTTTAACAAACAGGGTTTTGTCAATTCCACCTTTTCTGTATCCTTGCTTGATAAGGAATGTAGTCAGTCTTTCATACCATGCCCTTGGAGCTTGCTTCAAACCATAAAGTGCCTTCTTTAGTTTGTATACATGATTTGGACAGCTTGGATCAACAAATCCTTTAGGCTGTTCTACATATACTTCTTCATTAAGATAGCCATTTAAAAAGGCACTTTTCACATCCATTTGAAATAGCTTGAACTTCAAGATACAGGCAATTCCCAAAAGTAGTCTAATTGATTCAAGCCTTGCTACTGGTGCAAAGGTTTCATCAAAGTCTACTCCTTCAATTTGAGTGTATCCTTGAGCTACAAGTCTAGCTTTGTTCTTTGTAACAACTCCTTGTTCATTTGACTTGTTCTTATACACCCATTTTGTACCAATCACATTTATGTCATCAGGTCTAGGAACAAGATTCCACACTTCATTCCTTGTAAATTGACCTAATTCCTCTTGCATAGCACAAATCCAGTATTCATCAGTAAGAGCTTCCTTAATGTTCATAGGTTCTATTTTAGAAACAAAACAAGATCCTGAAATTACTTCTTTTGATCTAGTGCTCACACCTCTGTTGGGATCACCAATTATCAAATCTTTGGGATGATCTTTCTGTATTCTGATGGAGGGAGGTTTGCTTGATTCTTCTGTTCTTGTATCAGTTTGAGTGAAGTTATAATGATCATTCTTTTCTTCAGCTTCAATCTTGATATCAGCAGATGTTCCAACATCTTCTGGGACATCTGTAGGAGCATCATCAATTATCACATTTATGGATTCCATGATGACTTTAGTTCTAGAATTAAATACTCTATATGCTCTGCTGTTGATAGAGTATCCAAGGAAAATCCCTTCATCACTTTTAGGATCCATTTTTCTTCTTTGCTCCCTATCTGCCAGAATATAACAATTACTTCCAAATACATGGAAGTACTTAACTGTGGGTTTTCTGCCCTTCCAGACTTCATATATTGTGGACAAAGTTCCTTTCCTTAAAGTAACTCTGTTATGAATGTAACAGGCAGTGTTCATAGCTTCAGCCCAGAAGTACAGAGGTAACTTTTTAGCATGGATCATAGCTCTTGCTGATTCTTGAATAATTCTATTCTTCCTTTCAACAATCCCATTCTGTTGAGGAGTGATTGGTGAAGAATATTCATGATTGATTCCTTCTGAAGAGCAGAAATCTAAGAATTTTTTATTCTCAAATTCTTTTCCATGATCACTTCTTATTCTGATCACACAGCTGGATTTTTCCCTTTGCAATCTTTGACATAATTCTTTGAATACATCAAATACATCAGACTTTTCTTTGATGAAATTTATCCATGTATATCTTGAAAAGTCATCAACCACAACATAGGCATACCTCTTACCACCAAGACTTTCAACTTGCATAGGTCCCATCAGATCCATATGCAAAAGTTCCAAAACTTTGGAAGTTGTCAGATGTTGGAGCTTTGGATGGGACATCTTGGTTTGCTTGCCTATTTGACATTCACCACATATTTTGCCATCATCAATCTTCAGTTTAGGAATACCTCTTACAGCATCCATGGATATTATCTTCTTTATGCCTCTGAAATGAAGATGACCTAGTCTTTGGTGCCATAGTTTCACTTCTTCTTCTTTAGCTAAAGAGCAAGTTGAAGTGAGACTGAGATTTTGGGATTCTCACATGTAACAGTTGTCTTTAGATCTGGCTCCTTTCATGACAACCTCTTGTTCTTTGTTAGTCACTATGCATTCAGTTTTGGTAAAGTTTACACTGTACCCTTGATCACATAATTGACTTATGCTGATCAAGTTAGCAGTTAAACCTTTAACTAGTAGCACATCATCTAGTCTTGGAACATCTTGACAATCCAAGGTTCCAACTCCCTTGATTTCTCCTTTAGCTCCATCTCCAAAGGTTACATACCTGGATGAATGTGATTTTAAGTTTACTAGCAAATTCTTTAATCCACTGTCAAAGTACCAGTCTTCTTTAGCTGATACTCTCAGTGATGTATGTGCTATGTATGCAGTACTTTTCTTTGACCAGATGAGTTGAGATTTCTTTTGATGCCTCTGCCCTGTGTGTTGTTTATCAGCTGATCTCCAAGCTTGATTGTTGCTCTTGTTCTTGTAGCTTTGATCAGCTTCAGTGCTAGCTTTTGGTTTCCATACCTTCTTGATGTTTTCTGACTTCTGCTTAGGAGGTTGTTGATTTCTTTGATGTTTATGCAGCACTTTCTTGGTAACTTCTACTTTCTTCTTGGAAGGTTGCTGATACATCTGATTTGGATATCCATGCAACTTATAACAATGAGGTTTGATATGTCCAAATCTTCCACAGTGATGGCATCTCCATCTTTGATACTTCTTCTTCATTTTGTTCTTCTTAGTATGTTGAGACATCTGTTGGAACATTATGTTTGACTTTGTATTCTTTTCCTGATGTTGAAGCATCTGTTGGGACATCTTGTTAGACTGTATGAATTTTGAAGTTGTTTTGCTAGAGCTAGCTTCATCTTTATTTACTCTGTTAAATCCCAGTCCACTTTTATCCCCTGAGTGCTTATTGTTGTTGAGAATCACATCCAGTGTATTTGAGCTGCTGTTCAACATTCTAACAGATTTGGACATATGTTCCAACTTGGAGTTGAGAAGATTTACTTCACTTTTTAAGGTGTCAATGATCTCCTGATCATTTGCTTTGTCATCTTCTAATGCCTCATTCTGCTTCTTTAACTTTATGACCTCACTGCATATTTCAGAGCTTCTTTTGTATAGATCTTTGAATGCTTGTTCAAGATCTTCATAAGTAAGTTCTCCATCACTGGATTCACTTTCAGAGTCACATAATCCAGCTAAAGCAGTGATATGCTTAGCTGATTCCTCTTCTGAATCACCTCCTGAGTCTTCATCAGACCAGGTCACAGAGAGTCCTTTCTTTTGCCTCTTTAAGTAGGTAGGACATTCATTCCTGAAGTGTCCATATCCTTCACATCCATGGCATTTGACTCCTTTTTCTTGACTGGTCTTTTCAGCATAATTTGACCTTCTGTTAGCATCATAAGGTCTCCTGTTCTCAGAGTTTGTGTTTCTTCCACTGGGTTTGGATTTGCTTCCATTCCTCTGAGAATCTGTTTGAATTGTCTTCCAAGTATAGCAAGGTTGTCTGATAAGCTTTTATCATTTGCTGATTCATCATCTTCTTCTTCATCAGTATTTGAAACCAAGGCTATGCTTTTGTTCTTTTTAGCACTTGTGTCATTCATTCCCATCTCAAAAGTTTGAAGGGAACCAATGAGTTCTTCAACTTTCATAGAGCATATGTCTTGAGCTTCTTCTATTGCTGTGACTTTCATGTCAAATCTTTTTGGCAAAGATCTGAGTATTTTTCTTACAAGCTTTTCATCAGTCATTTTTTCTCCCAAAGCTCCAGAAGTATTAGCTACTTCTAAAATGTTCATGTAGAATTCATGAACTGTCTCATCTTCCTTCATTCTCAAGTTTTCAAATTTTGTGGTGAGAAGTTGAAGTCTTGACATCTTTACTTTTGATGTTCCTTCATGAGTTGTTTTGAGAGTATCCCACACATCTTTGGCTAGCTCACAATGATGTACAAGTCTGAAAATGTTCCTATCAATGCCATTGAATAAAGCATTTAAGGCCTTTGAGTTGCCTAGTGCTGAATCTTCTTCTTCCTTACTCCATTCTTCTTCAGGTTTCAGCACTTTTGATCCATCTTTGGTATCTTGGACAAGATAATCCCATCCAATGTTGACTGCTCTCCATGCCCTGTTGTCAAGTGATCTTAAGAATGCAATCATTCTTGGCTTCCAGTAGTCATAATTAGATCCATCCAGAATAGGTGGCCTATTTACTGACCCTATGTCTCTGTCCATGTTACAGAATTTATATTCCCTAGATCTCACCCAGTATAAACAGGCAGGGTGCCTGCTCTGATACCAATTGAAATTATGTGATCAGGTATGAGATGTCCTAAGAGATGTCCCAACACTTGATAGGACACTTGACAAATTTAACCAAAATTTAAATAGCAAGAAAAGTAAACAACACAGAAGTTTGTTAACCCAGTTCAGTGTATAACCACACCTACATCTGGAGGCTACCAAGCCAGGAGGAAATCCACTATAAGTAATATTAATTCTAGACTTAAACCACCCTGTTTAATCTATCACTTAATAACTACCCAATGCAATTTCTACCTAAGACAAACCTTAGATAAGAGTACCCTACTCACCCCCCTCAATCACACAGTGATCAAGTTTACAAGTTTAATGAAATTGAAGACATTCTTCAAACAATACAGCTTGATCTTACTTCACAGTTTCAATCAAGTCACAAATGCACTTTTGCTTAAAAGCTCATAAAGTGGTACAATTAAAACACCTGCTATTAAAAACACTAGACACCCTATTTGGTCTTCTGAAATTCGTACTCAATTCTATGAGTTTCTGTTGCTTAAATAGGTATCTGTAATTTGGGCTTTCTGTAGGATGATCCAACCCTAATGCATATGCAGCTTCCACCTTGAATTTAGGGTTTGTTACCTCCTAGATTCTAGGTGATTTAGGTCTTCTGTTTTAATCTGAATCTTCAATATAAAACTCCCTACAGATGCGCCTTGTTCTGTTTTTATCCATCATTAATTAATTCCAGATAACTCTCCTTAAATATCTCTGATTAGTTAGTCAATAATTAATTCTGGTAGCAGGTTTGAGATGTCTCAACATCTGTTGGGACATCCTGAAAAACTGAACTTAAGTCATTTACACAATGTCCCAACATCTGGTAAGACATCCTGAAATAAGTTCATATACTCTGTTTGATAATGTCCCAACATTTGATAGGACATTCTGAACTGAAATCAATAATTCTTGTTGGTCAAAAATTCTGCCAATTCAAGACATCTACATGTATGATATGATGCTGCCTGAAGCGTCTGGATATCTTCGTATAACAACTGCTGGCCAGGGAAAATAAATCCCGATTCGTTGCTGAAGAATATGAGGAACTCGTTCCCGTCTTGTTTGATAATAAGGTATACATAACCTCCCGTCTTCGTTTGATAGTAGGGTATACATAACCTCCCGTCTGCTGGGGATAGTAAGGTATATATAACCTCCCGTCTTCGTTTGATAGTAGGGTATACATAACCTCCCGTCTGCTGGGGATAGTAAGGTATATATAACCTCCCGTCTTCGTTCGTCGTACTCTTATTGGAAAGTAAATTCCCGAATATCCGTATGAGGATAAAAGAGATGGATATAAATTCTAGGGGAGATGTGACTTGAAGTATTTCATGAAGATGGATTTGCCCTACTGAGGATTTGTAACTGTCTTGTAAAGATGAACCGACGAAGCTTCGTTGAAATCCTTCCCTCGTTCGTCCTTAGTAAATACTATTACTGCATTTTTATGCATTTCTGGTAAACATCAATCATATTAAGCATCTATGCATTTCTGGTAAACATCAATCATATTCAAAAACATACATACATTCAAACACAACCAATGGACGTTTCGCTTATGTAAATAGGGTAAAAGTAAATCTGGATTCAGAGGGAAAAGTAAAGCTGAACTTGAAAACAGAATCGTTTCAACTTCGAGAGTGTATAACCAATTGGATTTAGAGCTCCTGAGATTCTTAACTTTCCTGAATACTTTCCCAGAAATCCTCATAGCTGGATCTGAAGACATAATACTGACACCATATGATACTACTGGCGTAGACAATTAATTTCCATCATGGTTTCAGCTGAGAATCCAATATCAAGGTAATACAATGAGAGGAATGTGTCTTCAAATTGTGATGGACCATATACGCTCCGGGTATTAGATTTGAAGAGAAAGCATTGCCCCTTGGTTGAGGATGAATTATACCATAAATGGAAGTATCTGAATGTAGTTACCTCAAGAGAAATAAACAGAGTGCTTCACAATAATATGCCCCTGACATCATGAAATTCACATATATGAGGAGAGCTGCCTCTGGCTATTAAGCATTGTTGAATCTGGACTTGATTGCCCAAAATGAATTGAACATTAAGTTGGTATGCCCCTTGACTGGGAAACAGTGACTATGCCCCTGGCATTATGAACTTTGTAATGTTACCCTCAGTAATTTAGACAGATGTGGAGATCTGCCCCTAGATATTTAAACGTAACTGAATCCTGTCCTGATTGCCCCACATGAGTTAGGCAGTATCATGGCCTGCCCCCTTGATTGGGAGATAATGACTATGCCCCTTTGTATACATGGACTTTGATCAAGGAAGCAACTTTGTTCATCGGAAGGACTTTGATTCATTGAACATTCATCCTGTAAGTTTCTCCATTCGTCAAACACTCAGGTATATGCAAACAAATATATTCAAAAATGCAATGCTTATGTCTGTCTTGAAGTTTTTTTGAAAAAAGAATTATTTTAAATTTTTTTTTATTAAGAAAACTGTGATATTAACTCAAGTTTTATAATAAGCCCTAAAGGAGTCAGGATACCTTTTTGTAGCAGTACGCTTTCGTACTAACCATGCTTCAGTTAGGACTTTTAAAGGGTTATAACGTGGCCTGGTTCACGGTTTAAGAAACAAAGGATAAAGGCTCAAATTTTATTTGTACCCAACCCAATCTCCATGATGTTCTTCAGTCCTATACTCGGTTAACTTATGCATTGAAGTTCCAAAGAAGTTTGGTATTGTAACACTGACATTTGTGATGGTTCAGCCACCAAAAATTTATTTGAATCATTCAGTCATCTTTCTTTGTTGAGGATTCATAGTGACCTTTTTTTTTCTCTTTTTTTTTTTGACTTTATTATCCCTCCTGAACTGCTTATTTCAAGGTTACAGTCAGCGGGATGTCTTGATGTTTTACTAAGTCTTCTTCATAGATTTTGACTTAGTAAGCTTTTCTTTTGCTGGATATTGACTGTCAGGTTTAATGATTACAGACAACCATCATTAGTTGTGTACAACACAAATAATTAGCATATTTGAGTTAACCGAGTAACTACCCTGCCCCAGGTTATGAATAAGGGTTTTAATTTGTGCGAGAATAAAAACTCCTACTTCATAGGCTCAAAAGGGTTGACTAGGGATTAACTTCCTTATATCTCCACTGTTTAGGAATTGAAACAATGTCTGTACATCGTCAGCATAGTCTGTTCAAAAGCATACTGCATAAGATTATGGTATTGTTTTCGTCATCCTCCCTCTATAGGCTGATAGCTTTATCAGGAGTTAAATATCACAAGATAGAAATAAGAAGCATAGTTTTAAATATAGTGAAACGAATGGATTAATTCAAGACAAACATATGCAATGCATTAATGAAAACAAAAGTTTAACATAATAGTAAGTGTTCAAACAAATAAAAGAAATTACAAATGAAAATTCAAATGTTGTCCCATCCAGTTGGCTGAATGTCTTCAATTGCAATCTGTGAACTTTGAGGAGTAGTATACTTCACCATGAAATCAAATTTACCACTTGGATGTCCCAAGGTGCCCCATATCTCAACAGGAATAGGTAGGCTTCCTTTCTTGCTACCTTGGGCAACTTGTCTTGCAGCTTCGGTGTTTGATGGACGATGGTAGAACTCAACTTGACCTTCTGGAGTAACCTCTAGGATTCCTTCATCAATTAGATCTTGAATCTTCTTCTTCAATGTCCAACAACTATTAGTATCATGTCCAGGACAGTTGGAGTGATACCCACACCTTGCCTTGGGATTATAGCGAGGAGAGGAAGTTTTAGGATTTTGAGGAGGATTTTTCAAGGAAATTAGTTTCATCTCCAACAAGCATTGCAGAACTTGTGACATTGGAGTGCTGAATTTGATAAATTGTCTTCTACATCCCTTGTGTTGAGGTGGATTAACTTTACCATGTCTTTTTTCTTCAACTGAAGAACAATCAGTGGTAACCGGTTTCTTACCTTCTTTTATCCTCATATTCCTTTCAACCAAATCAGCTTGTTTTAACGGAGGTTGATTGACAATTAGATTCCTGACTCCATTACTTTGAAGTTTTTGGACAAAGGTTCTCAGCTCTTCTTGCCCCTGAGCTAAACTTTGGATAAGAGCCACCTGGTCATTCATCTGAATCCTTATCTCTGCTATCTCAGCTTGTAGTTGTTTCAGCTGATCATCTTTGTTGTCCTCTGGATTCTTTCTCTTAGCCAGCAGTGTCTTCAATTCATCCTGCCCCTTGGACAAGTTCAGGATCAGCTCTTGGAACTGTGCATTTTGTGCCTGGAGATCCTTAACTGTTTGTTCAAGAGCCATTGCTGAAATAAACAGCGAGATGATAAGAAACCTGTGCACAATAAACCTGTGATGCAATGATATGGTATGTGAATGCATATGCAATGTTTTCAAGGGCCGCAGGATTTAAATTTGCTTAAACAAACAAGAAGGTAAACTTTTATTAGTAATAAATTTGTTTTGCCTCTTGGGCTTTACAGAAAATGAAATGAAAATAAATACAAGAGATGGGATTTTAAGTCTCCCATGGACGTTTCCTCTTTGTGTTGAGGTATGAGTTGAGATTCCGCTCCTCGTGAAGTTGCTTTGTTAGCTCCAGGATTCTTTCTTGACTTGCTTTGTAATGAGCCTCGAAAGTATCCCTTTGCTCCTTCAACTGGATCCAGGATCTCTGTAAGTCTTCCATGTTAGTAAGCATGTCTGGGTGAAGGATGGTATAAGAAGTATCTCCTTCAGCAACAGGTTCCATGGTAACTGGCAGGATAGCAGGATATGGCATCATGAGAGTCTGAGCACGAGATCGCACCCATCTGAGATAAGCTTCCATAGGAATAATGTACTTAGGCTCCAGAGTCTTGCTGTCAACTTTGTTTACTTTTCCCCATGCTCGTACGAATCTCTGACGGTAACCTTGAAGATCGTTGTCGTAGTCAAACACAATGCCCTGAATCAACACGTCATGTGGGCCATCACTCCGAGCGTAACCAAACTGTCGTAAAGCTAGAGAGGGATTGTAGGTGATGCCTCCTCTTATGCCTAGAAGTGGAACATTAGGAAACTCCCCACAACGGTCAATGATAGTGACATTCTCCATAGATCTGGAGCACCAATGGATATCTGAATGAGAGAGTGACATAATCCTCTTGGACCACCTGAACCCTTGTTCATTCTTCATCACTGAGCGAGGAAGGTGAGAAATAAACCACCTAGATAGCAAAGGTATGCAACACATCAAAGTTCCTCTTGCCCTTGTAGTACGGGTATGAAGAGAATGGAGGATGTCTCCAAGCAAGGTAGGCACTGGATTGTGACTCAGGAATATGTTGATGGCATGAACGTCTATAAACTGATCTGGATTGGGGAACAACACTAAGCCATAAATCAGCAAGGCTAAGATCTCCTCAAAAGCATCATAGCTCATAGCCTTCAAGAACACTTGAGCTTTATCCATTAATACCTTAGCAAGAATACCCTTGACTCCGCTTCTCGTTTCTAGAACAATGTCAGATTTCTTCAGATGTAGAGCTGCAGCAATAACCTCTGGTTTAAGCTCTTTCTCCAAGCCTGTGAAGGGTCTTTGATCAAGAACAGGTATATCCAGAAGTTTAGAGAACTCTTCCATTGTAGGAACCAGCTGTTAGTCGGGGAATGTGAAGCAATGGTTCTTAGGATCAAAGAATTGGAACAGAACACTCATCATGTCTTCATTGAATCCTGAGGTGACTAGATCCAATAGGTGACCATGTCTCTTGATGAACTGGGAGTGTTCAGACACTTGAGAAACCAACTCTTTAAGCTTAGCAGGTATCCCTACAAAGTTGATCCTGATAGTGTTTCTACGAGCAGAAGTCATAACCTGCAACGAAGAACAAAGATAAATCCTTTGGTCCTTGAAATGGTTAGTGAAAATGCTATGCTTATGATGCATGATGATGTCATGATGTTATGCTCAATCACAAACATGTGGCACATACAAACAAGTCACACCATATCCCTAGGTTTAAAGGCTTGCATGAGGTTCAAAGGTAAGTACCCTCCCCTGAAGTTTAGATGGTTCATCCTGTCCTATAAAGTAACCAGGTTCTAAGGGATCTCAATATCATTGATCCTTCGCAAGGGTGTTTGTTCAGTAGGCAACTTACTTGCCAACCAAAACCCTCCAAGTTTAGAATCTCAATGAGCGTAGTATCGAGTATCAACCAACTTCAGTCTTCACCAAAGCCGGTTATCTCACTACTTTTCTAAAGGCTAAGATGGGATAACTAGGGTTCTAGAAGTTAGTTAGTGCATTGACAACATATGGCAGCCTCATATTATCCTCAACTTGACTTAAGGAACATAAGCACCAACCAAGAAGTCACACTAACTATGGCCACCAGATCAACCATATCGGTATACGCCGTACAGTTTCCTTGGTCTATTGCCATTTACCTAAGGTACACTAGATCCAGGTTAGGATCTTTCACACATAAGAGCCCAACAAGTAAGTCTAAAGCAAACAAGGCAAACAATTTTAAAGTGATCTAATTCCTAAGGGTACCCCTCTTTAATATGCCATCCCCAGCAGAGTCGCCATTTCTGTAACACGGTGGGAGAACTGACTTTAGTTATGTTGCGGATAGCAAGAGTCGCCACCGACTTTTATTTTATCCAAAGGAAAGGCATAAAAGAACAAGAAAGACCTTCTAAAAGATTTTTGGGTCCGGGGGGTAGGTTATGTAAAGGGAAGGTATTAGCACCTTTTACATCCATGGTTATCCATGGGCTCTTAGTTACTTAGCTCACTTTAAAATGTTTTTTGAAAATGTGAAGTGTGTGAATAGAAATTTTCTTAAGAGTTTTATAATGATCCATGTACGGATGCGTAAAAAACCTTTGTTTTTTAAAATTGTTTAAAATGTGTGAAGTGTTTGAAATGTTTTTGAAAAGTGAGCAAGTATCTAAGAGGAACCTACCCTAAGTTTAAGTCTTTTCTGTTCTTGAATCCTTTAAATGGTAAGACTATCCCTATTATTAAGGAATATGTAGTCATTACCTTGGATGTGAGGGACATATGAAGGGACATCTGTTATTTAGGCAACTGTGGGGTGTATAAGCAATTCGAAGGGACTTATCATCTTTATTCGAAAGGGACAAGATCATTACGAAGGCAACATTCGAAAGGGACTTGATCTTTTATCTGTTAAGGGACTAGATGATGTGAAATTGAGGGACTTTGCTTTATACACCCTGCTTGACCTTTTGATTAGGCAACATGAGAGGTATCCCTAAGGAAGTGAGATGGCGATCAAAGATCGACTTACGTGTGTGAGTGTACAATTTTAATATTTATCTTTGAGATTAGTGATTTAAATTCAATTTTACATACAAACATGTTTTACACTCCCTATTTTACTAACCATGGTATTTAAAAAATAAATAATAAAAATTACTACAACTATTACATAAGGGATACAATTACATTATAATAATTAAAATAATTAAAAATAAGTAAATAAATAAATAATTAAATGGGTTAGTAATAATAATAATAAAATAAATAATCACATAAGAGATGAATAAATAAAGGAGTTAGTAATAATAAACAAAATAAATATAAGAAAAAGAATATTAGCATAATAATATAAACAATTCAATTTTAAATGAATAATTATTTTTAAGGTTTTTAATTAATAAGAGAAATAAATGATAAATATTATATATTAACAAAATATGACTAATAGTCTAATTATTTTAATTTTATATACATATTATAAAAAATATCTAATTATAATTAAATAAGCATAAAAATAATAAATTGATCTAATAAAATAAAGTTAGGGTTTTTAATTGTTTTTAGGAAAATAAATTAGGGTTAGTTAATTTTCTACATATAAAAACTATTTACAAATTATAAATTAAATACACATAATTAAAATTTACAGATAAATAAATTAAGAATTAAAATATAATTAGGGTTTTTATAAAAAATTAGAATTTATATAAGAAATAATTAAGTTTTATATATTAGAATAATTCAACATAATATATACATATTAAAAAAATAAAGTTTACATTAATTAAATTGAATTTTAGAAAAATAAATTAATTTTTAGGATTAGTAAGAAAACAAGATTAATATTTTAATTAAGGAGAATCAATTAACCTAATTATATAATTAATAAAATAGATAAAAGAAAAATATAAAGAAAACAAAATAAATAAAGAGGGGAGGCCTGGATTTGAACCCAGGACCTCCCCTGATACCTGATAATGCATGACCACTGGGACAAGGCGCGCGCCTTGTCATCTGGGGGAGAAGAATGCATCATATGCGTAAACTGATTTGTGAGATTTTTTCCAAAAAAAAGAATGGTCCTGAGAGGACTCGAACCATGGATTTTGCCTTGCATATGCGCGTCCAAAACCACCAGGCCATCACCACCAATCTGATAATTTCCTATAAATAATAAATTATAAAATAAGACAGTTATTTGAATTATAATTTTGGCGCGCTGACTTCATCTCCTTCCTTAGAATTTCGCAGGTTTTCCTGCGAATTTTATTGGGAAATCTCCTGCGAATTTTCCTGCGTTCAAAAACCTACAAAATTCGTAACATTTTATATCCATACAATTTTGCCAAATTGACCATGCCAACATGATTAATACAGTTCATTCATCTGATTTATGTTATTAGAATGTATTTACATAAGCCGAATCAAGAAACCCCAATTTCAAGCTTGAAACCCTAACATGGCATCTCAATGTTTAGTCACAGTTTCTTCAATGTTTTTGCCCAGAAACCTTCTATACATGATAACAAACAAAGTTAGAAGCACAAATACAATTGATAATGGATAAATTAATGGAATCGAAAATCAAAACAAGAAGAGGAAGATGCGTTCGGGTTATGAAATTTATGAAGCTATGGATGCTTATGAGAGTGCAAATAACATCAAGGAAGTCCAAGGATCATGTCTATGTCCTTAGAATACCTTTAAACCTCTTCTAGGGTTGAAACCGAAAATTGTTTTTTGAAGGATTTTGTGAAGTTTGAAATTATGGTTTGAGGCTGCAAAATTTCGTCCCCATGCATTGTGATGAGTTTGTATACTTATAGAAGAATGGAATTAGGTCAAAATAACATGGATTTATGGGCCTTGATGGATACCTTGAGTGTGAAGAAATCTCCTTGCCAAATTAGTCAAAAAATCAAATATTTTCATGCTATAATGCCTTAGCACTAATTTGGATGGTTTTGAATCAACTTAAATGGTCATTAAGAGTTTCTAGAAGAAGAATCACTTTTAAATATTCAATTTTCATATTTTATTTTGATTTAAAATGATTTTAAATGAATAAAATCAAAATAAATAAAATAAAAATAATAAAAATCTGAATAAATGAGGATTGGGTCGTGCATGATGATAATGTAAAGTTTGGATGGCAATTTGGTGGGCTCATTTAGCAAAAATTAGTTTTAAGGCCTTATTTGCTTCATAAACTTCCCAAATATTTCCCAACTTTGCAAGGGCAAAAATCCTTCAATTTTTTTAATGTTATGAAGGTGTTCTTGGACATTTTGGAAATCTTAAAGAGTCCTCTAACCAACCCCACTGGTTTCATGTCCATATCATTTACCATTCTCAAGTTATGCCCTTTTGAAGTTGTTGACTTTTTGTTGACTTTCAAAAGGACCTATAATGTCTTAGCTCATACCTTCCAAATGAAGCATTTTTGGGCCTGGCTTGTGAGACACAAAGTTGTAGAGAATTCAATTTCCTTCAAAATGAGCTTTGGATGGAAAATTTGTGATGAAGCATGTGAAAGTTATGGCTGGTCAAAGTTCAGTTGACTTTTCCTGAGGAAACCCTAATTTAGAAACCTCTGATTCTTGATGATCTGAAATATCCTTGATGAATCATGATCAAACCTTGATCAAATGATGAATTTTACTTCATATACTTGATGTTGGCAAAAAATCATGAAGTTTGACTTTGGTTTGACCACAGTTGACCTCAGTTTGACTTTTTAACTGCTTTGACTGATTTTGACTTATTTGATCATTTGACTGAGCAAACCTTTGAGAAAAGTTCTGAAATTTGTCATGGGGATTCTTAGACACATATAAGATGTTATGAAGCTCACTTGAAGTCTTGGAAGTCCATTTAGCCTGATTAAAGTCAAAACCCTAGTTTTGGATGCACTGCTTAGGAGGATGCATTGTCTGAGGGAATTGTCAAACTTCTGACTATTTGTGAACTTTGTGAACCTTGTGAACCATCATAAAATGTCTTGTGAACCTTGTGAACCTCATAAAGTGTCTTGTAGACTTCATGAATCTCATGAAAGGTCTTGTAAGTCTTGTGAACCTTGTGAACCTCATAAAGTGTCTTGTAGACTTCATGAACCTCATGAAAGGTCTTGTAAGTATTGTGAATCTTGTGAACCTTGTGAACCTCGTGAACCTCATAAAGTGTCTTGTAAACTTCATGAACCTCATGAAAGGTCTTGCAAGTATTGTGAACCTTGTGAACCTTATTTGCACACAAAGTCTTGTATTGTAAGGGCAAATTTTGGGGTGCAACACCGTCCATGTCACCTTCCCCAACATAGTTACCTCAAATACTTGTCTATAATACACTTTTTCTGGCACCCGTCCGTGTCACACTCTCCCCAGCAAGTTGAATACACTCATACTTGTCACTCATTACCTTTTTACTCATACAGATACTCGTCTGTATCTTGTATATACCACTCATATCCCCTCAGATTCGACACTCGTCTGTGTTCTTTGTTAACCAGTTGATACTCGTCCGTATCATCATCTCTGAGCATGCGTCAAGCGTTTGTTTCTACTGATACTCGTCCGTATCATAGTCTTAAGGATGCTCGTCCGCATCTTTAGTCCATACACCGTGTCGAACACTTATGTCTACTTGAACTTAGACACCCGTCTGTGTCTACTGTTCCCCAGAAGAGTCCCAGCGGATCCTAGTGAATTATTTCCCTTCTATCTGACATTCGTCCTATGTCATGATACCTTTTCGGCAGCCGTACCCTGCCAGGTGATCGTCCTTCACCTTTTGATGATCGTCCTTCATCATTTCCCCAGCGGAGTCTCCATTATTGGAACCCTTTTCCTGTCCGACATTCGTCCTATGTCGTGATGCTTTTAGCAGCCGTCCCCTGCTAGGTGATCGTCCTTCACCTCTTGAAGATCGTCCTTCATCATTTTATCCGATGGCCGTCCCCATCGTTGATCTTGTTATCTGACATTTGTCCTATGTCATGATACCTTCAGAGCAGCCGTACCCTGCTAGGTGATCGTCCTTCACCTCCTGATGATCTTCCTTTTCATGCTCACCCGATGGCCGTCCCCATCGTCGACCTTTTCTATCCGGCATTCGTCCTATGTCGTGATACTTTCGGCAGCCGTACCCTGCCAGGTGATCGTCCTTCACCTTAGATGACCGTCCCTCATCTTATCCCCAACTGAGCAGCCAGGTGATCGTCCTTCACCTTCGATGACTGTACCTCATCATATACCTATAATACCCAGAGAGTCTTATAGCTTTACCTGATGGTCGTCCCCATCATAATCTCTTATATCCCCAGCTTGTCGGCCGTCCCTGTCATTGCTTTATTTCCCGCATCTTTCCCAGCATGTCGATCGTTCCCGTTATTGCTTTATCCCCAGTAGTCGTCCTCTGCTCGAAGGAAGAAGTAAGATGGAAGGAAAAGAAGCAGCAAGAAGCAAAACAACTTACTTCACTTAAGAAGATAAGTTGCTTGAAGAAAGAAAGAGGAGAAGGAGAATGAATGAGCAAGCTCACTCAAATACAAAATTAAAATGCAACAATGATGCATATAAGAGATGAGAAGAGGTTATTATAAACACCCCAAATTTTCCCTCACCCATTCACACCATGGCTTGTGATCTTCTCATATGCATAAATTCAATCATTGCATCTCATATTGCATATTTGCTTCACTGCATTATTTCTAAGTCATCTGCATCTAGGGTTTTTGATCTGAGCAGTCCAAGAGCCTCTTGAGCCACTTCAAAAGGTCATCAATCACTTCAAAGGGGTCCATGTATGTTCAAGCATCATATTATATCCCCACAAAGTCAAGAAAGTCAAAGAATCACAAGAACTGAGATTGGCATGGAAGCAGAGCCAGGTCTAACTACACAGATGACCTAGAATTAGGGTTTTGTTTTCAAAGGCCATAACTCCAAATTTTTTGGTCATTATTGTTTATACTTGGTATCTATATGGTATAGGGATCATGCATATCAATTTTCATGAAGAAATTCCATGAGGAAGGCATCTGATCAAGAGTTGACTTCTTGAGCAAGTCAGTGTGAAATCAGGGCATCTGAGGCCCCCAATGACTCAACCAAAGGGTGTTCTTCATCATTTTGAGTATGTATGATCTTTATTTGATCATAGAAGATGTTAGAAGTTCACAAAATTGAAGAATTTCAAGCCATTTGCAAAGTTGCCTTTTTGGGAAAAAGACTTGTAATATAAACTTGCCATTTTGGGAAAGTTTTTCAACCTCCTCAAATTGATTCAAAAAAGCTTCAAATGAGAAAACTTTGGTCATGAAAGTTGTAGAATGGATCATTACCTTTTCAAAAAGTAAAATAACTCATTCTAATTCATTTTGGATCAAAAGTTATGGCTTGTTAAAGTTGAAGAAAATCACATAATTTCAAGTTTTGTACCAAAGAGGCATTTTGCAAAATGGTATGATCAAGCATTCTAAAGACTTCAAATGTGCACAAACTCTCCACAACATGCTCATGTGACTTCTAAAAATCAGAATTGGCCCAAGAATTATGCATTTTGGTGCCTTGAACTTCATGAATTTCCAAAGGGGCCAAAGATGTACCAACTTGCAAAAACTCATGAAGCCATGCCTCTACTTGTTACAGCTCATAGAATCTGATCCACATGAACTCCATGATCTCAGCTGAGCCAAACCATGCCCCTATCACAACCTCACACTTGCCCATACCTCAAGTACACCTAGACTTGACTTTTTGCAAAAACCCCCATACCAATCCCACAGTGCCACATCAACTTCTCTGACCCATCCAAATGTGATAAGTGGACCAAAAGGGGCTCAACACACCAGACACACAAGCCTGAAGCATCCCCCAAGCCATAGTTCCAAGTTTTCACCTCTTATGCACTTTCCTTCGAAACTCATTACACAAGACACAAACACCAAAACAAACTTCATAGAATCTCTCAGCATGTTACACTGATCATCCCTGACCCTTCACCTTGCCCTGAAACCCCCTGAAATCAAAACACGATTTCTTCCCCTCTCTGAACAGAACTCAATCAATCTCACAAACTAGCCAAAATAAACTCCAAACAAGCCTTGCAAACACTTGAGGGAGGTCAGTAGAGTTGATTGGAAGCAAGGAACTGGTCAAGAAGCTCTTGGATTGAAAGCTTCAACTCAGGTAGCCACTGAAATTCATTTTTCCAGAAGCTTTGTTTTAAGTTGCTAAATGGTTAAGTTTGATCCCCTGAGTTCAATGAACTTTTTATTTTTGAAAATGATGAAGAAATGAGTGTGTATGACCTGACTGAAATTTCTGCCATTTTTGAACTTTGCTTCGAATCTTGTTAATGGTGAGAAATAAATTCCATTTGAGGGCAAGTATGAGCTTAGGGAGATGAGAGGAAGTGATCTGGAGCTTTAGAGCTCCAGAAATAACCTAGGGAGTGATTTTGAAATTTTCAGGGAAGGATGTCACCGGAGAAGACGACCGGAGCTCTTCTCCGGTGACCTGAATGTCATTAGGTCTTTAATTACGATTAGGGTTTGGTTTGAATATAGGCCATAGATCCAGTTGACTTGCATTGACCCGCGCGCAAACGAATGGCTCAGATCCATCACTTAAGCCCTAATCCACGTCATTAGTTTAATTAATTAGGTTTTTAAATTAATCTGGTCAGTTTAAATGTCAGCCGTAGGATAGCGCGCGCAGTCAACCATTGACTCCCAGCTTTGAATCTCAGCCTTGAATTGTGTTTACTTTTCATTTTATTTAATTTTATTTCATTTTCATTTGATTTATTTTTGTACGAATTATTTAAAATAGCTAAAATCATTTAAAAATTATGAAAATTTTTGTCAAAGATTTCATTAATTTTTAAAACCCAAAAATATTTTTATTTTTATTTTTTGCACTGAAAATTATTTTTAAATCATTTAAATGTTTATTTTTAATTAGTTAATGGAAATTAATTAATTAAAAATACATTTAGGTATTTAAAAATCACAAAAAAATTCACATTGCATTTAGAAACATTTAGAAACATTGTCCAACTCTCAAACCAAATTTCTTTTTTGTTCTTGATGCCTTTTGATCATTTTCATTGGAATTAAATTCATTTTAAGGCAATATTTTTGTGCAAACTTTGAAAAATCCCTTCTGCCTAACCATTGAGAGTTGGATGATGATTCTTTTTTCATTGCACTCTCCATAGCATGTAGTCTATAGGATAAATTTGGTTTGACTTGATCTTGCATTTTCAATTTGTTTGGTATTTTTCTTGGTGAGGTACCCCAAAACCCTAGCAATCTTAGGAAATTTATAACTTACACTAGGTTAAGAGTTGGATCCTCTCCTTTGGGCAGTGAGCTTGTATAGGTTTAGGGTATCTTTGATTGCATTTTCAAATTTTTATCATGTCATTTGCTTCTGGTTTTGGATTTTTTGCTTTGCATGATGCATGTAACTCTAATTGGTGCCTTCCTTTGCATCCATCTTCCATTTGCTTGCATACCATGACTTTCCATGACATTTTGTGCATCCACATGATTCATAATATATCTTAGGACATATTAGAACCATGATTGATCATTGCATCATTCCTTTGCCATGTTATATGTCCATTACATTTCATAACTTCTCATGTACATTCATGGTTCAAAGCATGCTTCATTTGCATCCATTGCCTTGTATGATCATTCTCATGTCTTGCCTCATGTTTGTATCATCTCCTAGCATCATTAACATCATGTTTATGCTTCTGACTTTGGTTTGCATCATGACATTTCATCTCACTTGCATTGCTTTTCAGTTCTTTTGGCTAACATTTCAGGTGGTAAGTTGTTTTGAGAAGTGAATTTGCCTTCACTTCTCACAATCTCTTCTCATCTCTCTTGCATCTTTGCTGCATTTTATCTTGTGTATTGGATTGAGCTTGCTCATTCATGTTCATCTTACTTTCTTCCTTCAAGCAACTTGTCTTCTTAAGTGAAGCAAGTTGTTTTGCTTCTCTTTGCTTCTTGCTCCTTTCACCTGCTCCTTTCCTAGTGGCTTCTCTGAAGATCTTTCTCTCTTAAGCCTCACAAACCCTAGGACCTCCAAGTATGATAACAATTAGGGCTTGATTAGTTCCCCATTTAGTTTTGCCTTTGTGTCATCTTTGAGTCCTCTCTTCTCACCTCATAATCAAGGACTAAACCCTAAAGGTTTTAAGGCTTTGTGATTAAGCTTATGCCTGCATCCTTCTATTAGGATGGAGTGTATAACTTTAATCCTAAGTGTTAAACCCTTAATGTGTTTAAATCCTTTAATCAATTCACCTAATAATCATCAAGACATCAAGCTTGTAACTTGGGCCTTGCATTAGGGTTCTAATTCTTCTTTAATTGGTTAAGAAGGACTAACCCTAGTGTTAATGGACAAGTCCCCCTCAAGTTGTCTTACAAACCATAAAATCCACTTCTTAATCTTATCATTAACTAAAATCCACTTTAATAAAGGCTTTGCTTTGTCATGAGGTTAATCCCTAATCATGGATTAAGCTGAGGAGTCTTCCTCAGTTTAAATGTTCTCATCTATTATCCTTCTATTAGGATGGTGTAATGGGTCCATTCAATCTTTGATTATGGCTTAAACTCATTACTTAACACTAAGCAAAAACAACAAAAACATCTAATTAATCACAAGTAGGTTAATGATCTTAATCCTACACCATGGTGATTAAGTGTGAGGTGTCTACCTCATACTTAAGGTATTCTTATTACCCCTAATCAGAGGGAGGATGTGATGAGTTTACTAACCCTTGGTTTAGGCTTAAGCTCATTAACTTATGACAAATTCAAAAAGCAATAAAAGACTAAAAATACCAAAACAAACAATAATCGTCTCCTCCGGGATTCTTTCCTCACGTCATTCACTCACAAACGAGAACTTGCTTCTTCCGTCTAATGCAAGACAGTTCGCACCTGAGCCAGACAGGTCATACACTTGAGCATAGACAAACAAGCAGTTCATCAGTCAATTCATCTTTCAGTCTCTTTGGGTCGAACTACGGTGTTCTGACTTCCTCATTGCACGAGAGGACATGTAGGCATAACTTAACTGTTATCGAACAAAAGTCTCTGTATATTCCCCCTCCTCCCAGCATCATTCTTTAAGCCTCATAGTCTTGAGCATTTCACTCTTGTTCTTACACTAACACTTCTCTTATACACTTCACACTTCTCTTACATTGACACTTGCATTCTTTCCAGTTTTGATACACAAATTGCACTGACACTACCCCTTTAAAACACAAATCTTTTAAGCGTGGATCCAGTCGAGTACGGCGGACAATCTGGGTGCTAATACCTTCCCAGGTTGTAACCAACCCCCTTTCTCAGTCTCTCTGGTTCGCAACCGTCTTATCCACATCTTTCTAGGTTTATGCAGCATTACCTTTCCTTCGGGATAAAAATGCCTAGCTGGCGACTCTATTCATTTCCTTCTCCTTTTGCCGACCGTTCGCGTCTGTACCCCATTTAACCTAGCCTCATTTGGTGGGAGCGACAGCTTGGCGACTCTGCTGGGGACCCTTATACTGTAACCAGGGCTTCTGGTTCTTTTTGTGGGTTCTTCCTAGCGCTTGTTTGATTTGTGTTTACTGGGGTGTTATATGCTATGTATGTTTGTTTATTTGCTTTATTTTACTGCTTTATGTACAGTTATTTATTGCTTTCATTTACAGTTTTATACATCATACTATCATTATCATCTTGCTGGATCTGGTTTCTGTTTTGGTGGGTGGGGTTCGATTGAGAGTATAAGGTCCTATACCTGGGACCTGAGTGACACCTAGGCTAGAGTGGTTCATGTTCTTTCCCATTCCATTTCGGTCTGGTGCGGGAATATGAAACACGGTTCAGATGTGGGTTTCTTCTTGAGAACTCTGTGCTACAAATTTCCTGTAGTGCTAGGGCTATCTGGGAAGCCTGCTAAGTCTGGATGACCTTTATTACGACCTTCAGAAACTGAGGTGAATTAGAGGAGGATCTTTTATGGTTATTGTAAACACTGTACCTCCGGGTTAGAAGTGTTTACACTTCTCATAACTGATCCAAGTCTGAGGATCCTTGTTCTAGAACACCACCTGTGAGGGGGTTGGGCTGTTTACAGGTTTGCAGGTACCATTGGCCACATCATACCCTGTTACTTGTTGTGTTTAAGAATGCTCCACTTTGGACAGTTCTTGTGATTTAACCCTGGACATGTGACTCTTTATTTGAGTCCCCCACCTTGGTTACTGGATTTCTGAACCTCCATCTGGACTTCTTGAACATACATGGACTTTATATCAAGACAATAATCAGATTCGGCTTGATCACAAACCCTTGCATATCATTTGCATACATCCTCATTGCATCATTTAACATTTGTTTATTTGTTTTTCAGGGTATCCACATTACATTTTGGTTTGGTTTTGACCCCTTCATTTGCATAGACCTCTGTTTCATCAGCTATCTGCTTCAGCTATCTTCCTCAGTTGTCTGCTTCAGTCATCTTCATCATCACCAGCACCAGCCTATCAATGGCTCATCTCCAGTACCAGTCTTGATCCTCATCAGCACTTGTTTTCTTCATCAGCAGTCATGGCACCCAGGAAGAGCAACATTTCATACCATTTCTTTGAGCCTGTACTGGCTGGCATCAGGCAGGTCCAGGCACTTATCACTCCAGACCACATCCCATTATTCAGATGTGTGGGATACTCTCAAAACAACTCATGAAGGAACATCAAAAGTAAAGATGTCAAGACTTCAACTTCTCACCACCAAATTTGAAAACTTGAGAATGAAGGAAGATGAGACAGTTCATGAATTCTAGATGAACATTTTAGAAGTAGCTAATACTTCTGGAGCTTTGGGAGAAAAGATGACTGATGAAAAGCTTGTAAGAAAAATCCTCAGATATTTGCCAAAAAGATTTGACATGAAAGTCACAGCAATAGAAGAAGCTCAAGACATATGCTCTATGAAAGTTGAAGAACTCATTGGTTCCCTTCAAACTTTTGAGATGGGAATGAATGACACAAATGTTAAAAAGAACAAAAGCATAGCCTTGGTGTCAAATACTGATGAAGAAGAAGATGATGAATCAGAAAATGATAAAAGCTTATCAGACAACCTTGTTATGCTTGGAAGACAATTCAAACAGATTCTCAGAGGAATGGAAGGCAAATCCAAACCCAGTGGAAGATACACAAACTCTTCTGAGAACAGGAGACCTTATGATGCTAACAGAAGGACAAATTATGCTGAAAAGACCAGTCAAGAAAAAGGAGTCAAATGCCATGGATGTGAAGGATATGGACACATCAGGAATGAATGTCCTACCTACTTAAAAAGGCAAAAGAAAGGACTCTCTGTGACCTGGTCTGATGAAGACTCAGGAGGTGATTCAGAAGAAGAATCAGCTAAGCATATCACTGCTTTAGCTGGATTATGTGAGTCTGAAAGTGAATCCAGTGATGGAGAACTTACTTATGAAGAACTTGAGCAAGCATTCAAAGATCTATACAAAAGAAGCTCTGAAATATGCAGTGAGGTTATAAAGCTAAAGAAGCAGAATGAGGCATTAGAAGATGAAAAAGCAAGTGATCAAGAGATCATTGACACCTTGAAAAGTGAAGTAAGTCTTCTCAACTCCAAGTTGGAACATATGTCCAAATCTGTTAGAATGTTGAACAGCAGCTCAAATACACTGGATGTTATTCTCAACAACAATAAGCACTCAGGGGATAAAAGTGGACTGGGATTTAACAGAGTAAATAAAGATGAAGCTAGGTCTAGCAAAACAACTTCAAAATCCATACAGTCAAACAAGATGTCCCAACAGATGCTTCAACATCAGGAAAAGAACACAAAGTCAAACATAATGTTCCAACAGATGTCTCATCATTCTGAAAAGAACAAAATGAAGAAGAAGTATCAAAGATGGAGATGCCATCACTGTGGAAGATTTGGACATATCAAACCTCATTGTTATAAGCTGCATGGATATCCAAATCAGATGTATCAGCAACCTTCCAAGAAGAAAATAGAAGTCACCAAGAAAGTGCTGCATAAACATCAAAGAAATCAGCAACCTCCTAAGCAGAAGACAGAAATCATCAAGAAGGTATGGAAACCAAAAGCTAGCACTGAAGCTGATCAAAGCTACAAGAACAAGATCAACAATCAAGCTTGGAGATCAGCTGATGAAAAACACACAGGGCAGAGGCATCAAAAGAAATCTCAACTCAAATGGTCAAAGAAAAGTACTGCATATATAACACATACATCACTAAGAGTATCAGCTAAAGAAGACTGGTACTTTGACAGTGGATGTTCAAGACACATGACTGGACTGAAGAATCTACTAGTAAACTTAAAATCACATTCATCCAGGTATGTGACCTTTGGAGATGGAGCTAAAGGAGAAATCAAGGGAGTTGGAACCTTGGATTGTCAAGATGTTCCAAGATTGGATGATGTGCTGCTAGTTAAAGGTTTAACTGCTAACCTGATCAGCATAAGTCAATTATGTGATCATGGGTACAGTGTAAACTTTACCAAAACTGAATGCATAGTGACTAACAAAGAACAAGAGGTTGTCATGAGAGGAGCCAGATCTAAAGACAACTGTTACATGTGGGAATCCCAAAACCTCAGTCTCACTTCAACTTGTTCTTTAGCTAAAGAAGAAGAAGTGAAACTATGGCACCAAAGACTAGGTCATCTTCATTTCAGAGGTATAAAGAAGATAATATCTATGGATGTTGTAAGAGGTATTCCTAAACTGAAGATTGATGATGGCAAAATATGTGGTGAATGTCAAATAGGCAAGCAAACCAAGATGTCCCATCCAAAGCTCCAACATCTGACAACTTCCAAAGTTTTGGAACTTTTGCATATGGATCTGATGGGACCTATGCAGGTTGAAAGCCTTGGTGGTAAGAGGTATGCCTATGTTGTGGTTGATGACTTTTCAAGATATACATGGATAAATTTCATCAAAGAAAAGTCTGATGTATTTGATGTATTCAAAGAATTATGTCAAAGATTACAAAGGGAAAAATCCAGCTGTGTGATCAGAATAAGAAGTGATCATGGAAAAGAATTTGAGAACCAAAAGTTCTTAGATTTCTGCTCTTCAGAAGGAATCAATCATGAATATTCTTCACCAATCACTCCTCAACAGAATGGGATTGTTGAAAGGAAGAATAGAACTATTCAAGAATCAGCAAGAGCTATGATCCATGCTAAAAAGTTACCTCTGTACTTCTGGGCTGAAGCTATGAACACTGCCTGTTACATCCATAACAGAGTTACTTTAAGGAAAGGAACTTTGTCCACAATATATGAAGTCTGGAAGGGTAGAAAACCCACAGTTAAGTACTTCCATGTATTTGGAAGTAACAGTTATATTCTGGCAGATAGGGAGCAAAGAAGAAAAATGGATCCTAAAAGTGATGAAGGGATTTTCCTTGGATACTCCATAAACAGCAGAGCATATAGAGTATTTAATTCTAGAACCAAGGTTATCATGGAGTCCATAAATGTGATAATTGATGATGCTCCTATAGATGTCCCAGAAGATGTTGGAACATCTGCTGATATCAAGATTGAAGCTGAAGAAAAGAATGATCATTATAACTTCACTCAAACTGATACAAGGACAGAAGAATCCAGCAAACCTCCCTCCATCAGAATACAGAAGGATCATCCCAAAGATTTGATAATTGGTGATCCCAACAGAGGTGTGAGAACTAGATCAAGAGAAGTGATTTCAGGTTCTTGTTTTGTTTCCAAAATAGAACCTAAAAACATCAAGGAAGCTCTTACTGATGAATACTGGATTTGTGCTATGCAAGAGGAATTAGGTCAATTCACAAGGAATGAAGTGTGGAATCTTGTTCCTAGACCTGATGACATAAATGTGATTGGAACAAAATGGGTGTATAAGAACAAGTCAAATGAACAAGGAGTTGTTACAAAGAACAAAGCTAGACTTGTAGCTCAAGGATACACTCAAATAGAAGGAGTAGACTTTGATGAAACCTTTGCACCAGTAGCAAGGCTTGAATCAATTAGACTACTTTTGGGAATTGCTTGTATCTTGAAGTTCAAGCTATTTCAAATGGATGTGAAAAGTGCCTTTTTAAATGGCTATCTTAATGAAGAGGTATATGTAGAACAGCCTAAAGGATTTGTTGATCCAAGCTGTCCAAATCATGTATACAAACTAAAGAAGGCACTTTATGGTTTGAAGCAAGCTCCAAGGGCATGGTATGAAAGACTGACCACATTTCTTATCAAGCAAGGGTACAGAAAAGGTGGAATTGACAAAACCCTGTTTGTTAAAGATGAAGAAGGAAATGTCATGATTGCTCAAATATATGTTGATGACATTGTCTTTGGTGGGATGTCTGAAAGGATGGTCAAACATTTTGTCAAGCAGATGGAATCTGAATTTGAAATGAGCCTAGTAGGAGAGTTAACCTAATTTCTTGGTCTGCAAATAAAGCAAATGGAAGACTCAATGTTCATCTCCCAAAGCAAGTATACCAAGAACATAGTCAAGAAATTTGGAATGGAGAATGCTACTCATAAGAGAACTCCTGCCCCCACACATTTAAAGCTGACTAAAGATGAAAAGGGTGAGAATGTAGATCAAAGCTTATACAGAAGCATGATTGGAAGCTTGTTATACTTGACTGCTAGCAGACCTGACATAGCATTTGCAGTAGGTGTATGTGCAAGATATCAAGCTGATCCAAAAGTCAGTCATCTCAATCAAGTCAAGAGAATTCTTAAATATGTTAATGGTACTTGTGACTATGGCATAATGTACTTTCATGGATGTAAACCAATTCTTACTGGCTTCTGTGATGCTGATTGGGCTGGAAGTGCTGATGACAGAAAAAGCACCTCAGGAGGATGCTTCTTTCTAGGAAACAATTTGATTTCTTGGTTCAGTAAGAAACAAAATTGTGTATCCTTATCTACAGCTGAAGCTGAATATATAGCAGCTGGAAGCAGTTGTTCTCAGTTGGTTTGGATGAAGCAAATGCTCACTGAGTACAATGTCCCACAGGATGTCATGACATTGTACTGTGACAACTTAAGTGCAATCAACATATCAAAAAATCATATCCAACATAGCAGGACCAAGCATATTGATATCAGACATCATTTCATCAGAGATCTTGTAGAAGAAAAGGTGATTTCATTGGAACATGTTGCTACAAATCTACAGTTGGCTGATATCTTTACAAAAGCATTGGATGCTACACAATTTGAGAACTTAAGGGGCAAACTGGGAATCTGTTTATGTGATATTTAGCAGTTAATGAGATGTGCCAACATGTCATATGACATTGTATGGCATAAGTTCCAGATGGCAAAACCAGTCTGGACAAGAACCTTGGGAATTCCAATTCTAATAATTTGCAATGTAACAGTTACTTATTTAGTAACTGCTTATAATCAGCTATCAAGATTCTCATCATACTATCACAAGCGAATCACATTAACCAGCTTTTCTTCAGAAATCATCAACCCTAAAGCTCTTCATCCATCTTCCTTGACAATGTCTCAAAACCCTAACACTCCTGAAGAAGTTCTCAACAAAGAAGACGTAGTTCATGCAACACCCATCTCTGTGGTACCAATGAAATCAACCCCATTGGACGAACTAAGAGGAAGTGCTTCTCATGCTAAAAAGCCAAGAACTCCAAAGAGAGCTAAAGATCAAGTCTGCAGAAAATCCAAAGGAGGCATTCCTTCTCCAGCTAACATGCCTCCAAAATCTTCTGACTATGTGGATGCTTCCATCAAGGAGATAGTCAACAAGATTCTATTTGAGCAGAGAGTGGTTAGTGGGATTTCTGTTCCTCTGAACACCATGCCTGCACCTCAAGAAGAACAAGCTCAAGCTGCAGAGGATACTCCTGCACAACAGGATGTCCCAATAGATGTTGGAACATCTGAAGATGAGAAAAAGAACTCATTTGATGCTGATTTGGAACAAACTGAGGACCAGAAAAAGGCCTCAAATGAATGTGATAAAGAAGTCTCTGAGGATCAGACCAAATCCTCAAATGAAGATCAAATCTCTGCTGATCAACCAGCTGAAAAGGAGACTGCTCAATCTCCTCCAGTGGTGAACCTGGAACAGGACTCTGATACAGAGATCATAGCCTCTGTTAGACCTAGCATAGCCAAAAGGCTCAGGTCCAGGAAAGGAAAGATGCAAGCTGAACCTGAAATTCCTGAGAAAAAGAAAGCTACACCAAAGAAAGGCAAAGCTAAAGCTGCCTTTGGTCCAACAAAACAATGGAGTAAAGTTCAAACCCAGAAGAGGAAAGCTGTTACCCCATCAGACTCAGATGTTGAATCAGATGTCCCAACATCTCTTCCCAAGAAGAAACCAGCACCATCTAGGGCTTCAACTGCTGTTCCAGAAGCCCCCTTGGACAACATTTCATTTCATCATGTTTCAAGTGTAAACAGATGGAAGTTTGTGTACCAAAGAAGGGTTGCCCTAGAAAGAGAGCTGAGCAGCAATGCACTTGAGTGCACTGAACTGATTGACCTCATCTCTGCTGCAGGTCTCTTCAAAACAGTCTCAGATCTCTCTTCCTGCTATGAACTTCTTGTCAAAGAATTCATTGTTAATCTTCAGGAGGATTGTGCCAATGGTAAGTCCTCTGAATTTAGAAAAGTCTTTGTTAGAGGTAGGTGTGTTGAGTTCTCTCCTCAGATCATCAACCAATACCTAGGAAGAGAAACAGATGGACCAAATGAGCTAGGTAAGACAGATAACCAAGTCTGCAAGGTGATCACTGCAAACAAGGTCAAGGCATGGCCTGTTAAAGGAAAGCTCTCAGTGAGCATGCTTACAAGAAAATATGCCATGCTGAACAGGATTGGTACAGCAAACTGGGTGCCTACCAACCACACATCTTCAATCTCCACTGGCCTGGCCAGGTTTATCTATGCTGTGGGAACTCAGACTAAGCTGGACTATGGTGCTTACATATTTGATCAGACATTGAAGCATGCCAGCTCTTCTGCAACAAAGCTGCCAATAGCCTTTCCCTCCTTGCTGTGTGGTATAGTGCTCAATCAATACCCTGGAATTCTCACTGAAAAGGATACAGCTTGCAAAAGAGAAAGCCCCCTGGCTTTTCACTACAAATTGTTCCTCAGTCATCATGCTGCAGATGTTGAAGCACCTTCTAGGACATCTGCAGGTCCTTCAACTGCTAAGACTCCAATCTCCAAGAAGGCATTAATTGCTGAGCTAAAAAGCACATGCAAAGAACTTGAAGCAAGGAAGCTGAAACTTGAAGAAATCATCCAAAGGCTGGAGAGTGAAGGAGATCAGAAAGCTGCCTCTGATGAAGAAAGTGAAGCTGATGAAGAAAATGAAGTTGAGGAAGAAACTGAGAGTGATGAATCTGAGTGATCATTGTATGTGAGGACAATTGTAATGACATCATTGTATTTCTGGATTAGTGTCTTTGGCCCCATAATTTGTGTCTAACAAGGGGGAGAACAACAACAACAAATTGTATTGCTGTTTAATTATGAATGAAAAATCTGTTTGCTTATGTCTGAACTGAATCAGTGTGTTTTGATAAATATTTCTGTTGCAACAAGACTGGATACATATATGTTTGAGGGGGAGTAATCTCAAATATGAATCAACAGAAAAGTAATGCTATACTCTGATAAAAAGAACTTCTGCTGCACTCTGAAAACCAGAAAAGATGTTAGCCAAAAATTAGCCAAAGGGGGAGTTTGTAGATGTATTGAATTGGCAGAATTTTTGACCAACAAGAAATATTGAATTCAGTTCAGAATGTCCTATCAGATGTTGGGACATTATCAAACAGAGTATATGAACTTATTTCAGGATGTCTCACCAGATGTTGGGACATTGTGTAAATGACTTAAGTTCAGTTTTTCAGGATGTCCCAACAGATGTTGAGACATCTCAAACCTGCTACCAGAATTAATTATTGACTAACTGATCAGAGATATTTAAGGAGAGTTATCTGGAATTAATTAATGATGGATAAAAACAGAACAAGGCGCATCTGTAGGAAGTTTTATATTGAAGATTCAGATTAAAACAGAAGACCTAAATCACCTAGAATCTAGGAAGTAACAAACCCTAAATTCAAGGTGAAAGCTGCATGCGCATTAGGGCTGGATCATTCTACAGAAAGCCCAAATTACAAATACCTATTTAATCAACAGAAACTCATAGAATTGAGTACGAATTTCAGAAGACCAAATAGGGTGTCTAGTGTTTTAATAGCAGGTTGTTTTTATTGTACCACTTTATGAGCTTTTAAGCAAAAGTGCAATTGTGACTTGATTGAAACTGTGAAGTAAGATCAAGCTGTTTTTGTTTGAAGTATGACTTCAATTTCATTAAACTTGTAAACAAAATCACTGTGTGATTGAGGGGGAGTGAGTAGGGTACTCTTATCTAAGTTGTGACTTAGGTAGAAATTGCATTGGGTAGTTATTAAGTGATAGATTAAACAGGGTGGTTTAAGTCTAGAATTAATATTACTTATAGTGGATTTCCTCCTGGCTTGGTAGCCTCCAGATGTAAGTGTGGTTATACACTGAACTGGGTTAACAAACTTCTGTGTTGTTTACTTTTCTTGCTATTTAAGTTTTGGTTAAATCTGTCAAGTGTTGGGACATCTCTTAGGACATCTCATACCTGATCACAGAATTTCAATTGGTATTAGAGCAGGCATCCTAGTCTGTTTCTGGATGAGATCTAAGGGGGATACTTTCTGGTTCATGGTAGAGGAAGAAGGATGATATAATGAAAAGCTGTTGGAACTTGAGAGGTTCATATTGGTGTTTGAATGGTCCCTAGAAGTAGAGGATGAACTATTCATCATATGGTGTATATTGGACCAGTCTGGTGTTATCAGGGCTGGAAATTTGCTGGTGAATTGCTGTGTAGCTATGATGTCAAACAGAATGTCCTGACATCTTGGTTCAGAGAATTCTATATTTGAAGGAGGCTTGTATTTTGTTTTCTGTGAGAACTGGAGAACACTTAGTTCAGAATGTTGTGGTTCTTGATGAAAGAAGAGGTTGGAGCTAGAACAAAAGAGTATAATTATCAAATCTTTCATGCGGGAGTGAAAATCTTGATAAGTTATCTCTTAAGCTTATTTATGGTGACCTAATGAGGATATCCTTCCTGGTTATGGTGTCCTATGTTGTTTAGGTATAGCTGGAGAAAATCTCTCTTGTGAAGATACATGTTTATGATTGTCTAAATCATGAACTGAAGGAAGTTTCATCAAGAAAGAAGCTGAATTGATATGTCAATGGCTTGACACCACACTACACATCAACAGTTTATGAACCAAGCTTAGTTTTGTGTTCCAGAAGAAGGAAACTGGTGTGATGATGGATGCTTTGGGTGCTAGACAAATGTGTGATGATCACATATGTTTGGAACCTACTCCTAACCTGGAAGAGGAGGCATCTATGCTACATGTTGAAGACTTAGATAATGACTCTAACACAGAGATCATTGCTTCTGTGGACCCTAGCATAGCCAAAAGGCTTAGGGCTAGAAAGGAAAAGAAGACTGCAGGACATTCAACTCCTGAAAAGAAGCAGCCTACTCCAAAGAAAGACAAGGTCAAAGTGATACTTGGTCCTACTAAACAATGGAGTAAGGTGAATACCCAAAAGAGGAAAGCTATAACTCCACCAGATTCAGATGTTGAAGAGGATGTCCCAACATCCCAACCAAAGAAGAAACCAGCACCCTCAAGGTCCACCTCTGCTGTTCCAGAAGCTCCTCTGGACAATGTTTCATTCCATCATGTGTCAAGTGTGAGCAGATGGAAATTTGTATACCAAAGAAGGGTAGCACTTGAAAGAGAGCTGGGCAGCAATGCACTTGAGTGCACTGAGGTAATTGACCTAATTTCTTCTGCTGGTTTATTCAAAACAGTATCAAACTTTTCACCTTGCTATGAGCTGCTAGTCAAGGAATTCATTGTCAACCTACAAGAGGACTGTGCTGATGGTAAATCAGATGACTTCAGAAAGGTGTATGTAAGAGGGAGATGTGTGGAATTCTCTTCTAGGGTTATCAACCACTATCTAGGAAGAGAATCTGATGGACCTAATGAGCTGGGAAAGACAAATAACCATGTGTGCAAGGTCATCACTGCTAATCAATTCAAAGCTTGGCCAGTCAAGGGGAAATTTTCTGTTAGCTTGCTGACAAGGAAGTATGCAATGCTGCATAGGATTGGCACTTCAAATTGGGTCCCTACCAACCATACTCATCAATAGCAACTGAATTGAGCAGGTTCATATATGCTGTGGGCACCCAAGCAAAGCTGGACTTTGGGGCTTATATTTTTGATCAGACATTGAAGCATGTTGGAACATCTGCAACAAAGCTTCCCATTGCTTTTCCCTTTCTGCTATGTGGAATCATACTAAGCCAATATCCAGGTATCCTCACTGAGAAGGATTCAGTATGCAAAAGAAAAAGTCCTCTGGCCTTCCATTACAAACTTTTCTTGAGCCATCATGCTGCTGATGTTGAAGCTTCCACTAGGACATCTGCTGGACCTTCAAAAGCAAAGACTCCCATATCCAAAGCTGCCTTGATTGCAGATCTGAAGAACACTTGCAAAAATCTGGATGCCAGGAAGAAAAAGCTTGAGGAAGTATTTCAAAGGCTGGAGCTGGAAGAGGTTGCTCAGAATACTGATGAATCTGATGGTGAATCTGAAGATGAAGAAGCTTCTAAATGTATTTACAAATGTGGGTGATAAATGTATGACTTTGGTCATGATTAAAGCTAGCAATGTGACCAACAATTGCTAGAAGCAAGGGAAGAATGTCAGATTGGGAAGTCTGATCAGAATGGTTGTTGAACTGGTAGTCTCTTCCACTACTAGTCATGGATAGTGGCAGTATAAACCCTTTGTAGCAAGCAAACTAAGAGCATCTGTTTTGGAATATAAAATCAAGTGTGGATATTTATCAGTTGTGCTCTTTGTATGTTCATCAGGGGTGTGAAATTGAGAATTAGTGGAGTACATGCTCAGCTGGAGTATTGTTTATCCATGACATGAGGAGATCTTGCTAATCTTATCTGGAGCTAACCTTAAAATCCTTCAAAAGTAAAAGATCAGATTGTGTAGAACTATCTGATAAGGTATTATACAAGGATTTAAGATCAATTGTTGTTTGTGGAATTCACAAATATTTGATTGATTATCCTTGTGATTCAAGATTGGTGATGTTCAAAAAGATGTTGGAACATCTTATCATCAGAGTTTGTGCAGAATCATGGGAGAGGTATTGCATAAGCTGTAGCATTGGCTTCAGTCTTGTGTGACAGGAGTTATGTATTTCTGGAAAGTTTCTTGGCAAGAACTTGTCTGAATATTGTTGATTCTGAAGATGGAGATGAAAGACCATGAACATATCATAATCTTGGTGACTACTTGGATTGGTTTATTTCTGATCTAGGTGTAGTCCAGAATGCTCATCATGGAGTTAAGATAGGTGGAGATATCATAAATTTGTTTAGACTGCCTTACTCAAGGAAAGGTGGCATCCTTGGTATAGTTTTGAGGTGTAGTTCTTAACTATTCCTTCTGAATAATCAGACAGTGGCAGGTTTGAAGACTTTGGAGAAACATTGGAAGTTTCTCATCAATATGTGTTATTGGTAAGAACTTCTGCAAAACCAATAGAATGGAGGTTGTCTACTCAAACTTGATGGATAAATCAAGTCTATGAGAGCATGTAACTCTTGTTCTATAAAGGAAGGAGGTTCTTTCAAGTGGCAGAAGAAGGAACTGAATTTAGCAGATGGATGTGGGCTAATAATGTTTAAACATCTAGTTCAACATCAGAGTCTAATTGGTGAAGATCAATTTTTTTGATCAGGATATCTTTGGAAGATTTATTATAAACGTGAAGAAGACAAAAGTGGCAATTGGCTTTTTCATATGAGGATTCATAAAGAAGGTTATTAAAATGTGGTAATTGGTTGATCTTTAAAGTGGATTCGAAGAATCAAGATAATCAGAGTGTGGCAGCTGGTTGTTCTTGAGGATTGTCTTGGAACAAATTGCTCTTGGGCAGAGGAGTGATGAGTTGAAGACTCAAGAGGATTTATTCTTCTTGAAGGTGGATAAGAGTTTATCACTCTTTCTGGATTTCTGATTCTAACTGGTGGCACAGTGTAGTTGAAGATTTTCAGTTCTTGGATTACTATGCTATAGTAAGTCCAGTTGGTGGAGCACATCTAGGATCATGGTGATAAGGTCTTGGTGTATGAAAAATGTTCTAACTAAGTGTTAGTACATTATCTGGGGTGTTTATCTACATGGTTTCTATTATTAGACTACCTAATCATATGGGAGAATGATGAAGTAGATGATCTATATTGGAAGAAACATGTAGAAGAGACTGGAAGTGTTCCTCATGCTAAAAAGCCAAGAACTCCAAAAAGATCAAGTTTTCAGCAAGACCAAAGGCATACCTTCACCATTGTACAACACTCCAAAAGCTTCTGAATATGTGAATGATTCCATAAAGGAGTTGGTAACCAAGATCCTATCTGAGCAAAGAGTGGTAAGTGGCATATCTATCCCTCTGAACACTATGCCAGCCCTACAAGAAGATCAACAAACTCAGGCTGCAAAGGACACTCCTGCTCAACAGGATGTCCCAATAGATGTTGAAACATCTGAGGACCAGAAAAAGGCCTTCAATAATTGTGATGAAGAAGCATCTGAGGATCAGCACAAGGCCTCAACTGAATAGCACATCTCTGTTGATCCACCAGAAGTATATCAGGTATTGATTGCTTGGAAGTTTGTTTGTGGATATTCATTCTAATTTCATAATTAGTTTGGATGTGTTTTATCTGGATTGTATGGCCTTTGGTGTGTAAAGGCTTAGTGTCAAGAACCTGTGTGCTAGAAGATGTTCATCTTGTGTAGTCTGTGGTAACTACAAACCCAGAAAGGAATCAGGTATGCTTTGGTACAAGAAGTGAATGTGTTCGATTGGGAATTGAACAGAGAGTGAGCTCTTGAAGACATGAAGATGCGTCTTATGTTTTCCTTTCATCAATGTACAGAGAAGCATGGAGTATCCTAGACAGGGGGAGTGTGTTACAAGTATGTGCACTTGATTTTGTGGTGTTAAGGGGGAGTAATACCTTAACCAGATAAGGAGAATCCTAAGAGTCTAGAAGGCTATATTACATAAAGCTTCTCTCTGCAGTTTATGTTTGATTCTTGAGGAATTGTGTGTGTTTCAAGCTTATGGAGATTATATACCTCTATTTTTATGGAACCTTTGTCTTTTTATGGCTAAAAAGGGGGAGAAGTAATAGTGTGAGGTCTGATATGAAGATGTGATGTTAAGGAACTTCTACATAAGGTACTACTACACCTGTATGTAAATTAGTTTTAGCCAAAATAAGCCAAAGGGGGAGATTGTTAATGCTATTATTTTATGATTGGCATTATGTTTGGTAAAACTAATATGGCTGGAAAATGTTGAATAAGAAGTTCCATATTAACATAGTATAGACTCTGGAAGAACATGTCAAACATGATGTCCTGACATAGTGGCACAGATAAATGTGGAAGTTGTCAAAGAAGATGTTGAATTCAGTTCAGAATGTCCTATCAGATGTTGGGACATTATCAAACAGAGTAGAAGAACTTAATTCAGGATGTCCCAACAGATGTTGTCATATGTTACAGTCAGATGTCAAAGAAGATGTTGAAACATCTGCAAATGTCATGACAGAATTACTGTCATATGTTACAGACAGATGTCAAAGAAGATGTTGAAACATCTGCAAATGTCATGACAGAATTACTGTCATATTCTACAGACAGATGTCAAAGAAGATGTTGAAACATCTGCAAATGTCATGACAGATGTCAAAGAGAATGTTGAAACATCTGCAAATGTCATGACAGATGTCAAAGAGAATGTTGAAACATCTGCAACTGTCATGACAACATTACTGTCATATGTTACATATAGATATCAAACAAGAAGTGTTGAACTTAGTTCAGGATGTCACACCAAATGTTGTGACACTATCAAACAGAGTAACAGTTAATGAACTTAAGTCAAGATATCAGGATGTCACACCAGATGTTAGGACATTGTATCAGTTAATGGAATAAGTTCAGTTTACAAGATGTCACATCAGATGTTGTGACATTGTATCAGTAAATGAAGTAAGTTCAGTTTTTCAGGATGTCCCAACAGATGTTGAGACATCTCAGACCTGTTACCAGAATTAATTAATGCATAACAGAACTGAGAAAATTCAGGGGAATCTATCTGGAATTAATTATGGATGGACAAAAACAGAACAAGGCGCATCTGTAGGGAGAGTTGTTATGAAACTTCAGCATAATCAGATGAACTAAATCACCTAGAATCTAGGAAGTAACAAACCCTAATTCAAGGTGATGACATTGGATTTATCAGATCTGAATTATGCAGAATATTCTGGAGATATTGTGCAATCATATGTGGTGCTGATCTAGAAGATCTTAAAGACTCAATTTAAATTGAAGACAAATATTGAAAAATATAGGTTTCTATATTTAGAGATATTTTAGGAGTTGAAGATCTTTTGGAATATTTGTAGCAGATATTTCTGCATATTTGTAGCAGATATTTCTGCATATTTGTAGCAGCTATTGTTGTGATTGTTTAGGCCCAAATCCAGTTGGGAATAGGTTATAAAAGAAACCTTGTAACCTAGTTTAGATGAACCCAATCAACCAAAAATGTAAACATTATTAGGGTTGTGTCCTTGTGTCAGCCGTGCATAACAAGTAACTCTATTGTGGCTGTTTCACTTGTGATTCTCGAAGCTTGTAAGCAAGAGAAGTATTGTGTCTTGATTGAAACTTCTAAGTAAGATCAAGCTGTTGTGTTTGAAGTGTGACTTCAATTTTATTAATCATTGTAAAAGATCACTGTGTGATTGAGGGGGAGTGAGTAGGGTACTCATATCTAAGTTGTGTCTTAGGTAGAAATTGCATTGGGTAGTTATTAAGTTAAAGATTAAACATGGTGGTTTAAGTCTAGAATTAATATTACTTATAGTGGATTTCCTCCTGGCTTGGTAGCCCCCAGATGTAAGTGTGGAGATACACTGAACTGGGTCAACAATTCTGCTGTGTTCTTTATATCTTTTATGTTTTATGCAGTACATGAACTGAATGTCCTATCAGATGTCCCAACATCCTGAAGTATGTTTGACTCTGATATATCAGAATTATTTAAGTACTGATATGTATGCCTTACCATGTTTATAAGTAACAGATAAGATGTCTCAACATCATATTCGACATCTGAGTCTGTCATACCAGAATTTCAATTAGTATGTAGATGTATTGAATTGGTAGAATTTTTGACCAACAAGAAATATTGAATTCAGTTCAGAATGTCCTATCAGATGTTGGGACATTATCAAACAGAGTATATGAACTTATTTCAGGATGTCTCACCAGATGTTGGGACATTGTGTAAATGACTTAAGTTCAGTTTTTCAGGATGTCCCAACAGATGTTGAGACATCTCAAACCTGCTACCAGAATTAATTATTGACTAACTGATCAGAGATATTTAAGGAGAGTTATCTGGAATTAATTAATGATGGATAAAAACAGAACAAGGCGCATCTGTAGGAAGTTTTATATTGAAGATTCAGATTAAAACAGAAGACCTAAATCACCTAGAATCTAGGAAGTAACAAACCCTAAATTCAAGGTGAAAGCTGCATGCGCATTAGGGCTGGATCATTCTACAGAAAGCCCAAATTACAGATACCTATTTAATCAACAGAAACTCATAGAATTGAGTACGAATTTCAGAAGACCAAATAGGGTGTCTAGTGTTTTAATAGCAGGTTGTTTTTATTGTACCACTTTATGAGCTTTTAAGCAAAAGTGCAATTGTGACTTGATTGAAACTGTGAAGTAAGATCAAGCTGTTTTTGTTTGAAGTATGACTTCAATTTCATTAAACTTGTAAACAAAATCACTGTGTGATTGAGGGGGAGTGAGTTGGGTACTCTTATCTAAGTTGTGACTTAGGTAGAAATTGCATTGGGTAGTTATTAAGTGATAGATTAAACAGGGTGGTTTAAGTCTAGAATTAATATTACTTATAGTGGATTTCCTCCTGGCTTGGTAGCCTCCAGATGTAAGTGTGGTTATACACTGAACTGGGTTAACAAACTTCTGTGTTGTTTACTTTTCTTGCTATTTAAGTTTTGGTTAAATCTGTCAAGTGTTGGGACATCTCTTAGGACATCTCATACCTGATCACAGAATTTCAATTGGCATCAGAGCAGGCACCCTGCCTGTTTATACTGGGTGAGATCTAGGGAATACAAATTCTGTAACATGGACAGAGATATAGGGTCAGTAAATAGACCACCTATTCTGGATGGATCTAATTATGACTACTGGAAGCCAAGAATGATTGCATTCTTAAGATCACTTGACAACAGGGCATGGAGAGCAGTCAACATTGGATGGGATTATCCTGTCCAAGATGCCAAAGATGGATCAAAAGTGCTGAAACCTGAAGAAGAATGGAGTAAGGAAGAAGAAGATTCAGCACTAGGCAACTCAAAGGCCTTAAATGCTTTATTCAATGGCATTGATAGGAACATCTTCAGACTTGTACATCATTGTGAGCTAGCCAAAGATGTGTGGGATACTCTCAAAACAACTCATGAAGGAACATCAAAAGTAAAGATGTCAAGACTTCAACTTCTCACCACCAAATTTGAAAACTTGAGAATGAAGGAAGATGAGACAGTTCATGAATTCTACATGAACATTTTAGAAGTAGCTAATACTTCTGGAGCTTTGGGAGAAAAGATGACTGATGAAAAGCTTGTAAGAAAAATCCTCAGATATTTGCCAAAAAGATTTGACATGAAAGTCACAGCAATAGAAGAAGCTCAAGACATATGCTCTATGAAAGTTGAAGAACTCATTGGTTCCCTTCAAACTTTTGAGATGGGAATGAATGACACAAATGTTAAAAAGAACAAAAGCATAGCCTTGGTGTCAAATACTGATGAAGAAGAAGATGATGAATCAGAAAATGATAAAAGCTTATCAGACAACCTTGTTATGCTTGGAAGACAATTCAAACAGATTCTCAGAGGAATGGAAGGCAAATCCAAACCCAGTGGAAGATACACAAACTCTTCTGAGAACAGGAGACCTTATGATGCTAACAGAAGGACAAATTATGCTGAAAAGACCAGTCAAGAAAAAGGAGTCAAATGCCATGGATGTGAAGGATATGGACACATCAGGAATGAATGTCCTACCTACTTAAAAAGGCAAAAGAAAGGACTCTCTGTGACCTGGTCTGATGAAGACTCAGGAGGTGATTCAGAAGAAGAATCAGCTAAGCATATCACTGCTTTAGCTGGATTATGTGAGTCTGAAAGTGAATCCAGTGATGGAGAACTTACTTATGAAGAACTTGAGCAAGCATTCAAAGATCTATACAAAAGAAGCTCTGAAATATGCAGTGAGGTTATAAAGCTAAAGAAGCAGAATGAGGCATTAGAAGATGAAAAAGCAAGTGATCAAGAGATCATTGACACCTTGAAAAGTGAAGTAAGTCTTCTCAACTCCAAGTTGGAACATATGTCCAAATCTGTTAGAATGTTGAACAGCAGCTCAAATACACTGGATGTTATTCTCAACAACAATAAGCACTCAGGGGATAAAAGTGGACTGGGATTTAACAGAGTAAATAAAGATGAAGCTAGGTCTAGCAAAACAACTTCAAAATCCATACAGTCAAACAAGATGTCCCAACAGATGCTTCAACATCAGGAAAAGAACACAAAGTCAAACATAATGTTCCAACAGATGTCTCATCATTCTGAAAAGAACAAAATGAAGAAGAAGTATCAAAGATGGAGATGCCATCACTGTGGAAGATTTGGACATATCAAACCTCATTGTTATAAGCTGCATGGATATCCAAATCCGATGTATCAGCAACCTTCCAAGAAGAAAATAGAAGTCACCAAGAAAGTGCTGCATAAACATCAAAGAAATCAGCAACCTCCTAAGCAGAAGACAGAAATCATCAAGAAGGTATGGAAACCAAAAGCTAGCACTGAAGCTGATCAAAGCTACAAGAACAAGATCAACAATCAAGCTTGGAGATCAGCTGATGAACAACACACAGGGCAGAGGCATCAAAAGAAATCTCAACTCAAATGGTCAAAGAAAAGTACTGCATATATAGCACATACATCACTAAGAGTATCAGCTAAAGAAGACTGGTACTTTGACAGTGGATGTTCAAGACACATGACTGGACTGAAGAATCTACTAGTAAACTTAAAATCACATTCATCCAGGTATGTGACCTTTGGAGATGGAGCTAAAGGAGAAATCAAGGGAGTTGGAACCTTGGATTGTCAAGATGTTCCAAGATTGGATGATGTGCTGCTAGTTAAAGGTTTAACTGCTAACATGATCAGCATAAGTCAATTATGTGATCAAGGGTACAGTGTAAACTTTACCAAAACTGAATGCATAGTGACTAACAAAGAACAAGAGGTTGTCATGAGAGGAGCCAGATCTAAAGACAACTGTTACATGTGGGAATCCCAAAACCTCAGTCTCACTTCAACTTGTTCTTTAGCTAAAGAAGAAGAAGTGAAACTATGGCACCAAAGACTAGGTCATCTTCATTTCAGAGGTATAAAGAAGATAATATCTATGGATGCTGTAAGAGGTATTCCTAAACTGAAGATTGATGATGGCAAAATATGTGGTAAATGTCAAATAGGCAAGCAAACCAAGATGTCCCATCCAAAGCTCCAACATCTGACAACTTCCAAAGTTTTGGAACTTTTGCATATGGATCTGATGGGACCTATGCAGGTTGAAAGCCTTGGTGGTAAGAGGTATGCCTATGTTGTGGTTGATGACTTTTCAAGATATACATGGATAAATTTCATCAAAGAAAAGTCTGATGTATTTGATGTATTCAAAGAATTATGTCAAAGATTACAAAGGGAAAAATCCAGCTGTGTGATCAGAATAAGAAGTGATCATGGAAAAGAATTTGAGAACCAAAAGTTCTTAGATTTCTGCTCTTCAGAAGGAATCAATCATGAATATTCTTCACCAATCACTCCTCAACAGAATGGGATTGTTGAAAGGAAGAATAGAACTATTCAAGAATCAGCAAGAGCTATGATCCATGCTAAAAAGTTACCTCTGTACTTCTGGGCTGAAGCTATGAACACTGCCTGTTACATCCATAACAGAGTTACTTTAAGGAAAGGAACTTTGTCCACAATATATGAAGTCTGGAAGGGCAGAAAACCCACAGTTAAGTACTTCTATGTATTTGGAAGTAACAGTTATATTCTGGCAGATAGGGAGCAAAGAAGAAAAATGGATCCTAAAAGTGATGAAGGGATTTTCCTTGGATACTCCATAAACAGCAGAGCATATAGTGTATTTAATTCTAGAACCAAGGTTATCATGGAGTCCATAAATGTGATAATTGATGATGCTCCTACAGATGTCCCAGAAGATGTTGGAACATCTGCTGATATCAAGATTGAAGCTGAAGAAAAGAATGATCATTATAACTTCACTCAAACTGATACAAGGACAGAAGAATCCAGCAAACCTCCCTCCATCAGAATACAAAAGGATCATCCCAAAGATTTGATAATTGGTGATCCCAACAGAGGTGTGAGCACTAGATCAAGAGAAGTGATTTCAGGTTCTTGTTTTGTTTCCAAAATAGAACCTAAAAACATCAAGGAAGCTCTTACTGATGAATACTGGATTTGTGCTATGCAAGAGGAATTAGGTCAATTCACAAGGAATGAAGTGTGGAATCTTGTTCCTAGACCTGATGACATAAATGTGATTGGAACAAAATGGGTGTATAAGAACAAGTCAAATGAACAAGGAGTTGTTACAAAGAACAAAGCTAGACTTGTAGCTCAAGGATACACTCAAATAGAAGGAGTAGACTTTGATGAAACCTTTGCACCAGTAGCAAGGCTTGAATCAATTAGACTACTTTTGGGAATTGCTTGTATCTTGAAGTTCAAGCTATTTCAAATGGATGTGAAAAGTGCCTTTTTAAATGGCTATCTTAATGAAGAGGTATATGTAGAACAGCCTAAAGGATTTGTTGATCCAAGCTGTCCAAATCATGTATACAAACTAAAGAAGGCACTTTATGGTTTGAAGCAAGCTCCAAGGGCATGGTATGAAAGACTGACCATATTTCTTATCAAGCAAGGGTACAGAAAAGGTGGAATTGACAAAACCCTGTTTGTTAAAGATGAAGAAGGAAATGTCATGATTGCTCAAATATATGTTGATGACATTGTCTTTGGTGGGATGTCTGAAAGGATGGTCAAACATTTTGTCAAGCAGATGGAATATGAATTTGAAATGAGCCTAGTAGGAGAGTTAACCTACTTTCTTGGTCTGCAAATAAAGCAAATGGAAGACTCAATGTTCATCTCCCAAAGCAAGTATACCAAGAACATAGTCAAGAAATTTGGAATGGAGAATGCTACTCATAAGAGAACTCCTGCCCCACATTTAAAGCTGACTAAAGATGAAAAGGGTGAGAATGTAGATCAAAGCTTATACAGAAGCATGATTGGAAGCTTGTTATACTTGACTGCTAGCAGACCTGACATAGCATTTGCAGTAGGTGTATGTGCAAGATATCAAGCTGATCCAAAAGTCAGTCATCTCAATCAAGTCAAGAGAATTCTTAAATATGTTAATGGTACTTGTGACTATGGCATAATGTACTTTCATGGATGTAAACCAATTCTTACTGGCTTCTGTGATGCTGATTGGGCTGGAAGTGCTGATGACAGAAAAAGCACCTCAGGAGGATGCTTCTTTCTAGGAAACAATTTGATTTCTTGGTTCAGTAAGAAACAAAATTGTGTATCCTTATCTACAGCTGAAGCTGAATATATAGCAGTTGGAAGCAGTTGTTCTCAGTTGGTTTGGATGAAGCAAATGCTCACTGAGTACAATGTCCCACAGGATGTCATGACATTGTACTGTGACAACTTAAGTGCAATCAACATATCAAAAAATCATATCCAACATAGCAGGACCAAGCATATTGATATCAGACATCATTTCATCAGAGATCTTGTAGAAGAAAAGGTGATTTCATTGGAACATGTTGCTACAAATCTACAGTTGGCTGATATCTTTACAAAAGCATTGGATGCTACACAATTTGAGAACTTAAGGGGCAAACTGGGAATCTGTTTATGTGATATTTAGCAGTTAATGAGATGTGCCAACATGTCATATGACATTGTATGGCATAAGTTCCAGATGGCAAAACCAGTCTGGACAAGAACCTTGGGAATTCCAATTCTAATAATTTGCAATGTAACGGCTACTTATTTAGTAACTGCTTATAATCAGCTATCAAGATTCTCATCATACTATCACAAGCGAATCACATTAACCAACTTTTCTTCAAAAATCATCAACCCTAAAGCTCTTCATCCATCTTCCTTGACAATGTCTCAAAACCCTAACACTCCTGAAGAAGTTCTCAACAAAGAAGACGTAGTTCATGCAACACCCATCTCTGTGGTACCAATGAAATCAACCCCATTGGACGAACTAAGAGGAAGTGCTTCTCATGCTAAAAAGCCAAGAACTCCAAAGAGAGCTAAAGATCAAGTCTGCAGCAAATCCAAAGGAGGCATTCCTTCTCCAGCTAACATGCCTCCAAAATCTTCTGACTATGTGGATGCTTCCATCAAGGAGATAGTCAACAAGATTCTATTTGAGCAGAGAGTGGTTAGTGGGATTTCTGTTCCTCTGAACACCATGCCTGCACCTCAAGAAGAACAAGCTCAAGCTGCAGAGGATACTCCTACGCAACAGGATGTCCCAATAGATGTTGGAACATCTGAAGATGAGAAAAAGAACTCATCTGATGCTGATTTGGAACAAACTGAGGACCAGAAAAAGGCCTCAAATGAATGTGATAAAGAAGTCTCTGAAGATCAGACCAAATCCTCAAATGAAGATCAAATCTCTGCTGATCAACCAGCTGAAGAGGAGACTGCTCAATCTCCTCCAGTGGTGAACCTGGAACAGGAATCAGATACAGAGATCATAGCCTCTGTTAGACCTAGCATAGCCAAAAGGCTCAGGTCCAGGAAAGGAAAGATGCAAGCTGAACCTGAAATTCCTGAGAAAAAGAAAGCTACACCAAAGAAAGGCAAAGCTAAAGCTGCCTTTGGTCCAACAAAACAATGGAGTAAAGTTCAAACCCAGAAGAGGAAAGCTGTTACCCCATCAGACTCAGATGTTGAATCAGATGTCCCAACATCTCCTCCCAAGAAGAAACCAGCACCATCTAGGGCTTCAACTGCTGTTCCAGAAGCCCCCTTGGACAACATTTCATTTCATCATGTTTCAAGTGTAAACAGATGGAAGTTTGTGTACCAAAGAAGGGTTGCCCAAGAAAGAGAGCTGAGCAGCAATGCACTTGAGTGCACTGAACTGATTGACCTCATATCTACTGCAGGTCTCTTCAAAACAGTCTCAGATCTCTCTCCCTGCTATGAACTTCTTGTCAAAGAATTCATTGTTAATCTTCAGGAGGATTGTGCCAATGGTAAGTCCTCTGAATTTAGAAAAGTCTTTGTTAGAGGTAGGTGTGTTGAGTTCTCTCCTCAGATCATCAACCAATACCTAGGAAGAGAAACAGATGGACCAAATGAGCTAGGTAAGACAGATAACCAAGTCTGCAAGGTGATCACTGCAAACCAGGTCAAGGCATGGCCTGTTAAAGGAAAGCTCTCAGTGAGCATGCTTACAAGAAAATATGCCATGCTGAACAGGATTGGTACAGCAAACTGGGTGCCTACCAACCACACATCTTCAATCTCCACTGGCCTGGCCAGGTTTATCTATGCTGTGGGAACTCAGACTAAGCTGGACTATGGTGCTTACATATTTGATCAGACATTGAAGCATGCCAGCTCTTCTGCAACAAAGCTGCCAATAGCCTTTCCCTCCTTGCTGTGTGGTATAGTGCTCAATCAATACCCTGGAATTCTCACTGAAAAGGATACAGCTTGCAAAAGAGAAATCCCCATGGCTTTTCACTACAAATTGTTCCTCAGTCATCATGCTGCAGATGTTGAAGCACCTTCTGGGACATCTGCAGGTCCTTCAACTGCTAAGACTCCAATCTCCAAGAAGGCATTAATTGCTGAGCTAAAAAGCACATGCAAAGAACTTGAAGCAAGGAAGCTGAAACTTGAAGAAATCATCCAAAGGCTGGAGAGTGAAGGAGATCAGAAAGCTGCCTCTGATGAAGAAAGTGAAGCTGATGAAGAAACTGAAGTTGAGGAAGAAACTGAGAGTGATGAATCTGAGTGATCATTGTATGTGAGGACAATTGTAATGACATCATTGTATTTCTGGATTAGTGTCTTTGGCCCCATAATTTGTGTCTAACAAGGGGGAGAACAACAACAACAAATTGTATTGCTGTTTAATTATGAATGAAAAATCTGTTTGCTTATGTCTGAACTGAATCAGTGTGTTTTGATAAATATTTCTGTTGCAACAAGACTGGATACATATATGTTTGAGGGGGAGTAATCTCAAATATGAATCAACAGAAAAGTAATGCTATACTCTGATAAAAAGAACTTCTGCTGCACTCTGAAAACCAGAAAAGATGTTAGCCAAAAATTAGCCAAAGGGGGAGTTTGTAGATGTATTGAATTGGCAGAATTTTTGACCAACAAGAAATATTGAATTCAGTTCAGAATGTCCTATCAGATGTTGGGACATTATCAAACAGAGTATATGAACTTATTTCAGGATGTCTCACCAGATGTTGGGACATTGTGTAAATGACTTAAGTTCAATTTTTCAGGATGTCCCAACAGATGTTGAGACATCTCAAACCTGCTACCAGAATTAATTATTGACTAACTGATCAGAGATATTTAAGGAGAGTTATCTGGAATTAATTAATGATGGATAAAAACAGAACAAGGCGCATCTGTAGGAAGTTTTATATTGAAGATTCAGATTAAAACAGAAGACCTAAATCACCTAGAATCTAGGAAGTAACAAACCCTAAATTCAAGGTGAAAGCTGCATGCGCATTAGGGCTGGATCATTCTACAGAAAGCCCAAATTACAGATACCTATTTAATCAACAGAAACTCATAGAATTGAGTACGAATTTCAGAAGACCAAATAGGGTGTCTAGTGTTTTAATAGCAGGTTGTTTTTATTGTACCACTTTATGAGCTTTTAAGCAAAAGTGCAATTGTGACTTGATTGAAACTGTGAAGTAAGATCAAGCTGTTTTTGTTTGAAGTATGACTTCAATTTCATTAAACTTGTAAACAAAATCACTATGTGATTGAGGGGGAGTGAGTAGGGTACTCTTATCTAAGTTGTGACTTAGGTAGAAATTGCATTGGGTAGTTATTAAGTGATAGATTAAACAGGGTGGTTTAAGTCTAGAATTAATATTACTTATAGTGGATTTCCTCCTGGCTTGGTAGCCTCCAGATGTAAGTGTGGTTATACACTGAACTGGGTTAACAAACTTCTGTGTTGTTTACTTTTCTTGCTATTTAAGTTTTGGTTAAATTTGTCAAGTGTTGGGACATCTCTTAGGACATCTCATACCTGATCACAGAATTTTAGAGAACATTATGGAGGCATCCTTGATATGGTCATGGACCTGGACCCTTCTCAGAGGAGTATGATCCACACCTGCCTACAGTTTTATGACCCTCCTTTGAGATGCTTCACCTTCCAAGACTTTCAGTTAGGACCTCTGCTGGAGGAATTCTCATCATTGATTGGAGTACCTGTCAAGGGTGGTGTCCCCTTCAACCCAGAGATGACTTCTCCCAGCAATGGAGAAGTGGCAAAAGCATTGTACCTGGAACCTATTTTGATTGAGCAGAACATGACAACAAAGGCTGGGATCCTTGGTTTGCACTTAGACTTTCTGACTTCTCAGGCCATCCTGAAGGCCTCCTTGGGAGAGTGGAGGGCAGTTTGTGCATTGTTAGCCCTCAGTATATATGGGGTTATACTATTTGCAGATGAGCCCAAGTTTATCAGCAAGAATGCCATTCATCTTTTCCTTCTGAGGAACCCAGTACCCACCTTGCTGGGAGATTTCTATTATTCCATTCATCAGAGGAATGAGAAGCAAAGAGGAAAGTTGGTGAGATGCTGTGCTCCTCTATTCCATACCTGGCTGCTCAAACACTTACCCAGGACAGATGCCTTCCTGAATCCTCACCAACAAAAGAATTGGGCTAAGAGATTTATTGCTTTGACTTCAGAGGACATCAGATGGTGCACCCAGAGCACCAAGGGCAAAGACATAATCACTAGCTGTGGGCAATACCCCAATGTGCCTTTAGTAGGAATGAAGGGTTGCATCAACTACAACCCTTTGCTGTTTAAGAGACAATTGGGCTATGCTTTGGTCCACCCTCCTAGAGTGCAAGATTTAGCTGAAATCCTGTATTGTGAGATAAAGCCTAATCTAGCTGTTGTCAGACAAGCATCCTGGGCTTGGGACAACATCCAGACCAAAGGGATGGCCATTTTTGGGAGGTGCAATAATGTGGCTTCAGCTCAGTATTATGAATGGTCTCATACTAGAGCTCAGATTTCTGGGATGCCTTTCACCATTAAAGACATACCTGGACCATCCACAGCACAACCACCAGCCACTGTCAGCCTGGAAGAATTTGAGAAGCTGAAGGAAAGGAATGAGAATCTATCTCAAGCTCTGAAGAAGACCCTCTGGGAGAGGAGTGATGGTCTTCTAGACATTGAGAGGTTGGAGAAGCTTAAGGTGGAGCATCTGACCAAGATTGAGAAAGCAGAAGACTACATCAAGAAAGCAAGAGCTGGAGAGCAAATATTGAAGAATGCCTGTAAAGAGGCCCAGTTTCAGAAGGCTAGGACTGATCTCTATCTACAAGAAAGTCAGGCTAGGTGGGTCAGGATCACTGAAGCCCGGACACAAGAAGATAAGAAAACTCAGGCCAGGATTGAGCAGTTAGAGGCCATTGAAAAGAAACAACAGGAAGCTTTGCTGGCAGCCCAGAAGGAGATTTCAGAGTTAAAACTTAGGGCTGGATTGAAGAGGTCAAAGGACCAGGATAGGCATAAGAGGTTGACCACTGCTATTGCCACCAGAAACCTCCTCATCAGAAACATCACAGAGCATCCGGCTGGTCCTGTAACTGAAGCACTTTTGAAGGAGGTTAAGGAGGATGAGTTTGGATTAGATGTTTGACTTCTTTGCTTGTTGTTATTTCCATTTGATGTACTTTTCTTTTTATGTTGTATTTTGACCCTTCAGGGGTATATGTTGTAAAAACAACTATGTATGATCCACCATTTGTACTGTATTCGTTAGTTTGTTTCAATGAGTTTCTTTTCTCAAGCAACATCAAAGCATCTTCCTCAGGGTCTGGAAAGGTCAAAACCAAGTGCCAAGCCGGATACCTTGGAAAACAAATAAGCATATTGCATTGCATACTAACTTTTGTTTTGTTTTGTAGGTTTTTTTGTTTTGTTTGTTACTATCTCTGTTGTGGTTCAGGATTTATTGCTCGTCGCCGGGTATTCCCTCTCAACCGTACGCACCGGTATCCTACTCGCAACAACCTTCCTGGTATCCAAATGGATCAAGTACAGCAAGATCTGACGGAGGTCAGAACTCAGATGGATAATGAAAGGTTGGAGATGAGAAACCAAATGACTCAATTCATGGAAGTAATGACTGGCTTGGCCCAAAGTCAAGAAAGGTTGAGGGCATTGGTAGAGAGACAAACTCCAGAAGAACCCCATCTGGGAACTGGAGGAACAAGTAACAATGAAAGGGGTCAGCCTCATGTTAATCCACCAGTATTTGGGCCTCATCTACATCCAGAAGTCAACGCCCCGGGTAATGTGCAAGGAAATACTACTGGGGGCAGGATCTTGCAAGAAGATCCTCAAGAAGAGCAGTTTACTGTAATGGGAGCTGGAGATGAAGTCTATGATAGGAGGTTTGATGAAATTGCTGAGAAGTTGAGATCTCTGGAATCTCAAAATTCCTTGGGTTTTGATGTAATGGACATGGGGTTAGTGGATGGGGTAAGGATTCCCCATAAGTTTAAACCCCCGTGCTTCGAGAAGTACAATGGAACTTCCTGTCCACGAACTCACTTGCAGTCCTTTCTGGGAAGACTTAAAGCATATACAATGGATGAGAAGCTGTGGATGTTTTATTTTGAAGATAGCTTGACTGGGGCTTCAAGAGAGTGGTATTCACACTTGACCAGAGCTACTATCAGATGCTGGAAGGACCTAGCTGAAGCCTTCATCAGACAGTACCAATACAATTTGGACATGGCTCCTAACAGAACCCTCTTGATGGGAATGTCTCAATCCTCCAGGGAAAGCTTCAGGGAATATGCCCAAAGGTGGAGACAGCTTGCTGCTGCTGTCCAGCCACCCATGTCGGAAAGAGAAATGGCCGACATGTTCATGAATACTCTACAAGGAGCATATATTGATAGGCTAGCTGCCTTTTCGTCCACCAATTTCGCTGATGTAGTTATAGCCGGGGAAAGAATTGAAAGCCTTTTGAAGATGGGTAAGATTTCCGATAATGGTGCAAGCTCATCCAATAATCCCAGGAAGCCTTTTGTGGGGCCTAGAAGAACCGGCGAGACAAATGCCATTCATGCCAACAGGGGCAGACCTTAGTATGTCCACAGATCAGTAGCAGCTGTCACTATTCCAACTCCGATTCCTCAGCAACCAACATATCAACAACCACAACAACCATATTATCAACAGCAAGTTCAGTATCCGCCACAGAGAACTTACACCAACAACAACAGCAATCAACAACAAAGACCTTTTCAGCAAAGACCGTCACAGGCAAATAGGGTGATTGACCCTATCCCTATGCCTTATGCTGCCTTATTGCCACAACTCCTGAAGCTCAATTTGGTTGAGTTAAGGACATTGGCACCCCCAGATCCCTCCAATCTCCCAAGGAATTACGATGTCAACGCCAGGTGTGCTTTTCACTCCAATGCACCTGGCCACAATACTGAGAAATGCAGGGCTTTACAAATGAAAGTACAAGATCTAGTGGATTCTAAAGCCCTCAACTTTGAACCCCCTCCAAATGTCAACAAGAATACCATGCCTAATCATGGAGGACCAAGAATTAATGCCATTGAGGAAGACAAACCATCTTTCTTGATAACCAGTGTTGGACAGGTTCGAACACCTCTGGTTGAAATTAAAGCTCAGCTTCTAGAATGCCAGATGTTCCCCGGGTGTGAGCTCGGTTGTGGATATTGCAACATTTTAGTCAATGGGTGTGATAATTTGAGAAGCGGCATAGACGGTCTTATCAAAGATGGCATACTTCAGATCACGACAACGGCGCCTATAAACCCAGCAATCCCTTTGACAACAATTCCTGATTCTCCTACAACAGCAGCAACAATCATTCCTACCGATTCATCAATATCATCAACAATGGCTCCACCCATCACTTCAACAAATCGAATGTCAACAACACTTTCTTCTACAACGTCAGCATCCATTTATCCGGCCGAATCTTCTACAACATCAACAGAAATTAATGAAGATATCTCCGTAGTCACCATCTACTATGATCCATCAAATGTTCCTCCAAACAACAACTTTCAACAACAAACAGTGGCACCTCCTGCCGGGTGTAAACACCCCAAATTTTCCCTCACCCATTCACACCATGGCTTGTGATCATTTCATATGCATAAACTCAATCATACTATCTCATAGTACATTTTTGATTCACTGCATAGATTCAAAGTCATCTGCATCTAGGGTTTGTGATCTGAGCAATCCAAGAGCTACTTGAGCCATTCCAAAGGTCATCAATCACTTCAAAGGGGTCCATATGTGTTCAAGTGTCATATTATATCCTCTCAAAGTCAAGAATGCCAAAGAATCACAAGAACTGGGAATGGCACGGAAGCAGAGCCAGGCTTGACTGCACAGATGACCTAAAATTAGGGTTTTGGTTTCAGAGGCCATAACTCCAAATTTTGTGGTCATTCTTGTTTCTATTGTTCTCTATATGGTATGGGGAGTATGCATATCAATTTTCATGAAGAAATTCCATGGGGAAGTCATCTGATCAAGAGTTGACTTTTCAAGCAAGTCAGTGTAAAATCAGGGCATCTGAGGCCCCCAATGACCCAACCAAGGGGTGATCTTCATCATTTTGATTGTATTTGATCTTTATTTGATCATGAAAGATGTTAGAAGTTCACAAAATCAAGAATTTCAAGTCTTTTGCAAAGTTGACTTTTTGGGCAAGTTTGACTTTTAATGAAAATGTCATTTTATGCAACTTTTTCAACCCTTACTTTTTGATTCATGAAACATTTAAAAACATTTAGAAACATTGTCCAACCCTCAAACCAAATTTCTTTTTTGATCTTGATGCATTTTGAGAATTTTTCATGGAATTAAAATCATTTTGATGCATTATTTTGATCCAAACTTCCAAAAATCACTTCTACCTAACCATAAAGAGTTGGACTTTGGTTCTTTTTGCATTGTGTTTAGCATATCATGTAATTTGTGAGAATAAATGGTCATGAATTGATCTTGCAGTTTCCTTTTGTTTGGCATTTTTCTTGTTAAGGAACCCTAAAACCCTAGAAAACTTAGGAAAATCATAACTTGAATTAGGTTAAGAGTTGGAACTTCTCCTTTGGGCAGTAAGTTAGTATAGGTTTAGGGATCCTTTGAGTGCATTTTCAATTTTTTTATCTTCATGCTTGCTTCTGATTTTAGTTTGTGTTTGATGCATTGATCATAAACCCTAATTTGGGCTTCCATATGCATCCATCTTGCATTTGCATTCATACCTTGACTTGCCATGACATTTTATGCATCCATGTGATTCATTTAACATCAAAAGACATATTGAAAGCATGTTTGACCATTGCATCTTGCGTTTGCCATGTTGTATGCCATTTGCATTTCAAAACTTTTCATGTATGTTCATGGTTCTTAACTTGCTCCATTTGCATCCATAAGCTTGCATGATCATCCTCATGTGTTGTTTCATGTTTGTGGCATCTCATAGCATCATTAGCATCATGAATGTGCTCCTGGTTTTGTTTCTCATCATGCCATTTCATTCCATTTGGCCTTGCATTGCATTCCTTTCACTAACTTTTCAGGTGGTAAGTAACTTTGAGAAGTGGATTTGCCTTCACTTCTCACATTTTCTTTTCACCTCTCTCTTGCATCCATGCTGCATTTTGATATGTGTTTGAGATTGAGCTTGCTCATTCTTCTTCTTCTTACTTTCTTTCTTCAAGTGACCTGACTTCTTGAATGAAGCAAGTTACTTTGCTTCTCTGCTCCTTTCATCTGCTTCCTGGTGGTTCCATTGAAGATCTTCTTTGTTAAACCTCACAAACCTTAGGAACAACCAAGCATGATAATGATTAGGGTTTTGATTAGTCTCCCCATTTAGTTTTACCTTTGTGTCTCTTTTGAGTCTTCTCTTCTCACCTCATAATCAGGGACTAAACCCTAAAGGCTTTAAGGCTTTGTGATTAAGCTTATGCCTGCATCCTTCTATTAGGATGGAGTGTATAACTTTAATCCTAAGTGTTAAACCCTTAATGTGTTTAAATCCTTTAATCAATTCACTTAATAATCATTAAGACATCACACTTGTAACTTGGGCCTTGCATTAGGGTCCTAATTCTTCCTTAATTGGTCAAGAAGGACTAACCCTAGTGTTAATGGACAAGTCCCCCTCAAGTTGCCTTACAAACCCTAAAAATCACTTCATCATCATATCATTAATTAAAATCCACTTAACCAAAGGCTTGTTTTGTCATGAGTTTAATCCCTAATCATGGATTAAGTTGAGGAGCTTTCCTCAGCTTAAACATTCTCATCTATTATCCTTCTATTAGGATGGTGTAATGAGCCTGTTTAATCCTTGATTATGGCTTAACCTCATTACTCAACACTAAACAAAAACACCAAAAACATCTAAATAATCACAAATAGGTTAATGATCTTAATCCTATATCAAAGGTGATTAAGTGTGAGAATCTGACTTCACACTTAAGGTATTCTCATTACCCCTAATCAGAGGGAAGATGTGATGAGTTTACTAAATCCATTGGTTTAGGCTTAAGCTCATTAACTTATGACAAACTTTCAAAAGCAATAAAAGACTGAAAACACAAAAAACAAACAATAATCGTCTCCTCCGGGATTCTTTTCTCATCTCACTCACTCATAACCGAGAACTTGCTTCTTCCGTCTAATGCAAGACAGTTTGCACCTGAGCCAGACAGGTCATACCCTTGAGCATAGACAAGCAGGCAGTTCACAAGTCAATTTATCTTTCAGTCTCTTTGGGTCGAACTACGGTGTTCTGACTTCCTCATTGCACGAGAGGATACGTAGGCATAACTTAACAGTTATCGAACAAAAGTCTCTGTATATTCCCCCTCTTTCAGCATCATTCTCTTAGCCTCATATTCTTGAGCATCTCCTCTTTGTTCTTACACTGACACTGTATATATCACACTTCACACTTCTTTTACACTGACACCTGTACATCCTTTTCCAGTTTTTTATACACCAATTGCACTGACACTACCCCTTTAAAACACAAATCTTTTAAGCGTGGATCCCGTCGAGTACGACGGACAATCTGGGTGCTAATACCTTCCCAGGTTGTAACCAACCCCCTTTCTCAGTCTCTCTGGTTCGCAACCGTCTTATCCATCTTTTTCTAGGTTTATGCAGCATTACCTTTCCTCCGGGATAAAAATGCCTAGCTGGCGACTCTTTTCATCTCCAGTGAGTTCACTGCTGTGTGTTCTCATTGTTCCTCTCGCCGACCGTTCGCGTCTGTACCTTTATTTGGGTTATTCCCATTTATCGGGAGCGACAACTTGGCGACTCTGCTGGGGACCCTTATACTGCAACCAGGGCTTCTGGTTCTTTTTGTGGGTTCCTCCTAGTGCTTGTTTGATTTGTGTTTACTGGGGTGTTATGTGCTACCTGTGCTTGTATATTTATTTTTGTTTGTGTACAGTTGCTTTATTGCTTTCTTTATGGCTTTGCATATATGATTTTGTCATGCTGTGCTGGCTGGGTCTGTTTTGTTGCTTTGGTGGGTGGGTGTTCTATTGAGAGTTGAGGTCCTATACCTGGGACCTGAGTGACACCTAGGCTAGAGTGGTTCATGTTCTTTCCCATTCCATTTCGGTCTGGTGCGGGAATATGAAACACGGTTCAGATATGGGTTTCTTCTTGAGAACTCTGTATTGCAGATTTCCTGCAGTGCTAGGGCTATCTGGGAAGCCTGCTAAGTCTGGATGACCTTTTTATGACCTTCAGAAACTGAGGTGAATTAGAGGAGGAACTTTTATGGTTATTGTAAACACTGAACCTCCGGGTTAAAAGTGTTTACACTTCTCATAACTGATCCAAGTCTGAGGATCCTTGTTTTAGAACACCACTTGTGAGGGGGTTGGGCTGTTTACAGGTTTGCAGGTACCCTTGACCTCAGCATACCCTGTTACTTTAAGAGTACTCCATCTTGGAACAGTTCTTGTGATTCTAAACCCTGGACATGTGGCTCTTTATTTGAGTCCCCCACCTTGGTTACTGGACTTATAGACCTCCATCTGGATTTCTTGAACATACCTAGACTTATATCAGAGCACTTGATCAGATCCAGCTCAGTCACAAACCCTTGCATATCATCTGCATGCATCATCATTGCATCATTATTGACATTTGCTTATTTGTTTTTCAGGGTATCCATACTTTATTTTGGCTTGGTTTTGACCCCATCATCAGCATAGACCTATCTCCATCAGTATCTACTTCAGCTACCTGTATCATCAGTCTCAGCCTGTCAGTGGCCCATCATCAGTTCTATTCTCCATCATCAGCATCTGTCTTAGTTCTTCTTCAGCAATATGGCACCTAAGAAGAGTAACATCTCCTATCATTTCTTTCAGCCTGAGCTAGCTGACATCAGGAGGATTCAGACCCTGATTACTCCAGACCATATACCACTTTTCAGAGAACACTATGGAGGCATACTTGATGTGGTTATGGATTTGGACCCTTCACAGAGGAGTTTGATTCATACTTGCCTGCAGTTCTATGATCCCCCTCTCAGGTGCTTTACCTTTCAGGATTTTCAGTTGGGGCCTTTATTGAAAGAGTACTCATCATTGGTTGGTATACCTATCAGGGGTGGGGTCCCCTTCAACCCTGAGATGGCCTTTCCTAGTATTGAAGAAGTAGCAAAGGCCTTGTCTTTGGAACCAGTCCTGATTGGGCAGAATATGACCACCAAAGCTGGAATCTCTGGTCTACATCTGGATTTCTTGATCTCTCAGGCTACCCTAAAAGCTTCTTTTGGAGAGTGGAAAGCAGTCTGTGCTTTATTGGCCCTTAGCATATATGGGGTCATTTTATTTGCAGATGAGCCTAAGTTTGTTAGCAAGAGTGCAATCCATCTTTTCATCCTGAAGAACCCAGTACCCACTTTACTGGGAGATTTCTACTACTCTGTTCACAAAAGGAATGAAAAACAGAGGGGAAGATTAGTAAGGTGCTGTGCTCCTTTGTTCCATACCTGGTTGCTCAGACATTTGCCTAAGACTGATGCATTCCTGAACCCTCACCAGCAGAAGAACTGGGCTAGAAGGCTTGTTGCTCTAACCTCAAATGACATCAGGTGGTGCACTCAGAGCACCAAGGGCAGAGATATCATTACCAGTTGTGGGCGATTTCCCAATGTACCCCTGATAGGAGTCAAAGGTTGCATCAATTACAACCCTCTGCTATTCAAAAGACAACTGGGCTACGCATTGATCCACACTCCTAAGGCACAAGATTTGGCAGAGACTCTTTACTGTGAGATTAAGCCTAATCTGGCTGTTGTCAGGCAAGCAGCCTGGGCCTGGGACAATGTTCAGACTAAAGGAGTTACCATTCTGGGGAAGTGCAACAATGTGGCATCAGCTCAGTACTATGAGTGGTCTCATACCAGAGCTCAAATTACTGGAATGCCCTTCACTATTGAAGATATGCCTGGACCTTCCACAGCACCACCTCCAGCAACTGTCAGCTTAGAGGAGTTTGAAAAATTGAAAGAGAGAAATGAGAAGTTGACTCAGGCTCTACAGAAGACCCTCTGGGAGAGGAGTGATGGTAGGTTGGATATTGAAAGGTTGGAAAAGTTGAAGATAGAGCATCTGGCTAGGATTGAGAAGTCTGAGGATTACATCAAGAAGTCTAGGGCTGGAGAACAAATCCTGAAGAATGCCTGCAAGGAGGCCCAATTCCAGAAGGCCAGGACTGATCTGTATCTGAAAGAGAGTCAAGCTAGGTGGGTCAGGATCACCGAAGCTCGTACTCTGGAGGATAAGAGGACTCAGGACAAAATTGAGCAGCTGGAAGCTGGTGCAAGAGAGCAACAGGAAGCCCTGGCAGCAGCCCAGAGAGAGATCTCAGAGCTGAAGATTAGAGCTGGTGTGAAGAGGTCAAAGGACCAGAGTCAACACAAGAAGCTAACTGCAGCTGTTACTACCAGGAATCTCCTTATCAGGAATCTTACAGAGCGTCCAACTGATCCTGTGACTGAAGCACTTCTCAAGGAAGTTCAGGAGGATGAGTTTGGTCTTGGTGTATGACTTTTGCTTGTTGTTGTTTTCATTTCATGTACTTTTCTTTATGATGTATTTTGACCCCTCATAGGGCTTGTATTGTAAAAAGAAACAAACTATGTATCATTTACTTTTTGTAATATATGTACCAGTTTGTTTTATCTAAATTCTTCAAAGCAACATCAACAGCATCTTCTTCAAGGGTCTGGAAAGGTCAAAACCAATTGCCAAGCTGGATACCTTGGAAACAAATGAGCATAGCTGCATTGCATACTAACCTTTTACCTTGTTTTGTAGGTTTTTGTTTATTTGTTACTAACTCTGTTATGACCTCAGGAACTATTGCTCGGCGACGTGTGTTCCCACTCAACCGTCCACACAGATATCCAACCCGTAACAATCTTCCGGGCATACAAATGGACCAGGTACAGCAGGACCTTACAGAGGTCAGGAACCAAATGGCCAACGAGAGGTTGGAAATGAGGAATCAGATGACACAATTTATGGAGGTGATGAACAATATGGCTCAAAGCCAAGAGAGATTAAGAGCAATGGTAGAAAGACAGAATCAATAAGATCCCCATCTAGGGACTGCTGGGACAAGCAACAATGAGAGGGTCCAACCTCATGTCAATCCCCCTGTATTTGGACCCCACCTTCATCCAGAGATCAATATCCCTGCTAATGTTCAAGGGACTGCCACTGCAGGTAGGGTGCTGCAAGAAGACCCCCAGGAAGATCAGTTCACAGTGATGGGAGCTGGGGAGGAAGCCTATGACAGAAGACTAGAAGAGATTGCTGAGAAATTAAGATCCTTGGAGTCTCAAAACTCTTTGGGTTTTGATGTTATGGACATGGGCTTGGTAGACGGGGTCAGGATTCCCCATAAATTTAAACCACCGTGCTTTGAAAAGTACAACGGGACTTCCTGCCCACGGACCCACTTACAATCCTTTCTGGGGAGGCTGAAGGCGTACACCATGGACGAGAAGCTATGGATGTTTTATTTTGAGGATAGCTTAACCGGAGCTTCAAGGGAATGGTACTCACATCTGACCAGAGCAACCATTAGATGCTGGAAGGACCTGGCAGAGGCCTTTATCAGACAGTACCAGTATAACTTGGATATGGCACCCAACAGGACTCTCCTAATGGGGATGTCACAATCATCCAGAGAAAGCTTCTGAGAGTACGCCCAGAGATGGAGGCAATTGGTTGCTGCTGTCCAGCCACCTATGTCAGAGAGGGAGATGGCAGATATGTTTATGAACACTCTCCAAGGAACATACATTGACAGGCTAGCTGCCTTCTCTTCAACCAGCTTTGCGGATGTTGTTATAGCTGGGGAAAGGATTGAGAGCCTGTTAAAGATGGGCAAAATTTCTGACAACGGTGCCAGCTCATCCAGCAATACAAGGAAGCCTTTTGTAGGCCCAAGAAGAACTGGCGAGACCAATGTTATCCATGCCAACAGGGGCAGGCCCCAATATGTTAACAGGTCCGTAGCAGCAGTCACCATTCCCGCTCCTGTTCATCCACAACCAACTTATCAACCACCGCAACAAAATTATCAGCAACAAACTCAGTATCCTCCTCAGAGAAACTACAACAACACCAACAACAACAATCAGCAAAGACCATATCAACAGAGACCATCTCAGGCCAATAGGGTGATTGATCCAATCCCTATGCCCTATGCCGCATTACTGCCACAACTCCTGAAACTCAACCTGGTTGAGCTAAGGACGTTGGCACCTCCAGATCCTACCAGTCTACCCAGGAATTACGACGCCAATGCCAGGTGTGCTTTTCATTCAAATGCACCTGGGCATAGTACAGAGAAGTGCAGAGCTTTGCACATGAAGGTACAAGACCTGGTAGACTCTAAGGCTCTAAACTTTGCACCACCACCAAATGTTAACAAAAACCCTATGCCACACCACGGAGGTCCCAGAATCAATGCTATTGAAGAAGACAAGCCGTCCTACTTGATAACCCGTGTGGGTGAGATTCGGACACCGTTGATAGAGATTAAGGCTCAACTCCTCGAATGTCAAATGTTCCCGGGATGTGAGTTAAGGTGTGCTTATTGCAACATTTCAGTGAATGGTTGTGATAACTTGAGAGATGGCATAGATGGTCTCATCCAGAGTGGCTTGCTTCAAATTACAACATCAATTCCAACAAATCCAGCAATCTCATCAGCAACAATTCCAGTATCTCCTACAACTGCAACAGCCATTGTTCCGAACAACTCTTCAGCTTCATCAACAAATACTTCATCTGTCATTTCAACTGACCAGATATCAACAAACATTCCTTTTACAACTTCAGCACCACTTCATTTTGAATCTCCTACAACGACAACGACACCCATCCTTCCAACAATGTCTCCTACAACATCAGCAGCAAACAATGCAAGTGTCTCGACGGTTACAATTTATTATGATCCTGAAAACGACTCTGCCTACAACTCACAAAATGCCATTCCTATCAGAGCACCAGTCACAATATACTACGATCCACAGGCTATCATGGTTCCTTCTGCAGCTGCAATCAGTCCAGTCACTATCACAGTGCCTGGGCCGGTACCTTATGAAAGCAGTAATGCCATCCATTGGCATTACGGCTCCAATCTATACCGCGAAGGACAGAGAATCACTCTTGAGTCATCAACCCCTGCACCACAAATAGACAATGTGGGAGGAGGCGGAGGCTTCACTCGAAGCGGACGTCTCTTTGCTCCACAAATTCAAAGACCCACTGTCGAAGCAGAAGCTGCTGCCAAGGCAAAAGGGAAGAGCCTGGTGCAAGAAGATCAAGCTGTCAAAGAGGCTCTGAAAACACCTTTTGATCAAGAAGTTGATGAATTCATGAGAATCATCAAGAAGAGTGATTACAAGATAGTGGACCAGCTTCACCAGACGCCTTCCAAGATCTCTATTCTATCATTGCTTATGTGCTCCGAGGCCCATCGGAATGCACTACTAAAAGTCTTGCACGCAGCTTATGTGCCAGAAGAGATCACCGTCAATCAGTTGGAGGCTGTAGTTGGAAATGTTAATGCTAGTAATGGACTAGGATTTACCAACACTGATTTGACTACGGAAGGCCGCAATCATAACAAGGCTTTGCACATTACCATAGAGTGTAAGGGTGCAGTTCTTTCCCATGTGCTGGTAGACACAGGATCATCCCTCAACGTCTTACCTAAAAAGGCCCTTGTGTAGCTAGAGTATGAAGGATTGGCATTACGCCCCAGTAACCTGGTAGTGAGAGCCTTCGACGGTTCTAAGAGATCAGTTCTGGGAGAAATTGAGTTGCCTGTAACGATTGGCCCACAAACTTTCAAAACGACCTTCTACGTGATGGATATACAGCCTGCCTACAGCTGTTTATTGGGTAGGCCATGGATTCACACCGCTGGCGCCGTAACCTCAACCCTTCACCAGAAGTTAAAATTCGAGTGGGAGGGCCAAGTCGTTACTATCTGTGGAGAGGAGGATATTTTTGTCAGCCACCTGGATACCTACAAATATATTGAGATGGATGGGGAGATCCATGAAACGATGAGTCAAGGGTTTGAGGCCTTGAACGTGAATGAAGCATCCGCTGTACCTGGAATCTCCATGGCATCTTATCAACAAGCCCGGAAGGTTGTTGAAGAAGGAACTGCCCAAGGCTGGGGCAAGGTTTTATCTGTGGAGAAGAAGAAGGACAAATTTGGGTTGGGTTACAAACCAACTCGACAAGATCAGGCAGAGGATGCCGAGAAGCCCGGTTTTGTCAGTGGGGGATGCTTACCCCCGATGCTATCAACAACTTGGAAGACGAGGATGAAAGCGACCGCAACCTGGAGTGTTGGATCCATCCAAAGATCCCGGGGAGCAGTATCTCAAACTGGTCTTCCCAGGAAATTATAAGAGTTACTCATGTAGAGTAATTATTATTTCCTGTATTTTTTATAGCATGCATCAAGTCTTGCATCTTGCCCAAGATGACAAGACTCATTTTGTAATCGGGCCATCTGTAATTTTTGTGCAACAAGATTAATCAATGAAATATCAGACATCTTTTTTGCAAATGAGTCTTTTTCTTTTCCGTTCACTGTTTTTCCATTTTTCTTTTTGTACAAAAAAATAAATGGCAATGTTTTCAAAATGACAACTTTATTTCACTTTGCTAAAGAAGATTAAAATCAAATCACTAAAATGAACAAACTGAACCCTTGCAGAGAGTGCCTTCCAGACAGCACCGACAACAGCACGGCTATGACTTCGTATGACTTTGACAATCCGATCAATCAAGCTGATGAAGGGGTTGAAGAGGATTACGAGCTTCCTGAAGAGCTAGCCAGGTTGTTGAGACAAGAGGAGAAGGCTATCACTCCTCATCAGGAGGAGGTTGAAACAATTAATCTTGGTACAGATGAAGATGTGAAAGAAGTTAAAATCGGGGCCTGCTTACAAGACTCAGTGAAGAGACAACTGATTGACCTGCTTCAAGAATATGTGGACGTGTTCGCTTGGTCTTATCAAGACATGCCAGGGTTAGACACCGACATTGTTATGCACAAGCTTCCTTTGAGAGAAGAATGCCCGCCGATTAAACAGAAACTGCGCCGTACTCGCCCAGACATGGCAATGAAGATCAAGGAAGAGGTACAAAAACAGTGGGACGCCGGGTTCCTTGCTGTAACTAGCTATCCACCGTGGGTTGCTAACATAGTACCTGTGCCTAAGAAAGACGACAAAGTAAAAATGTGTGTTGAATACCGGGATCTGAACAGAGCCAGCCCAAAGGATGACTTCCCATTACCTCACATTGATGTATTGGTGGATAACACGGCTCAGTTCTCGGTATTCTCCTTCATGGACGGATTTTCAGGATACAATCAGATTAAAATGTCACCTGAAGACATGGAGAAGACAACCTTCATCACACCCTGGGGCACGTTCTGTTACAAGGTGATGCCATTCGGACTGAAGAATGCTGGTCCAACATATCAACGGGCTATGGTGACATTATTCCACGATATGATCCATAAGGAAATCAAATGTTATGTGGATGACATGATTGCCAAGTCCCTTACTGAAGAAGACCACTTGGTAAATTTTCTGAAGCTGTTCAAGCGTCTGAGGAAGTACCAGTTGAAGCTGAACCCTAACAAGTGCACATTCGGGGTGCGATCTGGTAAGCTGCTGGGATTTATTGTAAGCGAGAAAGGGATTGAAGTTGACCCTGATAAAGTCAAGTCTATTCAAGAGATGCCTGCACCGAAAACAGAAAAGGAAGTTCGAGGGTTCTTAGGTCGATTGAACTACATCTCAAGGTTCATATCTCATCTTACAGCAACCTGTGAACCCTTGTTCAAACTGTTGAGAAAAGAGCAGACGGTCAGGTGGAATGAAGACTGCCAGAAGGCTTTTGACAAGATCAAGGAATACTTACAAGAGCCTCCGATCCTTATGCCTCCAGTTGAAGGAAGACCTCTAATCATGTACTTGACAGTATTAGAAGAGTCAATGGGGTGTGTGCTGGGCCAGCATGACGAGTCTGGTCGAAAAGAGTATGCAATATACTACCTAAGTAAAAAGTTTACCGACTGTGAACAACGTTATTCACTGCTCTAGAAAACTTGTTGTGCTTTAGCGTGGGCTGCTCGCCGACTGAGACAGTATATGTTGACCCACACTACCTTATTGATCTCAAAGATGGACCCAGTCAAGTACATATTTGAGAAGCCAGCGCTTACCGGACGGGTTGCAAGATGGCAAATGATCCTCACAGAATATGACATCCAGTACACTTCTCAGAAAGCCATCAAGGGCAGTGTATTGTCTGAATATCTTGCTGAGCAACCTATTGATGATTACCAGCCTATGAGATTTGACTTCCCTGATGAAGACATCATGTTCATAAAGGAAAAAGATCATGAAGAGCCTGTTCATACTGAAGGGCCCGACCCAGAGAAAGAATGGACTATGATGTTTGATGGGGTTGTTAACATGAATGGTCGTGGTGTTGGTGCAGTACTCATTACACCCAAAGGAGATCACATGCCTTTCTCGACAAAACTCACTTTCAACTGCACTAACAATGAGGCTGAATACGATGCTTGCATTATGGGTCTTGAGGAAGCCATTGACCTCAGGATCAAGACATTGACTGTATTCGGAGATTCAGCTCTGGTAATTAATCAAACCAACGGCAAATGGTACACACACCAAGATCATCTGATACCTTACAGGGATTATACAAGGAGGTTATTGACTTTCTTTACAACAGTCAAGCTTGAGTATATCCCTCGGGATGAGAATCAGTTTGCGGATGCTTTGGCTACCATTTCGTCCATGATCAAAGTTCAAGCTGTCAACTTTGTACCGCAGATTTCAGTGTCTAGACTTGACAGACCATCATATGTATTTGCAGCAGATATTGTCAAAGATGATAAGCCTTGGTTCCATGACATTAAGTGCTTCTTGGAAGATCAAACATACCCATCTGGGGCATCTTCCAATGATAAGAAGACTTTGAGAAGGCTTGCCGGTAGTTTCTTTCTGAACACTGATGGTTCTTTGTACAAAAGGAACTTTGATATGGTACTCCTCAGATGCGTTGATAGAATAGAAGCAGACTTGTTAATGCATGAAGTGCACGAAGGATCCTTTGGTACCCATGCTGGAGGACATGCAATGGCCAAGAAATTGTTAAGATCAGGTTATTACTGGATCACAATGGATGTCGACTGCTGTGCCTACGCCAGAAAATGCCATAAATGCCAGATTTATGCAGATAAGGTGCATGTGCCTCCCAATCCTTTGAACGTAATGTCTTCACCTTGGGCCTTTGCTATGTGGGGCATTGATATGATTGGCAAGATCGAACCAACTGCTTCAAATGGCCACAGATTCATCCTGGTTGCCATTGACTATTTCACCAAGTGGGTCGAAGCAGCTTCATATGCAAACGTTACAAGACAAGTGGTAGCTAGATTTCTGAAGAGAGATATCATCTGTCGATATGGAGTTCCCGAGCAAATCATTACTGATAATGGTTCTAACTTGAACAACAAAATGATGGCAGAACTGTGCCGGGACTTTAAGATCCAACACCACAATTCTTCTCCCTACAGGCCAAAGATGAACGACGCTGTTGAGGCAGCTAATATGAATATCAAGAAGATTGTGCAGAAGATGGTAGTCACCTATAAGGACTGGCATGAAATGCTACCATTCGCTTTGCATGGGTACCGCACGTCAATCAGAACATCCACTGGGGCAACGCCGTATCAGCTTGTGTATGGTATGGAGGCAGTCCTACCTATTGAAGTTGAATTACCCTCTCTGCGGGTATTGATGGAGGTTAAGCTGAATGAAGCAGAATGGGTCCGATCCCGATATGAACAACTAAGTCTGATTGAAGAGAAAAGATTGGCTGCAATCTGTCATGGGCAGCTATATCAGAAAAGGATGAAGAGAGCCTTCGATCAGAAAGTTAGGCACCGAGAGTACCAAGTAGGAGATCTTGTGCTGAAAAGAATCCTCCCTCCTCATACAGACCACAGGGGCAAGTGGACTCCGAACTATGAAGGACCATTCGTAGTGAAGAAAGTTTTCTCTGGTGGGGCACTGATGCTCAGCACTATGGATGGTGAAGACTTCCCATCCCATGTGAATTCAGATGCAGTTAAAAAATACTTCGCATAAAAATGACCCGCTGGACATAAAAACAGAATGTAAGTCCAGGCAAAAATAGGGCATCCCGGCGAGTCAAAAACAGAATAAAAGACTCGGGCAAAAATAAGGGAAAATAAACAAAAAATATGTACACCCGCTGAGTTGAAAAGCCGCATTGGACAACTCAGGCAAAAATGGGTATCCCGATGGATTGAAAACCCGAAAGGGCGATCCATGCAAAATAAGGGAACAAGCGAACAACTGCACTCTGAATTCGTCTGTATCGCCTACAACTCGGTAAACCTCGAAAGGATAAAGCTTCTATCAGAATCAGCCTTCTTCAGAAAGCCAGACGAGAAGAACGTCAAATGTCATACGAGTCATAGTAGGAGAGGAAGCTCTTTAAAGCGTCGTCAACATTTCCAGCATTTTGTTTCTCAATTTGTAACAATCTCCTAATTTTAGGAGATATGTTCCTTTGACTGTATATTGCCAATTCAGGGCATTTGAGTTAATAAAATCAGATTTTCAGTCATGTCTCGTCTCGTACAGTTTATTTTTATTTTGCAAAAATGTCTGATGTCTCTAAAGAATTTGATTGCATAAGTACAGATGTTTATCTTCAAAAATAAAAAATATATGCTTGCAGGGAATATACTTACTCTCAGGAGTGTCTAAGCTCCTATCGTGGAAATCCAGTAAGGGATACCCCAGGAATATTTGTGCGTTTCTATCTTTGTAGGATTGCAGGTATTCACAGCACGACACGGGGCATGAAAGCTTCACCCCAGCATGCTGGAAAGTCAACACTCACTTAATCTTAGCACCCGAAGCGCTTTCTCCTCAGCTGAGTTACCACTTATTACTTCTCCCAGCCGAAGTGCCATTCAGCCTTCCTCAGCTAAGTATAAGAGCCAGGGAATCATCCCCCCCACAGAGCTTCAGCCTCTATCCGGAAGAGCAACGCATGAAGGAATCACAACAGAGTGACGAAAGCTTCTACAAACCCCAGCTGGGTCTCTCAGTTGCTGGAATAGGTCTATCATTGGCCCATTTCCCCAAGCAGATACATCTTATCAGATCTATTAATGATCCTATCCCCAGTTGGGATGTCCACTTTAAACAGATTGACCAGAGATCTTCACAGCAGCAGGATCCGAGTCTTGGATTGGTATCCTTGCATAATCATGGCATTTGCATCATATTCACCCACAAAGCGTAGCATTCCGTTTAAAACGGAGCATTACGGCAAAAAAATCAAACATATAGCATAATCATAAGCCATGTTTTGAAACAACACTTGTAAGTATCTGAAACTCACCAACAATATACAGAAAACTTCCCCCAGATTCCCCAGCAAAAGCAGTTGCCTCACATTCACAAACACCAGTATATACTCCCTTTGACACCCGTCCGTGTCATATCCCCAGCAGAAAGCCAAAGACTGTTCTCTTTGCACTCACATATACTTAAATACCATTCCCTTGACACTCGTCCGTGTCATTTTCCCCAACACAGTAACATAAACACTTTGTATATCATATACTTTGTTTATACTATACTTTTCTCCTTTCGACACTCGTCCGTGTCACTATCCCCTGCAGGTTAAACACTCATACTTATCTTACTTATACAGATACTCGTCCGTATCTTGCATACACCACTTATATCCCCGCAGATTCAACACTCATCCGTGTTCTTTGTTAACCAGTTGGTACTCGTCCGTACCATCATCTCAGAATACGCGTCTAGCGTTTGTTTCTACATGATACTCGTCCGTATCATAGGTCTTAAGGATGCTCGTCCGCATCTTTAATCCATACACTGTGTCAAACACTTACGTCTTCTTGAATATAGATACTCGTCTGTGTCTATTATTCCCCAGAAGAGTCCTTTCAGATTCAACACCCGTCCGTGTTCTCTGTTAACCAGTTGATACTCGTCCGTATCATCATCTCTGAACATGTGTCAGTATTTGTTTCTACCCGATACTCGTCTGTATCATAGTCTTAGGGATGCTCGTCCGCATCTTTAACCTATACACAAAAACACTTATATCCTTTATTTCTTGGATGTAAACACTCGTCCGTGTCACTATCCCCAGCAGATCTCCCACAAAGCAATTTTTCTTTTTTATCTGACATTCGTCCTATGTCATGATAAACTTCGAGAGCAGCCGTACCTTGCTAGGTGGTCGTCCTCCACCTCTTGATGATCGTCCTTCATCATGCTCATCCGATGGCCGTCCCCATCGTTGATTTTCTATCCGACACTTGTCCTGTGTCGTGATTTTTGGCAGCCGTCCCCTGCTAGGTGGTCGTCCTCCACCTCTTGATGATCGTCCTTCATCATGCTCATCCGATGGCCGTCCCCATCGTTGATTTTCTATCCGACACTCGTTCTGTGTCGTGATTTTTGGCAGCCGTCCCCTGCTAGGTGGTCGTCCTCCACCTCTTGATGATCATCCTTCATCATTTTATCCAATGGCCGTCCCCATTGTTGATTTTGGTTATCTGACATTCGTCCTATGTCATGACAAACCTCGAGAGCAGCCGTCCCCTGCTAGGTGGTCGTCCTCCACCTCTTGATGGTCGTCCTCCATCATGCTCGTCCGATGGTCGTCCCCATCGTTGACCTTTTATCCGGCATTCGTCCTATGTCGCGATACTTTCGGCAGCCGTACCCTGCCAGGTGGTCGTCCTCCACCTTAGATGACCGTCCCTCATCTTAACCCTTACAGAGCAGCCGTCCCCTGCTAGGTGATCGTCCTTCACCTTTGATGACCGTACCTCATCATCTGTTCATTTCATTTATTCTTTAACCCGATGGCCGTCCCCGTCGTGGTCCCTTTTCCTTTCAGTTTAGCCCGATGGCCGTCCCCATCGTTGGTTGCTTTATTCTATGAACTTGATGGCTGTCCCCATCATTTTTAATTAATCCCCAGAGAATCTTACAGTTTTACTTGATGGCCGTCCCCATCATAATTCTTTTTATCCCCAGCATGTCGGCCGTCCCCGTCATCGCTTTATTTTTCGCACCTTTCCCAGCATGTCGGCCGTCCCCGTCATTGCTTTTTACCCAGCAGTCGTCCTCTGCTCGACGGTCGTCCTCCGTCGCCCATACTTTACAATATACTTTATTTTCTTTTACAATCTATATCCCTTTTCTTCTTCATTCTGTGAGTGCAAATTTTGGAATGTCTTTGGTATTCAACCACAAGTTATCTTGTTAGCCTGTTAAGTCGTCGCTTACATCCTGCGCAGCTAACTCATGTTTGAATAGGGGCAGCTGTAAACACCCCAAATTTTCCCTCACCCATTCACACCATGGCTTGTGATCATTTCATATGCATAAACTCAATCATACTATCTCATAGTACATTTTTGATTCACTGCATAGATTCAAAGTCATCTGCATCTAGGGTTTGTGATCTGAGCAATCCAAGAGCTACTTGAGCCATTCCAAAGGTCATCAATAACTTCAAAGGGGTCCATATGTGTTCAAGTGTCATATTATATCCTCTCAAAGTCAATAATGCCAAAGAATCACAAGAACTGGGAATGGCATGGAAGCAGAGCCAGGCTTGACTGCACAAATGACCTAAAATTAGGGTTTTGGTTTCAGAGGCCATAACTCCAAATTTTGTGGTCATTCTTGTTTCTATTGTTCTCTATATGGTATGGGGAGTATGCATATCAATTTTCATGAAGAAATTCCATGGGGAAGTCATCTGATCAAGAGTTGACTTTTCAAGCAAGTCAGTGTAAAATCAGGGCATCTGAGGCCCCCAATGACCCAACCAAGGGGTGATCTTCATCATTTTGATTGTATTTGATCTTTATTTGATCATGAAAGATGTTAGAAGTTCACAAAATCAAGAATTTCAAGTCTTTTGCAAAGTTGACTTTTTGGGCAAGTTTGACTTTTAATGAAAATGTCATTTTATGCAACTTTTTCAACCCTTACTTTTTGATTCAAGAAAGCTTCAAATGGAAAAACTCTGGTCATGAAAGTTGTAGAATAGATCATTCCCTTTTCAAAAAGTACAAGAACATGACCTAATTCATTTTGGATCAAAAGTTATGGCTTGTCAAAGTTGGCAAAAATCACAAAATTTCAAAGTTTCTACCAAAGAGGCATTTTGCAAAATGACTTGATCAAGTGTTCTAAAGCTATCAAATGGACTTCTAATTCACATAACATGATCATGTGGCATCTAAAGTTCAGAATGGACCAAAGAATTACACACTTGTATGGTTTTTGGAACAAGATCTTTTCATGAGAACCAAAATGAACCAAGTTGCAAAATCCATCATAACACCTCATCCACTTGCTGCCTAGGTTGCTGAACCATCCTAGCCTCTCCCTCACATCATGCTGCGCAGCACACCCTTGCTGTACTTGGCTAGAACATGACCCATGCTGCTCTTACACAAAGTTGACAAAGTTGCAAAAGCTACCATACCTATCACAAAAGGACATGTCACTTCATCTGACCAATAGCAATTGTTTATACAAACAAATTGCAAGCCAAAGCACATAACAAGCAAGCCTGAAACAGGCCATAACATCACATTCTCATTTTCACTCCATAGAGCAAAAGCATTCGAAACACTCTCCTCAGGCCACAAACTCAGAAACAAACTTCACAAACCTTCTCACCATGCTTCACTGAACCTAAACCAACCATCAAAGTAGCCTGAAACTCAAAGAACCAGAGATACGATCCTCACCTGAGCTTGAATAGAACTTCTGTAAACTCTCAAACCAGCCCAAGTAAATTTGTTCTAAGCCTTTCAGAAGCATAAGGGAGGTCATAGGAGTGGATTGCACAAGGAGAAAGGGCCAGAAAGTTGCAGACTGAAAAGCTTCAAACTCAGGTAGCTTCATTAACTTTTTTTCCAGAAATGGATTTTTAAGTTCTTAATAGCTTCTACATGCTTCCCTGATCATGAATATGTGGTTGTTTTCGAAAATGAGTGAGAAATAAGTATGTATGCAGTCTCTGAAACTTTTTGCCCTAGAACATGTTTGATTCGATTCTCCTTGTTTCTGAATGATAAATGTTGTTTGAATGGGGGGTTTAATGCGTTTTTGAATGGGGAAGAGTTCTGGGCTTTTGAATTTCATTTTCATTGCGTGTAGAGTGAGATTGTGATTTGGAGTGATCGGAGAAGATGACCGGAACACTGTTCCGGTCACCTGAAAGTCATTAATGGTTGGATTAGGGCTAATTAATTAGGGTTAGTGAGTTTGAATGCTGGCCGTCCAGATGCGCGCCAGGTCAATTCGCGCGTGTGGGAATTCAAACCTCAGCCCTTGATCTTGCTGACTTTTCTTTTTTCAGCTTTAAATTCATTTTATTTTCATATTAATTCATTTGTTTTCTATATTTTATTAAAAATAGCAAAACCAATTTAAAAATTCTGAAATTTTTTATACAAGTTATTATTTAATTTCAGAACACAAAAATATTTTTATTTTTATTTTTAGCATTTTAAAAATATTTTTAAATATTTAAAAGTTTATTTTTAATTAATTAATGAGAATTAATTAATTAAAAATGCTTTTAGGTATTTAAAAATCACCAAAAAATTCATGAAACATTTAAAAACATTTAGAAACATTGTCCAACCCTCAAACCAAATTTCTTTTTTGATCTTGATGAATTTTGAGAATTTTTCATGGAATTAAAATCATTTTGATGCATTATTTTGATCCAAACTTCCAAAAATCACTTCTGCCTAACCATAAAGAGTTGGACTTTGGTTCTTTTTGCATTGTGTTTAGCATATCATGTAATTTGTGAGAATAAATGGTCATGAATTGATCTTGCATTTTCCTTTTGTTTGGCATTTTTCTTGTTAAGGAACCCTAAAACCCTAGAAAACTTAGGAAAATCATAACTTGAATTAGGTTAAGAGTTGGAACTTCTCCTTTGGGCAGTAAGTTAGTATAGGTTTAGGGATCCTTTGAGTGCATTTTCAATTTTTTTATCTTGATGCTTGCTTCTGATTTTAGTTTGTGTTTGATGCATTGATCATAAACCCTAATTTGGGCTTCCATATGCATCCATCTTGCATTTGCATTCATACCTTGACTTGCCATGACATTTTATGCATCCATGTGATTCATTTAACATCAAAAGACATATTGAAAGCATGTTTGACCATTTCATCTTGCGTTTGCCATGTTGTATGCCATTTGCATTTCAAAACTTTTCATGTATGTTCATGGTTCTTAACTTGCTCCATTTGCATCCATAAGCTTGCATGATCATCCTCATGTGTTGTTTCATGTTTGTGGCATCTCATAGCATCATTAGCATCATGAATGTGCTCCTGGTTTTGTTTCTCATCATGCCATTTCATTCCATTTGGCCTTGCATTGCATTCCTTTCACTAACTTTTCAGGTGGTAAGTAACTTTGAGAAGTGGATTTGCCTTCACTTCTCACATTTTCTTTTCACCTCTCTCTTGCATCCATGCTGCCTTTTGATATGTGTTTGAGATTGAGCTTGCTCATTCTTCTTCTTCTTACTTTCTTTCTTCAAGTGACCTGACTTCTTAAATGAAGCAAGTTACTTTGCTTCTCTGCTCCTTTCATCTGCTTCCTGGTGGTTCCATTGAAGATCTTCTTTGTTAAACCTCACAAACCTTAGGAACAACCAAGCATGATAATGATTAGGGTTTTGATTAGTCTCCCCATTTAGTTTTACCTTTGTGTCTCTTTTGAGTCTTCTCTTCTCACCTCATAATCAGGGACTAAACCCTAAAGGCTTTAAGGCTTTGTGATTAAGCTTATGCCTGCATCCTTCTATTAGGATGGAGTGTATAACTTTAATCCTAAGTGTTGAACCCTTAATGTGTTTAAATCCTTTAATCAATTCACTTAATAATCATTAAGACATCACACTTGTAACTTGGGCCTTGCATTAGGGTCCTAATTCTTCCTTAATTGGTCAAGAAGGACTAACCCTAGTGTTAATGGACAAGTCCCCCTCAAGTTGCCTTACAAACCCTAAAAATCACTTCATCATCATATCATTAATTAAAATCCACTTAACCAAAGGCTTGTTTTGTCATGAGTTTAATCCCTAATCATGGATTAAGTTGAGGAGCTTTCCTCAGCTTAAACATTCTCATCTATTATCCTTCTATTAGGATGGTGTAATGAGCCTGTTTAATCCTTGATTATGGCTTAACCTCATTACTCAACACTAAACAAAAACACCAAAAACATCTAAATAATCACAAATAGGTTAATGATCTTAATCCTATATCAAAGGTGATTAAGTGTGAGAATCTGACTTCACACTTAAGGTATTCTCATTACCCCTAATCAGAGGGAAGATGTGATGAGTTTACTAAATCCATTGGTTTAGGCTTAAGCTCATTAACTTATGACAAACTTTCAAAAGCAATAAAAGACTGAAAACACAAAAAACAAACAATAATCGTCTCCTCCGGGATTCTTTTCTCATCTCACTCACTCATAACCGAGAACTTGCTTCTTCCGTCTAATGCAAGACAGTTTGCACCTGAGCCAGACAGGTCATACCCTTGAGCATAGACAAGTAGGCAGTTCACAAGTCAATTTATCTTTCAGTCTCTTTGGGTAGAACTACGGTGTTCTGACTTCCTCATTGCACGAGAGGATACGTAGGCATAACTTAACAGTTATCGAACAAAAGTCTCTGTATATTCCCCCTCTTTCAGCATCATTCTCTTAGCCTCATATTCTTGAGCATCTCCTCTTTGTTCTTACACTGACACTGTATATATCACACTTCACACTTCTTTTACACTGACACCTGTACATCCTTTTCCAGTTTTTTATACACCAATTGCACTGACACTACCCCTTTAAAACACAAATCTTTTAAGCGTGGATTCCGTCGAGTACGACGGACAATCTGGGTGCTAATACCTTCCCAGGTTGTAACCAACCCCCTTTCTCAGTCTCTCTGGTTCGCAACCGTCTTATCCATCTTTTTCTAGGTTTATGCAGCATTACCTTTCCTCCGGGATAAAAATGCCTAGCTGGCGACTCTTTTCATCTCCAGTGAGTTCACTGCTGTGTGTTCTCATTGTTCTTCTCGCCGGCCGTTCACGTTTGTACCTTTATTTGGGTTATTCCCATTTATCGGGAGCGACACCGGGTCACCAGTCACCATTTACTACGATCCGCACACCATTTCAGTACCCTCCTCTACTGCGGTCAGTCCAGTTACTATTACGGTGCCTGGACCAGTTCCATATGAAAGCAGTAATGCCATACCCTGGCATTATGGCTCTGACCTCTACTGCAACGGGGAGAAGATTACTTTGGATTCTTCAACCTCTTCTCCACAAATTGGTAATGTTGGGGGAGGCGGAGGCTTCACCAGAAGCGGACGCCTTTTTGCCTAACAAACACAAAGACCTAATGCCGAAGCAGAAGCTGCTGCCAAAGCAAAAGGAAAGAGTGTGGTATCTGAAGAGCCGACTGTCAAAGAAACTCAGAAGACATCTTTTGAACAGGATGTATACGAGTTTATGAGAATCATAAAGAGAAGTGACTACAAGGTGGTGGATCAGCTTCACCAAACTCCCTCAGAGATCTCCATATTATCCCTGTTGATGTGTTCTGAAGCTCACAGGAATGCATTACTGAAAGTCCTGCACGCAGCATACGTGCCAGAGGAGATCACTGTTAATCAACTAGAAACTGTGGTAGCAAATGTCAATACCAGTCATGGACTGGGTTTTACCAATGCTGACTTAACAACTGAGGGACGTAACCACAACAAGGCTTTACACATCACTCTAGAATGCAAGGGTGCTGTTCTATCTCATGTACTAGTGGACACTGGGTCGTCACTCAATGTTCTACCAAAGAAAGCCTTAGTGAAGCTGGAATATGATGGCTTGGCATTGCGTCCGAGTAATTTGGTGGTGAGAGCATTCGATGGCTCTAAAAGGTCAGTGCTTGGGGAGATTGATCTGCCTGTGATGATTGGCCCGCAGACTTTTAAGATTACCTTCTATGTGATGGACATTCAGCCGGCCTACAGCTGTTTGTTGGGTAGACCCTGGATCCATGCCGCTGGCGTTGTTACGTCTACCCTTCACCAGAAGCTGAAATTCGAGTGGGAAGGCCAAATCATCACCATCTGTGGGGAAGAAGACATCTTTGTTAGTCATCTGGCTACGTACAAATATATAGAGATGGATGGAGAAATCCATGAAACTATGAGCCAAGGGTTTGAGGCCCTGAACATAAATGAAGCATCTGCTGTACTGGGAACCTCCATGACGTCTTATCAGCAAGCCAGGAAGGTTGTTGAAGAGGGTACTGCCCAAGGCTGGGGCAAGCTGCTACCTGTGGAGAAGAAGGAGGACAGATTTGGGTTGGGTTACAAACCAACTCAATAAGATCAATCAGAGGCTGCCAAAGAGCCCAATTTTGTCAGCGGGGGAATGCTCACCCCGGATGCTGTGAACAACTTGGAAGATGAGTCGGAAGATGAGCGCAACCTGGAGAGCTGGATACGTCCAAGGACCCCGGGGAGCCATGTCTCAAACTGGTCTTCCCAGGAAATTATAAGGGTTACTCCTGCAGAGTAATTATTATTTCCTGTATTTTAAAGCATGCATCAAGTCTTACATCTTGCCCAAGATGTCAAGACTCATTTTGTAATCGGGCCATCTTGTAATTTTGTGCAAACAGATCAATCAATGAATATCGGACGTCTTTTGCAAATGAGTCTTTTCTTTTCCGCTCACTGTTTTCCATTCTTCTTTTTGTACAAAAATAAAATGGCAATGTTTTCCAAAATGATAACTTCTTTTCACTTTTTCTAAACAAGATTAAAATCGATCACTAAAATGAACAATCTAAACCCTTGCAGAGAATGCCTTTCAGACTGCACCGACAACAACACAGCTATGGCTTCGTATGACTTTGACAATCCAATCAATCAAGCCGATGAAGGGGTTGAAGAAGATTATGAGCTTCCTGAAGAGCTAGCCAGGCTGTTAAGGCAAGAGGAGAAGGTTATCACTCCTCATCAGGAGGAGATTGAAACGGTTAATCTTGGTACGGAAGAAGATGTGAAAGAGGTTAAGATCGGGGTCTGCCTGCAAGATTCAATAAAAGAGCAATTGATTGACATGCTTCTGGAATACGTGGATGTTTTTGCTTGGTCTTATCAACATATGCCAGGGTTGGACACCGATATTGTCATGCACAAGCTGCCTTTAAAAGAAGACTGCCCACCGGTAAAACAGAAACTGCGCCGTACTCGCCCAGATATGGCAATGCAGATCAAAGAAGAGGTACAAAAACAGTGGGACGCCGGTTTCCTTGTTGTGACTAGCTATCCTCCGTGGGTTGCTAATATTGTACCAGTGCCTAAGAAATATGGCAAGGTGAGGATGTGTGTGGATTACCGGGATCTGAACAGAGCAAGCCCGAAAGATGACTTCCCTTTACCTCACATTGATGTATTGGTTGATAACACGGCTCAGTTCTCGGTGTTCTCCTTCATGGACGGATTTTCAGGATACAATCAGATCAAGATGTCACCTGAAGACATGGAGAAGACAACTTTCATCACACCCTGGGGCACGTTTTGTTATAAGGTGATGCCATTCGGACTGAGGAATGCTGGTGCCACTTATCAGCGGGCTATGGTAACATTATTCCATGACATGATCCACAAGGAAATTGAATGTTACGTGGATGACATGATTGCCAAGTCCCTTATAGAAGAAGACCACCTGGTAAATCTGTTAAAGCTATTCAAGCGTCTGAGGAAGTACCAATTGAAGTTGAACCCCAACAAATGCACATTCGGGGTGCGATCCGGTAAGCTGCTGGGATTTATTGTAAGCGAGAAAGGGATTGATGTTGACCCGGATAAAGTCAAAGCCATTCAAGAAATGCCTGCACCAAAATCAGAAAAAGAAGTTCAGGGGTTTCTAGGTAGATTGAACTACATTTCAAGGTTCATATCTCACCTTACCGCAACCTGTGAGCCTTTGTTCAAGCTGTTAAGAAAAGAACAAACTATCAGGTGGAACGAAGATTGCCAGAGGGCTTTTGACAAAATCAAGGAATACTTACAAGAGCCTCCAATCCTTATTCCTCCAGTTGAAGGAAGACCTCTGATAATGTACTTGACAGTATTAGAAAAGTCAATGGGGATTGTGCTGGGCCAGCATGACGAGTCTGGTCGAAAAGAGTATGCAATTTATTACCTAAGCAAAAAGTTTACCGACTGTGAACAACGTTATTCACTGCTCGAGAAAACTTGTTATGCTTTAGCGTGGGCTGCTCGCCGACTAAGGCAGTATATGTTGACCCACACCACCTTATTGATCTCAAAGATGGACCCAGTTAAGTACATTTTTGAGAAGCCAGCACTTACCGGACAGGTTGTAAGGTGGCAAATGATCCTCACAAAATATGATATTCAATACACATCTCAAAAAGCCATCAAAGGCAGTGTATTGTCTGATTATCTTGCCGAGCAACCTATTGATGATTACCAACCTATGAGATTTGACTTCCCGGATGAAGACATCATGTTCATAAAAGCAAAAGATCATGAAGAGCCTGTTCACACTGAAGGGCCCGACCCAGAAGAAGAATGGACTATGATGTTTGATGGAGCTGTTAATATGAATGGTCGTGGTGTTGGTGCAGTACTTATTACACCTAAGGGGGTTCACATGCCTTTCTCGGAAAAACTCACCTTTAACTGCACTAACAACGAAGCTGAATACGAGGCTTGCATTATGGGTCTTGAGGAAGCCATTGACCTCAGGATCAAGACTTTGACTGTATTCGGAGATTCAACTTTGGTAATCAATCAAACCAACGGCAAATGGTACACGCACCAAGATCATCTGATACCTTATCGGGATTATACGAGGAGGTTATTGACTTTCTTCACAACAGTCAAACTCGAGTATATCCCTCGAGAAGAAAATCAATTTGCAGATGCTCTAGCTACCATTTCATCCATGATCAAAGTTCAAGCTGCCAACTTTGTGCCTCAAATTGCAGTATCCAGACTTGACAGACCAGCATATGTGTTCTCAGCAGATATTGTTAAAGATGATAAGCCTTGGTTCCATGATATCAAGTGCTTCTTGGAGGATCAGACATACCCACCTGGGGCATCTTCCAATGATAAGAAGACATTAAGAAGGCTAGCTGGTAGTTTCTTTCTAAATACTGACGGTTCCTTGTACAAGAGAAACTTTGACATGGTACTCCTCAGATGCGTTGATAAGACAGAGGCAGACTTGTTGATGCACGAGGTGCACGAAGGGTCCTTTGGTACCCATGCAAGAGGGCATGCAATGGCTAAGAAGTTGCTAAGATCAGGCTATTACTGGATCACAATGGACGCAGACTGTTGTGCTTACGCCAGAAAGTGCCATAAATGCCAGATTTATGCGGATAAAGTACATGTGCCTCCGAATCCTTGGAATGTGATGTCTTCACCCTGGCGCTTTGCCATGTGGGGCATTGATATGATTGGCAAGATTGAACCGACCGCTTCAAACGGCCACAGATTCATCCTGGTTGCTATTGACTATTTTACCAAGTGGGTTGAAGCAGCTTCTTATGCAAATGTTACAAGGCAAGTGGTAGCCCGAAGATGAACGGCGTTGTAGAGGCAGCTAACAAGAATATCAAGAAGATTGTGCAGAAGATGGTAGTCACCTACAAAGACTGGCATGAAATGCTACCGTTTGCCTTGCATGGGTACCGTACGTCAATCAGAACATCCACTGGGGCAACACCGTATCAGCTTGTGTATGGTATGGAAGCAGTCCTACCTGTTGAAGTTGAATTACCCTCCTTGCGGGTATTGATGGATGTTAAGCTGAATGAAGCAGAGTGGGTCTGATCCCGATACGAACAACTGAGTCTTATTGAAGAAAAGAGATTAGCTGCAATCTGTCATGGACAGTTATATCAAAAAAGAATGAAGAAAGCCTTTGATCAGAAAGTCAGGCTCCGAGAGTACCAAGTAGGAGATCTTGTGCTGAAAAGACTCCTCCTTCCTCATACAGACCACAGGGGCAAATGGACTCCGAATTATGATGGTCCATTCATAGTAAAAAAGGTTTTCTCTGGTGGAGCACTGATGCTCAGTACTATGGATGGAGAAGATTTCCCGTCCCTTGTGAATTCAGATGCAGTTAAAAAATACTTCGCATAAAGATGACCCGCTGGACATAAAAACAGAATGTAAGTCCAGGCAAAAATAGGGCATCCCGGCGAGTCAAAAACAGAATAAAAGACTCGGGCAAAAATAAGGGAAAAATAAATAAAGAATGTACACCCGCTGAGTTGAAAAGCCGCATCGGACAACTCAGGAAAAAATGGGTATCCCGGTGGATCGAAAACCCGAAAGGGCGATCCATGCAAAACAAGGGATTGAGCGAACAATTGCATTCTGAATTCATCTGTATCACTTACGACTTGGCAAGCTCCGAAAGATCCGAGCGTCGGTCAGAATCATCCCTCTTCAGAAAGCCGGATGAGAAGAACGTCAACGTCATACAAGTCATAGCAAAAGGGAAGCTCTTTGAAGCGTCATTAACATTGCCAGCATCTTTTGTTTCTCAATTTGTAAGAATCTCCTCATTTCAGGGGATTCGTTTCTTTGACTGTATCTTGCCAATTCAGGGCACACAAATTAATAAAATCAGATTTTCAGTCATGTTTCGTCTCGTACATTTTATTTTCATTTGCAAAGTGTCCGATGTCCTTAAGATATTGATTGCATAAATACAAATGCTTCCCTTCTAAAAATACGTGCTTGCAGGAAATAAACTTACTCCTGGGAGTGTCCAAACTCACATAATGGAATCCAGTAAGGGATACCTCGGGGTACTTGTGCGTTTCTCTGCCTTTTCAGGATTGCAGGTATTCAAAGCGTAACATGGGGCATGAAGGCTTCTCCCCAGTAAGCTTCCAAATCATTATTTTCTTAACACACCTTCCAAACAAGACCAGAGATGCTTCCTCCCCATCAGAGCTGCCAGGCATCACTTCTCCAACATTTCCTTCAAAAGGCAGCACCATAAGGTGTTCACATTCCCCAGCCGAGTTGCCAAGTATCATCCTCAGCAGGATCCCCCGCAGAAATCTCTAGGAAGATCTTTCAGTGATCTTTCTTCTTCCCCAGCCGAGTACTAAACAGGGAACTATCTCCCCGCAGAGTTTCAGCCTCTATCCAGAAGAGCAAAACCTGGAGTTCTCACAACAGAGTGACGAAAGCTTCTACAAACCCCAGATGGGTCCCTCATTGCTAAGAAAAGTCCATCATTGATCTATTTCCCCAAGCGGAGTCGTACACGTCAGATCTACTAATGATCTTATCCCCAGTTGGGGAAATCCACATCAAACAGATCAGCCAGAGATCTCCACAGCAACGGGATCCGAATCCCGGATCGGTATCTTTTGCATAATCATAGCATTCGCATCATACTTTCCCCAAAGCGTAGCATTCCGTCTAATACGGAGCATTACGGCAAAAATCAAACATATTGCATAATCATAAGCCGTGTGTAAACTCAGACACTTGTAAATTTTGAAAATTCATCAAAGATATACAGAAGACTTCCCAAATTCCCCGGCAGAGAGCCAAAGCATTTGCCTTACACTCACATACAGATACACACTCCTTTTGGCACTCGTCAGTGTCATCTTTCCCCAGCAGAAAGTCAAAGCGTCCCCTCCGCACTCACAGATTCGTGTGTACTTACATTTCCCTGACATCCGTCCATGTCACCTTCCCCAACATAGTTACCTCAAATACTTGTCTATAATTCACTTTTTCTGGCACCCGTCCGTGTCACACTCTCCCCAGCAAGTTGAATACACTCATACTTGTCACTCATTACCTATTTACTCATACAGATACTCGTATGTATCTTGTATATACCACTCATATCCCCTCAGATCCGACACTCGTCCGTGTTCTTTGTTAACCAGTTGATACTCGTCCGGATCATCATCTCTGAGCATGCGTCAAGCGTTTGTTTCTACTGATACTCGTCCGTATCATAGTCTTAAGGATGCTCGTCCGCATCTTTAGTCCATACACCGTGTCGAACACTTATGTCTACTTGAACTTAGACACCCGTCTGTGTCTACTGTTCCCCAGAAGAGTCCCAGCGAATCCTAGTGAATTATTTCCCGTCTATCTGACATTCGTCCTATGTCATGATACCTTTTCGGCAGCCGTACCCTGCCAGGTGATCGTCCTTCACCTTTTGATGATCGTCCTTCATCATTTCCCCAGCGGAGTCTCCATTATTGGAACCCTTTTCCTGTCCGACATTCGTCCTATGTCGTGATGCTTTTAGCATCCGTCCCCTGCTAGGTGATCGTCCTTCACCTCTTGATGATCGTCCTTCATCATTTTATCCGATGGTCGTCCCCATCGTTGATCTTGTTATCTGACATTCATCCTATGTCATGATACCTTCAGAGCAGCCGTACCCTGCTAGGTGATCGTCCTTCACCTCCTGATGACCGTCCTTCATCATGCCCACCCGATGGCCGTCCCCATCGTCGACCTTTTCTATCCGGCATTTGTCCTATGTCGTGATACTTTCGGCAGCCGTACCCTGCCAGGTGATCGTCCTTCACCTTAGATGACCGTCCCTCATCTTATCCCCAATTGAGCAGCCAGGTGATCGTCCTTCACCTTCTATGACCGTACCTCATCATTTACCTATAATCCCCAGAGAGTCTTATAGCTTTACCTGATGGTCGTCCCCATCATAATCTCTTATATCCCCAGCTTGTCGGTCGTCCCCTTCATTGCTTTATTACCCGCATCTTCCCCAGCATGTCGATCGTTCCCGTTATTGCTTTATCCCCAGCAGTCGTCCTCTGCTCGACGGTCGTCCTCCGTCGCCCGCACTTTATGATTATACTTTATTTTCTTTTACAATCTATATCCCTTTTCTTCTTCATTCTGTGAGTGCAAATTTTGGACTGTCTTTGGTATTTAACCACAAGTTATCTTGTTTGCCTGATAAGCCGTCGCTTACATCCTGCAGAGCTAACTCATGTTTGAATAGGGGCAGCTGTAAACACCCCAAATTTTCCCTCACCCATTCACACCATGGCTTGTGATCTTCTCATATGCATAAATTCAATCATTGCATCTCATATTGCATATTTTCTTCACTGCATTATTTCTAAGTCATCTGCATCTAGGGTTTTTGATCTGAGCAGTCCAAGAGCCTCTTGAGCCACTTCAAAAGGTCATCAATCACTTCAAAGGGGTCCATGTATGTTCAAGCATCATATTATATCCCCACAAAGTCAAGAAAGTCAAAGAATCACAAGAACTGAGATTGGCATGGAAGCAGAGCCAGGTCTAACTGCACAGATGACCTAGAATTAGGGTTTTGTTTTCAAAGGCCATAACTCCAAATTTTTTGGTCATTCTTGTTTCTATTTGGTCTCTATATGGTATAGGGATCATGCATATCAATTTTCATGAAGAAATTCCATGAGGAAGGCATCTGATCAAGAGTTGACTTCTTGAGCAAGTCAGAGTGAAATCAGGGCATCTGAGGCCCCCAATGACTCAACCAAAGGGTGTTCTTCATCATTTTGAGTATGTATGATCTTTATTTGATCATAGAAGATGTTATAAGTTCACAAAATTGAAGGATTTCAAGCCATTTGCAAAGTTGCCTTTTTGGGAAAAAGACTTGTAATATAAACTTGCCATTTTGGGAAAGTTTTTCAACCTCCTCAAATTGATTCTAAAAAGCTTCAAATGAGAAAACTTTGGTCATGAAAGTTGTAGAATGGATCATTCCCTTTTCAAAAAGTACAAGAACTCATTCTAATTCATTTTGGATCAAAAGTTATGGCTTGTCAAAGTTGAAGAAAATCACATAATTTCAAGTTTTGTACCAAAAAGGCATTTTGCAAAATGGTATGATCAAGCATTATAAAGACCTCAAATGTGCACAAACTCTCCATAACATGCTCATGTGACTTCTAAAAATCAGAATTGGCCCAAGAATTATGCATTTTGGTGCCTTGAACTTCATGAATTTCCAAAGGGGCCAAAGATGTACCAACTTGCAAAAACTCATGAAGCCATGCCTCTACTTGTTACAGCTCATAGAATCTGATCCACATGAACTCCATGATCTCAGCTTAGCCAAACCATGCCCCTATCACAACCTCACACTTGCCCATACCTCAAGTACACCTAGACTTGACTTTTTGCAAAAACCCCCATACCAATCCCACAGTGCCACACCAACTTCTCTGACCCATCCAAATGTGATAAGTGGACCAAAAGGGGCTCAACACACCAGACACACAAGCCTGAAGCATCCCCCAAGCCATAGTTCCAAGTTTTCACCTCTTATGCACTTTCCTTCGAAACTCATTACACAAGACACAAACACCATGAAATTCTGTGATCAGGTATGAGATGTCGAATGAGATGTTCCAACACTTGACAAATTTAACCAAAACTTAAAGTGCAAGAAAATTAAACAACACAGTAGTTTGTTAACCCAGTTCAGTGTATAACCACACTTACATCTGGAGGCTACCAAGCCAGGAGGAAATCCACTATAAGTAATATTAATTCTAGACTTAAACCACCCAGTTTAATCTTTCACTTAATATCTACCCAATGCAATTTCTACCTAAGACACAACTTAGATATGAGTACCAACTCACTCCCCCTCAATCACACAATGATCTTGTTTACAAGTTTAATAAAATTGAAGTCATACTTCAAACAAAACAGCTTGATCTTACTTCACAGTTTCAATCAAGACACAAATACACTTTTGCTTAAAAGCTCATAAAGTGGTACAATTAAAACAACCTGCTATTAAAAACACAAAACACCCTATTTGGTCTTCTGAAATTCGTACTCAATTCTGAGATATTCTGTTGCTTAAATAGGTGTATGGATTTTGGGCTTTCTGTAGGTTAATCCAGTCCTAAAACGCATGCAGCTTCCACCTTGAATTAGGGTTTGTTACTTCCTAGATTCTAGGTGATTTAGTTCTTCTGATTATGTTGAAGTCTCATAACAAAACTCCCTACAAATGCGCCTTATTCTGTTTTTGTCCATCCATAATTAATTCCAGATAACTTTCCTTAAATTACTCAGATCAGTTAGTCATTAATTAATTCTGGTAGCAGGTTTGAGATGTCACAACATCTGTTGGGACATCCTGAAAAACTGAACTTAAATCATTAACACAATGTCCCAACATCTGGTGTGACATTCTGAATTAAGTTCTTATACTCTGTTTGATAATGTCCCAACATCTGATAGGACATCCTGAACTGAATTCAACATTTCTTGTTGGTAAAAAATTCTGCCAATTCTAAACATCTACAAACTCCCCCTTTGGCTAATTTTTGGCTAACATATTTTCTGGTTATCAGAGTGCAACAGAAGTTCTTTTATCAGAGTATAGCAGTTCTTTTCTGTTGAGTCATGTGTGAGTTTACTCCCCCTCAAACATACATGTATTCAGACTTGTTGCAACAGAAATTTTCATTAACATCACTGATTCAGTTCAGAAGCAAACAGAAGTTTTTCATTAATAACTAAACAGCATCATACAATGGTGTTGTTGTTCTCCCCCTTGTTAGACATAAATTTGGGGCCAAAGTTACTAAGTCAAAATTACAGTGCAGCAGTCATTACATTTTTCCTCACATACAGTTTTTCACTCAGACTCCTCATAGTCAGTTTCTTCCTCTTCCTCAGTCTCCTCATCAGAAGTAGCAGCTTTCTGATCACTTTCTTCAATCTCCAGCCTATGGATAATCTCCTCAAGCTGCTGCTTCCTTGCATCCAGTTCTTTGCAAGTGCTCTTCAGTTCAGCAATCAATGCAGCTTTGGAGATTGGAGACTTTGCCCTTGAAGGACCAGCAGATGTCCCAGAGGGTGCTTCAACATCAGCTGCATGATGACTCAAGAACAGCTTGTAGTGGAAGGCCAGAGGGCTTTCTCTTTTGCAGATTGTGTCCTTCTCAGTGAGGATACCAGGATACTGACTCAGTATTATTCCACACAGCAAGGAAGGGAAGGCAATTGGCAGCTTTGTTGCAGATGATCCAGTATGCTTCAATGTCTGATCAAAGATATAAGCTCCATAATCCAGCTTTGTTTGGGTGCCTACAGCAAATATGAACCTACCCAATCCAGTTGATATTGAGGATGTATGATTGGTAGGGACCTAGTTTGCTGTGCCAATCCTATTCAGCATGGCATATTTCCTTGTCAGCATGCTAACTGAGAGCTTCCCTTTAACTGGCCAAGTCTTGACCTGATTAGCAGTGATAACCTTGCAAACTTGGTTATCAGTCTTCCCTAACTCATTTGGACCATCAGATTCTCTTCCAAGGTATTGGTTGATAACCCTAGGAGAGAATTCTACACACCTTCCTCTTACATATACTTTTCTAAAGTCAGCAGACTTACCATTAGCACAATCTTCTTGGAGGTTGACTATGAATTCCTTGACTAGCAGCTCATAGCAAGGAGAGAAGTTGGAGACAGTTTTGAAAAGGCCAGCAGAAGAAATGAGATCAATTAGCTCTGTGCACTCAAGAGCATTACTGCTCATTTCTCTTTCAAGTGCTACCCTTCTTTGATAGACAAACTTCCATCTATTCACACTTGAAACATGATGAAAGGAGATGTTGTCCAGAGGAGCTTCTGGAACAACAGTTGATGACCTTGAGGGTGCTGGTTTCTTCTTTGGTGGAGATGTTGGGACATCTTCTTCAACATCTGAATCTGGAGGGGTGACAGCTTTCCTCTTCTGTGTTTGCACCTTGCTCCATTGTTTTCTAGGACCTAAGACAACTTTAGCTTTATCCTTCTTTGGTGTAGCTTTCTTCTTCTCAGGAATTGCATGTCCTGCATTCATCTTTTCTTTCCTAGTCCTAAGCCTTTTGGCTATGCTAGGGTTTACAGAAGCAATGATTTCTGTATCAGAATCATGCTCTAGGTTGACAACAGGAGGAGGTTGAGCAATCTCCTCTTCAGCTGGTGGTTCAACAGAGATTTGATCTACAGTGGAGGCCTTGTGCTGGTCCTCAGATATTTCTTCATCACTATCAGTGGAGGCCTTTTTCTGGTCCTCAGATGTTTCAACAGCAACATCAGATGAGGCCTTTTGCTGGTCCTCAGATGTTTCAATATCTATTGGGACATCCTGTTGAGCAGGAGTGTCCTTTTCAACCTGAGTTTGTTGATCTTCTTGTGGAGCTGGCATGGTGTTCAGAGGGATAGATATGCCACTTACCACTCTTTGCTCAGATAAGATCCTGTTTACCAACTCCTTTATGGAATCATCCACGTATTCAGAAGCTTTTGGGGTGATGTTTGCTGGTGAAGGTATGCCTTTGGACTTGCTGAAAACTTGATCTTTTGTTCTTTTTGGAGTTCTTGGCTTTTGAGAAAGAGGAACACTTCCTCTGATTTCGTCCATTGGAGTTGAATCCATGGGTACCACAGAGATGGGGGTTGCATGCACCACATCTTCCTTGTTGAGGATTTCTTCAGAAATGTTAGGGTTTTGAGACATTTTCAAAGGAGGTGGATGAAGAGTTTTAGGGTTGATGAGTTCTGAAAAACAGTTAGAGAATGCAATTCGTTTTTGAGAGTATGATGAGAAGATGGATAGTTGAAAGCAAGCTGCTATTTTATAAGTAGCCGTTACTTGGAGAAATTTTAGGAGTGGAATACCCAAGGTGCTTGACCAGACTGGTGTTGCCATCTGGTGTTTATGCCACACAATGTCATATGACATGTTGGCACATCTCCATAACTACTAAATTTCACATAAGCAGATTCCCAATTTACCCCTTAGGTTTTCAAATTGAGTAGCATCCAAGGCTTTGGTAAATATATCAGCCAACTGCAGATTTGTAGCTACATGTTCCAGTGAAATTACTTTCTCTTCTACAAGATCTCTGATGAAATGATGTCTGATATCAATATGCTTGGTCCTGCTATGTTGGATAGGATTCTTTGATATGTTAATTGCACTTAAGTTGTCACAGTACAATGTCATGACATCTTGTGGGACATTGTACCCAGTGAGCATTTGCTTCATCCAAACCAACTGTGAACAACTGCTTCCAGCTGCTATATATTCAGCTTCAGCAGTAGATAAGGATACACAATTTTGTTTCTTACTGAACCAAGAAATCAAATTGTTTCCTCGAAAGAAGCATCCTCCTGAAGTGCTTTTTCTGTCATCAGCACTTCCAGCCCAATCAGCATCACAGAGCCAGTGAGAATTGGTTTGCATCCATGAAAGTACATTATGCCATAGTCACAAGTACCATTAACATATTTCAGAATTCTCTTGACTTGATTAAGATGACTAACTTTTGGATCAGCTTGATATCTTGCACATACACCTACTGCAAATGCTATGTCTGGTCTGCTAGCAGTCAGATATAACAAGCTTCCAATCATACTTCTGTACAGGATTTGATCTACATTCTCACCCTTGTCATCTTTAGTCAACTTTAAATGTGTGGGGGCAGGAGTTCTCTTATGAGTAGCACTGTCCATCCCAAATTTCTTGACTATGTTCTTAGCATACTTGCTTTGGGAAATGAACATGGAGTCCTCCATTTGCTTTATTTGCAGTCCAAGAAAATAGGTTAATTCCCCTACTAGGCTCATTTCAAATTCAGATTCCATTTGATTGACAAAATGTTTAACCATCCTGTCTGACATCCCACCAAAGACAATGTCATCTACATATATTTGAGCAATCATGACATTTCCTTCTTCATCTTTAACAAACAAGGTTTTGTCAATTCCACCTTTCCTGTACCCTTGCTTGATTAGAAAAGTAGTCAGCCTTTCATACCATGCTCTTGGAGCTTGCTTCAGACCATAAAGAGCATTCTTTAGTTTGTATACATGATTTGGACAGCTTGGATCAACAAATCCTTTAGGATGTTCTACATATACTTCTTCATTAAGATATCCATTTAAAAAGGCACTTTTCACATCCATTTGAAATAACTTGAACTTTAAGATACAAGCAATTCCCAAAAGTAGTCTGATTGATTCAAGCCTTGCTACTGGTGCAAAGGTTTCATCAAAGTCTACTCCTTCAATTTGTGTGTATCCTTGAGCTACAAGTCTAGATTTGTTCTTTGTAACAACTCCTTGCTCATTTGACTTGTTCTTATACACCCATTTAGTTCCAATCACATTTATGTCATCAGGTCTAGGAACAAGGTTCCACACTTCATTCCTTGTGAATTGACCTAATTCCTCTTGCATAGCACAAATCCAGTATTCATCAGTAAGAGCTTCCTTGATGTTTTTAGGTTCTATTTTAGAAACAAAACAGGAACCTGGAATCACTTCTCTTGATCTAGTGCTTACACCTCTGTTGGGATCACCAATTATCAAATCTTTGGGATGATCCTTCTGGATTCTGATGGAGGGAGGTTTGCTGGATTGTTCTGTCCTTGCATCAGTTTGAGTGAAGTCAGAATGATCACTCTTTTCTTCAGCTTCAGTTTTGATATCAGCAGATGTTCCAACATCTTCTGGAACATCTGTAGGAGCATCATCAATTATCACATTTATGGACTCCATGATAACCTTGGTTCTAGAATTAAATACTCTATATGCTCTGCTGTTTATAGAGTATCCAAGAAAAATCCCTTCATCACTTTTAGGATCCATTTTTCTTCTTTGCTCCCTATCTGCCAGAATATAACAGTTACTTCCAAACACATGGAGGTACTTAACTGTGGGTTTTCTGCCCTTCCAGACTTCATAGATTGTGGACAAAGTTCCTTTCCTTAGAGTAACTCTGTTATGGATGTAACAAGCTGTGTTCATAGCTTCAGCCCAGAAGTACAAAGGTAATTTTTTAGCATGGATCATAGCTCTTGCTGATTCTTGAATAGTCCTATTCTTCCTCTCAACAATCCCATTCTGTTGAGGAGTGATTGGTGAAGAGTATTCATGATTGATTCCTTCTGTAGAACAGAAATCTAAGAATTTTTGGTTCTCAAATTCTTTTCCATGATCACTTCTTATTCTGATCACACAGCTGGCTTTTTCCCTTTGTATTCTTTGGCATAAGTCTTTGAATACATCAAATACATCAGAATTTTCTTTGATGAAATTTATCCATGTATACCTTGAAAAATCATCAACCACCACATAGGCATACCTCTTACCACCAAGGCTCTCAACCTGCATAGGTCCCATAAGATCCATATGCAATAATTCCAAAACTTTGGAAGTTGTCAGATGTTGGAGCTTTGGATGGGACATCTTGGTTTGCTTGCCTATTTGACATTCACCACATATTTTACCATCATCAATCTTCAGTTTAGGAATACCTCTCACAGCATCCATAGATATGATTTTCTTTATGCCTCTGAAATGAAGATGACATAGCCTTTGGTGCCATAGTTTCACTTCTTCTTCTTTAGCTAAAGAGCAAGTTGAAGTGAGACTGAAGTCTTGAGGTTCCCACATGTAACAGTTGTCTTTAGATCTGGCTCCTCTCATGACAACCTTTTGTTCTTTGTTAGACACTATGCATTCAGTTTTGGTAAAGTTTACACTGTACCCTTGATCACATGATTGACTTATGCTGATCAGGTTAGCAGTTAAACCTTTAACTAGCAGCACATCATCTAGTCTTGGTACATCTGGACAGTCCAAGGTCCCAACTCCCTTGATTTCTCCTTTAGCTCCATCTCCAAAGGTTACATATCTGGATGAATGTGACTTTAAGTCTACTAGCAGATTCTTCAATCCAGTCATGTGTCTTGAACATCCACTGTCAAAGTACCAGTCTTCTTTAGCTGATACTCTTAGTGATGTATGTGCTATATATGCAACACCTTTCTTTGACCATTTGAGTTGAGATTTCTTTTGATACCTCTGCCCTGTGTATTGTTCATCAGTATATTCTGTTGCTTAAATAGGTGTATGGATTTTGGGCTTTCTGTAGGTTAATCCAGTCCTAAAACGCATGCAGCTTCCACCTTGAATTAGGGTTTGTTACTTCCTAGATTCTAGGTGATTTAGTTCTTCTGATTATGTTGAAGTCTCATAACAAAACTCCCTACAGATGCGCCTTATTCTGTTTTTGTCCATCCATAATTAATTCCAGATAACTTTCCTTAAATTACTCAGATCAGTTAGTCATTAATTAATTCTGGTAGCAGGTTTGAGATGTCACAACATCTGTTGGGACATCCTGAAAAACTGAACTTAAATCATTAACACAATGTCCCAACATCTGGTGTGACATTCTGAATTAAGTTCTTATACTCTGTTTGATAATGTCCCAACATCTGATAGGACATCCTGAACTGAATTCAACATTTCTTGTTGGTCAAAAATTCTGCCAATTCTAAACATCTACAAACTCCCCCTTTGGCTAATTTTTGGCTAACATATTTTCTGGTTATCAGAGTGCAGCAGAAGTTCTTTTATCAGAGTATAGCAGTTCTTTTCTGTTGAGTCATGTGTGAGTTTACTCCCCCTCAAACATACATGTATTCAGACTTGTTGCAACAGAAAATTTCATTAACATCACTGATTCAGTTCAGAAGCAAACAAAAGTTTTTCATTAATAACTAAATAGCATCATACAATGGTGTTGTTGTTCTCCCACTTGTTAGACATAAATTTGGGGCCAAAGTTACTAAGTCAAAATTACAGTGCAGCAGTCATTACATTTTTCCTCACATACAGTTTTTCACTCAGACTCCTCATAGTCAGTTTCTTCCTCTTCCTCAGTCTCCTCATCAGAAGTAGCAGCTTTCTGAGCACTTTCTTCAATCTCCAACCTATGGATAATCTCCTCAAGCTTCTGCTTCCTTGCATCCAGTTCTTTGCAAGTGCTCTTCAGTTCAGCAATCAATGCAGCTTTGGAGATTGGAGACTTTGCCCTTGAAGGACCAGCAGATGTCCCAGAGGGTGCTTCAACATCAGCTGCATGATGACTCAGGAACAGCTTGTAGTGGAAGGCCAGAGGGCTTTCTCTTTTGCAGATTGTGTCCTTCTGAGTGAGGATACTAGGATACTGACTCAGTATTATTCCACACAGCAAGGAAGGGAAGGCAATTGGCAGCTTTGTTGCAGATGATCCAACATGCTTCAATGTCTGATCAAAGATATAAGCTCCATAATCCAGCTTTGTTGTGGTGCCTACAGCAAATATGAACCTGCCCAATCCAGTTGATATTGAGGATGTATGATTGGTAGGGACCCAGTTTTCTGTGCCAATCCTATTCAGCATGGCATATTTCCTTGTCAGCATGCTAAATGAGAGCTTCCCTTTAACTGGCCAAGTCTTGACCTGATTAGCAGTGATAACCTTGCAAACTTGGTTATCACTCTTCCCTAACTCATTTGGACCATCAGATTCTCTTCCAAGGTATTGGTTGATAACCCTAGGAGAGAATTCTACACACCTTCCTCTTACATATACTTTTCTAAAGTCAGCTGACTTACCATTAGCACAATCTTCTTGGAGGTTGACTATGAATTCCTTGACAAGCAGCTCATAGCAAGGAGAGAAGTTGGAGACAGTTTTGAAAAGGCCAGGAGAAGAAATGAGATCAATTAGCTCTGTGCACTCAAGTGCATTACTGCTCATTTCTCTTTCAAGTGCTACTCTTCTTTGTGTCGCTCCCACTAAATGAAGCCGGGTCAAATAGGGTACAGACGCGAACGGTCGGCGAGAAGAGGGTGTGAGAACACACAGGAGTGAACTCACAGGGAATGAAAAGAGTCGCCAGCTAGGCATTTTTATCCCGGGGGAAAGGCAATGTTGCATAGACCTAGAAAGATATGGATAAGACGGTTGCGAACCAGAGAGACTGAGAAAGGGGGTTGGTTACAACCTGGGAAGGTATTAGCACCCAGATTGTCCGCCGTACTCGACGGGATCCACGCTTAAAAGATTTGTGTTTAAAAGGGGTAGTGTCAGTGCAATTTGTGTGTAAAAGAGCTGGAAAAGGATGTACAGGTGTTTGTGTAAAAGAAGTGCAAAGTGTAATAAATGAAGTGTCAGTGTAAGAACAGGAATAAGATGCTCAAGATAATGAGGCTAAAGAATAAAGCTAGAAAGAGGGGGAATATACAGAGACTTTTGTTCGATAACTGTTAAGTTATGCCTACGTATCCTCTCGTGCAATGAGGAAGTCAGAACACCGTAGTTCGACCCAAAGAGACTGAAAGATGAATTGACTTGTGAACTGCTTGCTTGCCTATGCTCAAGTGTATGATCTGTCTGGCACAGATGCAAACTGTCTTGCATTAGACGGAAGAAGCGAGTTCTCGTTTATGAGTGAGTGAGATGAGAAAAGAATCCCGAAGGAGACGATTATTGTTTGTTTTTGAATTTTTAGTCATTTATTGCTTTTGAAAGTTTGTCATAAGTTAATGAGCTTAAGCCTAAACCAATGGGTTTGTAAACTCATCACATCTTCCCTCTGATTAGGGGTAATGAGAATACCTTAAGTGTGAAGTCAGCTTCTCACACCTAATCACCTTTGGTGTAGGATTAAGATCATTAACCTACTTGTCATTATTTAGATGTTTTTGTGGTTTTTGTTTAGTGTTAAGTAATGAGATTAAGCCATAATCAGGGATTAAACAGACTCATTACACTATCCTAATAGAAGGATAATAGATGAGAATGTTTAAGCTGAGGAAAGCTCCTCAACTTAATCCATGATTAGGGATTGAACTTATGACAAAACAAAGCCTTTATTAGATGGATTTTAGTTAATAATATGATGATGAAGTGAATTTTAGGGTTTGTAAGACAACTTGAGGAGGACTTGTCCATTAACACTAGGGTTAGTCCTTCTTAACCAATTAAGGAAGAATTAGAACCCTAATGCAAGGCCCAAGTTACAAGCTTGATGTCTTGATGATTATTAGATGGATTGATTAAAGGATTTAAACACATTAAGGGTTTAAAACTTAGGATTAAAGTTATACACTCCACCCTAATAGAAGGATGCAGGCATAAGCTTAATCACAAAGCCTTAAAGCCTTTAGGGTTTAGTCCCTGATCATGAGATGAGAAGAGAAGACTCAATGAGACACAAAGGTAAAAACTAAGTGGGGGAATAATCAAAACCCTAATCATTGTCATGCTTGGTTGTTCCTAAGGTTTGTGAGGTTTGACAAGAGAAATCTTCAAAGGAACCACCAGGAAGCAGATGAAAGGAGCAGAGAGAAGCAAAGTAACTTGCTTCATTTAAGAAGACAAGTCACTTGAGGAAAGAAAGTAAGATGAAGAAGAAAGAGCAAACTCAATCTCAAACACAAAGCAAAATGCAGCAAGGATGCATAAAATAGATGAAGAGAAGTTGTGAGAAGTGAAGGCAAATTCACTTCTCAAAATGACTTACCACCTGAAAAGTTAGTGAAAGGAATGCAATGCAATGCAAAATGAGATGAAATGGCATGATGCAAATCAAAACCAGAAGCATATGTGAGATGATAATGATGCTATGAGATGATGCAAACATGAAACAAGACATGAGGGTGATCACATGAACAAATGAATGCAAGAGAATCATGCTTAGAACCATGAACATACATGAAAAGTTATGGAATGCAAATGACATACAACATGGCAAATGAAATATGCAATGATCAAACATGCTTCTAACATGTCTTAAGATGTCTAATGAATCAAATGGATGCACAAAATGCTATGGCAAGTCATGGTATGTGAGCAAATTCAAGATGAATGCAAATGAAAGCCCAAATTAGGGTTTATGATCAATGCATCAAACAAAAACCAAAATCAGAAGCAAACATCAAGATAAAAAAATTGAAAATGCACTTAAAGGAACCCTAAACCTATACTAACTCACTGCCCAAAGGAGGGGTTCTAACTCTTAACCTAATTAGGGTTATGAATTTCCTAAGATTTCTAGGGTTTTAGGGTACCTTGACAAGAAAAATGTCAAACAAATTGAAAATGCAAGATCAAATCATGCCAATTTAATCCTACAAACTACATGCTAAAGAAAATGCAATGCAAAAAGAATCAAAGTCCAACTCTCAATGGTTAGGCATAAATGATTTTTTGAAGTTTGGATCAAAATAATGCCTTGAAAGGAAATTAATTCCATGGAAAATTGTCAAAATGCATCAAGATCAAAAAAGAAATTTGGTTTGAGGGTTGGACAATGTTCCTAAATGTTTCTAAAGGTTTCATGAATTTTTTGGTGATTTTTAAACACCTAAAAGTATTTTTAATTAATTAATTCTCATTAATTAATTAAAAATAAACTTTTAAATGATTTAAAAATATTTTTTAATGCAAAAAATAAAAATAAAAATGTTTTTGGTTTCTGAAAATTCATAAAAGTTTATACAAAAATATTCAGAATTTTTAAAATTGTTTTGCTATTTTAAATTAAATGGACAAATTAAATACAAAACAAATGAATTAAAATTAATGAAAATGAAAAGTAATCTCATCCAAAGGCTGATATTCAAATCTGGGAGAAAGAGCTTGACTGCGCGCGTGAATCAAAGGTCAGGATTGGTTCTGGCTTAATTAATATAATTATGATTTATTAAATTAATAAAACAGATTAGGGCTTTAATGATTCAATATGGACCACACAACACTTAAACTAATCAGCATCCAACGACCACAAACACATCTGGCAAATTAATTAGGGTTAGGGCTAATGACTTTCAGGTGACTGGAGGGAAGCTCCGGTCATCTTCTCCGGCGGGTTAGAAACCCTAAAACATGCTACAGGCCACCATTCATCAAATTGAAGCCAAGGAAATGATCCTCTACCCAAACCCCATTCAAATCACCCTTCAAACAACATTTATAACCCATGAACAGAGAGAATCGAATCAAACAAGATTCACGGGTGAAATTTCAGAGAGCAACCAAATACTCATTTCTTCATTATTTTTGATTCTAAAGGTACCATCATGATCAGCAAGACATGCACTTTCAATTTGTAACAAAAAATACAAGCTCTGCAAAGTTTGAGATTTGAAGCTACCTGAAGTGGTGAACTATGAATATGAGCTTTCCAGACCTCTCTTTGATGCAGAATGCCTCCTCTGGACCCCCTGAAGTTAATGGAATGCTCACAATCCTTTGTTGGTGGCTAATTTGAGGGTTTGTGTTCTGGTATAGCAGGTTTCACAGTTGGGATTTGTAGGGTTTCAAGCTGTTTCAATGGTGGATTCTGGTTCTTTGGAGTATGTATGATTTATTGGTGAAGAGAAAATGAGTGTTTGATGGCCATGGAGGGAGATTCGAAGAGAGGAAAGTTTTTGACAGTTTTTGGAGTGTGCTGTAATGTGTGTGTTCCAGGCTTGCTTCTCTCTTATTTTATGACCCTTAGACAAATCATAAACAATCCCACCAATCTAGGAGGGCAGGTGTGTACTGTGGGATTGGTATGGGAGGATTGGCCAAAAAGTCAAATTGATTTGTACTTGCAGCATGGGCTATGGCAGCAGCAGTCTAAAGGCTTGTCTTGCCTCAGCTTGAGTCAAGGATGACCCTTGGATGGCTCATGAAAGTCTGCTGCATTTGGATCATGAGCTAGAGAGGTTTTTGCAACTTGCCCACTTGTGTTATCTCATGATTTTGGCCATGTGAATGTGAGAGCTCTTGCTGGATTTTTGATGTGGGATGCTTCATTTGGTCATGGCAATGTGTAAGAACCAGCTAGTGATCACATAACTCCTTTGAGGATGATTTTGCCAAAAATCCCTCTTTGCATCTTCATGAAAATGACTTATGGATACTTGAAAATCAAGGCACAAAAATGAGAACTTCCTTGGACCAATTCTAATTTTAGGTCATGTATAGCATTGGTATGATGACTAGAAGTTACATTGAGGTCACATAAAGGCTTGCCATGAGAAATTGCAAGTTTTCCATTTTGTGCAAAAGTGAAATTTTAATGATTTTGTCCAACTTTGCAAGGCCATAACTTTTGATCCCAAATGAATTAGGTCAAGTTCTTGTACTTTTTGAAAAGGGAATGATACATTCTACAACTTTCATGACCAAAGTTTTTTCATTTGAAGCATTTTTGAATCAAAAAGCAAGGGTTGAAAAAGTTTCCCAAAATGGCAATTTCATTAAAAAGTCAACTTTCCCAAAAGGTCAACTTTGCAAAAGACTTGAAATTATTCAATTTTGTGAACTTCCAACTTCTTCTATGATCAAATAAAGATCATATACAATCAAAATGATGAAGAACACCCTTTGGTTGGGTCATTGGGGGCCTCAGATACCCTGATTTTGCACTAACTTGCTTGAAAAGTCAACTCTTGATCAGATGACTTCTCCATGGAATTTCTTCATGAAAATTGATATGCATACTACCTATACCATGTAGAGACCAATAGAAACAAGAATGACCAAAAAATTTGGAGTTATGGCCTTTGAAACCAAAACCCTAATTTTAGGTCATCTGTGCAGTTAAACCTGGCTCTGCTTCCATGCCATTCTCAGTTCTTGTGATTTCTTGACAATCTTGACTTTGAGAGGATATAATATGATGCTTGAACATACATGGACCCCTTTGAAGTGATTGATGACCTTTGGAGTGGCCCATGAAGCTCTTGGATTGCTCAGATCACAAACCCTAGATGCAGATGACTTTGAATCTATGCAGTGAATCAAAAATGTGATATGAGATGGTATGATTGAGTTTATACATATGAAATGATCACAAGCCATGATGTGAATGGGTGAGGTCAAATTTGGGGTGTTTACAGCTGCCCCTATTCAAACATGAGTTAGCTGTGCAGGATGTAAGCAACGGCTTAACAGGCAAACAAGATAACTTGTGGTTGAATACCAAAGACAGTCCAAAATTTGCACTCACAGAATGAAGAAGAAAAGGGATATAGATTGTAAAAGAAAATAAAGTATACTGTAAAGTGTGGGCGACGGAGGACGACCGTCGAGCAGAGGACGACTGCGGGGTAAAGAGTCATGACGGGGACGGCCGACATGCTGGAAAAGTGCGGAAAATAAGGCAATGACGGGGACGGCCGACATGCTGGGGATAAAAGGGATCATGATGGGGACGGCCATCAAGTAAAGCTATAAGATTCTCTGGGGATCTAATGAAAAATGATGGGGACGGCCACCAAGTTCATAAAGTAACGTAACCAACGACGGGGACGGCCATCGAGCTAAAACTGATGAAGAACGATCACCAGGAAAAGGAAAAGGGACCACGACGGGGACAACCATCGGGTTAAAGAATAAATGAAATAAACAGATGATGAGGTACGGTCATCAAAGGTGAAGGACGATCACCTAGCAGGGGACGGCTGCTCTGTTGGGGATAAGATGAGGGACGGTCATCTAAGGTGAAGGACGATCACCTGGCAGGGTACGGCTGCCGAAAATATCGCGACAATAGGACGAATGCCGGATAAAAGGTCAACGATGGGGACGGCCATCGGATGAGCGTGATGGAGGACGACCATCAAGAGGTGAAGGACGATCACCTAGCAGGGGACGGCTGCTCTCAAGGTTTATCGTGACATAGGACGAATGTCAGATAACCAAAATCAACAATGGGGATGGCCATTGGATAAAATGATTAGGGACGATCATCAAAAGGTGAAGGATGATCACCTAGCAGGGGACGGCTGCTAAATATCACGACATAGGACGAATGCCGGATAAAAGGGGTAACGATGGGGACGGCCATCGGATGAGCATGATGGAGGACGACCATCAAGAGGTGAAGGACGATCACCTAGCAGGGTACGGCTGCTCTCAAAGTTTATCATGACATAAGACGAATGTCAGATAGAAAAGAAATTTTGCTTTGTTGACGATCTACTGGGGATATAGTAAACACGGACGAGTGTTTACATCCAAGAAATAAAAGTATAAGTGTTTTGACGCTGTGTATAGATTAAAGATGCGGACGAGCATCTCCAAGACTACGATACGAACGAGTATCGGGCAGAAACAAAAAAACTGACACGTGTTCAGAGATGATGATACAGACGAGTATCAACTGGTTAACAGAGAACACGGATGAGTGTCGAATCTGAGGGGACTCTTCTGGGGGATAGTAGACACAGACGAGTGTCTATATTCACGAAGACAAAAGTGTTTGACACAGTGTATGGATTTAAAGATGTGGACGAGCATCCTTAAGACTATGATACGGACGAGTATCAGGTAGAAACAAACGCTTGATACATGCTCTGAGATGATGGTACGGACGAGTACCAACTTGTTAACAAAGAACATGGACTAGTGCTGAATCTGCGGGGATATAAATGGTGCATACAAGATACGGACGAGTATCTGTATAAGTATGAGTAGTGTATAGTTGAGCATTTAACTGTTGGGGAGAGTGACACGGACGAGTGTCAAAAGGAGAAAAGTATAGTATAAACAAGTATCTGTCATTCAAAGTGTTTAGGTTACTGTGCTGGGGAAAATGACATGGACGGATGTCAAGGAATTGTATATATAAGTATCTGAGAGTGCAAAGGGGATGTCTTTGGCCTTCTGCTGGGGATATGACACGGACGGGTGCCACAAGGAGTATGTACTGATGTTTGTGAATGCAAGGCAACTGTTTTAACTTTAGTTCTCCGCTGGGGATTCTGGGGGGAGCATTCTGTATATTGTTGACAGATTGTCAATATTCACAAGTGTTTGATTCAGAACATGGCTTATGATTATGCAATATGTTGGATTTTTTCCGTAATGCTCCGTATTAGACGGAATGCTACGCTTTGTGGGGTGAATATGATGCGAATGCTATGATAATGCAAAGAGAACCATCCGGGATTCGGATCCCGTTGCTGTGAAGATCTCTGGTTAATTTGCTTGAAGTGAGCTTCCCAGCTAGGGATGAGGTCATTGGTAGATCTAATGAGATGTATCTGCTTGGGGGGATGGGTCAATGATAGACCTATTCCAATAAATGAGAGACCCAGCTGGGGTTTGCAGAAGCTTTCGTCACTCTGCTGTGATTCCTTCATGCGTTGCTCTTCTGGATAGAGGCTGAAACTCTGTGGGGAGATGGTTCCCTGGCTTTTGTACTTTGGCCGAGGAAGAAAGATTGGCACCTCAGCTAGGAGAAGTGACAAATGGCAACTCAGCTGGGGAGAAAGCACTTCGGGTGCTAAGACTGAGTGTTGGTTTGCCAGTTTGCTGGGACGAAGCTTTCGTGCTCCATGTTGCGCTTTTGAATACCTGCAATCCTGCAAAGGTAGAGGAACGCATAAGTGATCCCGAGGTATCCTTTACTGGATTCCGTCATAGGAGTTAGACACTTCTGAGAGTAAGTATATTCCCTGCAAGCACGTATTTTTTTAGAAGAAAAGCATCTGTATTTATGCAATCGGTATTTTAAAGACATCAGACATTTTTTTGCAAATAAAAATGTACAAGACGAAACATGACTGAAAATCTGCTTTTATTAATTCATGGGCCCTGAATTGGCAAGATACAGTCAAAGAAACAAATCTCCTAAAATGAGGAGATTGTCACAAATTGAGAAACAAAATGCTGGCAATGTTGATGACGCTTCAAGGAGCTTCCCTTCTGCTATGACTCGTATGACATTTGACGTTCTTCTCGTCTTGCTTTCGGAAGAAGGCTGATTCTGACAGAAGCTTGACCCTTTCGAGGCTTACCAAGTTGTAGGTGATACAGACGAATTCAGAATGCAGTTGTTCGCTTATTCCCTTATTTTGCATGGATCGCCCTTTCGGGTTTTCAATCCATCGGGATACCCATTTTTGCCTGAGTTGTCCAATGCAGCTTTTCAACTCAGCTGGTGTACATTTTTTGTTTATTTTCCCTTATTTTTGCCCGAGTCTTTTATTCTGTTTTTGACTCGCCGGGATGCCCTATTTTTGCCTGGACTTACATTCTGTTTTTATGTCCAGTGGGTCATTTTTATGCGAAGTATTTTTTAACTGCATCTGAATTCACAGGGGAGGGGAAATCTTCTCCATCCATGGTGCTGGGCATCAGTGCTCCACCCGAGAAAACTTTCTTTACTACGAATGGTCCTTCATAGTTCGGGGTCCACTTGCCCCTGTGGTCTGTATGCGGAGGGAGGATTCTTTTCAGCACAAGATCCCCCACTTGGTACTCTCGGTGTCTGACTTTCTGATCAAAGGCTTTCTTCATTCTTTTCTGATACAACTGCCCATGACATATTGCAGCCAATCTTTTCTCTTCAATCAGACTCAGTTGTTCGTATCGGGACCGGACTCATTCTGCTTCGTTCAGCTTAACATCCATCAGTACCCGTAGGGAGGGTAATTCAACTTCAACAGGTAGGACTGCCTCCATACCATACACAAGTTGATACGGTGTTGCCCCAGTGGATGTTCTGATTGATGTGCGGTACCCATGCAAGGCAAACGGTAACATTTCATGCCAGTCTTTGTATGTGACTACCATCTTCTGCACAATCTTCTTGATATTCTTATTAGCTGCCTCAACAGCGCCATTCATCTTTGGCCTGTAAGGAGATGAATTGTGGTGTTGGATCTTGAAGTCCCGGCATAGCTCTGCCATCATTTTATTGTTCAAGTTGGAACCATTATCAGTAATGATTCGCTCGGGAACTCCGTATCGACAGATGATATCTCTTTTCAGAAATCTGGCTACCACTTGTCTTGTAACGTTTGCATATGAAGCTGCCTTGACCCACTTGGTGAAATAGTCAATGGCAACCAGGATGAATCTGTGGCCATTCAAAGCAGTCGGTTCAATCTTGCCAATCATGTCAATGCCCCACATAGCAAAGGGCCAGGGTGAAGACATCACATTCAGAGGATTCGGAGGCACATGCACTTTATCCGCATAAATCTGGCATTTATGGCATTTTCTGGCGTAGGCACAACAGTCGGCATCCATTGTGATCCAGTAATAACATGATCTTAGCAACTTCTTAGCCATTGCATGTCCTCCAGCATGGGTACCAAAGGATCCTTCGTGCACTTCATGCATTAACAAATCTGCTTCTGTCCTGTCGACGCATCTGAGGAGTACCATATCAAAGTTTCTCTTGTATAGAGAACCATTAGTGTTCAGAAAGAAGCTACCAGCAAGCCTTCTTAATGTCTTCCTATAATTGGAAGATGCCCCAGGTGGGTATGTTTGATCCTCCAAGAAGCACTTAATGTCATGGAACCAAGGCTTATCATTTTTAACAACATCTGCTGCGAACACATATGCTGGTCTATCAAGTCTGGACACTGAAATTTGAGGTACAAAATTGGCAGCTTGAACTTTGATCATGGATGAAATAGTAGCTAGAGCATCTGCAAACTGATTCTCGTCCCGAGGGATATACTCAAGCTTGACTGTTGTAAAGAAAGTCAGTAACCTCCTTGTATAATCCCTGTAAGGTATCAGATGATCCTGGTGGGTGTACCATTTGCCGTTGGTTTGATTAACTACCAGAGTTGAATCTCCGAATACGGTCAATGTCTTGATCCTGAGGTCAATGGCTTCCTCAAGACCCATAATGCAAGCTTCGTATTCAGCTTCGTTGTTAGTGCAGTTAAAGGTGAGCTTTGCCGAGAAAGGCATGTGAAATCCTTTAGGCGTAATGAGTACTGCACCAACACCACGACCATTCATATTAACAGCCCCATCAAACATCATAGTCCATTCTTCTTCCGGGTCAGGCCCTTCGGTGTGAATAGGCTCTTCATGATCTTTTGCTTTTATGAACATGATGTCTTCATCAGGGAAGTCAAATCTCATAGGCTGGTAATCATCAATGGGTTGCTCAGCAAGATATTCAGACAATACACTGCCCTTGATGGCTTTCTGAGATGTGTATTGGATGTCATATTCTGTGAGGATCATTTGCCATCTTGCAACCCGTCCGGTAAGTGCTGGCTTCTCAAAAATGTACTTAACTGGATCCATCTTTGAGATCAATAAAGTGGTGTGGGTCAACATATACTGTCTCAGTCGGCGAGCAGCCCACGCTAAAGCACAACAAGTTTTCTCGAGCAGTGAATAATGTTGTTCACAGTCGGTAAACTTTTTGCTTAGGTGGTATATTGCATACTCTTTTCGACCAGACTCGTCATGCTGGCCCAACACACACCCCATTGACTCTTCCAAAACTGTCAAATACATGATTAGAGGTCTTCCTTCAACTGGAGGCATAAGGATTGGAGGTTCTTGCAAGTACTCCTTGATCTTGTCAAAAGCCTTCTGGCAGTCTTCATTCCACCTGACCGTTTGTTCTTTTCTTAGCAGCTTGAACAAGGGTTCGCAAGTTGCTGTAAGGTGAGATATGAACCGTGAAATGTAGTTCAATCGACCTAAGAAACCTCAAACTTCTTTTTCTGACTTTGGTGCAGGCATTTATTGAATGGCTTTGACTTTATCAGGGTCAACTTCAATCCCTTTCTCGCTTACAATAAACCCCAGTAGCTTACCAGATCGCACCCCGAATGTGCATTTGTTGGGGTTCAACTTCAGTTGGTACTTCCTCAGACGCTTGAATAGCTTCAGCAGATTTACCAGGTGGTCTTCTTCAGTGAGGGACTTGGAAATCATGTCATCCACATAACATTCGATTTCTTTATGGATCATGTCATGGAATAATGTTACCATAGCCCATTGATATGTTGCACCAGCATTCTTCAGTCCGAATGGCATCACCTTGTAACAGAACGTGCCCCAGGGTGTGATGAAGGTTGTCTTCTCCATGTCTTCAGGTGACATTTTGATCTGATTGTATCCTGAAAATCCGTCCATGAAGGAGAATACCGAGAACTGAGCCGTATTATCAACCAATACATCAATGTGAGGTAAAGGGAAGTCATCTTTTGGGCTAGCTCTGTTCAGATCCCGGTAGTCAACACACATTCTCACTTTGCCGTCTTTCTTAGGCACAGGTACAATATTAGCAACCCACGGCGGATAGCTAGTCACAGCAAGGAAACCGGCGTCCCACTGCTTTTGCACCTCTTCCTTTATCTTCATTGCCATGTCTGGGCGAGTACGGCGCAGTTTCTGTTTAACCGGCGGGCAATCTTCTTTCAAAGGCAGCTTGTGCATAACAATATCGGTGTCCAACCCTGGCATATCTTGATAATACCAAGCAAATACATCCACATACTCTTGAAGCAGGTCAATCAGTTGTCTCTTCACTGAGTTTTGTAAGCAAGCCCCGATTTTGACTTCTTTTACGTCTTCATCTGTACCAAGATTAATCGTTTCGACCTCCTCCTGATGAGGAGTGATAACCCTTTCCTCTTGTCTCAACAACCTGGCTAGCTCTTCAGGAAGCTCACACTCTTCTTCAACCCCTTCATCAGCTTGATTGATTGGATTGTCAAAGTCATACAAAGTCATAGCCGTGCTATTGTCGGTGCGGTCTGGAAGGCACTCTCTGCAAGGGTTCAATTTGTTCATTTTAGTGATTGATTTTAATCTTGTTTTAGAAAAGTGAAATAAAGTCGTCATTTTGAAAACATTGCCATTTTATTTTTGTACAAAAAGAAAAATGAAAAAACAGTGAGCGGAAAAGAAAAAAGACTCATTTGCAAAAGATGTCTGATATTTCATTGATTGATCTTGTTGCACAAAATTACAGATGGCCCGATTACAAAATGAGTCTTGTCATCTTGGGCAAGATGCAAGACTTGATGCATGCTCAAAATACAGGAAATAATAATTACTCTGCAGGAGTAACTCTTATAATTTCCTGGGAAGACCAGTTTGAGATACTGCTCCCCGGGATCTTTGGACGGATCCAACTCTCCAGGTTGCGGTCGCTTTCATCCTCGTCTTCCAAGTTGTTCACGGCATCAGGGGTGAGCATCCCCCCACTGGCAAAATTGGGCTCCTTAGCAGCCTCTGCTTGATCTTGTTGAGTTGGTTTGTAACCCAACCCAAATCTATCCTCCTTCTTCTCTACGGGCAGCAACTTGCCCCAGCCTTGGGCAGTCCCTTCTTCAACAACCTTTCGGGCTTGTTGATAAGATGTCATTGAGGTTCCAAGTACAGCAGATGTTTCATTTATGTTCAAGGCCTCAAACCCTTGACTCATAGTTTCGTGGATCTCCCCATCCATCTCAATGTATTTGTATGTAGCCAGATGGCTAACAAAAATATCTTCCTCTCCACAAATAGTAACGACTTGGCCCTCCCACTCGAATTTTAACTTTTGGTGAAGGGTAGACGTAACTGCGCCAGCGGCATGAATCCAAGGTCTACCCAACAAACAGCTGTAGGCCGGCTGAATGTCCATCACGTAGAAGGTCATTTTGAAAGTTTGTGGGCCAATCGTTATAGGCAACTCAATTTCTCCCAGAACTGATCTCTTAGAGCCGTCAAAGGCTCTTACTACCAAGTTGCTGGGACGTAATGCCAATCCTTCATACTCCAGCTTCACAAGGGCTTTCTTAGGTAAGACATTGAGGGATGACCCTGTGTCTACCAGTACATGGGAAAGAACTGCACCCTTACACTCCATGGTAATGTGCAAAGCCTTGTTATGATTGCGACCTTCAGTAGTCAAATCAATGTTGGTAAATCCCAGTCCATTACTAGCATTAACATTCCCAACCACAGCTTCCAACTGATTGACTGTGATCTCTTCTGGCACATAAGCTGCGTGCAAGACTTTTAGTAGTGCGTTCCGATGAGCCTCGGAGCACATTAGCAATGATAAAATGGAGATCTTGGAAGGTGTCTGGTGAAGCTGGTCCACTATCTTGTAATCACTTTTCTTGATGATTCTCATGAATTCATCAACCTCTTGATCAAAAGGGGTTTTCAAAACTTCTTTGGCAACTTGTTCTTCTTGCACCATGCTCTTCCCTTTTGCCTTGGCAGCAGCTTCTGCTTCGGCACTGGGTCTTGGAATTTGTGGGGCAAAGAGACGTCCGCTTCGAGTGAAGCCTCCGCCTCCCCCCACATTGTCTATTTGTGGTGAAGAAGTTGATGATTCCAAAGTGATTTTCTGTCCTTCGCAGTATAGATCGGAGCCGTAATGCCAAGGGATGGCATTACTGCTTTCATAAGGTACTGGCCCAGGCACTGTGACAGTGACTGGACTGATAGCAGCTGCAAAAGGGACCGTGATAGTTTGTGGATCATAGTATATTGTGACTGGTGCTCTGATAGGAGTGGCATTTTGTGAGTTGTAGGCGGAATCATTTGCAGGATCATAATAAATTGTAACTGTTGAGACGCTTTCATTGTTTGCTGTTGATGTTGTAGGAGACACTGTAGACTGGATGGGTGTTGCTGTTGTAGGAGGTTCTGAATGAAGGGGTGCTGAAGTTGTAGAAAGGATGTTTGTTGATATTTGGTATGTTGAAGTGACAGATGAAGCATTTGTTGATGAGATTGAAGAGTTGTTTGGAACAATGGCTGTTGCAGTTGTAGAAGACTCGGGAATTGCTGTTAAGGAGATTGCTGGATTGGTAGGTATAGATGTTGTGATTTGAAGCAGGCCACTCTGGATGAGATCATCTATGCCATCTCTCAAGTTATCACACCCATTTACTGAAATGTTGCAATAAGCACATCCTAGCTCACATCCGGGGAACATTTGACATTCAAGGAGCTGAGCTTTAATCTCTACCAAGGGTGTCCGAATCTGCCCCACACTGGTTATCAAGTAAGACGGCTTATCTTCCTCAATAGCATTGATTCTGGGTCCACCGTGGTTAGGCATAGGATTTTTACTGACATTTGGTGGAGGTGCAAAGTTTAGAGCTTTGGAATCCACTAGATCCTGTACTTTCATGTGCAAAGCCCTGCATTTTTCTGTACTGTGGCCAGGTGCATTTGAGTGAAAAGCACATCTGGCACTGGCGTCGTAATTTCTGGGTAGACTGGCAGGATCTGGAGGTGCCAATGTCCTTAGCTCAACCAGGTTGAGTTTTAGGAGTTGTGGCAATAATGTGGCATAGGGCATAGGGATCGGATCAATCACCCTATTAGCCTGAGATGGTCTCTGTTGAAACGGTCTTTGCTGATTGTTGTTACTGGTGTTGTTGTTGTTATAATTTCTCTGAGGTGGATACTGAGTTTGTTGCTGGTAATGAGATTGTTGCTGAGGTTGGTATGCCGGTTGTGGATGAATTGGAGCGGGAATGGTGACTACTGCCACAGACCTATGAACATATTGGGGTCTGCCCCTGCTGGTATGGATAGCATTGGTCTCACCGGTTCTTCTTGGGCCCACAAAAGGCTTTCTTGTGTTGCTGGATGAGCTGGCACCGTTGTCAGGAATTTTGCCCATCTTTAATAGGCTCTCAATTCTTTCTCCAGCTATAACGACATCTGCAAAGCTGGCAGAAGAAAAGGAAGCTAGCCTATCAATGTATGTCCCTTGAAGGGTGTTCATAAACATGTCGGCCATCTCCCTCTCCGACATGGGTGGTTGGACAGCAGCAGCAAGCTGTCTCCACCTCTGGGCGTACTCCCAGAAGCTTTCTCTGGATGATTGTGACATTCCCATCAGGAGGGTCCTGTTGGGAGCCATATCCAGGTTGTACTGGTATTGTCTAATAAAGGCCTCAGCCAAGTCCTTCCAACACCTGATGGTTGCCCTGGTCAAATGAGAGTACCATTCCCTTGAAGCTCCTTTTATGCTATCCTCGAAATAAAACATCCATAGCTTTTCATCCATGGTGTATGCCTTCAACCTCCCCAGAAAGGATTGCAAGTGGGTCCGTGGACAGGAAGTCCCGTTGTACTTCTCAAAGCACGGAGGTTTAAATTTGTGGGGAATCCTGACCCCGTCCACTAAGCCCATGTCCATAACATCAAAACCCAGGGAGTTTTGAGATTCCAAGGACCTTAATTTTTCAGCAATTTCATCTAGCCTTCTGTCATAGGCCTCATCCCCAGCTCCCATCACTGTGAACTGATCTTCCTGGGGGTCTTCTTGGAGTATTCTTCCTGTAGTAGCATTCCCTTGTACATTAGCAGGGATATTGATCTCTGGATGAAGGTGGGGTCCAAATACAGGTGGGTTGATATGAGGCTGCACCCTCTCATTGTTGCTTGTCCCACCAGTCCCTAGATGGGGGTCTTCCTGAGTCTGCCTCTCTACCAAGGCTCTTAATCTCTCTTGGCTCTGTGCCAATCCATTCATCACCTCCATAAATTGTGTCATCTGATTCCTCATTTCCAGTCTCTCATTGGCCATTTGGTTCCTGACCTCTGTAAGATCCTGCTGTACCTGGTCCATCTGTATACCCGGAAGGTTGTTGCGGGTAGGATATCTGTGTGGACGGTTGAGTGGGAACACCCGACGTCGAGCAATAGTTCCTGAACCACAACAGAGTTAGTAACAAAAACAAACAAAACCTACAAAACAAGATAAAAGGTTAGTATGCAATGCAGTTATGCTTATTTGTTTCCAAGGTATCCGGCTTGGCACTTGGTTTTGACCTTTCCAGACCCCTGAGGAAGATGCTTTTGATGTTGCTTGAAGAATTCAGATAAAACAAACCAACACATATATTACAAAAAGTAAATGATACATAGTTTGTTTCTTTTTACAATACATGCCCTCTGAGGGGTCAAAGTACAACATAAAAAGGAAAAGTACAATGAAATGAAAGCAACAACAAACAAAAGTCAGACACCAAGACCAAACTCATCCTCCTGAACTTCCTTTAGAAGTGCTTCAGTTACAGGATCAGCTGGACGCTCTGTGAGGCTCCTGATAAGAAGATTCCTGGTAGCAACAGCTGCAGTTAGCTTCTTGTGTCGACCCTGGTCCTTTGACCTCTTCACACCAGCCCTGATCTTCAACTCTGAGATCTCCTTCTGGGCTGCTAGCAGGGCTTCCTGTTGCTCCTTTGCACTAGCCTCCAACTGCTCAATCTTGTCCTGAGTCCTTTTATCTTCCTGAGTACGAGCTTCGGTGATCCTGACCCACCAAGCTTGGCTCTCTTTCAGATACAAATCAGTCCTGGCCTTCTGGAACTGAGCCTCCTTGCAGGCATTCTTCAAAATCTGCTCTCCAGCCCTTGAATTCTTGATGTAATCCTCTGACTTCTCAATTTTGGCTAGATGCTCCACCTTAAGCTTTTCCAACCTTTCAATGTCCAGCCGACCATCACTCCTCTCCCAGAGGGTCTTCTGTAGAGCCTGAGTCAGATTCTCATTCCTCTCTTTCAATTTCTCAAACTCTTCCAAGCTGACAGTAGCTAGAGGTGGTGCTGTGGATGGCCCAGGTGCATCTTCAATGGTAAAGGGCATCCCAGAAATTTGTGCCCTGGCATGAGACCACTCATAGTACTGAGCTGAGGCCACATTATTGCACCTCCCAAGAATGGTTATCCCTTTGGTCTGGACATTGTCCCAAGCCCAGGATGCTTGCCTCACAATGGCCAGATTAGGCTTAATCTCACAATAAAGGGTTTCAGCCAAATCTTGTGCTCTAGGAGTGTGGACCAATGTATAGCCCAATTGTCTTTTGAATAACAGAGGGTTGTAGTTGATGCAACCCTTCACTCCTATCAGGGGTACATTGGGGAACTGCCCACAACTAGTAATGATGTCCCTGCCCTTGGTGCTCTGAGTGCACCACCTGATGTCAGCTGAGGTCAAAGCGATGAGTCTTCTAGCCCAATTCTTTGGCTGGTGAGGATTCAAGAATGCATCAGCCTTGGGAAAGTGTTTGAGCAGCCAGGTATGGAACAGGGGAGCACAGCATCTCACCAACCTTCCTCTCTGCTTTTCATTCCTTTGGTGAACGGAGTAGTAGAAATCTCCCAGTAAGGTGGGCACTGGGTTCCTCAGGATGAAAAGATGGATTGCATTCTTGCTAATAAACTTAGGCTCATCTGCAAATAATATGACCCCATATATGCTAAGGGCCAATAATGCATAGACTGCCTTCCATTCCCCCAAGGAGGCCTTCAGGATGGCCTGAGAAGTTAAGAAATCCAAATGTAGACCAGAGATTCCAGCCTTGGTAGTCATGTTCTGCCCAATCAGACAAGGCTCCAGATATAATGCCTTTGCCACTTCTTCATTACTGGGAAAAGCCATCTCAGGGTTGAAGGGGACTCCACCCCTGATAGGTACACCAACCAATGATGAATACTCCTCTAATAAAGGCCCCAACTGAAAATCCTGAAAGGTGAAGCACCTCAGAGGGGGATCATAGAACTGCAAGCAAGTATGGATCAAACTCCTTTGGGAAGGGTCCAAATCCATAACCACATCAAGTATGCCTCCATAATGTTCTCTGAATAGTGGTATATGGTCTGGAGTAATCAAGGCCTGGATCTTCCTGATGTCAGCTAGCTCAGGCTGAAAGAAATGATATGAGATGTTGCTCTTCTTGGGTGCCATGTTGCTGTAGAAAAGCTGAACAGATGCTGATGATGGAGAATAATACTGAAGATGGGCTACTGACAGGCAGATGCTGCAGATGAAGGGGTCAAAACCAAGCCAAAATATAGTATGGATACCCTGAAAAACAGATAAGCAAATGTTAAAATGATGCAATGATGATATATGCAAATGATATGCAAGGGTTTGGGATCAAGCTGGATCTTATTGCTGCTTTGATATAAGTCCATGTATGGTCAAGAAATCCAGATGGAGGTTCATAAGTCCAGTAACCAAGGTGGGGGACTCAAATAAAGAGTCACATGTCCAGGGTTAAAATCACAAGAACTGTCCCAAAATGGAGTACTTTTAATCAAAACAAAGTAATAGGGTATGCTGAGGTCAAGGGTACCTGCAAACCTGTGAACAGCCCAACCCCCTCACAGGTGGTGTTCTAACACAAGGATCCTCAGACTTGGATCAGTTATGAGAAGTGTAAACACTTCCAACCCGGAGGTACAGTGTTTACAATAACCATAGAAGATCCTCCTCTAATTCAACTCAGTTTCTGAAGGTCAAAACTAAAGGTCATCCAGACTTAGCAGGCTTCCCAGATAGCCCTAGCACTACAGGAAATCTGTAGCACAGAGTTCTCAAGAAGAAACCCATATCTGAACCGTGTTTCATATTCCCGCACCAGACCGAAATGGAATGGGAAAGAACATGAACCACTCTAGCCTAGGTGTCACTCAGGTCCCAGGTATAGGACCTTAACTCTCAATAGAACCCACCCACCAAAGCAACAAAACCAGATCCAGCCAGCACAGTATGACAGTATGGTATATGTAAAGCTGTAAATAAAGCAATAAACAAAACTGTACATAAAGCAAAAAATAAATAAATATACAAACACAAATAGCACATAACACCCCCAGTAAACACAAATCAAACAAGCGCTAGGAGGAACCCACAAAAAGAACCAGAAGCCCTGGTTGCAGTATAAGGATCCCCAGCAGAGTTGCCAAGCTGTCGCTCCCACTAAATGAAGCCGGGTCAAATAGGGTACAGACGCGAACGGTCGGCGAAAAGAGGGTGTGAGAACACACAGGAGTGAACTCACAGGGAATGAAAAGAGTTGCCAGCTAGGCATTTTTATCCCGGGGGAAAGGCAATGCTGCATAGACCTAGAAAGATATGGATAAGACGGTTGCGAACCAGAGAGACTGAGAAAGGGGGTTGGTTACAACCTGGGAAGGTATTAGCACCCAGATTGTCCGCCGTACTCGACGGGATCCACGCTTAAAAGATTTGTGTTTAAAAGGGGTAGTGTCAGTGCAATTTGTGTGTAAAAGAGCTGGAAAAGGATGTACAGGTGTCTGTGTAAAAGAAGTGCAAAGTGTAATAAATGAAGTGTCAGTGTAAGAACAGGAATAAGATGCTCAAGATAATGAGGCTAAAGAATAAAGCTAGAAAGAGGGGGAATATACAGAGACTTTTGTTCGATAACTGTTAAGTTATGCCTACGTATCCTCTCGTGCAATGAGGAAGTCAGAACACCGTAGTTCGACCCAAAGAGACTGAAAGATGAATTGACTTGTGAACTGCTTGCTTGCCTATGCTCAAGTGTATGATCTGTCTGGCACAGATGCAAACTGTCTTGCATTAGACGGAAGAAGCGAGTTCTCGTTTATGAGTGAGTGAGATGAGAAAAGAATCCCGAAGGAGACGATTATTGTTTGTTTTTGCATTTTTAGTCTTTTATTGCTTTTGAAAGTTTGTCATAAGTTAATGAGCTTAAGCCTAAACCAATGGGTTAGTAAACTCATCACATCTTCCCTCTGATTAGGGGTAATGAGAATACCTTAAGTGTGAAGTCAGCTTCTCACACCTAATCACCTTTGGTGTAGGATTAAGATCATTAACCTACTTGTGATTATTTAGATGTTTTTGTGGTTTTTGTTTAGTGTTAAGTAATGAGATTAAGCCATAATCAGGGATTAAACAGACTCATTACACTATCCTAATAGAAGGATAATAGATGAGAATGTTTAAGCTGAGGAAAGCTCCTCAACTTAATCCATGATTAGGGATTAAACTTATGACAAAACAAAGCCTTTGTTAGATGGATTTTAGTTAATGATATGATGATGAAGTGAATTTTAGGGTTTGTAAGACAACTTGAGGAGGACTTGTCCATTAACACTAGGGTTAGTCCTTCTTAACCAATTAAGGAAGAATTAGAACCCTAATGCAAGGCCCAAGTTACAAGCTTGATGTCTTGATGATTATTAGATGGATTGATTAAAGGATTTAAACACATTAAGGGTTTAACACTTAGGATTAAAGTTATACACTCCATCCTAATAGAAGGATGCAGGCATAAGCTTAATCACAAAGCCTTAAAGCCTTTAGGGTTTAGTCCCTGATCATGAGATGAGAAGAGAAGACTCAATGAGACACAAAGGTAAAAACTAAGTGGTGGACTAATCAAAACCCTAATCATTGTCATGCTTGGTTGTTCCTAAGGTTTGTGAGGTTTGACAAGAGAAATCTTCAAAGGAACCACCAGGAAGCAGATGAAAGGAGCAGAGAGAAGCAAAGTAACTTGCTTCATTTAAGAAGACAAGTCACTTGAGGAAAGAAAGTAAGATGAAGAAGAAAGAGCAAACTCAATCTCAAACACAAAGCAAAATGCAGCAAGGATGCATAAAATAGATGAAGAGAAGTTGTGAGAAGTGAAGGCAAATTCACTTCTCAAAATGACTTACCACCTGAAAAGTTAGTGAAAGGAATGCAATGCAATGCAAAATGAGATGAAATGGCATGATGCAAATCAAAACCAGAAGCATATGTGAGAAGATAATGATGCTATGAGATGATGCAAACATGAAACAAGACATTAGCGTGATCACATGAACAAATGAATGCAAGAGAAGCATGCTTAGAACCATGAACATACATGAAAAGTTATGGAATGCAAATGACATACAACATGGCAAATGAAATATGCAATGATCAAACATGCTTCTAACATGTCTTAAGATGTCTAATGAATCAAATGGATACACAAAATGCTATGGCAAGTCATGGTATGTGAGCAAATGCAAGATGAATGCAAATGAAAGCCCAAATTAGGGTTTATGATCAATGCATCAAACAAAAACCAAAATCAGTAGCAAACATCAAGATAAAAAAATTTAAAATGCACTTAAAGGAACCCTAAACTATACTAACTCACTGCCCAAAGAAGGGGTTCTAACTCTTAACCTAATTAGGGTTATGAATTTCCTAAGATTTCTAGGGTTTTAGGGTACCTTGACAAGAAAAATGTCAAAAAAATTGAAAATGCAAGATCAAATCATGCCAATTTAATCCTACAAACTACATGCTAAACAAAATGCAATGCAAAAGGAATCAAAGTCCAACTCTCAATGGTTAGGCATAAATGATTTTTTGAAGTTTGGATCAAAATAATGCCTTGAAAGGAAATTAATTCCATGGAAAATTGTCAAAATGCATCAAGATCAAAAAAGAAATTTGGTTTGAGGGTTGGACAATGTTCCTAAATGTTTCTAAAGGTTTCATGAATTTTTTGGTGATTTTTAAACACCTAAAAGTATTTTTAATTAATTAATTCTCATTAATTAATTAAAAATAAACTTTTAAATGATTTAAAAATATTTTTTAATGCAAAAAATAAAAATAAAAATGTTTTTGGTTTCTGAAAATTCATAAAAGTTTATACAAAAAAATTCAGAATTTTTAAAATTGTTTTGCTATTTTAAATTAAATGGACAAATTAAATACAAAACAAATGAATTAAAATTAATGAAAATGAAAAGTAATCTCATCCAAAGGCTGATATTCAAATCTGGGAGAAAGAGCTTGACTGCGCGCGTGAATCAAAGGTCAGGATTGGTTCTGGCTTAATTAATTTAATTATGATTTATTAAATTAATAAAACAGATTAGGGCTTTAATGATTCAATCTGGACCACACAACACTTAAACTAATCAGCATCCAACGACCACGAACACATCTGGCAAATTAATTAGGGTTAGGGATAATGACTTTCAGGTGACCGGAGGGAAGCTCCGGTCATCTTCTCCGGCGGGTTAGAAACCCTAAAACATGCTACAGGCCACCATTCATCAAATTGAAGCCAGGGAAATGATCCTCTACCCAAACCCCATTCAAATCACCCTTCAAACAACATTTATAACCCATGAACAGAGAGAATCGAATCAAACAAGATTCACGGGTGAAATTTCAGAGAGAAACCAAATACTCATTTCTTCATTATTTTTGATTCTAAAGGTACCATCATGATCAGCAAGACATGCACTTTCAATTTGTAACAAAAAATACAAGCTCTGCAAAGTTTGAGATTTGAAGCTACCTGAAGTGGTGAACTATGAATATGAGCTTTCCAGACCTCTCTTTGATGTAGAATGCCTCCTCTGGACCCCCTGAAGTTAATGGAATGCTCACAATCCTTTGTTGGTGGCTAATTTGAGGGTTTGTGTTCTGGTATAGCAGGTTTCACAGTTGGGATTTGTAGGGTTTCAAGCTGTTTCAATGGTGGATTCTGGTTCTTTGGAGTATGTATGATTTATTGGTGAAGAGAAAATGAGTGTTTGATGGCCATGGAGGGAGATTCGAAGAGAGGAAAGTTTTTGACAGTTTTTGGAGTGTGCTGTAATGTGTGTGTTCCAGGCTTGCTTCTCTCTTGTTTTATGACCCTTAGACAAATCATAAACAATCCCACCAATCTAGGAGGGCAGGTGTGTACTGTGGGATTGGTATGGGAGGATTGGCCAAAAAGTCAAATTGATTTGTACTTGCAGCATGGGCTATGGCAGCAGCAGTCTAAAGGCTTGTCTTGCCTCAGCTTGAGTCAAGGATGACCCTTGGATGGCTCATGAAAGTCTGCTGCATTTGGATCATGAGCTAGAGAGGTTTTTGCAACTTGCCCACTTGTGTTATCTCATGATTTTGGCCATGTGAATGTGAGAGCTCTTGCTGGATTTTTGATGTGGGATGCTTCATTTGGTCATGGCAATGTGTTAGAACCAGCTAGTGATCACATAACTCCTTTGAGGATGATTTTGCCAAAAATCCCTCTTTGCATCTTCATGAAAATGACTTATGGATACTTGAAAATCAAGGCACAAAAATGAGAAATTCCTTGGACCAATTCTGATTTTAGGTCATGTATAGCATTGGTATGATGATTAGAAGTTACATTGAGGTCACATAAAGGCTTGCCATGAGAAATTGCAAGTTTTCCATTTTTGTGCAAAAGTGAAATTTTAATGATTTTGTCCAACTTTGCAAGGCCATAACTTTTGATCCCAAATGAATTAGGTCAAGTTCTTGTACTTTTTGAAAACGGAATGATCCATTCTACAACTTTCATGACCAAAGTTTTTTCATTTGAAGCATTTTTGAATCAAAAAGCAAGGGTTGAAAAAGTTTCCCAAAATGACAATTTCATTAAAAAGTCAACTTTCCCAAAAGGTCAACTTTGCAAAAGACTTGAAATTCTTCAATTTTGTGAACTTCCAACTTCTTCTATGATCAAATAAAGATCATATACAATCAAAATGATGAAGAACACCCTTTGGTTGGGTCATTGGGGGCCTCAGATGCCCTGATTTTGCACTGACTTGCTTGAAAAGTCAACTCTTGATCAGATGACTTCGCCATGGAATTTCTTCATGAAAATTGATATGCATACTCCCTATACCATGTAGAGACCAATAGAAACAAGAATGACCAAAAATTTGGAGTTATGGCCTTTGAAACCAAAACCCTAATTTTAGGTCATCTGTGCAGTTAAACCTGGCTCTGCTTCCATGCCATTCTCAGTTCTTGTGATTTCTTGACAATCTTGACTTTGAGAGGATATAATATGATGCTTGAACATACATGGACCCCTTTGAAGTGATTGATGACCTTTGGAGTGGCCCATGAAGCTCTTGGATTGCTCAGATCACAAACCCTAGATGCAGATGACTTTGAATCTATGCAGTGAATCAAAAATGTGATATGAGATGGTATGATTGAGTTTATGCATATGAAATGATCACAAGCCATGATGTGAATGGGTGAGGGAAAATTTGGGGTGTTTACAGCTGCCCCTATTCAAACATGAGTTAGCTATGCAGGATGTAAGCAACGGCTTAACAGGCAAACAAGATAAGTTGTGGTTGAATACCAAAGACAGTCCAAAATTTGCACTCACAGAATGAAGAAGAAAAGGGATATAGATTGTAAAAGAAAATAAAGTATACTGTAAAGTGTGGGCGACGGAGGACGACCGTCGAGCAGAGGACGACTGCGGGGTAAAGAGTCATGACGGGGACGGCCGACATGCTGGAAAAGTGCGGAAAATAAGGCAATGACGGGGACGGCCGACATGCTGGGGATAAAAGGGATCATGATGGGGACGGCCATCAAGTAAAGCTATAAGATTCTCTGGGGATCTAATGAAAAATGATGGGGACGGACACCAAGTTCATAAAGTAACGTAACCAACGACGGGGACGGCCATCGGGCTAAAACTGATGAAGAACGATCATCAGGAAAAGGAAAAGGGACCACGATGGGGACGGCCATCGGGTTAAAGAATAAATGAAATAAACAGATGATGAGGTACGGTCATCAAAGGTGAAGGACGATCACCTAGCAGGGGACGGCTGCTCTGTTGGGGATAAGATGAGGGACAGTCATCTAAGGTGAAGGACGATCACCTGGCAGGGTACGGCTGCCGAAAATATCGCGACATAGGACGAATGCCGGATAAAAGGTCAACGATGGGGACGGCCATCGGATGAGCGTGATGGAGGAAGACCATCAAGAGGTGTAGGACGATCACCTAGCAGGGGACGGCTGCTCTCAAGGTTTATCGTGACATAGGACGAATGTCAGATAACCAAAATCAACAATGGGGACGGCCATTGGATAAAATGATGAGGGACGATCATCAAAAGGTGAAGGACGATCACCTAGCAGGGGACGGCTGCTAAATATCACGACATAGGACGAATGACGGATAAAAGGGGTAACGATGGGGACGGCCATCGGATGAGCATGATGGAGGACGACCATCAAGAGGTGAAGGACGATCACCTAGCAGGGTACGGCTGCTCTCAAAGTTTATCATGACATAAGACGAATGTCAGATAGAAAAGAAATTTTGCTTTGTTGACGATCTACTGGGGATATAGTAAACACGGAAGAGTGTTTACATCCAAGAAATAAAAGTATAAGTGTTTTGACGCTGTGTATAGATTAAAGATGCGGACGAGCATCTCCAAGACTACGATACGGACGAGTATCGGGCAGAAACAAAAAAACTGACACGTGTTCAGAGATGATGATACGGACGAGTATCAACTGGTTAACAGAGAACACGGATGAGTGTCGAATCTGAGGGGACTCTTCTGGGGGATAGTAGACACAGACGAGTGTCTATATTCACTAAGACAAAAGTGTTTGACACAGTGTATGGATTTAAAGATGCGGACGAGCATCCTTAAGAGTATGATACGGACGAGTATCAGGTAGAAACAAACGCTTGACACATGCTCTGAGATGATGGTACGGACGAGTACCAACTGGTTAACAAAGAACATGGACTAGTGCTGAATCTGCGGGGATATAAATGGTGTATACATGATACGGACGAGTATCTGTATAAGTATGAGTAGTGTATAGTTGAGCATTTAACTGTTGGGGAGAGTGACACGGACGAGTGTCAAAAGGAGAAAAGTATAGTATAAACAAGTATCTGTCATTCAAAGTGTTTAGGTTACTGTGCTGGGGAAAATGACATGGACGGATGTCAAGGAATTGTATATATAAGTATCTGAGAGTGCAAAGGGGATGTCTTTGGCCTTCTGCTGGGGATATGACACGGACGGGTGCCACAAGGAGTATGTACTGATGTTTGTGAATGCAAGGCAACTGTTTTAACTTTATTTCTCCGCTGGGGATTCTGGGGGGAGCATTCTGTATATTGTTGACAGATTGTCAATATTCACAAGTGTTTGATTCAGAACATGGCTTATGATTATGCAATATGTTGGATTTTTGCCGTAATGCTCCGTATTAGACGGAATGCTACGCTTTGTGGGGTGAATATGATGCGAATGCTATGATAATGCAAAGAGAACCATCCGGGATTTGGATCCCGTTGCTGTGAAGATCTCTGGTTAATCTGCTTGAAGTGAGCATCCCAGCTAGGGATGAGGTCATTGGTAGATCTAATGAGATGTATCTGCTTGGGGGGATGGGTCAATGATAGACCTATTCCAATAAATGAGAGACCCAGCTGGGGTTTGCAGAAGCTTTCGTCACTCTGCTGTGATTCCTTCATGCGTTGCTCTTCTGGATAGAGGCTGAAACTCTGTGGGGAGATGGTTCCCTGGCTTTTGTACTTTGGCCGAGGAAGAAAGATTGGCACCTCAGCTGGGAGAAGTGACAAATGGCAACTCAGCTGGGGAGAAAGCACTTCAGGTGCTAAGACTGAGTGTTGGTTTGCCAGTTTGCTGGGACGAAGCTTTCGTGCTCCATGTTGCGCTTTTGAATACCTGCAATCCTGCAAAGGTAGAGGAACGCACAAGTGATCCCGAGGTATCCTTTACTGGATTCCGTCATAGGAGTTAGACACTTCTGAGAGTAAGTATATTCCCTGCAAGCACATATTTTTTTAGAAGAAAAGCATCTGTATTTATGCAATCGGTATTTTAAAGACATCAGACATTTTTTTGCAAATAAAAATGTACAAGACGAAACATGACTGAAATCTGCTTTTATTAATTCATGGGCCCTGAATTGGCAAGATACAGTCAAAGAAACAAATCTCCTAAAATGAGGATATTGTCACAAATTGCATGCACCACATCTTCCTTGTTGAGGATTTCTTCAGAAATGTTAGGGTTTTGAGACATTTTCAAAGGAGGTGGATGAAGAGTTTTAGGGTTGATGAGTTCTGAAAAACAGTTAGAGAATGCAATTCGTTTTTGAGAGTATGATGAGAAGATGGATAGTTGAAAGCAAGCTGCTATTTTATAAGTAGCCGTTACTTGGAGAAATTTTAGGAGTGGAATACCCAAGGTGCTTGACCAGACTGGTGTTGCCATCTGGTGTTTATGCCACACAATGTCATATGACATGTTGGCACATCTCCATAACTACTAAATTTCACATAAGCAGATTCCCAATTTACCCCTTAGGTTTTCAAATTGAGTAGCATCCAAGGCTTTGGTAAATATATCAGCCAACTGCAGATTTGTAGCTACATGTTCCAGTGAAATTACTTTCTCTTCTACAAGATCTCTGATGAAATGATGTCTGATATCAATATGCTTGGTCCTGCTATGTTGGATAGGATTCTTTGATATGTTAATTGCACTTAAGTTGTCACAGTACAATGTCATGACATCTTGTGGGACATTGTACCCAGTGAGCATTTGCTTCATCCAAACCAACTGTGAACAACTGCTTCCAGCTGCTATATATTCAGCTTCAGCAGTAGATAAGGATACACAATTTTGTTTCTTACTGAACCAAGAAATCAAATTGTTTCCTCGAAATAAGCATCCTCCTGAAGTGCTTTTTCTGTCATCAGCACTTCCAGCCCAATCAGCATCACAGAGCCAGTGAGAATTGGTTTGCATCCATGAAAGTACATTATGCCATAGTCACAAGTACCATTAACATATTTCAGAATTCTCTTGACTTGATTAAGATGACTAACTTTTGGATCAGCTTGATATCTTGCACATACACCTACTGCAAATGCTATGTCTGGTCTGCTAGCAGTCAGATATAACAAGCTTCCAATCATACTTCTGTACAGGCTTTGATCTACATTCTCACCCTTGTCATCTTTAGTCAACTTTAAATGTGTGGGGGCAGGAGTTCTCTTATGAGTAGCACTGTCCATCCCAAATTTCTTGACTATGTTCTTAGCATACTTGCTTTGGGAAATGAACATGGAGTCCTCCATTTGCTTTATTTGCAGTCCAAGAAAATAGGTTAATTCCCCTACTAGGCTCATTTCAAATTCAGATTCCATCTGATTGACAAAATGTTTAACCATCCTGTCTGACATCCCACCAAAGACAATGTCATCTACATATATTTGAGCAATCATGACATTTCCTTCTTCATCTTTAACAAACAAGGTTTTGTCAATTCCACCTTTCCTGTACCCTTGCTTGATTAGAAAAGTAATCAGCCTTTCATACCATACTCTTGGAGCTTGCTTCAGACCATAAAGAGCATTCTTTAGTTTGTATACATGATTTGGACAGCTTGGATCAACAAATCCTTTAGGCTGTTCTACATATACTTCTTCATTAAGATATCCATTTAAAAAGGCACTTTTCACATCCATTTGAAATAACTTGAACTTTAAGATACAAGCAATTCCCAAAATTAGTCTGATTGATTCAAGCCTTGCTATTGGTGCAGAGGTTTCATCAAAGTCTACTCCTTCAATTTGTGTGTATCCTTGAGCTACAAGTCTAGCTTTGTTCTTTGTAACAACTCCTTGCTCATTTGACTTGTTCTTATACACCCATTTAGTTCCAATCACATTTATGTCATCAGGTCTAGGAACAAGGTTCCACACTTCATTCCTTGTGAGTTGACCTAATTCCTCTTGCATAGCACAAATCCAGTATTCATCAGTAAGAGCTTCCTTGATGTTTTTAGGTTCTATTTTAGAAACAAAACAGGAACCTGAAATCACTTCTCTTGATCTAGTGCTTACACCTCTGTTGGGATCACCAATTATCAAATCTTTGGGATGATCCTTCTGGATTCTGATGGAGGGAGGTTTGCTGGATTGTTCTGTCCTTGCATCAGTTTGAGTGAAGTCAGAATGATCACTCTTTTCTTCAGCTTCAGTTTTGATATCAACAGATGTTCCAACATCTTCTGGAACATCTGTAGGAGCATCATCAATTATCACATTTATGGACTCCATGATAACCTTGGTTCTAGAATTAAATACTCTATATGCTCTGCTGTTTATAGAGTATCCAAGAAAAATCCCTTCATCACTTTTAGGATCCATTTTTCTTCTTTGCTCCCTATCTTCCAGAATATAACAGTTACTTCCAAACACATGGAAGTACTTAACTGTGGGTTTTCTGCCCTTCCATACTTCATAGATTGTGGACAAAGTTCCTTTCCTTAGAGTAACTCTGTTATGGATGTAACAAGCTGTGTTCATAGCTTCAGCCCAGAAGTACAAAGGTAATTTTTTAGCATGGATCATAGCTCTTGCTGATTCTTGAATAGTCATATTCTTCCTCTCAACAATCCCATTCTGTTGAGCAGTGATTGGTGAAGAGTATTCATGATTGATTCCTTCTGAAGAACAGAAATCTAAGAATTTTTGGTTCTCAAATTCTTTTCCATGATCACTTCTTATTCTGATCACACAGCTGGCTTTTTCCCTTTGTATTCTTTGGCATAAGTCTTTGAATACATCAAATACATCAGACTTTTCTTTGATGAAATTTATCCATGTATACCTTGAAAAATCATCAACCACCACATAGGCATACCTCTTACCACCAAGGCTCTCAACCTGCATAGGTCCCATAAGATCCATATGCAATAATTCCAAAACTTTGGAAGTTGTCAGATGTTGGAGGTTTGGATGGGACATCTTGGTTTGCTTGCCTATTTGACATTCACCACATATTTTACCATCATTAATCTTCAGTTTAGGAATACCTCTCACAGCATCCATAGATATGATTTTCTTTATGCCTCTGAAATGAAGATGACCTAGTCTTTGGTGCCATAGTTTCACTTCTTCTTCTTTAGCTAAAGAGCAAGTTGAAGTGAGACTGAAGTCTTGAGGTTCCCACATGTAACAGTTGTCTTTAGATCTGGCTCCTCTCATGACAACCTTTTGTTCTTTGTTAGACACTATGCATTCAGTTTTGGTAAAGTTTACACTGTACCCTTGATCACATAATTGACTTATGCTGATCAGGTTAGCAGTTAAACCTTTAACTAGCAGCACATCATCTAGTCTTGGTACATCTGGACAGTCCAAGGTCCCAACTCCCTTGATTTCTCCTTTAGCTCCATCTCCAAAGGTTACATATCTGGATGAATGTGACTTTAAGTCTACTAGCAGATTCTTCAATCCAGTCATGTGTCTTGAACATCCACTGTCAAAGTACCAGTCTTCTTTAGCTGATACTCTTAGTGATGTATGTGCTATATATGCAACACCTTTCTTTGACCATTTGAGTTGAGATTTCTTTTGATACCTCTGCCCTGTGTATTGTTCATCAGTATAGCTCCAAGGTTGTTTGTTGATCTTGTTCTTAGGCATGTAGCTTTGATCAGCATGAAGACTAGCTTTTGGTCTCCATACCTTCTTGATGACCTCTGTCTTCTGCTTAGGGGGTTGCTGATTTCTTTGATGTCTATGCATCACTTTCTTGGTAACTTCTATCTTCTGCTTAGGAGGTTGCTGATACATCTGATTTGGATATCCATGAAACTTATAGCAATGAGGTTTGATATGTCCATATCTTTCACAATGATGACATCTCCATATTTGATACTTCTTCTTCATTATGTTCTTTTCAGAATGATGAGACATCTGTTGGAACATTATGTTTGACTTTGTGTTCTTTTCATGATGTTGAAGCATCTGTTGGGACATCTTGTTTGACTGTATGGACTTTGAAGTAGTTTTGCTAGAGCTAGCTTCATCCTTATGAACTCTGTTAAATCCCAGTCCACTTTTATCCCCTGAATGCTTATTGTTGTTGAGAATAACATCCAGTGTGCTTGAGCTACTGTTCAGCATTCTAACAGATTTGGACATATGTTCCAACTTGGAGTTGAGAAGACTTACTTCACTTTTCAAGGTGTCAATGATCTCTAGATCACTTGCTTTTTCATCCTTTAGTGCCTCAATCTGCTTCTTTTGAATAGTTCTCTGTATGATTGCTCAAGTTCTTCAAAAGTAAGCTCCCCATCACTAAATTCACTTTCAGATTCACATAATCCAGTTAGAGCAGTGATATGCTTAGCTGATTCTTCTTCTGAATCACCTCCTGAGTCTTCATCAGACTAGGTTACAGAGAGTCCTTTCTTTTGCCTTTTTAAGTAGGTAGGACATTCATTCCTGATGTGTCCATATCCTTCACATCCATGGCATTTAATTCCTTTTTCTTGACTGGTCTTTTCATCATTATTTGACCTTCTATTAGCATCATAAGGTCTTTTGTTCTCAGAAGAGTTTGTGTATCTTCCACTGGGTTTGGATTTGTCTTCCATCCTTCTGAGAATCTTTTCGAATTGTCTTCCAAGCATAGCAATGTTGTCTGATAAGCTTTCACCAGTTTCTGATTCATCATTTTCTTCTTCTTCATCAGTATTTGTTACCAAGGCTATGCTTTTGTTCTTCTTTACATTTGTGTCATTCATTCCCATCTCAAATGTTTGAAGGGAACCAATGAGCTCTTCAACTTTCATTGTGCATATGTCTTGAGCTTCTTCTATTGCTGTGACTTTCATGTCAAATATTTTTGGCAAAGATCTGAGAATCTTTCTTACAAGCTTTTCATCAGTCATCTTTTCTCCCAAGGCTCCAGAAGTATTGGCTATTTCTAAGATGTTCATGTAGAATTCATGAATTGTCTCATCTTCCTTCATTCTCAAGTTTTCAAACTTGGTGGTGAGAAGTTGAAGTCTTGACATCTTTACCTTTGATGTTCCTTCATGAGTTGTTTTGAGAGTGTCCCAAACATTTTTGGCCAGCTCACAGTGATGCACAAGTCTAAAGATGTTCCTATCAATGCCATTGAATAAAGCATTTAAGGCCTTGGAGTTGCCTAGTGCTGAATCTTCTTCCTCCTTGGTCCATTCTTCTTCAGGTTTCAACACTTTTGCTCCATCTTTGGTGTCTTGGACAGGATGTTCCCATCCATTGTTGACTGCTTTCCAGGCCCTGTTGTCAAGTGATCTTAAGAATGCAATCATTCTTGGCTTCCAGTAGTCATAATTAGATCCATCCAGTATAGGTGGTCTATTAACTGATCTTATATCTCTGTCCATGTTTCCAGAATTTGTATTCCCTAGATCTCACCCAGTATAAACAGGCATGGTGCCTGCTCTGATGCCAATTGAAATTCTGTGATCAGGTATGAGATGTCGAATGAGATGTTCCAACACTTGACAAATTTAACCAAAACTTAAAGTGCAAGAAAATTAAACAACACAGTAGTTTGTTAACCCAGTTCAGTGTATAACCACACTTACATCTGGAGGCTACCAAGCCAGGAGGAAATCCACTATAAGTAATATTAATTCTAGACTTAAACCACCCAGTTTAATCTTTCACTTAATATCTACCCAATGCAATTTCTACCTAAGACACAACTTAGATATGAGTACCAACTCACTCCCGCTTAATCACACAGTGATCTTGTTTACAAGTTTAATAAAATTGAAGTCATACTTCAAACAAAACAGCTTGATCTTACTTCACAGTTTCAATCAAGACACAAATACACTTTTGCTTAAAAGCTCATAAAGTGGTACAATTAAAACAACCTGCTATTAAAAACACAAAACACCCTATTTGGTCTTCTGAAATTCGTACTCAATTCTAAGATATTCTGTTGCTTAAATAGGTGTATGGATTTTGGGCTTTCTGTAGGTTAATCCAGTCCTAAAACGCATGCAGCTTCCACCTTGAATTAGGGTTTGTTACTTCCTAGATTCTAGGTGATTTAGTTCTTCTGATTATGTTGAAGTCTCATAACAAAACTCCCTACAGATGCGCCTTATTCTGTTTTTGTCCATCCATAATTAATTCCAGATAACTTTCCTTAAATTACTCAGATCAGTTAGTCATTAATTAATTCTGGTAGCAGGTTTGAGATGTCACAACATCTGTTGGGACATCCTGAAAAACTGAACTTAAATCATTAACACAATGTGCCAACATCTGGTGTGACATTCTGAATTAAGTTCTTATACTCTATTTGATAATGTCCCAACATCTGATAGGACATCCTGAACTGAATTCAACATTTCTTGTTGGTCAAAAATTCTGCCAATTCTAAACATCTACACACCAAAACAAACTTCATAGAATCTCTCAGCATGTTACACTGATCATCCCTGACCCTTCACCTTGCCCTGAAACCCCCTGAAATCAAAACACAATTTCTTCCCCTCTCTGAACAGAACTCAATCAATCTCACAAACTAGCCAAAATAAACTCCAAACAAGCCTTGCAAACACTTGAGGGAGGTCAGTAGAGTTGATTGGAAGCAAGGAACTGGTCAAGAAGCTCTTGGATTGAAAGCTTCAACTCAGGTAGCCACTGAAATTCATTTTTCCAGAAGCTTAGTTTTAAGTTGCTAAATGGTTAAGTTTGATCCCCTGAGTTCAATGAACTTTTTATTTTTGAAAATGATGAAGAAATGAGTGTGTATGATCTGACTGAAATTTCTGCCATTTTTGAACTTTGCTTCGAATCTTGTTAATGGTGAGAAATAAATTCCATTTGAGGGCAAGTATGAGCTTAGGGAGATGAGAAGAAGTGATCTGGAGCTTTAGAGCTCCAGAAATAACCTAGGGAGTGATTTTGAAATTTTCAGGGAAGGATGTCACCGGAGAAGACGACCGGAGCTCTTCTCCGGTGACCTGAATGTCATTAGGTCTTTAATTACGATTAGGGTTTGGTTTGAATATAGGCCATAGATCCAGTTGACTTGCATTGACCCGCGCGCAAACGAATGGCTCAGATCCATCACTTAAGCCCTAATCCACGTCATTAGTTTAATTAATTAGGTTTTTAAATTAATCTGGTCAGTTTAAATGTCAGCCGTAGGATAGCGCGCGCGTCAACCATTGACTCCCAGCTTTGAATCTCAGCCTTGGATTGTGTTTACTTTTCATTTTATTTAATTTTATTTCATTTTCATTTGATTTATTTTTGTACGAATTATTTAAAATAGCTAAAATCATTTAAAAATTATGAAAATTTTTGTCAAAGATTTCATTAATTTTTAAAACCCAAAAATATTTTTATTTTTATTTTTTGCACTGAAAATTATTTTTAAATCATTTAAATGTTTATTTTTAATTAGTTAATGGAAATTAATTAATTAAAAATACATTTAGGTATTTAAAAATCACTAAAAAATTCACATTGCATTTAGAAACATTTAGAAACATTGTCCAACTCTCAAACCAAATTTCCTTTTTTGTTCTTGATGCCTTTTGATCATTTTCATTGGAATTAAATTCATTTTAAGGCAATATTTTTGTGCAAACTTTGAAAAATCCCTTCTGCCTAACCATTGAGAGTTGGATGATGATTCTTATTGCATTGCACTCTTCATAGCATGTAGTCTATAGGATAAATTTGGTTTGACTTGATCTTACATTTTCAATTTGTTTGGTATTTTTCTTGGTGAGGTACCCCAAAACCCTAGCAATCTTAGGAAATTTATAACTTACACTAGGTTAAGAGTTGGATCCTCTCCTTTGGGCAGTGAGCTTGTATAGGTTTAGGGTATCTTTGATTGCATTTTCAAATTTTTATCATGTCATTTGCTTCTGGTTTTGGATTTTTTGCTTTGCATGAGGCATGTAACCCTAATTGGTGCCTTCCTTTGCATCCATCTTCCATTTGCTTGCATACCATGACTTGCCATGACATTTTGTGCATCCACATGATTCATAATATATCTTAGGACATATTAGAACCATGATTGATCATTGCATCATTCCTTTTCCATGTTATATGTCCATTACATTTCATAACTTCTCATGTACATTCATGGTTCAAAGCATGCTTCATTTGCATCCATTGCCTTGTATGATCATTCTCATGTCTTGCCTCATGTTTGTATCATCTCCTAGCATCATTAACATCATGTTTATGCTTCTGACTTTGGTTTGCATCATGACATTTCATCTCACTTGCATTGCATTTCAGTTCTTTTGGCTAACTTTTCAGGTGGTAAGTTGTTTTGAGAAGTGAATTTGCCTTCACTTCTCACAATCTCTTCTCATATCTCTTGCATCTTTGCTGCATTTTATCTTGTGTATTGGATTGAGCTTGCTCATTCATGTTCATCTTACTTTCTTCCTTCAAGCAACTTGTCTTCTTAAGTGAAGCAAGTTATTTTGCTTCTTGCTCCTTTCACCTGCTCCTTTCCTAGTGGCTTCTCTGAAGATCTTTCTCTCTTAAGCCTCACAAACCCTAGGACCTCCAAGTATGATAACAATTAGGGCTTGATTAGTTCCCCATTTAGTTTTGCCTTTGTGTCATCTTTGAGTCCTCTCTTCTCACCTCATAATCAAGGACTAAACCCTAAAGGTTTTAAGGCTTTGTGATTAAGCTTATGCCTGCATCCTTCTATTAGGATGGAGTGTATAACTTTAATCCTAAGTGTTAAACCCTTAATGTGTTTAAATCCTTTAATCAATTAACCTAATAATCATCAAGACATCAAGCTTGTAACTTGGGCCTTGCATTAGGGTTCTAATTCTTCCTTAATTGGTTAAGAAGGACTAACCCTAGTGTTAATGGACAAGTCCCCCTCAAGTTGTCTTACAAACCATAAAATCCACTTCTTAATCTTATCATTAACTAAAATCCACTTTAATAAAGGCTTTGCTTTTTCATGAGGTTAATCCCTAATCATGGATTAAGTTGAGGAGTCTTCCTCAGTTTAAATGTTCTCATCTATTATCCTTCTATTAGGATGGTGTAATGGGTCCATTCAATCTTTGATTATGGCTTAAACTCATTACTTAACACTAAGCAAAAACAACAAAAACATCTAATTAATCACAAGTAGGTTAATGATCTTAATCCTACACCATGGTGATTAAGTGTGAGGTGTCTACCTCATACTTAAGGTATTCTCATTACCCCTAATTAGAGGGAGGATGTGATGAGTTTACTAACCCTTGGTTTAGGCTTAAGCTCATTAACTTATGACAAATTCAAAAAGCAATAAAAGACTGAAAATACCAAAACAAACAATAATCGTCTCCTCCGAGATTCTTTCCTCACCTCATTCACTCACAAACGAGAACTTGCTTCTTCCATCTAATGCAAGACAATTCGCACCTGAGCCAGACAGGTCATACACTTGAGCATAGACAAACAAGCAGTTCATCAGTCAATTCATCTTTCAGTCTCTTTGGGTCGAACTACGGTGTTCTGACTTCCTCATTGCACGAGAGGATACGTAGGCATAACTTAACTGTTATCGAACAAAAGTCTCTGTATATTCCCCCTCCTCCCAGCATCATTCTTTAAGCCTCATAGTCTTGAGCATTTCACTCTTGTTCTTACACTGACACTTCTCTTATACACTTCACACTTCTCTTACACTGACACTTTCATTCTTTCAAGTTTTGATACACAAATTGCACTGACACTACCCCTTTAAAACACAAATCTTTTAAGCGTGGATCCCGTCGAGTACGGCGGACAATCTGGGTGCTAATACCTTCCCAGGTTGTAACCAACCCCCTTTCTCAGTCTCTCTGGTTCGCAACCGTCTTATCCATATCTTTCTAGGTTTATGCAGCATTACCTTTCCTCCGGGATAAAAATGCCTAGCTGGCGACTCTATTCATTTCCTTCTCCTTTCGCCGACCGTTCGCGTCTGTACCCCATTTGACCTATCCTCATTTGGTGGGAGCGACAGCTTGGCGACTCTGCTGGGGACCCTTATACTGTAACCAGGGCTTCTGGTTCTTTTTGTGGGTTCTTCCTAGCGCTTGTTTGATTTGTGTTTACTGGGGTGTTATATGCTATGTATGTTTGTTTATTTGCTTTATTTTACTGCTTTATGTACATTTATTTATTGCTTTCATTTACATTTTTATACATCATACTGTCATTATCGTCTTGCTGGATCTGGTTTCTGTTTTGGTGGGTGGGGTTCTATTGAGAGTATAAGGTCCTATACCTGGGACCTTAGTGACACCTAGGCTAGAGTGGTTCATGTTCTTTCCCATTCCATTTCGGTCTGGTGCGGGAATATGAAACACGGTTCAGATGTGGGTTTCTTCTTGAGAACTCTGTGCTACAGATTTCCTGTAGTGCTAGGGCTATCTGGGAAGCCTGCTAAGTCTGGATGACCTTTATTACGACCTTCAGAAACTGAGGTGAATTAGAGGAGGATCTTTTATGGTTATTGTAAACACTGTACCTCCGGGTTAGAAGTGTTTACACTTCTCATAACTGATCCAAGTCTGAGGATCCTTGTTCTAGAACACCACCTGTGAGGGGGTTGGGCTGTTTACAGGTTTGCAGGTACCATTGGCCACATCATACCCTGTTACTTGTTGTGTTTAAGAATGCTCCACTTTGGACAACTCTTGTGATTTAACCCTGGACATGTGACTCTTTATTTGAGTCCCCCACCTTGGTTACTGGATTTCTGAACCTCCATCTGGACTTCTTGAACATACATGGACTTTATATCATGACAATAATCAGATCCGGCTTGATCACAAACCCTTGCATATCATTTGCATACATCCTCATTGCATCATTTAACATTTGTTTATTTGTTTTTCAGGGTATCCACATTACATTTTGGTTTGATTTTGACCCCTTCATCTGCATAGACCTCTGTTTCATCAGCTATCTGCTTCAGCTATCTTCCTCAGTTGTCTGCTTCAGTCATCTTCATCATCACCAGCACCAGCCTATCAGTGGATCATCTCCAGTACCAGTCTTGATCCTCATCAGCACTTGTTTTCTTCATCAGCAGTCATGGCACCCAGGAAGAGCAACATTTCATACCATTTCTTTGAGCCTGTACTGGCTGGCATCAGGCAGGTCCAGGCACTTATCACTCCAGACCACATCCCATTATTCAGAGAACATTATGGAGGCATCCTTGATATGGTCATGGACCTGGACCCTTCTCAGAGGAGTATGATCCACACCTGCCTACAGTTTTATGACCCTCCTTTGAGATGCTTCACCTTCCAAGACTTTCAGTTAGGACCTCTGCTGGAGGAATTCTCATCATTGATTGGAGTACCTGTCAAGGGTGGTGTCCCCTTCAACCCAAAGATGACTTCTCCCAGCAATGGAGAAGTGGCAAAAGCATTGTACCTGGAACCTATTTTGATTGAGCAGTACATGACAACAAAGGCTGGGATCCTTGGTTTGCACTTAGACTTTCTGACTTCTCAGGCCATCCTGAAGGCCTCCTTGGGAGAGTGGAGGGCAGTTTGTGCATTGTTAGCCCTCAGTATATATGGGGTTATACTATTTGCAGATGAGCCCAAGTTTATCAGCAAGAATGCCATTCATCTTTTCCTTCTGAGGAACCCAATACCCACCTTGCTGGGAGATTTCTATTATTCCATTCATCAGAGGAATGAGAAGCAAAGAGGAAAGTTGGTGAGATGCTGTGCTCCTCTATTCCATACCTGGCTGCTCAAACACTTACCCAGGACAAATGCCTTCCTGAATCCTCACCAACAGAAGAATTGGGCTAAGAGATTTATTGCTTTGACTTCAGAGGACATCAGATGGTGCACCCAGAGCACCAAGGGCAAGGACATAATCACTAGCTGTGGGCAATACCCCAATGTTCCTTTAGTAGGAATGAAGGGTTGCATCAACTACAACCCTTTGTTGTTTAAGAGACAATTGGGCTATGCTTTGGTCCACCCTCCTAGAGTGCAAGATTTAGCTGAAACCCTGTATTGTGAGATAAAGCCTAATCTAGCTGTTGTCAGACAAGCATCCTGGGCTTGGGACAACATCCAGACCAAAGGGATGGCCGTTTTTGGGAGGTGCAATAATGTGGCTTCAGCTCAGTATTATGAATGGTCTCATACTAGAGCTCAGATTTCTGGGATGCCTTTCACCATTGAAGACATACCTGGACCATCCACAGCACAACCACCAGCCACTGTCAGCTTGGAAGAATTTGAGAAGCTGAAGGAAAGGAATGAGAATCTGTCTCAAGCTCTGAAGAAGACCCTCTGGGAGAGGAGTGATGGTCGTCTAGACATTGAGAGGTTGGAGAAGCTTAAGGTGGAGCATCTGACCAAGATTGAGAAAGCAGAAGACTACATCAAGAAAGCAAGAGCTGGAGAGCAAATATTGAAGAATGCCTGTAAAGGGGCCCAGTTTCAGAAGGCTAGGACTGATCTCTATCTACAAGAAAGTCAGGCTAGGTGGGTCAGGATCACTGAAGCCCAGACACAAGAAGATAAGAAAACTCAGGCCAGGATTGAGCAGTTAGAGGCCATTGAAAAGAAACAACATGAAGCTTTGTTTGCAGCCCAGAAGGAGATTTCAGAGTTAAAACTTAGGGCTGGATTGAAGAGGTCAAAGGACCAGGATAGGCATAAGAGGTTGACCACTGCTATTGCCACCAGAAACCTCCTCATCAGAAACATCACAGAGCATCCGGCTGGTCCTGTAACTGAAGCACTTTTGGAGGAGGTTAAGGAGGATGAGTTTGGATTAGATGTTTGACTTCTTTGCTTGTTGTTATTTCCATTTGATGTACTTTTCTTTTTATGTTGTATTTTGACCCTTCAGGGGTATATGTTGTAAAAACAACTATGTATGATCCACCATTTGTAATGTATTCGTTAGTTTGTTTCAATGAGTTTCTTTTCTCAAGCAACATCAAAGCATCTTCCACAGGGTCTGGAAAGGTCAAAACCAAGTGCCAAGCCGGATACCTTGGAAAACAAATAAGCATATTGCATTGCATACTAACTTTTGTTTTGTTTTGTAGGTTTTTTTGTTTTGTTTGTTAATAACTCTGTTGTGGTTCAGGAATTATTGCTCGTCGCCGGGTATTCCCTCTCAACCGTACGCACCGATATCCTACTCGCAACAACCTTCCTGGTATCCAAATGGATCAAGTACAGCAAGATCTGACGGAGGTCAGAACTCAGATGGCTAATGAAAGGCTGGAGATGAGAAACCAAATGACTCAATTCATGGAAGTAATGAATGGCTTGGCCCAAAGTCAAGAAAGGTTGAGGGCATTGGTAGAGAGACAAACTCCAGAAGAACCCCATCTGGGAACTGGAGGAACAAGTAACAATGAAAGGGGTCAGCCTCATGTTAATCCACCAGTATTTGGGCCTCATCTACATCCAGAAGTCAACGTCCCGGGTAATGTGCAAGGAAATACTACTGGGGGCAGGATCTTGCAAGAAGATCCTCAAGAAGAGCAGTTTACTGTAATGGGAGCTGGAGATGAAGTCTATGATAGGAGGTTTGATGAAATTGCTGAGAAGTTGAGATCTCTGGAATCTCAAAATTCCTTGGGTTTTGATGTAATGGATATGGGGTTAGTGGATGGGGTAAGGATTCCCCACAAGTTTAAACCTCCGTGCTTCGAGAAGTACAATGGAACTTCCTGTCCACGAACTCACTTGCAGTCCTTTCTGGGAAGACTTAAAGCATATACAATGGATGAGAAGCTGTGGATGTTTTATTTTGAAGATAGCTTGACTGGGGCTTCAATGGAGTGGTATTCACACTTGACCAGAGCTACTATCAGATGCTGGAAGGACCTAGCTGAAACCTTCATCAGACAGTACCAATACAATCTGGACATGGCTCCTAACAGAACCCTCTTGATGGGAATGTCTCAATCCTCTAGGGAAAGCTTCAGGGAATATGCCCAAAGGTGGAGACAGCTTACTGCTGCTGTCCAGCCACCCATGTCGGAAAGAGAAATGGCCGACATGTTCATGAATACTCTGCAAGGAACATATATTGATAGGCTATCTGCCTTTTCGTCCACCAATTTCGCTGACGTAGTTATAGCCGGGGAAAGAATTGAAAGCCTTTTGAAGATGGGTAAGATTTCCGATAATGGTGCAAGCTCATCCAATAATCCCAGGAAGCCTTTTGTGGGGCCTAGAAGAACCGGCGAGACAAATGCCATTCATGCCAACAGGGGCAAACCTTAGTATGTCCACAGATCAGTAGCAGCTGTCACTATTCCAGCTCTGATTCCTCAGCAACCAATATATCAACAACCACAATAACCACATTATCAACAACAAGTTCAATATCCGCCACAGAGAACTTACACCAACAACAACAGCAATCAACAACAAAGACCTTTTCAGCAAAGACCGTCACAGGAAAATAGGGTGATTGACCCTATCCCTATGCCTTATGCTGCCTTATTTCCACAACTCCTGAAGCTCAATTTGGTTGAGTTAAGGACATTGGCACCCCCAAATCCCTCCAATCTCCCAAGGAATTACGATGTCAACGCCAGGTGTGCTTTTCACTCCAATGCACCTGGCCACAATACTGAGATATGCAGGGCTTTACAAATGAAGGTACAAGATATAGTGGATTCTAAAGCCCTCAACTTTGCACCCCCTCCAAATGTCAACAAGAATCCCATTCCTAATCATGGAGGACCAAGAATTAATGCCATTGAGGAAGACAAGCCATCTTTCTTGATAACCAGTGTTGGACAGGTTCGAACACCTCTGGTTGAAATTAAAGCTCAGCTTCTAGAATGCCAGATGTTCCCCGGGTGTGAGCTCGGTTGTGGATATTGCAACATTTCAGTCAATGGGTGTGATAATTTGAGAAGCGGCATAGACGGTCTTATCAAAGATGGCATACTTAAGATCACGACAACGGCGCCTACAAACCCAGCAATCCCTTTGACAACAGCAGCAACAATCATTCCTATCGAGTCATCAATATCATCAACAATGGCTCCACCCATCACTTCAACAAATCGAATGTCAACAACCCTTTCTTCTACAACGTCAGCATCCATTTATCCGGCCGAATCTTCTACAACATCAACAGAAATTAATGAAGATATCTCCGCAGTCACCATCTACTATGATCCATCAAATGTTCCTCCAAACAACAACTTTCAACAACAAACAGTGGCACCTCCTGCCGGGTCACCAGTCACCATTTACTACGATCCGCACACCATTTTAGTATGATCCTCTGCTGCGGCCAGTCCAGTTACTATTACGGTGCCTGGACCAGTTCCATATGAAAGCAGTAATGCCATACCTTGGCATTATGGCTCTGACCTCTACTGCAACGGGGAGAAGATTACTTTGGATTCTTCAACCTCTTCTCCACAAATTGGTAATGTTGGGGGAGGCGGAGGCTTCACCAGAAGCGGACGCCTTTTTGCCTCACAAACACAAAGACCTAATGCCGAAGTAGAAGCTGCTGCCAAAGCAAAAGGAAAGAGTGTGGTATCTGAAGATCCGGCTGTCAAAGAAACTCAGAAGACATCTTTTGAACAGGATGTAGACGAGTTTATGAGAATCATAAAGAGAAGTGACTACAAGTTGGTGGATCAGCTTCACCAAACTCCCTCAGAGATCTCCATATTATCCCTGTTGATGTGTTCTGAAGCTCACAGGAATGCATTACTGAAAGTCCTGCACGCAGCATACGTGCCAGAGGAGATCACTGTTAATCAACTAGAAACTGTGGTAGCAAATGTCAATACCAGTCATGGACTGGGTTTTACCAATGCTGACTTAACAACTGAGGGACGTAACCACAACAAGGCTTTACACATCACTCTAGAATGCAAGGGTGCTGTTCTATCTCATGTACTAGTGGACACTGGGTCGTCACTCAATGTTCTACCAAAGAAAGCCTTAGTGAAGCTGGAATATGATGGCTTGGCATTGCGTCCGAGTAATTTGGTGGTGAGAGCATTCGATGGCTCTAAAAGGTCAGTGCTTGGGGAGATTGATCTGCCTGTGATGATTGGCCCGCAAACTTTTAAGATTACCTTCTATGTGATGGACATTCAGCCGGCCTACAGCTGTTTGTTGGGTAGACCCTGGATCCATGCCGCTGGCGTTGTTACGTCTACCCTTCACCAGAAGCTGAAATTCGAGTGGGAAGGCCAACTCATCACCATCTGTGGGGAAGAAGACATCTTTGTTAGTCATCTGGCTACGTACAAATATATAGAGATGGATGGAGAAATCCATGAAACTATGAGCCAAGGGTTTGAGGCCCTGAACATAAATGAAGCATCTACTGTACTGGGAACCTCCATGACGTCTTATCAGCAAGCCAGGAAGGTTGTTGAAGAGGGTACTGCCCAAGGCTGGGGCAAGCTTCTACCTGTGGAGAAGAAGGAGGACAGATTTGGGTTGGGTTACAAACCAACTCAACAAGATCAATCAGAGGCTGCCAAAGAGCCCAATTTTTTCAGCGGGGGAATGCTCACCCCGGATGCTGTGAACAACTTGGAAGATGAGTCGGAAGATGAGCGCAACCTGGAGAGCTGGATACGTCCAAGGACCCCGGGGAGCCATGTCTCAAACTGGTCTTCCCAGGAAATTATAAGGGTTACTCCTGCAGAGTAATTATTATTTCCTGTACTTTAAAGCATGCATCAAGTCTTACATCTTGCCCAAGATGTCAAGACTCATTTTGTAATCGGGCCATCTTGTAATTTTGTGCAAACAGATCAATCAATGAATATCGGACGTCTTTTGCAAATGAGTCTTTTCTTTTCCGCTCACTGTTTTCCATTCTTCTTTTTGTACAAAAATAAACTGGCAATGTTTTCCAAAATGATAACTTCTTTTCACTTTTTCTAAACAAGATTAAAATCGATCACTAAAATGAACAATCTAAACCCTTGCAGAGAATGCCTTTCAGACTGCACCGACAACAACACAGCTATGGCTTCGTATGACTTTGACAATCCAATCAATCAAGCCGATGAAGGGGTTGAAGAAGATTATGAGCTTCCTGAAGAGCTAGCCAGGTTGTTAAGGCAAGAGGAGAAGGTTATCACTCCTCATCAGGAGGAGATTGAAACGGTTAATCTTGGTACGGAAGAAGATGTGAAAGTGGTTAAGATCGGGGTCTGCCTGCAAGATTCAATAAAAGAGCAATTGATTGACATGCTTCTGAAATACGTGTATGTTTTTGCTTGGTCTTATCAAGATATGCCAGGGTTGGACACCGATATTGTCATGCACAAGCTGCCTTTAAAAGAAGACTGCCCACCGGTAAAACAGAAACTGCGCCGTACTCGCCCAGATATGGCAATGCAGATCAAAGAAGAGGTACAAAAACTGTGGGACGCCGGTTTCCTTGCTGTGACTAGCTATCCTCCATGGGTTGCTAATATTGTACCAGTGCCTAAGAAAGATGGCAAGGTGAGGATGTGTGTGGATTACCGGGATCTGAACAGAGCAAGCCTGAAAGATGACTTCCCTTTACCTCACATTGATGTATTGGTTGATAACACGGCTCAGTTCTCGGTGTTCTCCTTCATGGACGGATTTTCAGGATACAATCAGATCAAGATGTCACCTGAAGACATGGAGAAGACAACTTTCATCACACCCTGGGGCACGTTCTGTTATAAGGTGATGCCATTCGGACTGAGGAATGCTGGTGCCACTTATCAGCGGGCTATGGTAACATTATTCCATGACATGATCCACAAGGAAATTGAATTTTATGTGGATGACATGATTGCCAAGTCCCTTACAGAAGAAGACCACCTGGTAAATCTGTTAAAGCTATTCAAGCGTCTGAGGAAGTACCAATTGAAGTTGAACCCCAACAAATGCACATTCGGGGTGCGATCCGGTAAGCTGCTGGGATTTATTGTAAGCGAGAAAGGGATTGAAGTTGACCCGGATAAAGTCAAAGCCATTCAAGAAATGCCTGCACCAAAATCAGAAAAAGAAGTTCAGGGGTTTCTAGGTAGATTGAACTACATTTCAAGGTTCATATCTCACCTTACCGCAACCTGTGAGCCTTTGTTCAAGCTGTTAAGAAAAGAACAAACTGTCAGGTGGAACGAAGATTGCCAGAGGGCTTTTGACAAAATCAAGGAATACTTACAAGAGCCTCCAATCCTTATTCCTCCAGTTGAAGGAAGACCTATGATAATGTACTTGACAGTATTAGAAAAGTCAATGGGGTGTGTGCTGGGCCAGCATGACGAGTCTGGTCGAAAAGAGTATGCAATTTATTACCTAAGCAAAAAGTTTACTGACTGTGAACAACGTTATTCACTGCTCGAGAAAACTTGTTGTGCTTTAGCGTGGGCTGCTCGCCGACTAAGGCAGTATATGTTGACCCACACAACCTTATTGATCTCAAAGATGGACCCAGTTAAGTACATTTTTGAGAAGCCAGCACATACCGGACGGGTTGCAAGTTGGCAAATGATCCTCACAGAATATGATATTCAGTACACATCTCAAAAAGCCATCAAAGGCAGTGTATTGTCTGATTATCTTGCCGAGCAACCTATTGATGATTACCAACCTATGAGATTTGACTTCCCGGACGAAGACTTCATGTTCATAAAAGCAAAAGATCATGAAGAGGCTGTTCACACTGAAGGACCCGACCCAGAAGAAGAATGGACTATGATGTTTGATGGGGCTGTTAATATGAATGGTCGTGGTGTTGGTGCAGTACTTATTACACCTAAGGGGGTTCACATGCCTTTCTCGGCAAAACTCACCTTTAAATGCACTAACAACGAAGCTGAATACGAGGCTTGCATTATGGGTCTTGAGGAAGCCATTGACCTCAGGATCAAGACTTTGACTGTATTCGGAGATTCAACTTTGGTAATCAATCAAACCAACGGCAAATGGTACACGCACCAAGATCATCTGATACCTTATCGGGATTATACGAGGAGGTTATTGACTTTCTTCACAAGAGTCAAACTCGAGTATATCCCTCGAGAAGAAAATCAATTTGCAGATGCTCTAGCTACCATTTCATCCATGATCAAAGTTCAAGCTGCCAACTTTGTGCCTCAAATTGAAGTATCCAGACTTGACAGACCATCATATGTGTTCTCAGCAGATATTGTTAAAGATGATAAGCCTTGGTTCCATGATATCAAGTGCTTCTTGGAGGATCAGACATACCCACCTGGGGCATCTTCCAATGATAAGAAGACATTAAGAAGGCTAGCTGGTAGTTTCTTTCTAAATACTGACGGTTCCTTGTACAAGAGAAACTTTGACATGGTACTCCTCAGATGCGTTGATAAGACAGAGGCAGACTTGTTGATGCACGAGGTGCACGAAGGGTCCTTTGGTACCCATGCAAGAGGGCATGCAATGGCTAAGAAGTTGCTAAGATCAGGCTATTACTGGATCACAATGGACGCAGACTGTTGTGCTTACGCCAGAAAGTGCCATAAATGCCAGATTTATGCGGATAAAGTACATGTGCCTCCGAATCCTTGGAATGTGATGTCTTCACCCTGGCCCTTTGCCATGTGGGGCATTGATATGATTGGCAAGATTGAACCGACCGCTTCAAACGGCCACAGATTCATCCTGGTTGCTATTGACTATTTTACCAAGTGGGTTGAAGCAGCTTCTTATGCAAATGTTACAAGGCAAGTGGTAGCCCGATTCCTGAAGAGAGATATCATCTGTCGATATGGAGTTCCCGAACGAATCATTACTAATAATGGTTCCAATTTAAACAACAAAATGATGGCAGAGCTATGCCGGGACTTCAAGATCCAACACCATAATTCTTCTCCTTACAGGCCGAAGATGAACGGCGCTGTAGAGGCAGCTAACAAGAATATCAAGAAGATTGTGCAGAAGATGGTAGTCACCTACAAAGACTGGCATGAAATGCTACCGTTTGCCTTGCATGGGTACCGTACGTCAATCAGAACATCCACTGGGGCAACACCGTATCAGCTTGTGTATGGTATGGAAGTAGTCCTACCTGTTGAAGTTGAATTACCCTCCTTGCAGGTATTGATGGATGTTAAGCTGAATGAAGCAGAGTGGGTCCGATCCCGATACGAACAACTAAGTCTTATTGAAGAAAAGAGATTAGCTGCAATCTGTCATGGGCAGTTATATCAGAAAAGAATGAAGAAAGCCTTCGATCAGAAAGTTAGGCTCCGAGAGTACCAAGTAGGAGATCTTGTGCTGAAAAGACTCCTCCTTCCTCATACAGACCACAGGGGCAAATGGACTCCGAATTATGATGGTCCATTCATAGTAAAGAAGGTTTTCTCTGGTGGAGCACTGATGCTCAGTACTATGGATGGAGAAGATTTCCCGTCCCCTGTGAATTCAGATGCAGTTAAAAAATACTTCGCATAAAAATGACCCGCTGGACATAAAAACAGAATGTAAGTCCAGGCAAAAATAGGGCATCCCGGTGAGTCAAAAACAGAATAAAAGACTCGGGCAAAAATAAGGGAAAATAAATAAAGAATGTAAACCCGCTGAGTTGAAAAGCCGCGTCGAACAACTCAGGCAAAAATGGGTATCCCGATGGATCGAAAACCCGAAAGAGCGATCCACGCAAAACAAGGGATTGAGCGAACAATTGCATTCTGAATTCATCTGTATCACTTACGACTTGGCAAGCTCCGAAAGGTCCGAGCGTCGGTCAGAATCAGCCCTCTTTAGAAAGCCGGATGAGAAGAACGTCAACGTCATACAAGTCATAGCAAAAGTGAAGCTCTTTGAAGCGTCATTAACATTGCCAGCATCTTTTTTTTCTCAATTTGTAAGAATCTCCTCATTTCAGGGGATCCGTTTCTTTGACTGTATCTTGCCAATTCAGGGCACACAAATTAATAAAATCAGATTTTCAGTCATGTTTCATCTCGTACATTTTATTTTCATTTGCAAAGTGTCCGATGTCCTTAAGATATTGATTGCATAAATACAAATGCTTCCCTTCTAAAATACGTGCTTGCAGGAAATATACTTACTCCTAGGAGTGTCCAAACTCACATAATGGAATCCAGTAAGGGATACCTCGGGGTACTTGTGCATTTCTCTGCCTTTTCAGGATTGCAGGTATTCAAAGCGTAACATGGGGCATGAAGGCTTCTCCCCAGTAAGCTGCCAAATCATTATTTCCTCAACACACCTTCCAAACAAGACCAGAGATGCTTCCTCCCCATCAGAGCTGCCAGGCATCACTTCTCCAACATTTCCTTCAAAGGGCAGCACCAGAAGGTGTTCACATTCCCCAACTGAGTTGCCAAGTATCATCCTCAGCAGGATCCCCCGCAGAAATCTCTAGGAAGATCTTTCAGTGATCTTTCTTCTTCTCCAGCCGAGTACTAAACAGGGAACTATCTCCCCGCAGAGTTTCAGCCTCTATCCAGAAGAGCAAAACCTAGAGTTCTCACAACAGAGTGACGAAAGCTTCTACAAACCCCAGCTGGGTCCCTCATTGCAAGAAAAGTCCATCATTGATCTATTTCCCCAAGCGGAGTCGTACACGTCAGATCTACTAATGATCTTATCCCCAGCTGGGGAAATCCACTTCAAACAGATCAGCCTGAGATCTCCACAGCAACGGGATCCGAATCCCGGATCGGTATCTTTTGCATAATCATAGCATTCGCATCATACTTTCCCCCAGAGCGTAGCATTCCGTCTAATACGGAGCATTACGGCAAAAATCAAACATATTGCATAATCATAAGCCGTGTGTAAACTCAGACACTTGTAAATTTTGAAAATTCATCAAAGATATACAGAAGACTTCCCAAATTCCCCGGCAGAGAGCCAAAGCATTTGCCTTACACTCACATACAGATACACACTCCTTTTGGCACTCGTCAGTGTCATCTTTCCCCAGCAGAAAGTCAAAGCGTCCCCTCCGCACTCACAGATTCGTGTGTACTTACATTTCCCTGACATCCGTCCATGTCACCTTCCCCAACATAGTTACCTCAAATACTTGTCTATAATACACTTTTTCTGGCACCCGTCCGTGTCACACTCTCCCCAGCAAGTTGAATACACTCATACTTGTCACTCATTACCTTTTTACTCATACAGATACTCGTCTGTATCTTGTATATACCACTCATATCCCCTCAGATTCGACACTCGTCCGTGTTCTTTGTTAACCAGTTGATACTCGTCCGTATCATCATCTCTGAGCATGCGTCAAGCGTTTGTTTCTACTGATACTCGTCCGTATCATAGTCTTAAGGATGCTCGTCCACATCTTTAGTCCATACACCGTGTCGAACACTTATGTCTACTTGAACTTAGACACCTGTCTGTGTCTACTGTTCCCCAGAAGAGTCCCAGCGAATCCTAGTGAATTATTTCCCTTCTATCTGACATTCGTCCTATGTCATGATACCTTTTCGGCAGCCGTACCCTTCCAGGTGATCTTCCTTCACCTTTTGATGATCGTCCTTCATCATTTCCCCAGTGGAGTCTCCATTATTGGAACCCTTTTCCTGTCCGACATTCGTCCTATGTCATGATGCTTTTAGCAGTCGTCCCCTGCTAGGTGATCGTCCTTCACCTCTTGATGATCGTCCTTCATCATTTTATCCGATGGCCGTCCCCATCGTTGATCTTGTTATCTGACATTCGTCCTATGTCATGATACCTTCAGAGCAGCCGTACCCTGCTAGGTGATCGTCCTTCACCTCCTGATGATCGTCCTTCATCATGCCCACCCGATGGCCGTCCCCATCGTCGACCTTTTCTATCCGGCATTCGTCCTATTTCGTGATACTTTCGGCAGCCGTACCCTGCCAGGTGATCGTCCTTCACCTTAGATGACCGTCCCTCATCTTATCCCCAATTGAGCAGCCAGGTGATCGTCCTTCACCTTCGATGACTGTACCTCATCATTTACCTATAATCCCCAGAGAGTCTTATAGCTTTCCCTGATGGCCGTCCCCATCATAATCTCTTATATCCCCAGCTTGTCGGTCGTCCCCTTCATTGCTTTATTTCCCGCATCTTCCCCAGCATGTCGATCGTTCCCGTTATTGCTTTATCCCCAGCAGTCGTCCTCTGCTCGACGGTCGTCCTTCGTCGCCCGCACTTTATGATTATACTTTATTTTCTTTTACAATCTATATCCTTTTTCTTCTTCATTCTGTGAGTGCAAATTTTGGACTGTCTTTGGTATTTAACCACAAGTTATCTTGTTTGCCTGATAAGCCGTCGCTTACATCCTACACAGCTAACTCATGTTTGAATAGGGGCAGCTGTAAACACCCCAAATTTGCCCTCACCCATTCACACCATGGCTTTTGATCTTCTCATATGCATAAATTCAATCATTGCATCTCATATTGCATATTTGCTTCACTGCATTATTTCTAAGTCATCTGCATCTAGGGTTTTTGATCTGAGCAGTCCAAGAGCCTCTTGAGCCACTTCAAAAGGTCATCAATCACTTCAAAGGGGTCCATGTATGTTCAAGCATCATATCCCCACAAAGTCAAGAAAGTCAAAGAATCACAAGAACTGAGATTGGCATGGAAGCAGAGCTAGGTCTAACTGCACAGATGACCTAGAATTAGGGTTTTGTTTTCAAAGGCCATAACTCCAAATTTTTTGGTCATTCTTGTTTCTATTTGGTCTCTATATGGTATAGGGATCATGCATATCAATTTTCATGAAGAAATTCCATGAGGAAGGCATCTGATCTAGAGTTGACTTCTTGAGCAAGTCAGTGTGAAATCAGGGCATCTGAGGCCCCCAATGACTCAACCAAAGGGTGTTCTTCATCATTTTGAGTATGTATGATCTTTATTTGATCATAGAAGATGTTAGAAGTTCACAAAATTGAAGGATTTCTAGCCATTTGCAAAGTTGCCTTTTTGGGAAAAAGACTTGTAATATAAACTTGCCATTTTGGGAAAGTTTTTCAACCGCCTCAAATTGATTCAAAAAAGCTTCAAATGAGAAAACTTTGGTCATGAAAGTTGTAGAATGGATCATTCCCTTTTCAAAAAGTACAAGAACTCATTCTAATTCATTTTGGATCAAAAGTTATGGCTTGTCAAAGTTGAAGAAAATCACATAATTTCAAGTTTTGTACCAAAAAGGCATTTTGCAAAATGGTATGATCAAGCATTCTAAACACTTCAAATGTGCACAAACTCTCCACAACATGCTCATGTGACTTCTAAAAATCAGAATTGGCCCAAGAATTATGCATTTTGGTGCCCTGAACTTCATGAATTTCCAAAGGGGCCAAAGATGTACCAACTTGCAAAAACTCATGAAGCCATGCCTCTACTTGTTACAGCTCATAGAATCTGATCCACATGAACTCCATGATCTCAGCTGAGCCAAACCATGCCCCTATCACAACCTCACACTTGCCCATACCTCAAGTACACCTAGACTTGACTTTTTGCAAAAAACCCCATACCAATCCCACAGTGCCACACCAACTTCTCTGACCCATCCAAATGTGATAAGTGGACCAAAAGGGGCTCAACACACCAGACACACAAGCCTGAAGCATCCCCCAAGCCATAGTTCCAAGTTTTCACCTCTTATGCACTTTCCTTCGAAACTTATTACACAAGACACAAACACCATGAAATTTTGTGATCAGGTATGAGATGTCGAATGAGATGTTCCAACACTTGACAAATTTAACCAAAACTTAAAGTGCAAGAAAATTAAACAACACAGTAGTTTGTTAACCCAGTTCAGTGTATAACCACACTTACATCTGGAGGCTACCAAGCCAGGAGGAAATCCACTATAAGTAATATTAATTCTAGACTTAAACCACCCAGTTTAATCTTTCACTTAATATCTACCCAATGAAATTTCTACCTAAGACACAACTTAGATATGAGTACCAACTCACTCCCCCTCAATCACACAGTGATCTTGTTTACAAGTTTAATAAAATTGAAGTCATACTTCAAACAAAACAGCTTGATCTTACTTCACAGTTTCAATCAAGACACAAATACACTTTTGCTTAAAAGCTCATAAAGTGGTACAATTAAAACAACCTGCTATTAAAAACACAAAACACCCTATTTGGTCTTCTGAAATTCGTACTCAATTCTGAGATATTCTGTTGCTTAAATAGGTGTATGGATTTTGGGCTTTCTGTAGGTTAATCCAGTCCTAAAACGCATGCAGCTTCCACCTTGAATTAGGGTTTGTTACTTCCTAGATTCTAGGTGATTTAGTTCTTCTGATTATGTTGAAGTCTCATAACAAAACTCCCTACAGATGCGCCTTATTCTGTTTTTGTCCATCCATAATTAATTCCAGATAACTTTCCTTAAATTACTCAGATCAGTTAGTCATTAATTAATTCTGGTAGCAGGTTTGAGATGTCACAACATCTGTTGGGACATCCTGAAAAACTGAACTTAAATCATTAACACAATGTCCCAACATCTGGTGCGACATTCTGAATTAAGTTCTTATACTCTGTTTGATAATGTCCCAACATCTGATAGGACATCCTGAACTGAATTAAACATTTCTTGTTGGTCAAAAATTCTGCCAATTTTAAACATCTACAAACTCCCCCTTTGGCTAATTTTTGGCTAACATATTTTCTGGTTATCAGAGTGCAGCAGAAGTTCTTTTATCAGAGTATAGCAGTTCTTTTCTGTTGAGTCATGTGTGAGTTTACTCCCCCTCAAACATACATGTATTTAGACTTGTTGCAACAGAAATTTTCATTAACATCACTGATTCAGTTCAGAAGCAAACAAAAGTTTTTCATTAATAACTAAACAGCATCATACAATGGTGTTGTTGTTCTTCCCCTTGTTAGACATAAATTTGGGGCCAAAGTTACTAAGTCAAAATTACAGTGCAGCAGTCATTACATTTTTCCTCACATACAGTTTTTCACTCAGACTCCTCATAGTCAGTTTCTTCCTCTTCCTCAGTCTCCTCATCAGAAGTAGCAGCTTTCTGAGCACTTTCTTCAATCTCCAGCCTATGGATAATCTCCTCAAGCTTCTGCTTCCTTGCATCCAGTTCTTTGCAAGTGCTCTTCAGTTCAGCAATCAATGCAGCTTTGGAGATTGGAGACTTTTCCCTTGAAGGACCAGCAGATGTCCCAGAGGGTGCTTCAACATCAGCTGCATGATGACTCAGGAACAACTTGTAGTGGAAGGCCAGAGGGCTTTCTCTTTTGCAGATTGTGTCCTTCTCAGTGAGGATACCAGGATACTGACTCAGTATTATTCCACACAGCAAGGAAGGGAAGGCAATTGGCAGCTTTGTTGCAGATGATCCAGCATGCTTCAATGTCTGATCAAAGATATAAGCTCCATAATTCAGCTTTGTTTGGGTGCCTACAACAAATATGAACCTGCCCAATCCAGTTGATATTGAGGATGTATGATTGGTAGGGACCCAGTTTGCTGTGCCAATCCTATTCAGCATGGCATATTTCCTTGTCAGCATGCTAACTGAGAGCTTCCCTTTAACTGGCCAAGTCTTGACCTGATTAGCAGTGATAACCTTGCAAACTTGGTTATCAGTCTTCCCTAACTCATTTGGACCATCAGATTCTCTTCCAAGGTATTGGTTGATAACCCTAGGAGAGAATTCTACACACCTTCCTCTTACATATACTTTTCTAAAGTCAGCAGACTTACCATTAGCACAATCTTCTTGGAGGTTGACTATGAATTCCTTGACAAGCAGCTCATAGCAAGGAGAGAAGTTGGAGACAGTTTTGAAAAGGCCAGCAGAAGAAATGAGATCAATTAGCTCTGTGCACTCAAGTGCATTACTGCTCATTTCTCTTTCAAGTGCTACCCTTCTTTGATAGACAAACTTCCATCTATTCACACTTGAAACATGATGAAATGAGATGTTGTCCAGAGGAGCTTCTAGAACAGCAGTTGATGACCTTGAGGGTGCTGGTTTCTTCTTTGGTGGAGATGTTGGGACATCTTCTTCAACATCTGAATCTGGAGGGGTGACAGCTTTCCTCTTCTGTGTTTGCACCTTGCTCCATTGTTTTCTAGGACCAAAGACAACTTTAGCTTTATCCTTCTTTGGTGTAGCTTGCTTCTTCTCAGGAATTGCATGTCCTGCATTCATCTTTTCTTTCCTAGTCCTAAGCCTTTTGGCTATGCTAGGGTTTACAGAAGCAATGATTTCTGTATCAGAATCATGCTCTAGGTTGACAACAGGAGGAGGTTGAGCAATCTCCTCTTCAGCTGGTGGTTCAACAGAGATTTGATCTTCAGTGGAGGCCTTGTGCTGGTCCTCAAATATTTCTTCATCACTATCAGTGGAGGCCTTTTTCTGGTCCTCAGATGTTTCAACAGCAACATCAGATGAGGCCTTTTGCTGGTCCTCAGATGTTTCAACATCTATTGGGACATCCTGTTGAGCAGGAGTGTCCTTTTCAGCCTGAGTTTGTTGATCTTCTTGTGGAGTTGGCATGGTGTTCAGAGGGATATATATGCCACTTACCACTCTTTGCTCAGATAAGATCCCGTTTACTAACTCCTTTATGGAATCATCCATGTATTCAGAAGCTTTTGGGGTGATGTTTGCTGGTGAAGGTATGCCTTTGGACTTGCTGAAAACTTGATCTTTTGTTCATTTTGGAGTTCTTGGCTTTTGAGAAAGAGGAACACTTCCTCTGATTTCGTCCATTGGAGTTGAATCCATGGGTACCACAGAGATGGGGGTTGCATGCACCACATCTTCCTTGTTGAGGATTCCTTCAGAAATGTTAGGGTTTTGAGACATTTTCAAAGGAGGTGGATGAAGAGTTTTAGGGTTGATGAGTTCTGAAAAACAGTTAGAGAATGCAATTCGTTTTTGAGAGTATGATGAGAAGATGGGTAGTTGAAAGCAAGCTGCTATTTTATAAGTAGCCGTTACTTGGAGAAATTTTAGGAGTGGAATACCCAAGGTGCTTGACCAGACTGGTGTTGCCATCTGGTGTTTATGCCACACAATGTCATATGACATGTTGGCACATCTCCATAACTACTAAATTTCACATAAGCAGATTCCCAATTTACCCCTTAGGTTTTCAAATTGAGTAGCATCCAAGGCTTTGGTAAATATATCAGCCAACTGCAGATTTGTAGCTACATGTTCCAGTGAAATTACTTTCTCTTCTACAAGATCTCTGATGAAATGATGTCTGATATCAATATGCTTGGTCCTGCTATGTTGGATAGGATTCTTTGATATGTTAATTGCACTTAAGTTGTCACAGTACAATGTCATGACATCTTGTGGGACATTGTACCCAGTGAGCATTTGCTTCATCCAAACCAACTGTGAACAACTGCTTCCAGCTGCTATATATTCAACTTCAGCAGTAGATAAGGATACACAATTTTGTTTCTTACTGAACCAAGAAATCAAATTGTTTCCTAGAAAGAAGCATCCTCCTGAAGTGCTTTTTCTGTCATCAGCACTTCCAGCCCAATCAGCATCACAGAGCCAGTGAGAATTGGTTTGCATCCATGAAAGTACATTATGCCATAGTCACAAGTACCATTAACATATTTCAGAATTATCTTGACTTGATTAAGATGACTAACTTTTGGATCAGCTTGATATCTTGCACATACACCTACTGCAAATGTTATGTCTAGTCTGCTAGCAGTCAGATATAACAAGCTTCCAATCATACTTCTGTACAGGCTTTGATCTACATTCTCACCCTTGTCATCTTTAGTCAACTTTAAATGTGTGGGGGCAGGAGTTCTCTTATGAGTAGCACTGTCCATCCCAAATTTCTTGACTATGTTCTTAGCATACTTGCTTTGGGAAATGAACATGGAGTCCTCCATTTGCTTTATTTGCAGTCCAAGAAAATAGGTTAATTCCCCTACTAGGCTCATTTCAAATTCAGATTCCATCTGATTGACAAAATGTTTAACCATCCTGTCTGACATCCCACCAAAGACAATGTCATCTACATATATTTGAGCAATCATGACATTTCCTTCTTCATCTTTAACAAACAAGGTTTTGTCAATTCCACCTTTCCTGTACCCTTGCTTGATTAGAAAAGTAGTCAGCCTTTCATACCATGCTCTTGGAGCTTGCTTCGGACCATAAAGAGCCTTCTTTAGTTTGTATACATGATTTGGACAACTTGGATCAACAAATCCTTTAGGCTGTTCTACATATACTTCTTCATTAAGATATCCATTTAAAAAGGCACTTTTCACATCCATTTGAAATAACTTGAACTTTAAGATACAAGCAATTCCCAAAAGTAGTCTGATTGATTCAAGCCTTGCTACTGGTGCAAAGGTTTCATCAAAGTCTACTCCTTCAATTTGTGTGTATCCTTGAGCTACAAGTCTAGCTTTGTTCTCTGTAGCAACTCCTTGCTCATTTGACTTGTTCTTATACACCCATTTAGTTCCAATCACATTTATGTCATCAGGTCTAGGAACAAGGTTCCACACTTCATTCCTTGTGAATTGACCTAATTCCTCTTGCATAGCACAAATCCAGTATTCATCAGTAAGAGCTTCCTTGATGTTTTTAGGTTCTATTTTAGAAACAAAACAGGAACCTGAAATCACTTCTCTTGATCTAGTGCTTACACCTCTGTTGGGATCACCAATTATCAAATCTTTGGGATGATCCTTCTGGATTCTGATGGAGGGAGGTTTGCTGGATTGTTCTGTCCTTGCATCAGTTTGAGTGAAGTCAGAATGATCACTCTTTTCTTCAGCTTCAGTTTTGATATCAGCAGATGTTCCAACATCTTCTGGAACATCTGTAGGAGCATCATCAATTATCACATTTATGGACTCCATGATAACCTTGGTTCTAGAATTAAATACTCTATATGCTCTGCTGTTTATAGAGTATCCAAGAAAAATCCCTTCATCACTTTTAGGATCCATTTTTCTTCTTTGCTCCCTATCTGCCAGAATATAACAGTTACTTCCAAACACATGGAAGTACTTAACTGTGGGTTTTCTGCCCTTCCAGACTTCATAGATTGTGGACAAAGTTCCTTTCCTTAGAGTAACTCTGTTATGGATGTAACAAGCTGTGTTCATAGCTTCAGCCCAGAAGTACAAAGGTAATTTTTTAGCATGGATCATAGCTCTTGCTGATTCTTGAATAGTCCTATTCTTCCTCTCAACAATCCCATTCTGTTGAGGAGTGATTGGTGAAGAGTATTCATGATTGATTCCTTCTGAAGAACAGAAATCTAAGAATTTTTGGTTCTCAAACTCTTTTCCATGATCACTTCTTATTCTGATCACACATCTGGCTTTTTCCCTTTGTATTCTTTGGCATAAGTCTTTGAATACATCAAATACATCAGAATTTTCTTTGATGAAATTTATCCATGTATACCTTGAAAAATCATCAACCACCACATAGGCATACCTCTTACCACCAAGGCTCTCAACCTGCATAGGTCCCATAAGATCCATATGCAATAATTCCAAAACTTTGGAAGTTGTCAGATGTTGGAGCTTTGGATGGGACATCTTGGTTTGCTTGCCTATTTGACATTCACCACATATTTTACCATCATCAATCTTCAGTTTAGGAATACCTCTCACAGCATCCATAGATATGATTTTCTTTATGCCTCTGAAATGAAGATGACATAGTCTTTGGTGCCATAGTTTCACTTCTTCTTCTTTAGCTAAAGAGCAAGTTGAAGTGAGACTGAAGTCTTGAGTTTCCCACATGTAACAGTTGTCTTTAGATCTGGCTCCTCTCATGACAACCTTTTGTTCTTTGTTAGACACTATGCATTCAGTTTTGGTAAAGTTTACACTGTACCCTTGATCACATAATTGACTTATGCTGATCAGGTTAGCAGTTAAACCTTTAACTAGCAGCACATCATCTAGTCTTGGTACATCTGGACAGTCCAAGGTCCCAACTCCCTTGATTTCTCCTTTAGCTCCATCTCCAAAGGTTACATATCTGGATGAATGTGACTTTAAGTCTACTAGCAGATTCTTCAATCCAGTCATGTGTCTTGAACATCCACTGTCAAAGTACCAGTCTTCTTTAGTTGATACTCTTAGTGATGTATGTTCTATATATGCAACACCTTTCTTTGACCATTTGAGTTGAGATTTCTTTTGATACCTCTGCCCTGTGTATTGTTCATCAGTATAGCTCCAAGGTTGTTTTTTGATCTTGTTCTTAGGCATGTAGCTTTGATCAGCATGAAGACTAGCTTTTGGTCTCCATACCTTCTTGATGACCTCTGTCTTCTGCTTAGGGGGTTGCTGATTTCTTTGATGTCTATGCATCACTGTCTTGGTAACTTCTATCTTCTGCTTAGGAGGTTGCTGATACATCTGATTTGGATATCCATGCAACTTATAGCAATGAGGTTTGATATGTCCATATCTTTCACAATGATGACATCTCCATCTTTGATACTTCTTCTTCATTATGTTCTTTTCAGAATGATGAGACATCTGTTGGAACATTATGTTTGACTTTGTGTTCTTTTCATGATGTTGAAGCATCTGTTGGGACATCTTGTTTGACTGTATGGACTTTGAAGTAGTTTTGCTAGAGCTAGCTTCATCCTTATGAACTCTGTTAAATCCCAGTCCACTTTTATCCCCTGAATGTCATTAGGTCTTTAATTACGATTAGGGTTTGGTTTGAATATAGGCCATAGATCCAGTTGACTTGCATTGACCCGCGCGCAAACGAATGGCTCAGATCCATCACTTAAGCCCTAATCCACGTCATTAGTTTAATTAATTAGGTTTTTAAATTAATCTGGTCAGTTTAAATGTCAGCCGTAGGATAGCGCGCGCAGTCAACCGTTTACTCCCAGCTTTGAATCTCAGCCTTGGATTGTGTTTACTTTTCATTTTATTTAATTTTATTTCATTTTCATTTGATTTATTTTTGTACGAATTATTTAAAATAGCTAAAATCATTTAAAAATTATGAAAATTTTTGTCAAAGATTTCATTAATTTTTAAAACCCAAAAATATTTTTATTTTTATTTTTTGCACTGAAAATTATTTTTAAATCATTTAAATGTTTATTTTTAATTAGTTAATGGAAATTAATTAATTAAAAATACATTTAGGTATTTAAAAATCATAAAAAAATTCACATTGCATTTAGAAACATTTAGAAACATTGTCCAACTCTCAAACCAAATTTCCTTTTTTGTTCTTGATGCCTTTTGATCATTTTCTTTGGAATTAAATTCATTTTAAGGCAATATTTTTGTGCAAACTTTGAAAAATCCCTTCTGCCTAACCATTGAGAGTTGGATGATGATTCTTTTTGCATTACACTCTTCATAGCATGTAGTCTATAGGGTAAATTTGGTTTGACTTGATCTTGCATTTTCAATTTGTTTGGTATTTTTCTTGGTGAGGTACCCCAAAACCCTAGCAATCTTAGGAAATTTATAACTTACACTAGGTTAAGAGTTGGATCCTCTCCTTTGGGCAGTGAGCTTGTATAGGTTTAGGGTATCTTCGATTGCACTTTCAAATTTTTATCATGTCATTTGCTTCTGGTTTTGGATTTTTTGCTTTGCATGATGCATGTAACCCTAATTGGTGCCTTCCTTTGCATCCATCTTCCATTTGATTGCATACCATGACTTGCCATGACATTTTTTGCATCCACATGATTCATAATATATCTTAGGACATATTAGAACCATGATTGATCATTGCATCATTCCTTTGCCATGTTATATGTCCATTACATTTCATAACTTCTCATGTACATTCATGGTTCAAAGCATGCTTCATTTGCATCCATTGCCTTGTATGATCATTCTCATGTCTTGCCTCATGTTTGTATCATCTCCTAGCATCATTAACATCATGTTTATGCTTCTGACTTTGGTTTGCATCATGACATTTCATCTCACTTGCATTGCATTTCAGTTCTTTTGGCTAACTTTTCAGGTGGTAAGTTGTTTTGAGAAGTGAATTTGCCTTCACTTCACACAATCTCTTCTCATCTCTCTTGCATCTTTGCTGCATTTTATCTTGTGTATTGGATTGAGCTTGCTCATTCATGTTCATCTTACTTTCTTCCTTCAAGCAACTTGTCTTCTTAAGTGAAGCAAGTTGTTTTGCTTCTCTTTGCTTCTTGCTCCTTTCACCTGCTCCTTTCCTAGTGGCTTCTCTGAAGATCTTTCTCTCTTAAGCCTCACAAACCCTAGGACCTCCAAGTATGATAACAATTAGGGCTTGATTAGTTCCCCATTTAGTTTTGCCTTTGTGTCATCTTTGAGTCCTCTCTTCTCACCTCATAATCAAGGACTAAACCCTAAAGGTTTTAAGGCTTTGTGATTAAGCTTATGCCTGCATCCTTCTATTAGGATGGAGTGTATAACTTTAATCCTAAGTGTTAAACCCTTAATGTGTTTAAATCCTTTAATCAATTCACCTAATAATCATCAAGACATCAAGCTTGTAACTTGGGCCTTGCATTAGGGTTCTAATTCTTCCTTAATTGGTTAAGAAGGACTAACCCCAGTGTTAATGGACAAGTCCCCCTCAAGTTGTCTTACAAACCATAAAATCCACTTCTTAATCTTATCATTAACTAAAATCCACTTTAATAAAGGCTTTGCTTTGTCATGAGGTTAATCCCTAATCATGGATTAAGTTGAGGAGTCTTCCTCAGTTTAAATGTTCTCATGTATTATCCTTCTATTAGGATGGTGTAATGGGTCCATTCAATCTTTGATTATGGCTTAAACTCATTACTTAACACTAAGCAAAAACAACAAAAACATCTAATTAATCACAAGTAGGTTAATGATCTTAATCCTACACCATGGTGATTAAGTGTGAGGTGTCTACCTCATACTTAAGGTATTCTCATTACCCCTAATCAGAGGGAGGATGTGATGAGTTTACTAACCCTTGGTTTAGGCTTAAGCTCATTAACTTATGACAAATTCAAAAAGCAATAAAAGACTGAAAATACCAAAACAAACAATAATCGTCTCCTCCGGGATTCTTTCCTCACCTCATTCACTCACAAACGAGAACTTGCTTCTTCCGTCTAATGCAAGACAGTTCGCACCTGAGCCAGATAGGTCATACACTTGAGCATAGACAAACAAGCAGTTCATCAGTCAATTCATCTTTCAGTCTCTTTGGGTCGAACTACGGTGTTCTGACTTCCTCATTGAACGAGAGGATACGTAGGCATAACTTAACTGTTATCGAACAAAAGTCTCTGTATATTCCCCCTCCTCCCAGCATCATTCTTTAAGCCTCATAGTCTTGAGCATTTCACTCTTGTTCTTACACTGACACTTCTCTTATACACTTCACACTTCTCTTACACTGACACTTGCATTCTTTCCAATTTTGATACACAAATTGCACTGACACTACCCCTTTAAAACACAGATCTTTTAAGCGTGGATCCCGTCGAGTACGGCGGACAATCTGGGTGCTAATACCTTCCCAGGTTGTAACCAACCCCCTTTCTCAGTCTCTCTGGTTCGCAACCGTCTTATCCATATCTTTCTAGGTTTATGCAGCATTACCTTTCCTTCGGGATAAAAATGCCTAGCTGGCGACTCTATTCATTTCCTTCTCCTTTCGCCGACCGTTCGCGTCTGTACCCCATTTGACCTAGCCTCATTTGGTGGGAGCGACAGCTTGGCGACTCTGCTGGGGACCCTTATACTGTAACAGGGGCTTCTGGTTCTTTTTGTGGGTTCTTCCTAGCGCTTGTTTGATTTGTGTTTACTGGGGTGTTATATGCTATGTATGTTTGTTTATTTGCTTTATTTTACTGCTTTATGTACAGTTATTTATTGCTTTCATTTACAGTTTTATACATCATACTGTCATTATCATCTTGCTGGATCTGGTTTCTGTTTTGGTGGGTGGGGTTCTATTGAGAGTATAAGGTCCTATACCTGGGACCTGAGTGACACCTAGGCTAGAGTGGTTCATGTTCTTTCCCATTCCATTTCAGTCTGGTGCGGGAATATGAAACACGGTCCAGATGTGGGTTTCTTCTTGAGAACTCTGTGCTACAAATTTCCTCTAGTGCTAGGGCTATCTGGGAAGCCTGCTAAGTCTGGATGACCTTTATTACGACCTTCAGAAACTGAGGTGAATTAGAGGAGGATCTTTTATGGTTATTGTAAACACTGTACCTCCGGGTTAGAAGTGTTTACACTTCTCATAACTGATCCAAGTCTGAGGATCCTTGTTCTAGAACACCACCTGTGAGGGGGTTGGGCTGTTTACAGGTTTGCAGGTACCATTGGCCACATCATACCCTGTTACTTGTTGTGTTTAAGAATGCTCCACTTTGGACAGTCCTTGTGATTTAACCCTGGACATGTGACTCTTTATTTGAGTCCCCCACCTTGGTTACTGGATTTATGAACCTCCATCTGGACTTCTTGAACATACATGGACTTTATATCAAGACAATAATCAGATTCGGCTTGATCACAAACCCTTGCATATCATTTGCATACATCCTCATTGCATCATTTAACATTTGTTTATTTGTTTTTCAGGGTATCCACATTACATTTTGGTTTGGTTTTGACCCCTTCATCTGCATAGACCTCTGTTTCATCAGCTATCTGCTTCAGCTATCTTCCTCAGTTGTCTGCTTCAGTCATCTTCATCATCACCAGCACCAGCCTATCAGTGGCTCATCTCCAGTACCAGTCTTGATCCTCATCGGCACTTGTTTTCTTCATCAGCAGTCATGGCACCCAGGAAGAGCAACATTTCATACCATTTCTTTGAGCCTGTACTGGCTGGCATCAGGCAGGTCCAGGCACTTATCACTCCAGACCACATCCCATTATTCAGAGAACATTATGGAGGCATCCTTGATATGGTCATGGACCTAGACCCTTCTCAGAGGAGTATGATCCACACCTGCCTACAGTTTTATGACGCTCCTTTGAGATGCTTCACCTTCCAAGACTTTCAGTTAGGACCTCTGTTGGAGGAATTCTCATCATTGATTGGAGTACCTGTCAAGGGTGGTGTCCCCTTCAACCCAGAGATGACTTCTCCCAGCAATGGAGAAGTGGCAAAAGCATTGTACTTGGAACCTATTTTGATTGAGCAGAACATGACAACAAAGGCTGGGATCCTTGGTTTGCACTTAGACTTTCTGACTTCTCAGGCCATCTTGAAGGCCTCCTTGGGAGAGTGGAGGGCAGTTTGTGCATTGTTAGCCCTCAGTATATATGGGGTTATACTATTTGCAGATGAGCCCAAGTTTATCAGCAAGAATTCCATTCATCTTTTCCTTCTGAGGAACCCAGTACCCACCTTGCTGGGAGATTTCTATTATTCCATTCATCAGAGGAATGAGAAACAAAGAGGAAAGTTGGTGAGATGTTATGCTCCTCTATTCCATACCTGGCTGCTCAAACACTTACCCAGGACATATGCCTTCCTGAATCCTCACCAACAGAAGAATTGGGCTAAGAGATTTATTGCTTTGACTTCAGAGGACATCAGATGGTGCACCCAGAGCACCAAGGGCAAGGACATAATCACTAGCTGTGGGCAATACCCCAATGTTCCTTTAGTAGGAATGAAGGGTTGCATCAACTACAACCCTTTGCTGTTTAAGAGACAATTGGGCTATGCTTTGGTCCACCCTCCTAGAGTGCAAGATTTAGCCGAAACCCTGTATTGTGAGATAAAGCCTAATCTAGCTGTTGTCAGACAAGCATCCTGGGCTTGGGACAACATCCAGACCAAAGGGATGGCCATTTTTGGGACGTGCAATAATGTGGCTTCAGCTCAGTATTATGAATGGTCTCATACTAGAGCTCAGATTTCTGGGATGCCTTTCACCATTGAAGACATACCTGGACCATCCACAGCACAACCACCAGCCACTGTCAGCCTGGAAGAATTTGAGAAGCTGAAGGAAAGGAATGAGAATCTGTCTCAAGCTCTGAAGAAGACCCTCTGGGAGAGGAGTGATGGTCGTCTAGACATTGAGAGGTTGGAGAAGCTTAAGGTGGAGCATCTGACCAAGATTGAGAAAGTAGAAGACTACATCAAGAAAGCAAGAGCTGGAGAGAAAATATTGAAGAATGCTTATAAAGAGGCCCAGTTTCAGAAGGCTAGGACTGATCTCTATCTACAAGAAAGTCAGGCTAGGTGGGTCAGGATCACTGAAGCCCGGACACAAGAAGATAAGAAAACTCAGGCCAGGATTGAGCAGTTAGAGGCCATTGAAAAGAAACAACAGGAAGCTTTGCTGGCAGCCCAGAAGGAGATTTCAGAGTTAAAACTTAGGTCTGGATTGAAGAGGTCAAAGGACCAGGATAGGCATAAGAGGTTGACCACTGCTATTGCCACCAGAAACCTCCTCATCAGAAACATCACAGAGCATCCGGCTGGTCCTGTAACTGAAGCACTTTTGAAGGAGGTTAAGGAGGATGAGTTTGGATTAGATGTTTGACTTCTTTGCTTGTTGTTATTTCCATTTGATGTACTTTTCTTTTTATGTTGTATTTTGACCCTTCAGGGGTATATGTTGTAAAAACAACTATGTATGATCCACCATTTGTAATGTATTCGTTAGTTTGTTTCAATGAGTTTCTTTTCTCAAGCAACATCAAAGCATCTTACTCAGGGTCTGGAAAGGTCAAAACCAAGTGCCAAGCCGGATACCTTGGAAAACAAATAAGCATATTGCATTGCATACTAACTTTTGTTTTGTTTTGTAGGTTTTTTTGTTTTGTTTGTTACTAACTCTGTTGTGGTTCAGGAATTATTGCTCGTCGTCGGGTATTCCCTCTCAACCGTACGCACCGGTATCCTACTCGCAACAACCTTCCTGGTATCCAAATGGATCAAGTACAGCAAGATCTGACGGAGGTCAGAACTCAGATGGCTAATGAAAGGCTGGAGATGAGAAACCAAATGACTCAATTCATGGAAGTAATGACTGGCTTGGCCCAAAGTCAAGAAAGGTTGAAGGCATTGGTAGAGAGACAAACTCCAGAAGAACCCCATCTGGGAACTGGAGGAACAAGTAACAATGAAAGGGGTCAGCCTCATGTTAATCCACCAGTATTTGGGCCTCATCTACATCCAGAAGTCAACGTCCCGGGTAATGTGCAAGGAAATACTACTGGGGGCAGGATCTTGGAAGAAGATCCTCAAGAAGAGCAGTTTACTGTAATGGGAGCTGGAGATGAAGTCTATGATAGGAGGTTTGATGAAATTGCTGAGAAGTTGAGATCTCTGGAATCTCAAAATTCCTTGGGTTTTAATGTAATGGACATGGGGTTAGTGGATGGGGTAAGGATTCCCCACAAGTTTAAACCCCCGTGCTTCGAGAAGTACAATGGAACTTCCTGTCCACGAACTCACTTGCAGTCCTTTCTGGGAAGACTTAAAGCATATACAATGGATGAGAAGCTGTGGATGTTTTATTTTGAAGATAGCTTGACTGGGGCTTCAATGGAGTGGTATTCACACTTGACCAGAGCTACTATCAGATGCTGGAAGGACCTAGCTGAAGCCTTCATCAGACAATACCAATACAATCTGGACATGGCTCCTAACAGAACCCTCTTGATGGGAATGTTTCAATCCTCCAGGGAAAGCTTCAGGGAATATGCCCAAAGGTGGAGACAGCTTGCTGCTGCTGTCCAGCCACCCATGTCGGAAAGATAAATGGCCGACATGTTCATGAATACTCTGCAAGGAACATATATTGATAGGCTAGCTGCCTTTTCGTCCACCAATTTCGCTGACATAGTTATAGCCGGGGAAAGAATTGAAAGCCTTTTGAAGATGGGTAAGATTTCCGATAATGGTGCAAGCTCATCCAATAATCCCACGAAGCCTTTTGTGGGGCCTAGAAGAACCGGCGAGACAAATGCCATTCATGCCAACAGGGGCATACCTTAGTATGTCCACAGATCAGTAGCAGCTGTCACTATTCCAACTCCGATTCCTCGGCAACCAACATATCAACAACCACATTATCAAAAGCAAGTTCAGTATCCGCCACAGAGAACTTACACCAACAACAACAACAATCAACAACAAAGACCTTTTCAGCAAAGACCGTCACAGGCAAATAGGGTGATTGACCCTATCCCTATGCCTTATGCTGCCTTATTGCCACAACTCCTGAAGCTCAATTTGGTTGAGTTAAGGACATTGGCACCCCCAAATCCCTCCAATCTCCCAAGGAATTACGATGTCAACGCCAGGTGTGCTTTTCACTCCAATGCACCTGGCCACAATACTGAGAAATGCAGGGCTTTACAAATGAAAGTACAAGATCTAGTGGATTCTAAAGCCCTCAACTTTGCACCCCTTCCAAATGTCAACAAGAATCCCATGCCTAATCATGGAGGACCAAGAATTAATTCCATTGAGGAAGACAAGCCATCTTTCTTGATAACCAGTGTTGGACAGGTTCGAACACCTCTGGTTGAAATTAAAGCTCAGCTTCTAGAATGCCAGATGTTCCCCGGGTGTGAGCTCGGTTGTGGATATTGCAACATTTCAGTCAATGGGTGTGATAATTTGAGAAGCGGCATAGACGGTCTTATCAAAGATGGCATACTTCGGATCACGACAACGGCGCCTACAAACCCAGCAATCCCTTTGACAACAATTCCCGATTCTCCTACAACAGCAGCAACAATCATTCCTACCGATTCATCAATATCATCAACAATGGCTCCACCCATCACTTCAACAAATCGAATGTCAACAAACCTTTCTTCTACAACGTCAGCATCCATTTATCCGGCCGAATCTTCTACAATATCAACAGAAATTAATGAAGATATCTTCGCAGTCACCATCTACTATGATCCATCAAATGTTCCTCCAAACAACAACTTTCAACAACAAACAGTGGCACCTCCTGTCGGGTCACCAGTCACCATTTACTACGATCCGCACACCATTTCAGTACCCTCCTCTGCTGCGGTCAGTCCAGTTACTATTACGGTGCCTGGACCAGTTCCATATGAAAGCAGTAATGCCATACCTTGGCATTATGGCTCTGACCTCTACTGCAACGGGGAGAAGATTACTTTGGATTCTTCAACCTCTTCTCCACAAATTGGTAATGTTGGGGGAGGCGGAGGCTTCACCAGAAGCGGACGCCTTTTTGCCTCACAAACACAAAGACCTAATGCCGAAGCAGAAGCTGCTGCCAAAGCAAAAGGAAAGAGTGTGGTATCTGAAGAGCCGGCTGTCAAAGAAACTCAGAAGACATCTTTTGAACAGGATGTAGACGAGTTTATGAGAATCATAAAGAGAAGTGACTACAAGGTGGTGGATCAGCTTCACCAAACTCCCTCAGAGATCTCCATATTATCCCTGTTGATGTGTTCTGAAGCTCACAGGAATGCATTACTGAAAGTCCTGCACGCAGCATACGTGCCAGAGGAGATCACTGTTAATCAACTAGAAACTGTGGTAGCAAATGTCAATACCAGTCATGGATTGGGTTTTACCAATGCTGACTTAACAATTGAGGGACGTAACCACAACAAGGCTTTACACATCACTCTAGAATGCAAGGGTGCTATTCTATCTCATGTACTAGTGGACACTGGGTCGTCACTCAATGTTCTACCAAAGAAAGCCTTAGTGAAGCTGGAATATGATGGCTTGGCATTGCGTCCGAGTAATTTGGTGGTGAGAGCATTCGATGGCTCTAAAAGGTCAGTGCTTGGGGAGATTGATCTGCCTGTGATGATTGGCCCGCACACTTTTAAGATTACTTTCTATGTGATGGACATTCAGCCGGCCTACAGCTGTTTGTTGGGTAGACCTTGGATCCATGCCGCTGGCGTTGTTACGTCTACCCTTCACCAGAAGCTGAAATTCGAGTGGGAAGGCCAAATCATCACCATCTGTGGGGAAGAAGACATCTTTGTTAGTCATCTGGCTACGTACAAATATATAGAGATGGATGGAGAAATCCATGAAACTATGAGCCAAGGGTTTGAGGCCCTGAACATAAATGAAGCATCTGATGTACTGGGAACCTCCATGACGTCTTATCAGTAAGCCAGGAAGGTTGTTAAAGAGGGTACTGCCCAAGGCTGGGGCAAGCTGCTACCTGTGGAGAAGAAGGAGGACAGATTTGGGTTGGGTTACAAACCAACTCAACAAGATCAATCAGAGGCTGCCAAAGAGCCCAATTTTGTCAGCGGGGGAATGCTCACCCCGGATGCTGTGAACAACTTGGAAGATGAGTCGGAAGATGAGCGCAACCTGGAGAGCTGGATACGTCCAAAGACCTCGGGGAGCCATGTCTCAAACTGGTCTTCCCAGGAAATTATAAGGGTTACTCCTGCAGAGTAATTATTATTTCCTGTATTTTAAAGCATGCATCAAGTCTTATATCTTGCCCAAGATGTCAAGACTCATTTTGTAATCGGGCCATCTTGTAATTTTGTGCAAACAGATCAATCAATGAATATCGGACGTCTTTTGCAAATGAGTCTTTTCTTTTCCGCTCACTGTTTTCCATTCTTCTTTTTGTACAAAAATAAAATGGCAATGTTTTCCAAAATGATAACTTCTTTTCACTTTTTCTAAACAAGATTAAAATCGATCACTAAAATGAACAATCTAAACCCTTGCAGAGAATGCCTTTCAGATTGCACCGACAACAACACAGCTATGGCTTCGTATGACTTTGACAATCCAATCAATCAAGCCGATGAAGGGGTTGAAGAAGATTATGAGCTTCCTGAAGAGCTAGCCAGGCTGTTAAGGCAAGAGGAGAAGGTTATCACTCCTCATCAGGAGGAGATTTAAACGGTTAATCTTGGTACGGAAGAAGATGTGAAAGAGGTTAAGATCGGGGTCTGCCTGCAAGATTCAATAAAAGAGCAATTGATTGACATGCTTCTGGAATACGTGGATGTTTTTGCTTGGTCTTATCAAGATATGCCAGGGTTGGACACCGATATTGTCATGCACAAGCTGCCTTTAAAAGAAGACTGCCCACCGGTAAAACAGAAATTGCGCCGTACTCGCCCAGATATGGCAATGCAGATCAAAGAAGAGGTACAAAAACAGTGGGACGCCGGTTTCCTTGCTGTGACTAGCTATCCTCCGTGGGTTGCTAATATTGTACCAGTGCCTAAGAAAGATGGCAAGGTGAGGATGTGTGTGGATTACCGGGATCTGAACAGAGCAAGCCCGAAAGATGACTTCCCTTTACCTCACATTGATGTATTGGTTGATAACACGGCTCAGTTCTCGGTGTTCTCCTTCATGGACGGATTTTCAGGATACAATCAGATCAAGATGTCACCTGAAGACATGGAGAAGACAACTTCATCACAACCTGGGGCACGTTCTGTTATAAGGTGATGCCATTCGGACTGAGGAATGCTGGTGCCACTTATCAGCGGGCTATGGTAACATTATTCCATGACATGATCCACAAGGAAATTGAATGTTACGTGGATGACATGATTGCCAAGTCCCTTACAGAAGAAGACCACCTGGTAAATCTGTTAAAGCTATTCAAGCGTCTGAGGAAGTACCAATTGAAGTTGAACCCCAACAAATGCACTTTCGGGGTGCGATCCGGTAAGCTGCTGGGATTTATTGTAAGCGAGAAAGGGATTGAAGTTGACCCAGATAAAGTCAAAGCCATTCAAGAAATGCCAGCACCAAAATCAGAAAAAGAAGTTCAGGGGTTTCTAGGTAGATTGAACTACATTTCAAGGTTCATATCTCACCTTACCACAACCTGTGAGCCTTTGTTCAAGCTGTTAAGAAAAGAACTAACTGTCAGGTGGAACGAAGATTGCCAGAGGGATTTTGACAAAATCAAGGAATACTTACAAGAGCCTCCAATCCTTATTCCTCCAGTTGAAGGAAGACCTCTGATAATGTATTTGACAGTATTAGAAAAGTCAATGGGGTGTGTGCTGGGCCAGCATGACGAGTCTGGTCGAAAAGAGTATACAATTTATTACCTAAGCAAAAAGTTTACCGACTGTGAACAACGTTATTCACTGCTCGAGAAAACTTGCTGTGCTTTAGCGTGGGCTGCTCGCCGACTAAGGCAATATATGTTGACCCACACTACCTTATTGATCTCAAAGATGGACCCAGTTAAGTACATTTTTGAGAAGCCAGCACTTACCGGACAGGTTGCAAGGTGGCAAATGATCCTCACAGAATATGATATTCAATACACATCTCAAAAAGCCATCAAAGGCAGTGTATTGTCTGATTATCTTGCCGAGCAACCTATTAATGATTACCAACCTATGAGATTTGACTTCCCGGATAAAGACATCATGTTCATAAAAGCAAAAGATCATGAAGAGCCTGTTCACACTGAAGGGCCCGACCCAGAAGAAAAATGGACTATGATGTTTGATGGGGCTGTTAATATGAATGGTCGTGGTGTTGGTGCAGTACTTATTACACCTAAGGGGGTTCACATGCCTTTCTCGGCAAAACTCACCTTTAACTGCACTAACAACGAAGCTGAATACGAGGCTTGCATTATGGGTCTTGAGGAAGCCATTGACCTCAGGATCAAGACTTTGACTGTATTCGGTTCAACTTTGGTAATCAATCAAACCAACGGCAAATGGTACACGCACCAAGATCATCTGATACCTTATCGGGATTATACGAGGAGGTTATTGACTTTCTTCACAACAGTCAAACTCGAGTATATCCCTCGAGAAGAAAATCAATTTGAAGATGCTCTAGCTACCATTTCATCCATGATCAAAGTTCAAGCTGCCAACTTTGTGCCTCAAATTGCAGTATCCAGACTTGACAGACCAGCATATGTGTTCTCAGCAGATATTGTTAAAGATGATAAGCCTTGGTTCTAGGATATCAAGTGCTTCTTGGAGGATCAGACATACCCACCTGGGGCATCTTCCAATGATAAGAAGACATTAAGAAGGCTAGCTGGTAGTTTCTTTCTAAATACTGACGGTTCCTTCTACAAGAGAAACTTTGACATGGTACTCCTCAGATGCGTTGATAAGACAGAGGCAGACTTGTTGATGCACGAGTTGCACGAAGGGTCCTTTGGTACCCATGCAAGAGGGCATGCAATGGCTAAGAAGTTGCTAAGATCAGGCTATTACTGGATCACAATGGACGCAGACTGTTGTGCTTATGCCAGAAAGTGCCATAAATGCCAGATTTATGCGGATAAAGTACATGTGCCTCCGAATCCTTGGAATGAGATGTCTTCACCCTGGCCCTTTGCCATGTGGGGCATTGATATGATTGGCAAGATTGAACCGACCGCTTCAAATGGCCACAGATTCATCCTGGTTGCTATTGACTATTTTACCAAGTGGGTTGAAGCAGCTTCTTATGCAAATGTTACAAGGCAAGTGGTAGCCCGATTCCTGAAGAGAGATATCATCTGTCGATATGGAGTTCCCGAACGAATCATTACTAATAATGGTTCCAATTTAAACAAAAAAAATGATGGCAGAGCTATGCCGGGACTTCAAGATCCAACACCACAATTCTTCTCCTTACAGGCCGAAGATGAACGGCGCTGTAGAGGCAGCTAACAAGAATATCAAGAAGATTGTGCAGAAGATGGTAGTCACCTACAAAGACTGGCATGAAATGCTACCGTTTGCCTTGCATGGGTACCGTACGTCAATCAGAACATCCACTGGGGCAACACCGTATCCGCTTATGTATGGTATGGAAGCAGTCCTACCTGTTGAAGTTGAATTACCCTCCTTGCGGGTATTGATGGATGTTAAGTTGAATGAAGCAGAGTGGGTCCGATCCCGATACGAACAACTGAGTCTTATTGAAGAAAAGAGATTAGCTGTAATCTGTCATGGGCAGTTATATCAGAAAAGAATGAAGAAAGCCTTCGATCAGAAAGTCAGGCTCCGAGAGTACCAAGTAGGAGATCTTGTACTGAAAAGACTCCTCCTTCCTCATACAGACCACAGGGGCAAATGGACTCCGAATTATGATGGTCTATTCATAGTAAAGAAGGTTTTCTCTGGTGGAGCACTGATGCTCAGTACTATGGATGGAGAAGATTTCCCGTCCCCTGTGAATTCAGATGCAGTTAAAAAATACTTCACATAAAAATGACCCGCTGGACATAAAAACAGAATGTAAGTCCACGCAAAAATAGGGCATCCCGGCGAGTCAAAAACAGAATAAAAGACTCGGGCAAAAATAAGGGAAAATAAATAAAGAATGTACACCCGATGAGTTGAAAAGCCACATCGGACAACTCAGGCAAAAATGGGTATCCCGGTGGATCGAAAACCCGAAAGGACGATCCACGCAAAACAAGGGATTGAGCGAACAATTGCATTCTGAATTCATCTGTATCACTTACGACTTGGCAAGCTACGAAAGGTCCGAGCGTCGGTCAGAATCATCCCTCTTCAGAAAGCCGGATGAGAAGAACGTCAACGTCATACAAGTCATAGTAAAAGGGAAGCTCTTTGAAGCGTCATTAACATTGCCAGCATCTTTTGTTTCTCAATTTGTAAGAATCTCCTCATTTCAGGGGATCCATTTCTTTGACTGTATCTTGCCAATTCAGGGCACACAAATTAATAAAATCAGATTTTCAGTCATGTTTCGTCTCGTACATTTTATTTTCATTTGCAAAGTGTCCGATGTCCTTAAGATATTGATTGCATATATACAAATGCTTCCCTTCTAAAAATATGTGCTTGCAGGAAATATACTTACTCCTGGGAGTGTCCAAACTCACATAATGGAATCCAGTAAGGGATACCTCAGGGTACTTGTGCGTTTCTCTGCCTTTTCAGGATTGCAGGTATTCAAAGCATAACATGGGGCATGAAGGCTTCTCCCCAGTAAGCTGCCAAATCATTATTTCCTCAACACACCTTCCAAACAAGACCAGAGATGCTTCCTCCCCATCAGAGCTGCCAGGCATCACTTCTCCAACATTTCCTTCAAAGGGCAGCACCAAAAGGTGTTCACATTCCCCAGCTGAGTTGCCAAGTATCATCCTCAGCAGGATCCTCCGCAGAAATCTCTAGGAAGATCTTTCAGTGATCTTTCTTCTTCCCCAGCCGAGTACTAAACAGGGAACTATCTCCCCGCAGAGTTTCAGCCTCTATCCAGAAGAGCAAAACCTGGAGTTCTCACAACAGAGTGACGAAAGCTTCTACAAACCCCAGCTGGGTCCCTCATTGCTAAGAAAAGTCCATCATTGATCTATTTCCCCAAGCGGAGTCGTACACGTCAGATCTACTAATGATCTTATCCCCAGCTGGGGAAATCCACTTCAAACAGATCAGCCAGAGATCTCCACAACAACGGGATCCGAATCCCGGATCGGTATCTTTTGCATAATCATAGCATTCGCATCATACTTTCCCCCAGAGCGTAGCATTCCGTCTAATACGGAGCATTACGGCAAAAATCAAACATATTGCATAATCATAAGCCGTGTGTAAACTCAGACACTTGTAAATTTTGAAAATTCATCAAAGATATACAGAAGACTTCCCAAATTCCCCGGCAGAGAGCCAAAGCATTTGCCTTACACTCACATACAGATACACACTCCTTTTGGCACTCGTCAGTGTCATCTTTCCCCAGCAGAAAGTCAAAGCGTCCCCTCCGCACTCACAGATTCGTGTGTACTTACATTTCCCTGACATTCGTCCATGTCACCTTCCCCAACATAGTTACCTCAAATACTTGTCTATAATACACTTTTTCTGGCACCCGTCCGTGTCACACTCTCCCCAGCAAGTTGAATACACTCATACTTGTCACTCATTACCTTTTTACTCATACAGATACTCGTCTGTATCTTGTATATACCACTCATATCCCCTCAGATTCGACACTCGTCCGTGTTCTTTGTTAACCAGTTGATACTCGTCCGTATCATCATCTCTGAGCATGCATCAAGCGTTTGTTTCTACTGATACTCGTCCGTATCATAGTCTTAAGGATGCTCGTCCGCATCTTTAGTCCATACACCGTGTCGAACACTTATGTCTACTTGAACTTAGACACCCGTCCGTGTCGAACACTTCTATCTGACATTCGTCCTATGTCATGATACCTTTTCGGCAGCCGTACCCTGCCAGGTGATCATCCTTCACCTTTTGATGATCGTCCTTCATCATTTCCCCAGCGAAGTCTCCATTATTGGAACCCTTTTCCTGTCCGACATTCGTCCTATGTCGTGATGCTTTTAGCAGCCGTCCCCTGCTAGGTGATCGTCCTTCACCTCTTGATGATCGTCCTTCATCATTTTATCCGATGGCCGTCCCCATCGTTGATCTTGTTATCTGACATTCGTCCTATGTCATGATACCTTCAGAGCAGCCGTACCCTGCTAGGTGATCGTCCTTCACCTCCTGATGATCGTCCTTCATCATGCCCACCCGATGGCCGTCCCCATCGTCAACCTTTTCTATCCGGCATTCGTCCTATGTCGTGATACTTTCGGCAGCCGTACCCTGCCAGGTGATCGTCCTTCACCTTAAATGACCGTCCCTCATCTTATCCCCAATTGAGCAGCCAGGTGATCGTCCTTCACCTTCGATGACCGTACCTCATCATTTACCTATAATCCCCAGAGAGTCTTATAGCTTTACCTGATGGCCATCCCCATCATAATCTCTTATATCCCTAGCTTGTTGGCCGTCCCCTTCATTGCTTTATTTCCCGCATCTTCCCCAGCATGTCGATCGTTCCCGTTATTGCTTTATCCCCAGCAGTCGTCCTCTGCTCGACGGTCGTCCTCCGTCGCCCGCACTTTATGATTATACTTTATTTTCTTTTACAATCTATATCCTTTTTCTTCTTCATTCTGTGAGTGCAAATTTTGGACTGTCTTTGGTATTTAACCACAAGTTATCTTGTTTGCCTGATAAGCCGTCGCTTACATCCTGCACAGCTAACTCATGTTTGAATAGGGGCAGCTGTAAACACCCCAAATTTGCCCTCACCCATTCACACCATGGCTTGTGATCTTCTCATATGCATAAATTCAATCATTCCATCTCATATTGCATATTTGCTTCACTGCATTATTTCTAAGTCATCTGCATCTAGGGTTTTTGATCTGAGCATTCCAAGAGCCTCTTGAACCACTTCAAAAGGTCATCAATCACTTCAAAGGGGTCCATGTATGTTCAAGCATCATATTATATCCCCACAAAGTCAAGAAAGTCAAAGAATCACAAGAACTGAGATTGGCATGGAAGCAGAGCCAGGTCTAACTGCACAGATGACCTAGAATTAGGGTTTTGTTTTCAAAGGCCATAACTCCAATTTTTTTGGTCATTCTTGTTTCTATTTGGTCTCTATATGGTATAGGGATCATGCATATCAATTTTCATGAAGAAATTCCATGAGGAAGGCATCTGATCAAGAGTTGACTTCTTGAGCAAGTCAGTGTGAAATCAGGGCATCTGAGGCCCCCAATGACTCAACCAAAGGGTGTTCTTCATCATTTTGAGTATGTATGATCTTTATTTGATCATAGAAGATGTTAGAAGTTCACAAAATTGAAGGATTTCAAGCCATTTGCAAAGTTGCCTTTTTGGGAAAAAGACTTGTAATATAAACTTGCCATTTTGGGAAAGTTTTCAACCTCCTCAAATTGATTCAAAAAAGCTTCAAATGAGAAAACTTTGGTAATGAAAGTTGTATAATGGATCATTCCCTTTTCAAAAAGTACAAGAACTCATTCTAATTCATTTTGGATCAAAAGTTATGGCTTGTCAAAGTTGAAGAAAATCACTTAATTTCAAGTTTTGTACCAAAGAGGCATTTTGCAAAATGGTATGATCAAGCATTCTAAAGACTTCAAATGTGCATAAACTCTCCACAACATGCTCATGTGACTTCTAAAAATCAGAATTGGCCCAAGAATTATGCATTTTGGTGCCTTGAACTTCATGAATTTCCAAAGGGGCCAAAGATGTACCAACTTGCAAAAACTCATGAAGCCATGCCTCTACTTGTTACAGCTCATAGAATCTGATCCACATGAACTCCATGATCTCAGCTGAGCCAAACCATGCCCCTATCACAACCTCACACTTGCCCATACCTCAAGTACACCTAGACTTGACTTTTTGCAAAAAACCCCATACCAATCCCACAGTGCCACACAAACTTCTCTGACCCATCCAAATGTGATAAGTGGACCAAAAGGGGCTCAACACACCAGACACACAAGCCTGAAGCATCCCCCAAGCCATAGTTCCAAGTTTTCACCTCTTATGCACTTTCCTTCGAAACTCATTACACAAGACACAAACACCATGAAATTCTGTGATCAGGTATGAGATGTCGAATGAGATGTTCCAACACTTGACAAATTTAACCAAAACTTAAAGTGCAAGAAAATTAAACAACACAGTAGTTTGTTAACCCAGTTCAGTGTATAACCACACTTACATCTGGAGGCTACCAAGCCAGTAGGAAATCCACTATAAGTAATATTAATTCTAGACTTAAACCACCCAGTTTAATCTTTCACTTAATATCTACCCAATGCAATTTCTACCTAAGACACAACTTAGATATGAGTACCAACTCACTCCCCCTCAATCACACAGTGATCTTGTTTACAAGTTTAATAAAATTGAAGTCATACTTCAAACAAAACAACTTGATCTTACTTCACAGTTTCAATCAAGACACAAATACACTTTTGCTTAAAAGCTCATAAAGTGGTACAATTAAAACAACCTGCTATTAAAAACACAAAACACCATATTTGGTCTTCTGAAACTCGTACTCAATTCTGAGATATTCTGTTGCTTAAATAGGTGTATGGATTTTGGGCTTTCTGTAGGTTAATCCAGTCCTAAAACGCATGCAGCTTCCACCTTGAATTAGGGTTTGTTACTTCCTAGATTCTAGGTGATTTAGTTCTTCTAATTATGTTGAAGTCTCATAACAAAACTCCCTACAGATGCGCCTTATTCTGTTTTTGTCCATCCATAATTAATTCCAGATAACTTTCCTTAAATTACTCATATCAGTTAGTCATTAATTAATTCTGGTAGCAGGTTTGAGATGTCACAACATCTGTTGGGACATCCTGAAAAACCGAACTTAAATCATTAACACAATGTCCCAACATCTGGTGTGACATTCTGAATTAAGTTCTTATACTCTGTTTGATAATGTCCCAACATCTGATAGGACATCCTGAACTGAATTAAACATTTCTTGTTGGTCAAAAATTCTGCCAATTCTAAACATCTACAAACTCCCCCTTTGGCTAATTTTTGGCTAACATATTTTCTGGTTATCAGAGTGCAGCAGAAGTTCTTTTATCAGAGTATAGCAGTTCTTTTCTGTTGAGTCATGTGTGAGTTTACTCCCCCTCAAACATACATGTATTCAGACTTGTTGCAACAGAAATTTTCATTAACATCACTGATTCAGTTCAGAAGCAAACATAAGTTTTTCATTAATAACTAAACAGCATCATACAATGGTGTTGTTGTTCTCCCCCTTGTTAGACATAAATTTGGGGCCAAAGTTACTAAGTTAAAATTACTGTGCAGCAGTCATTACATTTTTCCTCACATACAGTTTTCACTCAGACTCCTCATAGTCAGTTTCTTCCTCTTCCTCAGTCTCCTCATCAGAAGTAGCAGCTTTCTGAGCACTTTCTTCAATCTCCAGCCTATGGATAATCTCCTCAAGCTTCTACTTCCTTGCATCCAGTTCTTTGCAAGTGCTCTTCAGTTCAGCAATCAATGCATCTTTGGAGATTGGAGACTTTGCCCTTGAAGGACCAGCAGATGTCCCAGAGGGTGCTTCAACATCAGCTGCATGATGACTCAGGAACAGCTTGTAGTGGAAGGCCAGAGGGCTTTCTCTTTTGCAGATTGTGTCCTTCTCAGTGAGGATACCAGGATACTGACTCAGTATTATTCCACACAGCAAGGAAGGGAAGGCAATTGGCAGCTTTGTTGCAGATGATCTAGCATGCTTCAATGTCTGATCAAAGATATAAGCTCCATAATCCAGCTTTGTTTGGGTGCCTACAGCAAATATGAACCTGCCCAATCCAGTTGATATTGAGGATGTATGATTGGTAGGGACCCAGTTTGCTGTACCAATCCTATTCAGCATGGCATATTTCCTTGTCAGCATGCTAACTGAGAGCTTCCCTTTAACTGGCCAAGTCTTGACCTGATTAGCAGTGATAACCTTGCAAACTTGGTTATCAGTCTTCCCTAACTCATTTGGACCATCAGATTCTCTTCCAAGGTATTGGTTGATAACCCTAGGAGAGAATTCTACACACCTTCCTCTTACATATACTTTTCTAAAGTCAGCAGACTTACCATTAGCACAATCTTCTTGGAGGTTGACTATGAATTCCTTGACAAGCAGCTCATAGCAAGGAGAGAAGTTGGAGACAGTTTTGAAAAGGCCAGCAGAAGAAATGAGATCAATTAGCTCTGTGCACTCAAGTGCATTACTGCTCATTTCTCTTTCAAGTGCTACCCTTCTTTGATAGACAAACTTCCATCTATTCACACTTGAAACATGATGAAAGGAGATGTTGTCCAGAGGAGCTTCTGGAACAGCAGTTGATGACCTTGAGGGTGCTGGTTTCTTCTTTGGTGGAGATGTTGGGACATCTTCTTCAACATCTGAATCTGGAGGGGTGTCGCTCCCAACAAATGAGGTACAGACGCGAACGGTCGGCAAAAGGAATGAAAATGAAAAGAGTCGCCAGCTAGGCATTTTTATCCCGAAGGAAAGGTAATGCTGCATGGACCTAGAAAGATATGGATACGACGGTTGCGAACCAGAGAGACTGAGAAAGGGGGTTGGTTACAACCTGGGAAGGTATTAGCACCCAGATTATCCGTCGTACTCGACGGGATCCACGCTTAAAAGATTTGTGTTTTAAAGGGGTAGTGTTAGTGCAATTTTGTGTGCAACAGAGAGCTGGAAAGATGTACAGGTGTCAGTGTCAAAGAAAAGTGAAGTATAATATGTGAAGTGTCAGTGTAAGGAAAGAGTATGCTCATGATCATGAGGCTTAATGAATAATTGTTGGAAGGAAGGGGAATATACAGAGACTTTTGTTCGATAACTGTTAAGTTATGCCTACGTATCCTCTCGTGCAATGAGGAAGTCAGAACACCGTAGTTCGACCCAAAGAGACTGAAAAATGAATTGACTTGTGAACTGCCTACTTGTCAATGCTCAAGTGTATGACCTGTCTGGCCCAGGTGCTAACTGTCTTGCGTTAGACGGAAGAAGCAAGTTCTCGGTTGTGAGTGAATGAGATGAGAAAAGAATCCCAGAGGAGACGATTATTGTTTGTTTTTGTGTTTTCAGCTTTTATTGCTTTTTGAAGTTTGTCATAAGTTAATGAGCTTAAGCCTAAACCAATGGGTTAGTAAACTCATCACATCTTCCCTCTGATTAGGGGTAATGAGAATACCTTAAGTATGAAGTCAGCATCTCACACTTAATCTCCCTGATGCAGGATTAAGATCATTAACCTACTTGTGATTAGTTAGATGTTTTTGTTGTTTTTGTTTAGTGTTGAGTAATGAGACTAAGCCATAATCAGGGATTAAACAGACTCATTACACCATCCTAATAGAAGGATAATAGATGAGAATGTTTAAGCTGAGGAAGACTCCTCAACTTAATCCATGATTAGGGATTAAACCCATGACAAAACAAAGCCTTTATTAAGTGGATTTTAGTTAATGATAAGATGATGAAGTGAGTTTTAGGGTTTGTAAGACAACTTGAGGGGGACTTGCCCATTAACACTAGGGTTAGTCCTTCTTAACCAATTAAGGAAGAATTAGAACCCTAATGCAAGGCCCAAGTTACAAGCTTGATGTATTAGTGATTATTAGGTGAATTGATTAAAGGATTTAAACACATTAAGGGTTTAACACTTAGGATTAAAGTTATACACTTCATCCTAATAGAAGGATGCAAGCATAAGCTTAATCACAAAGCCTTAAAGCCTTTAGGGTTTAGTCCCTGATTATGAGATGAGAAGAGAAGACTCAAGGAGACACAAAGGTAAAAACTAAATGGGGGGACTAATCAAAACCCTAATTATTGTCATGCTTGGTTATTCCTAAGGTTGGTGAGGTTTACAAGAGAAATCTTCAGAGGAACCACCAGGAAGCAGATGAAAGGAGCAAAGAGAAGCAAAGTAGCTTGCTTCATTTAAGAAGACAAGTCACTTGAAGAAAGAAAGTAAGAAGAGCAAGAATGAGAAAGATCAATCTCAAACACAGGACAAAATGCAGCAATGATGCATAAGAGGAGATGAAAAGAAATTGTGAGAAGTGAAGGCAAATTCACTTCTCAAAGTTACTTACCACCTGAAAAGTTAGTGAAAGAAATGCAATGCAATACAAAATAAGATGAAGTGACATGATGCAAACCAAAACCAGAAGCATGTATGTGATGTTAATGATGCTATGAGATGATGCAAGCATGAAACAAGGCATGAGGATGATCATACAAACATATGGATGCAAGAGAAGCATGCTTAGAACCATGAACATACATGAAAAGTTATGAAATGCAAATGACATACAACATGGCAAATGAAAGATGCAATGATCAAATATTATTCTAATATGTCCTAAGATGTATTATGAATCAAATGGATGCACAAAATGTCATGGCAAGTCATGGTATGCAAGCAAATGCAAGATGAATGCAAAAGAAAGCCCAAATTAGGGTTTATGAACAATGCACAAAACAAAAATCAAAACCAGAAGCAAACATCATGATAAAAAATTGAAAATGCATTCAAAGGAACCCTAAACCTATACAAACTCACTGCCCAAAGGAGGGGTTCTAACTCTTAACCTAATGAGGGTTATGAATTTCTCAAGATTACTAGGGTTTTATGGTACCTTGTCAAGAAAAATGTCAAACAAATTGAAAATGCAAGATCAATTCATGCCAATTTAATCCTATAAACTACATGATATGCAAGATGTAATGCAAAAAGAATCATTGTCCAACTCTTAAAGGCTAGGCAGAAATGAATTTTTGAAGATTGAATCAAAATAATGCCTTGAAATGAAATTAAATCCATTGAAAATTGTCAAAAAGCATCAAGATCAAAAAAGAAATTTGGTTTGAAAGTTGGACAATGTTTCTAAATGATTTTAAATGTCTCATGATTTTTTTTTTGTGATTTTTAAATACCTAAAAGTATTTTTAATTAATTAATTCTCATTAACTAATTAAAAATAAACTTTTAAATGATTTAAAAATATTTTTCAATGCAAAAAATAAAAATAAAAATGTTTTTGGTTTCTGAAAATTAATAAAAGCTTGAATAAAAATTTTCAGAATTTTTCAATGATTTTTACTATTTTAAATAAAATGTAGAAAACAAATGAAATAAAAAGAAAATAAAATGAATTAAATGAAAAGTATGCGCATCCAAGGGACAACATTCAAACTCAGGAAGGAGGGAAAGACTGCGCGCCAGATCCAAGGGTTGTAATTCAAACTTGGATAATATTGATTAATTAATTTAATTAAGTGAGATTAGGGCTAAGTGGCAAATCTGGACCACACACGCGCGCGGGAAGTTGACTAAGTCAAACAGATCAACGCTCCACATTCAAACTTCATTTAATTACACAGATTAACCCTAAACACTTTCAGGTGGCCGGAGAAGACTTCCGGTCGTCTTCTCCGGCCAGACCCTCACCTGAAAGTTGCTAACTTTCTCAAAACGCCATGAAAATGAAATCTAATTGCCCAGAATCCATCCCCATTCAACACTGAATCAAAACCCCCAAACAAAAATCATTTTTCATCCATTAATCATGCAAATCGAAGCAAAACACATTTAGGGCAGAAAAGTTTCAGAGCAATCATACATCCTGGTTTCTCAACCATTTTCAAAAATAATCATATCCCCATGATCAGGGGAGTACATAGAATCATTGAAGAACTTAAAATGGAGTTTCTGGAAAAAAGTTTGAGATGGCTACCTGAGATGGAAACTCCTGGTCCTGAGCTTTCTGGCCTTTCCTTTGCTGCAAGTCCACTCCTTTGAACCCTCTGATGATGAAATGAAGCATAGAAAGCTTTGAGGATGGCTGGTTTGTGAGATGGTAGAAGTTCTGTTCAAGGGAGGGTAGTGATCGTGTTTTTGTTTCAGTGACTTTCAGGCTATGGTGATGAGTGGTTTTTGATCAGTGAAGCATGTTGAGTTTGTTTGTGAAGTTTGTTTGTGTGTTTGAGGCTTGTGCTGAGTGTTTCGAATGAAAATGCAAATTGGAGAGGTTTTGATAACTATGGCTTGGAGTGTGTTTCAACATGAATTGTGTGGTGTGTTATGCTAGCTTTGGTCCATGTATCAAAAGGTGACAGGTCAGAGAGTTGTTGGTGGCCTATGGTGATTGGTATGGGTCTTTGGCCAAAATGTCAACTTGATTTGTACTTGAGGTATGGGCAATGGTACAACTTGATTTTTTGCTTGCTTTGGCTCAGTTGAGTTTAGGGAGAGCCATGGAATTGTTTATGAGGTGATTCAGCAAGTTGATCAAGGTTTGTGTAGTGTTTTGCAAATTTCACAAAGTTTGATCCTTTTGGAAATTCTTGAGTTTCAAGGCATCAAAATGCAAAGTTCTTTGGCCCATTCTTAATTTTAGAGGTCATGTGATCATGTTGCGAAGAAATGGTACACATTTGAGGCTTTTAGGACACTTGATCATACCATTTTGCAAAATGCCTCTTTGGTAGAAAACTTCAAATTTTGTGATTTTGGCCAACTTTGACAAGCCATAACTTTTGATCCAAAATGAATTAGGTCACGTTCTTGTTCTTTTTGAAAAGGGAATGATCCATTCTATAACTTTCATGACCAAAGTTTTTTCATTTGAAGCATTTTTGAATAAAAAAGCAAGGGTTGAAAAAGTTTCCCAAAATGGCAATTTTCATTATAAGTCAACTTTCCCAAAAAGTCAACTTTGCAAATGACTTGAAATTCTTCAATCTTATGAACTTCTAACATCTTCCATGATCAAATAAAGATCATACATAATCAAAATGATGATGAACACCCTTTGGTTGGGTCATTGGGGGCCTCAGATGCCCTGATTTTGCACTGACTTGCTTAGAAAGTCAACCCTTGATCAGATGACTTCCCCATTGAATTTCTTCATGAAAATTGATATGCATGATCCTTATACCATATAGAGACCAATAGAAACAAGAATGACCAAAAAAATTGGAGTTGTGGCCTCTGAAACCAAAACCCTAATTCTAGGTCATCTGTGCAGTTAAACCTGGCTCTGCTTCCATGCCATTCTCAGCTCTTGTGATTTTTTGACATTCTTGACTTTGAGGGGATATAATATGATGCTTGAACATACATGGACCCCTTTGAAGTGATTGATGACCTTTGGAGTGGCTCAAGAAGCTCTTGGATTGCTCAGATCACAAACCCTAGATGCAGATGACTTAGAAACAATGCAATGAATCAAAATGTGGTATGAGATGCTATGATTGGATTTATGCATATGAAAAGATCACAAGCCATGGTGTGAATGGGTGAGGGCAAATTTGGGGTGTTTACAGCTGCCCCTATTCAAACATGAGTTAGCTGTGCAGGATGTAAGCGACGACTTATCAGGTGAACAAGATAACTTGTGGTTGAATATCAAAGACAATCCAAAATTTGCGCTCACAGAATGAAGAAGAAAAGGGATATAGATTGTAAAGGAAAATAAAGTATATTATAAAGTGCGGGCGACGGAGGACGACTGCTGGGGATAAAGCAATGACGGGGACGGCCGACAAGCTGGGGATAAAAGGGGTTATGATGGGGACGGCCATCAAGTAAAGCTATACGACTTTCTGGGGATTAATGAAAAAATGATGGGGACGGCCATCAAGTTCATAAAGTAATGTAAACAACGATGGGGACGGCCATCGGGCTAAACTGATGAAGGACGATCATCAGGAAAGGGAAAAGGGACCACGACGGGGACGGCCATCGGGTTAAAGAATAAATGAAATAATGATGAGGGACGGTCATCAAGGGTGAAGGACGATCACCTAGCAGGGGACGGCTTCTCTGAAAGGGTCAAGATGAGGGACGGTTATCTAAGGTGAAGGACGATCACCTGGCAGGGTACGGCTGCCGAAAATATCGCGACATAGGACGAATGCCGGATAAAAGGTCGCGATGGGGACGGCCATCGGACAAGCATGATGAAGGACGTTCATCAAGAGGTGAAGGACGATCACCTAGCAGGGGACGGGTGCTCTCAGGGTTTATCATGACATAGGACGAATGCCAGATAACAATATCAACGATGGGGATGACCATCGGATAAAATGATGAAGGACGATCATCAAAAGGTGAAGGACGATCACCTAGCAGGGGACGGCTTCTAAATATCACGACACAGGACGAATGTCGGATAGAAAAGGTCGACGATGGGGACGGCCATCGGATGAGCATGATGAAGGATGATCATTAAGAGGTGAAGGACGATCACCTAGCAGGGTACGGCTGCTCTCAGGGTTTATCATGACATAGGACGAATGTCAGATAGAAAAGAAATTTTGTCTTGCGGGCGATCTACTGGGGAATAGTAAACACGGACGAGTGTTTATATCCAAGAAATAAAGGGTATAAGTGTTTTGTCGTTGTGTATAGATTAAAGATGCGGACGAGCATCCCTAAGACCATGATACGGACGAGTATCGGGTAGAAACAAATACTGACACGTGTTCAGAGATGATGATACGGACGAGTATCAACTGGTTAACAAAGAACACGGACGAGTGTTGATTCTGAAGGGACTCTTCTAGGGAATAGTAGACACATACGAGTGTCTAAATATTCAAGAAGACATGAGTGTTTGTCACAGTGTATGGATTAGAGATGCGGACGAGCATCCCTAAGACTATGATACGGACGAGTATCAGGTAGAAACAAACGCTTGACGCATGTTCTGAGATTATGGTACGGACGAGTACCAACTGGTTAACAAAGAACACGGACGAGTGTCGAATCTGAGAGGATATAAGTGGTGTATACAAGATACGGACGAGTATCTGTATAAGTGAATTAGGAGTAAAAAGTATGAGTGGTGTATAGTTGTGTGTTCAACCTGCTGGGGAAAATGACACGGACGAGTGTCAAGAAAAGTTATATATATGTATATGTATCTGTGAGTGCAAAAGGGACGCTTTGGCTTTCTGCTGGGGATATGACACGGACGGGTGCCACAAGGAGTATGTACTGGTGTTTGTGAGTGTAAGGCAACTGCTTTAGCTTTAACTCTCCGCTGGGGAATCTGGGGAGCATATTGTTGATGGATTGTCGTTATTCACAAGTGTTTGGTTCAGAACATGGCTTATGATTATGCAATATGTTTGATTTTTGCCGTAATGCTCCGTATTAGACGGAATGCTACGCTTTGTGGGGTGTGTATGATGCGAATGCTATGCTTATGCAAAAGATAAAGATTCGGGATTCGGATCCCGTTGCCACGAAGATCTCTGGTCGATCTATTTGAAGTGGACATCCCAGCTGGGGATGAGATCATTGGTAGATCAGATGAGATGTATCTGCTTGGGGGAATAGGGCACTGATAGACCCATCCTTGGTAATGAGGGACCCAGCTGGGGTTTGTAGAAGCCTTCTTCGCTCTGTTGTGATTCCTCCATGCGCTGCTTTTCTGGATAGAGGCTGAAGCTCTGTGGGGAGATGGTTCCCCGGTTTTTGTACTTGGCTGAGGAGGAAGAACGAATGGCAACTTGGCTGGGGAGAAATAACAAGTGGCAACTCAGCTGGGGAGAAAACACTTCGGGTGCTAAGACTGAGTAAGTATTGATTTGCCAGCTTGCTGGGATAAAGCCTACATGCCCCATGTTGCGTCTTGAATACCTGCAATCCTGCAAAGACAAAGAAACGCACAAGTAATCCCGAGGTATCCCTTACTGGATTCCGTCGTAAGAGTTCAGACACTCCCGGGAGTAAATATATTTCCTGCAAGCACGTATTCTTTAGGAGAGAAGCATCTGTATTTATGCAATCAGTATTTTAAAGACATCGGACATTTTGCAAATGAAAATAAAATGTACGAGACGAGACGTGACTGAAAATCTGATTTTATTAATTCACACGTGTCCTGAATTGGCAAGATACAGTCAAAGAAACATATCCCCTAAAATAAGGAGATTGTTAGAAATTGAGAAACAAAATGTTGGCAATGTTGACGACGCTTTAAGAAGCTTCCCTTTGTTATGACTCGTATGACTTTTGACGTTCTTCTCGTCTTGCTTTCTGTGGAAAGTTGATTCTGAAAGAGGCTTGATTCTTTCGAAGCTTACCAAGTTGTGAGTGATACAGACGAATTCAGAATGCAGTTGTTCGCTTATTCCCTTATTTTGCACGGATCGCCCTTTTCGGGTTTTCGATCCATCGGGATACCCATTTTTGCCTGAGCTGTCCAATGCGGCTTTTCAACTCAGCGGGTGTACATTTTTTGTTTATTTTCCCTTATTTTTTCCCGAGTCTCTTATTCTGTTTTTGACTCTCCGGGATGCCCTATTTTTGCCTGGACTTACATTCTGTTTTTATGTCCAGCGGGTCATTTTTTTATGCGAAGTATTTTTTAACTGCATCTGAATTCACAGGGGACGGGAAGTCTTCACCATCCATAGTGCTGAGCATGAGTGCTCCGCCAGAGAAAACTTTTTTTACTACGAATGGCCCTTCATAGTTCGGAGTCCACTTGCCCCTGTGGTCTATATGAGGAGGGAGAAGTCTTTTCAGCACAAGATCTCCTACTTGGTACTCTCGGAGTCTGACTTTCTGATCGAAGGCTTTATTCATTCTTTTCTGATACAGCTGCCCATGACAGATTGCAGCTAATCTCTTTTCTTCAATCAGACTCAGTTGTTCGTATCGGGACCGGACCCATTCTGCTTCGTTCAGCTTAATATCCATTAGTACCCGCAAGGAGGGTAATTCAACTTCAACAGGTAGGACTGCCTCCATACCATACACAAGCTGATACGGTGTTGCCCCAGTGGATGTTCTGATTGACGTACGGTACCCATGCAAGGAAAATGGTAGCATTTCATGCCAGTCTTTATAGGTGACCACCATCTTCTGCAGAATCTTCTTGATATTCTTATTAGCTGCCTCTACAGCGCCGTTCATCTTTGGCCTGTAAGGAGAAGAATTGTGGTGTTGGATCTTGAAGTCCCGGCACAGCCCTGCCCTCATTTTGTTGTTTAAGTTAGAACCATTATCAGTAATGATTCGCTCAGGAACTCCATACCGACAGATGATATCTCTCTTCAGAAATCGGGCTACCACTTGCCTTGTAACATTCGCATAGAAAGCTGCTTCAACCCACTTGGTAAAATAGTCAATGGCTACCAGGATGAATCTGTGGCCGTTTGAAGCAGTCGGTTCAATCTTGCCAATCATATCAATGCCCCACATGGTAAAGGGCCAGGGCGAAGACATCACATTCAAAGGATTGGGAGGCACATGCACCTTATCCGCATAAATCTGGCATTTATGGCATTTTCTGGCGTAATCACAACAGTCGGCATCCATTGTGATCCAGTAATAGCCTGATCTTAACAACTTTTTGGCCATGGCATGCCCTCCTGCATGGGTACCAAAGGATCCTTCGTGCACCTCGTGCATCAACAAGCCTGCTTCAGTTTTATCAACGCATCTGAGGAGTACCATATCAAAGTTTCTCTTGTAGAGGGAACCATCAGTATTCAGGAAGAAACTACCAGCTAGCCTTCTTAATGTCTTCTTATCATTGGAAGATGCCCCAGGTGGGTAAGTTTGATCCTTCAAGAAGCACTTAATGTCATGGAACCAAGGCTTATCATCTTTAACAACGTCTGCTGCGAACACGTATGCTGGTTTGTCAAGTCTGGACACTGAAATCTGAGGTACAAAGTTGGCTGCTTGAACTTTGATCATGGATGAAATGGTAGCCAAGGCATCTGCAAACTGGTTTTCGTCTCGAGGGATATACTCAAGCTTGACTGTTGTGAAGAAAGTCAATAACCTTTTTGTATAATCCCTGTAAGGTATCATATGATCCTGGTGGGTGTACCATTTGCCGTTGGTTTGATTAACTACCAGAGCTGAATCTCCGAACACAGTCAAAGTCTTGATCCTCAGGTCAATGGCTTCCTCAAGACCCATAATGCAAGCTTTGTATTCAGCTTCGTTGTTACTGCAGTTAAAGGTGAGCTTTGCCGAGAAAGGCATGTGAACTCCCTTAGGTGTAATGAGTACTGCACCAACACCACGACCATTCATATTAACAGCCCCATCAAACATCATAGTCCATTCTTCTCCCGGGTCAGGCCCTTCAGTGTGAATAGGATCTTCATGATCTTTTGCTTTTATGAACATGATGTCTTCATCAGGGAAGTCAAATCTCATAGGCTGGTAATCATCAATGGGTTGCTCAGCGAGATAATCAGACAATACACTGCCCTTGATGGCTTTTTGAGATGTGTACTGGATGTCATATTCTGTGAGGATCATTTGCCATCTTGCAACCCGTCCGGTAAGTGCTGGCTTCTCAAAAATATACTTAACTGGCTCCATTTTTTATATCAACAAAGTAGTGTGGGTCAACATATACTGTCTCAGTCGGCGAGCAGCCCACGCTAAAGCACAGCAAGTTTTCTCGAGCAGTGAATAACGTTGTTCACAGTCGGTAAACTTTTTGCTTAGGTAGTATATTGCATACTCTTTTCGACCAGACTCGTCATGCTGGCCCAACACACACCCCATTGACTCTTCTAAAACTGTTAAGTACATTATCAGAGGTCTTCCTTCAACTGGAGGCATAAGGATTGGAGGCTCTTGTAAGTATTCCTTGATCTTGTCAAAAGCCTTCTGGAAGTCTTCGTTCCACCTGACCGTTTGTTCTTTTCTTAACAGCTTGAACAAAGGTTCACAAGTTGCTGTAAGGTGAGATATGAACCTTGAAATGTAGTTCAATCTACCTAGAAACCCCCGAACTTCTTTTTCTGACTTTGGTGCAGGCATTTCTTGAATGGCTTTGACTTTATCAGGGTCAACTTCAATCCCTTTTTCGCTCACGATAAATCCCAGCAGCTTACTGGATCGCACCCCGAATGTGCATTTGTTGGGGTTTAACTTTAGTTGGTACTTCCTCAGACGCTTGAATAACTTTAACAGATTCACCAGGTGGTCTTCTTCTGTGAGGGACTTGGCAATCATGTCATCCACATAACACTCGATTTCTTTATGGATCATGTCACGGAATAATGTTACCATAGCCCGTTGATAAGTAGCACCAGCATTCTTCAGTCCGAATGGCATCACCTTATAACAGAACGTGCCCCAGGGTGTGATTAAAGTTGTCTTCTCCATGTCTTCAGGTGACATCTTGATCTGATTGTATCCTGAAAATCCGTCCATGAAGGAGAATACCGAGAACTGAGCCGTATTATCAACCAATACATCAATGTGAGGTAACGGGAAATCATCTTTCGGGCTGGCTCTGTTCAGATCCCGGTAGTCTACACACATCCTCACCTTGCCGTCTTTCTTAGGCACAGGTACTATATTAGAAACCCACGGCGGATAGCTAGTTACAGCAAGGAACCCGGCGTCCCACTGCTTTTGTACCTCTTCCTTTATCTTCATTGCCATATCTGGGCGAGTACGGCGTAGCTTTTGTTTTACTGGTGGGCAGTCTTCTTTCAAAGGCAGCTTGTGCATGACAATATCGGTGTCCAACCCCGGCATGTCCTGATAAGACCAAGCAAACACATCCACATACTCTCGAAGCAAATCAATCAGTTGCTTTTTCACTGAATCTTGTAGGCAGGCCCCGATCTTAACCTCTTTCACATCTTCATCCGTACCAAGACTAACCGTTTCAATCTCCTCCTGATGAGGAGTGATAACCTTCTCCTCTTGTCTTAACAACCTGGCTAGTTCTTCAGGAAGCTCATAATCTTCTTCAACCCCTTCATCAGCTTGATTGATCGGATTGTCAAAGTCATACGAAGCCATAGCTGTGTTGTTGTCGGTGCAGTCTGAGAGGCACTCTCTGCAAGGGTGTAGATTGTTCATTTTAGTGATTGATTTTAATCTTTGTTTAAAAAAAAGTGAAGTAAAGTTATCATTTTGAAAACATTGCCATTTTATTTTTGTACAAAAAGAAAAATGAAAAACAGTGAGCGGAAAAGGAAAAGACTCATTTGCAAAAGATGTTCGATATTCATTGATTGATCTGTTTGCACAAAATTACAGATGGCCCGATTACAAAATGAGTCTTGTCATCTTGGGCAAGATGCAAGACTTGATGAATGCTTAAAAATATATAGGAAATAATAATTACTCTACAGGAGTAACCCTTATAATTTCCTGGGAAGACCAGTTTGAGATACGGCTCCCCGGGATCCTTGGACGTATCCAGCTCTCCAGGTTGCGCTCATCTTACGACTCATCTTCCAAGTTGTTTACTGCATCGGGGGTGAGCATCCCCCCACTGACAAAACTGGGCTTCTTAGCAGCCTCTGATTGATCTTGTTGAGTTGGTTTGTAACCCAACCCAAATCTGTCTTCTTTCTTTTCCACGGGCAACAGCTTGCCCCAGCCTTGGGCAGTCCCCTCTTCAACAACCTTCCTGGCTTGCTGATAAGATGTCATGGATGTTCCAAGTACAGCGGATGCTTCATTTATGTTCAGGGCTTCAAATCCCTGGCTCATGGTTTCGTGGATCTCTCCATCCATCTCAATGTATTTGTACGTAGCCAGATGGCTAACAAAGATATCTTCTTCACCACAGATAGTGATGATCTGGCCCTCCCACTCGAATTTCAGCTTCTGGTGAAGGGTAGACGTAACTGCGCCGGCGGCATGGATCCAAGGTCTACCCAACAAACAGCTGTAGGCCGGCTGAATGTCCATCACGTAGAAGGTAATTTTAAAAGTCTGTGGGCCAATCATCACAGGCAGATCAATCTCTCCTAGCACTGATCTCTTAGAGCCGTCAAATGCTCTCACCACCAAATTACTTGGACGTAATGCCAAGCCATCGTACTCCAACTTCACCAAGGCTTTCTTTGGTAGAACATTGAGTGAAGACCCAGTGTCTACCAATACATGTGATAGAACAGCACCCTTGCATTCTAGGGTGATGTGTAAAGCCTTGTTGTGGTTGCATCCCTCAGTTGTTAGATCAGCATTGGTAAAACCCAATCCATGGCTGGTATTGACATTTGCTACCACGGTCTCCAGCTGATTAACGGTGATCTCATCTGGCACATATGCTGCGTGCAAGACTTTTAGTAATGCATTCCGGTGAGCTTCGGAACACATCAGCAGGGATAGGATGGAGATTTTTGAAGGAGTTTGGTGAAGCTGATCCACCACTTTTTAATCATCCTCTTGATAATTCTCATAAACTCGTCTACATCTTGTTCAAAAGATGTCTTCTGTGCTTCTTTGAGAATGGGTTCCTCAGCTATTACACTCTTTCCTTTTGCTTTGGCAGCAGCTTCTGCTTCGGCATTAGATTTTTGCGTTTGCGAGGCAAAAAGGCGTCCGCTTCTGGTGAAGCCTCCGCCTCCCCCGACATTATTAATCAGTGGAGAAGAGGTTGAAGAGTCAAGAGTGATTTTCTCCCCATTGCAGTAAAGGTCAGAGCCATAATGTCAAGGGATGGCATTACTTCTTTCATATGGAACTGGTCCAGGTACCGTGATGGTGACCAGACTGACTGCAGCAGAGGAGGGTGTTGAAATAGTGTGTGGATCATAGTAGATGGTGATCGGTGTCCTGGCAGGAGATGCCGCTGTTTGTTGTTGAAAATTGTTGTTCGGAGGAATATTTGACGGATCATAATAAATAGTGACTGCTGAGATATCTGTTGGTGTCGTAGAAGATTCCGTTGGTTGGATGGGTGTTGCTGTTGTAGAAGATTCTGAATAAAGGGGTGCTGATGTTGTAAAAGGAATATTTGTTGACGTATGATTTGATGATATGGTGGATGGAGCCATTGTTGATAGTGCTGATGAATTGCTTGGAATGACTGTTGTTGCAGTTGTAGGAGACTCGGGAATTGTTGTCAAAGAATTTGCTGGATTTGAAGGTGTTGATGTTGTGATTTGAAGTAAGCCACTCTGGATAAGACCATCTATGCCGCTTCTCAAGTTATCACACCCATTTACCGAAATGTTGCAATAACCGCACCCGAGCTCACACCCCGGGAACATCCGGCATTCAAGGAGTTGAGCTTTAATCTCTACTAGGGGTGTCCGAATCTTCCCCACACTGGTTATTAAGAAAGACGGCTTATCTTCCTCAATAGCATTAATTCCTGGTCCTCCGTGGTTGGGCATGGGGTTCTTGTTGACATTTGGCGGGGGTGCAAAGTTTAGAGCTTTAGAATCTACCAAGTCTTGTACCTTCATCTGTAAAGCTCTGCACTTCTCTGTACTGTGGCCAGGTGCATTGGAGTGAAAAGCACATCTGGCGTTGGCGTCGTAATTTCTTGGCAGACTGGAAGGATCTGGTGGTGCCAACGTCCTTAACTCAACCAAGTTGAGCTTCAGGAGCTATGGAAATAAAGTGGCATAAGGCATAGGGATTGGATCAATCACCCTATTGGCCTAAGATGGTCTCTGTTGAAATGGTCTCTGTTGATTGTTGTTGTTGTTGTTGTTGTTATAGTTTCTCTGAGGCGGATATTGGACTTGTTGCTGGTAGTGGGGTTGTTGTTGCGGTTGATATGCCAGTTGCTGAGGAATTGGAGCAGCAATAGTGATAGCTGCCACTGACCTATGAACATACTGTGGCCTGCCCCTGCTGGCCTGAATAGCATTAGTCTCCCCTGTTCTTCTTGGACCTACAAAAGGTTTTCTGGGGTTGCTGGACGAGCTCGCACCGTTATCAGAAATTTTGCCCATCTTTAATAGGCTTTCAATTCTTTCTCCAGCTATGACTACGTCAGCGAAGCTGGTGGAAGTAAAGGCAGCTAGCCTGTCAATGTATGTCCCTTGAAGGGTGTTCATGAACATGTCGGCCATTTCCCTTTCCGACATGGGTGGTTGGACAGTAGCAGCAAGCTGTCTCCACCTCTGGGCGTATTCCCGGAAGCTTTCTCTGGATGATTGAGACATTCCCATCAGGAGGGTCCTGTTAGGAGCCATATCCAAGTTGTACTGGTACTGCCTGATGAAGGCCTTAGCTAGGTCCTTCTAGCATCTGATGGTTGCTCTAGTCAAGTGAGAGTACCATTCCCTTGAAGCTCCTGTTAAACTGTCTTCGAAATAAAACATCCACAGTTTTTCATCCATGCTGTATGCCTTCAGCCTCCCCAGAAAGGATTGCAAATGGGTTCGTGGACAGGAAGTTCCGTTGTACTTCTCGAAGCACGGAGGTTTAAACTTGTGGGGAATCCTTACCCCGTCCACTAATCCCATGTCCATGACATCAAAGCCCAGGGAATTTTGAGACTTCAGAGATCTCAATTTTTCAGCAATTTCATCTAGCCTTCTGTCATAGGCTTCATCCCCAGCTCCCATTACAGTGAATTGATCCTCTTGGGGGTCTTCTTGTAATACTCTGCCCGCAGTAGCATTCCCTTGCACATTAGCAGGGATGTTGGTTTCTGGATGGAGGTGGGGCCCATACACAGGTGGATTAACATGAGGCTGAACCCTCTCATTGTTGCTTGTTCCTCCAGTCCCTAGATGGGGTTCCTCCTGGGTCTGCCTTTCTACTAATGCCCTTAATCTTTCTTGGCTTTGAGCCAAACCATTCATAACCTCCATGAACTGGGTCATCTGATTTCTCATTTCCAGTCTCTCATTGGCCATTTGAGTCCTGACCTCTGTAAGGTCCTGCTGTACTTGGTCCATTTGTATACCCGGAAGGTTGTTGCGAGTGGGATATCTGTGTGGACGGTTGAGTGGGAACACCCGACGTCGAGCAATAGTTCCTGAATCACAACAGAGTTAGTAACAAACAAAACAAAAAAACATACAAAACAAAACAAAAGTTAGTATGCAATGCAGTATCCTTATTTGTTTCCAAGGTATCCGGCTTGGCATTTGGTTTTGACCTTTCCAGACCCCTGAGGAAGATGCTTTGATGTTGCTTGAGAGAAAAGAACTCAGATGAAACAAACTAATGAATATATTACAAATGATGAATCATACATAGTTTGTTTTTACAACATATGCCCTTGAAGGGTCAAAATACAACATAAAAGGAAAAGTACATGAAATGAAAGCAACAACAAGCAAAAAGTCAGACACCAAGACCAAACTCATCCTCCCTAACTTCCTTCAGAAGTGCCTCAGTCACAGGATCAGCTGGATGCTCTGTGAGGTTCCTGATAAGAAGATTCCTGGTGGCAATAGAAGTGGTTAGCTTCTTGTATCTGCCTTGGTCCTTTGACCTCTTCACACCAGCCTTAAGCTTCAATTCTGAGATCTCCTTTTGGGCTGCTAGTTGGGCTTCCTGTTGCTCCTTTGCATTAGCCTCCAACTGCTCAATCTTGTCCCGAGTCCTCTTATCTTCCTGAGTACGAGCTTCAGTGATCCTGACCCATCTAGCTTGACTTTCTTTCAGATATAAATCAGTCCTGGCCTTCTGAAACTGGGCCTCTTTACAGGCATTCTTCAAAATTTGTTCCCCTGCCCTTGACTTCTTGATATAGTCCTCTGACTTCTCAATCCTGGCTAGATGCTCCACCTTTAGCTTTTCTAACCTCTCAATGTTTAGACGACCATCACTTCTCTCCCAGAGGGTCTTCTGTAGAGCCTGAGTTAGATTCTCATTCCTCTCTTTCAGTTTCTCAAACTCTTCCAGGCTGACAGTGGCTGGAGGTGGTGTTGTGGATGATCCAGGTGCATCCTCAATGGTGAAGGGCATCCCAGAAGTTTGAGCCCTAGCATGGGACCACTCATAATACTGTGCTGAGGCCACATTGTTGCATCTCCCAAGAATGGTTACCACTTTGGTCTGAATATTGTCCCAAGCCCAGGATGCTTGCCTGACAACAGCTAGATTGGGCTTAACCTCACAGTAAAGGGTTTCAGCCAAGTCTTGTGCTCTAGGAGGGTGTACCAATGCATAGCCCAATTGTCTTTTGAATAGCAGAGGGTTGTAGTTGATGCAACCCTTCACTCCTATCAGAGGCACATTGGGGAACTGCCCACAACTGGTGATTATGTCTTTGCCCTTGGTGCTCTGGGTGCACCACCTGATATTGTCTGAAGTCAAAGCAGTGAGCCTCTTAGCCCAATTCCTCTGTTGGTGGGGGTTCAAGAAGGCATCTGTCTTAGGCATGTGTCTGAGTAGCCAGGTGTGGAACAAAGGAGCACAACATCTCACTAACCTCCCCCTTTGTTTCTCATTCCTCTGATGAATGGAGTAATAGAAATCTCCCAGCAAAGTGGGTACTTGGTTCTTCAGAAGGAACAGATGGATGGCACTCTTGCTGACAAATTTGGGCTCATCAGCAAACAGTATGATCCCATATATGTTGAGGGCCAACAGTGCACAGACTGCCCTTCATTCTCCCAAGGAGGCCTTCAGGATGGCCTGAGAGATCAAGAAGTCCAAGTGAAACCCAGGGATTCCAGCTTTTGTTGTCATGTTCTGCTCAATCAGTACAGGTTCCAGACACAGTGCTTTTTCCACTTCTTCATTACTGGGAAAAGCTATTTCTGGGTTGAAGGGGATACCACCCCTGACAGGTACTCCAACCAGTGATGAATACTCCTCTAATAAAGGCCCCAACTGAAAATCCTGGAAGGTGAAGCATCTCAAAGGAGGATCATAGAACTGTAGACAAGTGTGAATCAAGCTCCTCTGAGAAGGGTCCAAATCCATAACCACATCAAGGATGCCTCCATAATGTTCTCTGAATAGTGGTATATGGTCTGGAGTAATAAGGGCCTGGACCTTCCTGATGCCAGTCAGCTCAGGCTCAAAGAAATGGTATGAGATGTTGCTCTTCTTGGGTGCCATGTCTGCTGATGAAGAGCTGAGACAGATACTGAGGATGATGACTGATACTAGAAGATGAGCCACTGATAGGCTGATACTGGTGATGCAGGTGACTGAAGCAGGTAGCTGATGAAGATAGCTGAAGCAGATACTGATGAAGATAGGTCTATGCAGATGAAGGGGTCAAAACCAAGCCAAATATGATATGGATACCCTGAAAAACAAATAAACACATGTTAAATGATGCAATGATGATGTATGCAAATGATATGCAAGGGTTTGTGATCAAGCTGGATCTGATTGTTGCTTTGGTATAAGTCCATGTATGTCTAAGAAGTCCAGATGAAGGTTCATAAGTCCAGTAACCAAGGTGGGGGACCCAAATAAAGAGTCACATGTCCAGGGTTAAAATCACAAGAACTGTCCCAAAATGGAGTACTCTTAATCAAAACAAAGTAATAGGGTATGCTGAGGTCAAGGGTACCTGCAAACCTGTAAACAGCCCAACCCCCTCACAGGTGGTGTTCTAAAACAAGGATCCTCAGACTTGGATCAGTTATGAGAAGTGTAAACACTTCTAACCCGGAGGTACAGTGTTTACAATAACCATAAAAAATCCTCCTCTAATTCACCTCAGTTTCTGAAGGTCAATACTAAAGGTCATCCAGACTTAGCAGGCTTCCCAGATAGCCCTAGCACTACAGGAAATCTGTAGCACAGAGTTCTCAAGAAGAAACCCATATCTGAACCGTGTTTCATATTCCCGCACCAGACCGAAATGGAATGGGAAAGAACATGAACCACTCTAGCCTAGGTGTCACTCAGGTCCCAGGTGTAGGACCTTAAACTCTCAATAGAACCCCACCCATCAAGACAAAACCAGATCCAGCTAAACACAATATGACAGTATGATGTATATAAAGCTATAAAGAAAGCAATAAAACAATTGTACATAAAGCAATAAACAAAATAAATATACAAACACAAATAGCACATAACACCCCAGTAAACACAAATCAAACAAGCGCTAGGAGGAACCCACAAAAAGAACCAGAAGCCCTGGTTACAGTATAAGGTTCCCCAGCAGAGTCGCCAAGCTGTCGCTCCCAACAAATGAGGCTAACTCAAATGAGGTACAGACGCGAACGGTCGGCGAAAGGAATGAAAATGAAAAGAGTCGCCAGCAAGGCATTTTTATCCCGAAGGAAAGGTAATGCTGCATGGACCTAGAAAGATATGGATAAGACGGTTGCGAACCAGAGAGACTGAGAAAGGGGGTTGGTTACAACCTGGGAAGGTATTAGCACCCAGATTGTCCGTCGTACTCGACGGGATCCACGCTTAAAAGATTTGTGTTTTAAAGGGGTAGTGTCAGTGCAATTTTGTGTGCAACAGAGAGCTGGAAAGATGTACAGGTGTCAGTGTCAAAGAAAAGTGAAGTATAATATGTGAAGTGTCAGTGTAAGGAAAGAGTATGCTCATGATCATGAGGCTTAAAGAATAATTGCTGGAAGGAGGGGGAATTTACAGAGACTTTTGTTCGATAACTGTTAAGTTATGCCTACGTATCCTCTCGTGCAATGAGGAAGTCAGAACACCGTAGTTCGACCCAAAGAGACTGAAAAATGAATTGACTTGTGAACTGCCTGCTTGTCAATGCTCAAGTGTATGACCTGTCTGGCCCAGGTGCTAACTGTCTTGCGTTATACGGAAGAAGCAAGTTCTCGGTTGTGAGTGAATGAGATGAGAAAAGAATCCCAGAGGAGACGATTATTGTTTGTTTTTGTGTTTTCAGCTTTTATTGCTTTTTGAAGTTTGTCATAAGTTAATGAGCTTAAGCCTAAACCAATGGGTTAGTAAACTCATCACATCTTCCCTCTGATTAGGGGTAATGAGAATACCTTAAGTATGAAGTCAGCATCTCACACTTAATCTCCCTGATGCAGGATTAAGATCATTAACCTACTTGTGATTAGTTAGATGTTTTTGTTGTTTTTGTTTAGTGTTGAGTAATGAGACTAAGCCATAATCAGGGATTAAACAGACTCATTACACCATCCTAATAGAAGGATAATAGATGAGAATGTTTAAGCTGAGGAAGACTCCTCAACTTAATCCATGATTAGGGATTAAACCCATGACAAAACAAAGCCTTTATTAAGTGGATTTTAGTTAATGATAAGATGATGAAGTGAGTTTTAGGGTTTGTAAGACAACTTGAGGGGGACTTGTCCATTAACACTAGGGTTAGTCCTTCTTAACCAATTAAGGAAGAATTAGAACCCTAATGCAAGACCCAAGTTACAAGCTTGATGTCTTAGTGATTATCAGGTGAATTGATTAAAGGATTTAAACACATTAAGGGTTTAACACTTAGGATTAAAGTTATACACTCCATCCTAATAGAAGGATGCAGGCATAAGCTTAATCACAAAGCCTTAAAGCCTTTAGGGTTTAGTCCCTGATTATGAGATGAGAAGAGAAGACTCATGGAGACACAAAGGTAAAAACTAAATGGGGGGACTAATCAAAACCCTAATTATTGTCATGCTTGGTTATTCCTAAGGTTGGTGAGGTTTACAAGAGAAATCTTCAGAGGAACCACCAGGAAGCAGATGAAAGGAGCAAAGAGAAGAAAAGTAGCTTGCTTCATTTAAGAAGACAAGTCACTTGAAGAAAGAAAGTAAGAAGAGCAAGAATGAGCAAGCTCAATCTCAAACACAGGACAAAATGCAGCAATGATGCATAAGAGGAGATGAAAAGAAATTGTGAGAAGTGAAGGCAAATTCACTTCTCAAAGTTACTTACCACCTGAAAAGTTAGTGAAAGAAATGCAATGCAATGCAATACAAAATAAGATGAAGTGACATGATGCAAACCAAAACCAGAAGCATGTATGTGATGTTAATGATGCTATGAGATGATGCAAGCATGAAATAAGGCATGAGGATGATCATACAAACATATGGATGCAAGAGAAGCATGCTTAGAACCATGAACATACATGAAAAGTTATGAAATGCAAATGACATACAACATGGCAAATGAAAGATGCAATGATCAAATATTATTCTAATATGTCCTAAGATGTATTATGAATCAAATGGATGCACAAAATGTCATGGCAAGTCATGGTATGCAAGCAAATGCAAGATGAATGCAAAAGAAAGCCCAAATTAGGGTTTATGAACAATGCACAAAACAAAAATCAAAACCAGAAGCAAACATCATGATAAAAAAATGAAAATTCATTCAAAGGAACCCTAAACCTATACAAACTCACTGCCCAAAGGAGGGGTTCTAACTCTTAACCTAATGAGGGTTATGAATTTCTCAAGATTACTAGGGTTTTATGGTACCTTGTCAAGAAAAATGTCAAACAAATTGAAAATGCAAGATCAATTCATGCCAATTTAATCCTATAAACTACATGATATGCAAGATGTAATGCAAAAAGAATCATTGTCCAACTCTTAAAGGCTAGGCAGAAATGAATTTTTGAAGATTGAATCAAAATAATGCCTTGAAATGAAATTAAATCCATTGAAAATTGTCAAAAAGCATCAAGATCAAAAAAGAAATTTTGTTTGAAAGTTGGACAATGTTTCTAAATGATTTTAAATGTCTCATGAATTTTTTTGTGATTTTTAAATACCTAAAAGTATTTTTAATTAATTAATTCTCATTAACTAATTAAAAATAAACTTTTAAATGATTTAAAAATATTTTTCAATGCAAAAAATAAAAATAAAAATGTTTTTGGTTTCTGAAAATTAATAAAAGCTTGAATAAAAATTTTCAGAATTTTTCAATGATTTTTTACTATTTTAAATAAAATGTAGAAAACAAATGAAATAAAAAGAAAATAAAATGAATTAAATGAAAAGTATGCGCATCCAAGGGACAACATTCAAACTCAGGAAGGAGGGAAAGATTGCGCGCCAGATCCAAGGGTTGTAATTCAAACTTGGCTAATATTGATTAATTAATTTAATTAAGTGAGATTAGGGCTAAGTGGCAAATCTGGACCACACACGCGCGCGGGAAGTTTACTAAGTCAAACAGATCAACGCTCCACATTCAAACTTCATTTAATTACACAGATTAACCCTAAACACTTTCAGGTGGCCGGAGAAGACTTCCGGTCGTCTTCTCTGGCCAGACCCTCACCTGAAAGTTGCTAACTTTCTCAAAACGCCATGAAAATGAAATCTAATTGCCCAGAATCCATCCCCATTCAACACTGAATCAAAACCCCCAAACAAAAATCATTTTTCATCCATTAATCATGCAAATCGAAGCAAAACACATTTAGGGCAGAAAAGTTTCAGAGCAATCATACATCCTGGTTTCTCAACCATTTTCAAAAATAATCATATCCCCATGATCAGGGGAGTACATAGAATCATTTAAGAACTTAAAATGGAGTTTCTGGAAAAAAGTTTGAGATGGCTACCTGAGATGGAAACTCCTGGTCCTGAGCTTTCTGGCCTTTCCTTTGCTGCAAGTTCACTCCTTTGAACCCTTTGATGATGAAATGAAGCTTAGAAAGCTTTGAGGATGGCTGGTTTGTGAGATGGCAGAAGTTCTGTTCAAGGGAGGGTGGTGATCGTGTTTTTGTTTCAGTGACTTTCAGGCTATGGTGATGAGTGGTTTTTGATCAGTGAAGCATGTTGAGTTTGTTTGTGAAGTTTGTTTGTGTGTTTGAGGCTTGTGCTGAGTGTTTCGAATGAAAATGCAAGTTGGAGAGGTTTTGATAACTATGGCTTGGAGTGTGTTTCAGCATGAATTGTGTGGTGTGTTATGCTGGCTTTGGTCCATGTATCAAAAGGTGATAGGTCAGAGAGTTGTTGGTGGCCTATGGTGATTGGTATGGGTCTTTGGCCAAAATGTCAACTTGATTTGTACTTGAGGTATGGGCAATGGTACAACTTGCTTTTTTGCTTGCTTTGGCTCAGCTGAGTTTAGGGAGAGCCATGGAATTGTTTATGAGGTGATTCAGCAAGTTGATCAAGGTTTGTGTAGTGTTTTGCAAATTTCACAAAGTTTGATCCTTTTGGAAATTCTTGAGTTTCAAGGCATCAAAATGCAAAGTTCTTTGGCCCATTCTGAATTTTAGAGGTCATGTGATCACGTTGTGAAGAAATGGTACACATTTGAGGCTTTTAGGACACTTGATCATACCATTTTGCAAAATGCCTCTTTGGTAGAAAACTTCAAATTTTGTGATTTTGGCCAACTTTGACAAGCCATAACTTTTGATCCAAAATGAATTAGGTCAAGTTCTTGTTCTTTTTGAAAAGGGAATGATCCATTCTATAACTTTCATGACCAAAGTTTTTTCATTTGAAGCATTTTTGAATCAAAAAGCAAGGGTTGAAAAAGTTTCCCAAAATGGCAATTTTCATTATAAGTCAACTTTCCCAAAAAGTCAACTTTGCAAATGACTTGAAATTCTTCAATATTATGAACTTCTAACATCTTCCATGATCAAATAAATATCATACATAATCAAAATGATGATGAACACCCTTTGGTTGGGTCATTGGGGGCCTCAGATGCCCTGATTTTGCACTGACTTGCTTAGAAAGTCAACCCTTGATCAGATGACTTCCCCATTGAATTTATTCATGAAAATTGATATGCATGATCCCTATACCATATATAGACCAATAGAAACAAGAATGACCAAAAAAATTGGAGTTGTGGCCTCTGAAACCAAAACCCTAATTCTAGGTCATCTGTGCAGTTAAACTTGGCTCTGCTTCCATGCCATTCTCAGCTCTTGTGATTTTTTGACATTCTTGACTTTGAGGGGATATAATATGATGCTTGAACATACATGGACCCCTTTGAAGTGATTGATGACCTTTGGAGTGGCTCAAGAGGCTCTTGGATTGCTCAGATCACAAACCCTAGATGCAGATGACTTAGAAACAATGCAATGAATCAAAATGTGGTATGAGATGCTATGATTGGATTTATGCATATGAAAAGATTACAAGCCATGCTGTGAATGGGTGAGGGCAAATTTGGGGTGTTTACAAGGGGTGACAGCTTTCCTCTTCTGTGTTTGCACCTTGCTCCATTGTTTTCTAGGACCAAAGACAACTTTAGCTTTGTCCTTCTTTGGTGTAGCTTGCTTCTTCTCAGGAATTGCATGTCCTACATTCATCTTTTCTTTCCTAGTCCTAAGCCTTTTGGCTATGCTAGGGTTTACATAAGCAATGATTTCTGTATCAGAATCATGCTCTAGGTTGACAACAGGAGGAGGTTGAGCAGTCTCCTCTTCAGCTGGTGGTTCAACAGAGATTTGATCTTCAGTGGAGGCCTTGTGCTGGTCCTCAGATATTTCTTCATCACTATCAGTGGAGGCCTTTTTCTGGTCCTCAGATGTTTCAACAGCAGCATCAGATGAGGCCTTTTGCTGGTCCTCAGATGTTTCAACATCTATTGGGACATCCTGTTGAGCAGGAGTGTCCTTTTCAGCCTGAGTTTGTTGATCTTCTTGTGGAGCTGCCATGGTGTTCAGAGGGATAGATATGCCACTTACCACTCTTTGCTCAGATAAGATCCTATTTACCAACTCCTTTATGGAATCATCCACGTATTCAGAAGCTTTTGGGGTGATGTTTGCTGGTGAAGGTATGCCTTTGGACTTGCTGAAAACTTGATCTTTTGTTCTTTTTGGAGTTCTTGGCTTTTGAGAAAGAGGAACACTTCCTCTGATTTCGTCCATTGGAGTTGAATCCATGGGTACCATAGAGATGGGGGTTGCATGCACCACATCTTCCTTGTTGAGGATTTCTTCATAAATGTTAGGGTTTTGAGACATTTTCAAAGGAGGTGGATGAAGAGTTTTAGGGTTGATGAGTTCTGAAAAACAGTTAGAGAATGCAATTCGTTTTTGAGAGTATGATGAGAAGATGGATAGTTGAAAGCAAGCTGCTATTTTATAAGTAGCCGTTACTTGGAGAAATTTTAGGAGTGGAATACCCAAGGTGCTTGACCAGACTGGTGTTGCCATCTGGTGCTTATGCCACACAATGTCATATGACATGTTGGCACATCTCCATAACTGCTAAATTTCACATAAGCAGATTCCCAATTTACCCCTTAGGTTTTCAAATTGAGTAGCATCCAAGGCTTTGGTAAATATATCAGCCAACTGCAGATTTGTAGCTACATGATCCAGTGAAATTACTTTCTCTTCTATAAGATCTCTGATGAAATGATGTCTGATATCAATATGCTTGGTCCTGCTATGTTGGATAGGATTCTTTGATATGTTAATTGCACTTAAGTTGTCACAGTACAATGTCATGACATCTTGTGGGACATTGTACTCAGTGAGCATTTGCTTCATCCAAACCAACTGTGAACAACTGCTTCCAGCTGCTATATATTCAGCTTCAGCAGTAGATAAGGATACACAATTTTGTTTCTTACTGAACCAAGAAATCAAATTGTTTCCTAGAAAGAAGCATCCTCCTGAAGTGCTTTTTCTGTCATCAGCACTTCCAGCCCAATCAGCATCACAGAAGCCAGTGAGAATTGGTTTGCATCCATGAAAGTACATTATGCCATAGTCACAAGTACCATTAACATATTTCAGAATTCTCTTGACTTGATTAAGATGACTAACTTTTGGATCAGCTTGATATCTTGCACATACACCTACTGCAAATGCTATGTCTGGTCTGCTAGCAGTCAGATATAACAAGCTTCCAATCATACTTCTGTACAAGCTTTGATCTACATTTTCAACCTTGTCATCTTTAGTCAACTTTAAATGTGTGGGGGCAGGAGTTCTCTTATGAGTAGCACTGTCCATCCCAAATTTCTTGACTATGTTCTTAGCATACTTACTTTGGGAAATGAACATGGAGTCCTCCATTTGCTTTATTTGCAGTCCAAGAAAATAGGTTAATTCCCCTACTAGGCTCATTTCAAATTCAGATTCCATCTGATTGACAAAATGTTTAACCATCCTGTCTGACATCCCACCAAAGACAATGTCATCTACATATATTTGAGCAATCATGACATTTACTTCTTCATCTTTAACAAACAAGGTTTTGTCAATTCCACCTTTCCTGTACCCTTGCTTGATTAGAAAAGTAGTCAGCCTTTCATACCATGCTCTTGGAGCTTGCTTCAGACCATAAAGAGCCTTCTTTAGTTTGTATACATGATTTGGACAGCTTGGATCAACAAATCCTTTAGGCTGTTCTACATATACTTCTTCATTAAGATATCCATTTAAAAAGGCACTTTTCACATCCATTTGAAATAACTTGAACTTTAAGATACAAGCAATTCCCAAAAGTAGTCTGATTGATTCAAGCCTTGCTACTGGTGCAAAGGATTCATCAAAGTCTACTCCTTCAATTTGTGTGTATCCTTGAGCTACAAGTCTAGCTTTGTTCTTTGTAATAACTCCTTGCTCATTTGACTTGTTCTTATACACCCATTTAGTTCCAATCACATTTATGTCATCAGGTCTAGGAACAAGGTTCCACACTTCATTCCTTGTGAATTGACCTAATTCCTATTGCATAGCACAAATCCAGTATTCATCAGTAAGAGCTTCCTTGATGTTTTTAGGTTCTATTTTAGAAACAAAACAGGAACCTGAAATCACTTCTCTTGATCTAGTGCTTACACCTCTGTTGGGATCACCAATTATCAAATCTTTGGGATGATCCTTCTGGATTCTGATGGAGGGAGGTTTGCTGGATTGTTCTGTCCTTGCATCAGTTTGAGTGAAGTCAGAATGATCACTTTTTTCTTCAGCTTCAGTTTTTTTATCAGCAGATGTTCCAACATCTTCTGGAACATCTGTAGGAGCATCATCAATTATCACATTTATGGACTCCATGATAACCTTGGTTCTAGAATTAAATACTCTATATGCTCTGCTGTTTATAGAGTATCCAAGAAAAATCCCTTCATCACTTTTAGGATCCATTTTTCTTCTTTGCTCCCTATCTGCCAGAATATAACAGTTACTTCCAAACACATGGAAGTACTTAACTGTGGGTTTTCTGCCCTTCCAGACTTCATAGATTGTGGACAAAGTTCCTTTCCTTAGAGTAACTTTGTTATGGATGTAACAAGCTGTGTTCATAGCTTCAGCCCAGAAGTACAAAGGTAATTTTTTAGCATGGATCATAGCTCTTGCTGATTCTTGAATAGTCATATTCTTCCTCTCAACAATCCCATTCTGTTGAGGAGTGATTGGTGAAGAGTATTCATGATTGATTCCTTCTGAAGAACAGAAATCTAAGAATTTTTTGTTCTCAAATTCTTTTCCATGATCACTTCTTATTCTGATCACACAGCTGGATTTTTCCCTTTGTATTCTTTGGCATAAGTCATTGAATACATCAAATACATCAGACTTTTCTTTGATGAAATTTATCCATGTATACCTTGAAAAATCATCAACCACCACATAGGCATACCTCTTACCACCAAGGCTCTCAACCTGCATAGGTCCCATAAGATCCATATGCAATAATTCCAAAACTTTGGAAGTTGTCAGATGTTGGAGCTTTGGATGGGACATCTTGGTTTGCTTGCCTATTTGACATTCACCACATATTTTACCATCATCAATCTTCAGTTTAGGAATATCTCTCACAGCATCCATAGATATGATTTTCTTTATGCCTCTGAAATGAAGATGACCTAGTCTTTGGTGCCATAGTTTCACTTCTTCTTCTTTAGCTAAAGAGCAAGTTGAAGTGAGACTGAAGTCTTGAGGTTCCCACATGTAACAGTTGTCTTTAGATCTGGCTCCTCTCATGACAACCTTTTGTTCTTTGTTAGACAATATGCATTCAGTTTTGGTAAAGTTTACACTGTACCCTTGATCACATAATTGACTTATGCTGATCAGGTTAGCAGTTAAACCTTTAACTAGCAGCACATTATCTAGTCTTGGTACATCTGGACAGTCCAAGGTCCCAACTCCCTTGATTTCTCCTTTAGCTCCATCTCCAAAGGTTACATATCTGGATGAATGTGACTTTAAGTCTACTAGCAGATTCTTCAATCCAGTCATGTGTCTTGAACATCCACTGTCAAAGTACCAGTCTTCTTTAGCTGATACTCTTAGTATTGTATGTGATATATATGCAACACCTTTCTTTGACCATTTGAGTTGAGATTTCTTTTGATACCTCTGCCCTGTGTATTGTTCATCAGTATAGCTCCAAGGTTGTTTGTTGATCTTGTTCTTAGGAATGTAGCTTTGATCAGCATGAAGACTAGCTTTTGGCCTCCATACCTTCTTGATGACCTCTGTCTTCTGCTTAGGGGGTTGCTGATTTCTTTGATGTCTATGCATCACTGTCTTGGTAACTTCTATCTTCTGCTTAGGAGGTTGCTGATACATCTGATTTGGATATCCATGCAACTTATAGCAATGAGGTTTGATATGTCCAAATCTTCCACAATGATGACATCTCCATCTTTGATACTTCTTCTTCATTATGTTCTTTTCAGAATGATGAGACATCTGTTGGAACATTATGTTTGACTTTGTGTTCTTTTCATGATGTTGAAGCATCTGTTGGGACATCTTGTTTGACTGTATGGACTTTGAAGTAGTTTTGCTAGAGCTATCTTCATCCTTATGAACTCTGTTAAATCCCAGTCCACTTTTATCCCCTGAATGCTTATTGTTGTTGAGAATAACATCCAGTGTGCTTGAGCTACTATTCAGTATTCTAACAGATTTGGACATATGTTCCAACTTGGAGTTGAGAAGACTTACTTCACTTTTCAAGGTGTCAATTATCTCTAGATCACTTGCTTTTTCATCCTTTAGTGCCTCAATCTGCTTCTTTAGCTTTATACTCTCACTGCATATTTCAGTGCTTCTTTTGAATAGTTCTCTGTATGATTGCTCAGGTTCTTCAAAAGTAAGCTCCCCATCACTGGATTCACTTTCAGATTCACATAATCCAGTTAGAGCAGTGATATGCTTAGCTGACTCTTCTTCTGAATCACCTCCTGAGTCTTCATCAGACCAGGTTACAGAGAGTCCTTTCTTTTGCCTTTTTAAGTAGGTAGGACATTCATTCCTGATGTGTCCATATCCTTCACATCCATGGCATTTAATTCCTTTTTCTTGACTGGTCTTTCAATCATTATTTGACCTTCTATTAGCATCATAAGGTCTTTTGTTCTCAGAAGAGTTTGTGTATCTTCCACTGGGTTTGGATTTGTCTTCCATCTTTCTGAGAATATTTTCGAATTGTCTTCCAAGCATAGCAATGTTGTCTGATAAGCTTTCACCAGTTTCTGATTCATCATTTTCTTCTTCTTCATCAGTATTTGTTACCAAGGCTATGCTTTTGTTCTTCTTTACATTTGTGTCATTCATTCCCATCTCAAATGTTTGAAGGGAACCAATGAGCTCTTCAACTTTCATTGTGCATATGTCTTGAGCTTCTTCTATTGATGTGACTTTCATGTCAAATCTTTTTGGCAAAGATCTGAGAATCTTTCTTACAAGCTTTTCATCAGTCATCTTTTCTCCCAAGGCTCCAGAAGTATTGGCTATTTCTAAGATGTTCATGTAGAATTCATGAATTGTCTCATCTTCCTTCATTCTCAAGTTTTCAAACTTGGTGGTGAGAAGTTGAAGTCTTGACATCTTTACCTTTGATGTTCCTTCATGAGTTGTTTTGAGAGTGTCCCAAACATCTTTGGCCAGCTCACAGTGATGCACAAGTCTAAAGATGTTCCTATCAATGCCATTGAATAAAGCATTTAAGGCCTTGGAGTTGCCTAGTGCTGAATCTTCTTCCTCCTTGGTCCATTCTTCTTCAGGTTTCAACACTTTTGCTCCATCTTTGGTGTCTTGGACAGGATGTTCCCATCCTTTGTTGACTGCTTTCCAGGCCCTGTTGTCAAGTGATCTTAAGAATGCAATCATTCTTGGCTTCCAGTAGTCATAATTAGATCCATCCAGTATAGGTGGTCTATTAACTGATCCTATATCTCTGTCCATGTTTCCAGAATTTGTATTCCCTAGATCTCACCCAGTATAAACAGGAAGGGTGCCTGCTCTGATGCCAATTGAAATTCTGTGATCAGGTATGAGATGTCGAATGAGATGTTCCAACACTTGACAAATTTAACCAAAACTTAAAGTGCAAGAAAATTAAACAACACAGTAGTTTGTTAACCCCGTTCAGTGTATAACCACACTTACATCTGGAGGCTACCAAGCCAGGAGGAAATCCACTATAAGTAATATTAATTCTAGACTTAAACCACCCAATTTAATCTTTCACTTAATATCTACCCAATGCAATTTTTACCTAAGACACAACTTAGATATGAGTACCAACTCACTCCCCCTCAATCACACAGTGATCTTGTTTACAAGTTTAATAAAATTGAAGTCATACTTCAAACAAAACAGCTTGATCTTACTTCACAGTTTCAATCAAGACACAAATACACTTTTGCTTAAAAGCTCATAAAGTGGTACAATTAAAACAACCTGCTATTAAAAACACAAAACACCCTATTTGGTCTTCTGAAATTCGTACTCAATTCTGAGATACTGTGTTGCTTAAATAGGTGTATGGATTTTGGGCTTTCTGTAGGTTAATCCAGTCCTAAAACGCATGCAACTTCCACCATGAATTAGGGTTTGTTACTTCCTAGATTCTAGGTGATTTAGTTCTTCTGATTATGTTGAAGTCTCATAACAAAACTCCCTACAGATGCGCCTTATTCTGTTTTTGTCCATCCATAATTAATTCCAGATAACTTTCCTTAAATTACTCAGATCAGTTAGTCATTAATTAATTCTGGTAGCAGGTTTGAGATGTCACAACATCTGTTGGGACATCCTGAAAAACTGAACTTAAATCATTAACACAATGTCCCAACATCTGGTGTGACATTCTGAATTAAGTTCTTATACTCTATTTGATAATGTACCAACATCTGATAGGACATCCTGAACTGAATTCAACATTTCTTGTTGGTCAAAAATTCTGCCAATTCTAAACATCTACACACCAAAACAAACTTCATAGAATCTCTCAGCATGTTACACTGATCATCCCTGACCCTTCACCTTGCCCTGAAACCCCCTGAAATCAAAACACGATTTCTTCCCCTCTCTGAACAGAACTCAATCAATCTCACAAACTAGCCAAAATAAACTCCAAACAAGCCTTGCAAACACTTGAGGGAGGTCAGTAGAGTTGATTGGAAGCAAGGAACTGGTCAAGAAGCTCTTGGATTGAAAGCTTCAACTCAGGTAGCCACTGAAATTCATTTTTCCAGAAGCTTTGTTTTAAGTTGCTAAATGGTTAAGTTTGATCCCCTGAGTTCAATGAACTTTTTATTTTTGAAAATGATGAAGAAATGAGTGTGTATGATCTGACTGAAATTTCTGCCATTTTTGAACTTTGCTTCGAATCTTGTTAATGGTGAGAAATAAATTCCATTTGAGGGCAAGTATGAGCTTAGGGAGATGAGAGGAAGTGATCTGGAGCTTTAGAGCTCCAGAAATAACCTAGGGAGTGATTTTGAAATTTTCAGGGAAGGATGTCACCGGAGAAGACGACCGGAGCTCTTCTCCGGTGACCTGAATGTCATTAGGTCTTTAATTACGATTAGGGTTTGGTTTGAATATAGGCCATAGATCCAGTTGACTTGCATTGACCCGGGCGCAAACGAATGGCTCAGATCCATCACTTAAGCCCTAATCCACGTCATTAGTTTAATTAATTAGGTTTTTAAATTAATCTGGTCAGTTTAAATGTCAGCCGTAGGATAGCGCGCGCAGTCAACCATTGACTCCCAGCTTTGAATCTCAGCCTTGGATTGTGTTTACTTTTCATTTTATTTAATTTTATTTCATTTTCATTTGATTTATTTTTGTACGAATTATTTAAAATAGCTAAAATCATTTAAAAATTATGAAAATTTTTGTCAAAGATTTCATTAATTTTTAAAACCCAAAAATATTTTTATTTTTATTTTTTGCACTGAAAATTTTTTTTAAATCATTTAAATGTTTATTTTTAATTAGTTAATGGAAATTAATTAATTAAAAATACATTTAGGTATTTAAAAATCACAAAAAAATTCACATTGCATTTAGAAACATTTAGAAACATTGTCCAACTCTCAAACCAAATTTCTTTTTTGTTCTTGATGCTTTTTGATCATTTTCATTGGAATTAAATTCATTTTAAGGCAATATTTTTGTGCAAACTTTGAAAAATCCCTTCTGCCTAACCATTGAGAGTTGGATGATGATTCTTTTTGCATTGCACTGTTCGTAGCATGTAGTCTATAGGATAAATTTGGTTTGACTTGATCTTGCATTTTCAATTTGTTTGGTATTTTTCTTGGTGAGGTACCCCAAAACCCTAGCAATCTTAGGAAATTTATAACTTACACTAGGTTAAGAGTTGGATCCTCTCCTTTGGGAAGTGAGCTTGTATAGGTTTAGGGTATCTTTGATTGCATTTTCAAATTTCTATCATGTCATTTGCTTCTGGTTTTGGATTTTTTGCTTTGCATGATGCATGTAACCCTAATTGGTGCCTTCCTTTGCATCCATCTTCCATTTGCTTACATACCATGACTTTCCATGACATTTTGTGCATCCACATGATTCATAATATATCTTAGGACATATTAGAACCATGATTGATCATTGCATCATTCCTTTGCCATGTTATATGTCCATTACATTTCATAACTTCTCATGTACATTCATGGTTCAAAGCATGCTTCATTTGCATCCATTGCCTTGTATGATCATTCTCATGTCTTGCCTCATGTTTGTATCATCTCCTAGCATCATTAACATCATGTTTATGCTTCTGACTTTGGTTTGAATCATGACATTTCATCTCACTTGAATTGCATTTCAGTTCTTTTGGCTAACTTTTCAGGTGGTAAGTTGTTTTGAGAAGTGAATTTGCCTTCACTTCTCACAATCTCTTCTCATCTCTCTTGCATCTTTGCTGCATTTTATCTTGTGTATTGGATTGAACTTGATCATTCATTTTCATCTTACTTTCTTCCTTCAAGCAACTTGTCTTCTTAAGTGAAGCAAGTTGTTTTGCTTCTCTTTGCTTCTTGCTCCTTTCACCTGCTCCTTTCCTAGTGGCTTCTCTAAAGATATTTCTCTCTTAAGCCTCACAAACCCTAGGACCTCCAAGTATGATAACAATTAGGGCTTGATTAGTTCCCCATTTAGTTTTGCCTTTGTGTCATCTTTGAGTCCTCTCTTCTCACCTCATAATCAAGGACTAAACCCTAAAGGTTTTAAGGCTTTGTGATTAAGCTTATGCCTGCATCCTTCTATTAGGATGGAGTGTATAACTTTAATCCTAAGTGTTAAACCCTTAATGTGTTTAAATCCTTTAATCAATTTACCTAATAATCATCAAGACATCAAGCTTGTAACTTGGGCATTGCATTAGGGTTCTAATTCTTCCTTAATTGGTTAAGAAGGACTAACCCTAGTGTTAATGGACAAGTCCCCCTCAAGTTGTCTTACAAACCATAAAATCCACTTCTTAATCTTATCATTAACTAAAATCCACTTTAATAAAGGCTTTGCTTTGTCATGAGGTTAATCCCTAATCATGGATTAAGTTGAGGAGTCTTCCTCAGTTTAAATGTTCTCATCTATTATCCTTCTATTAGGATGGTGTAATGGGTCCATTCAATCTTTGATTATGGATTAAACTCATTACTTAACACTAAGCAAAAAAAACAAAAACATCTAATTAATCACAAGTAGGTTAATGATCTTAATCCTACACCATGGTGATTAAGTGTGAGGTGTCTACCTCATACTTAAGGTATTCTCATTACCCCTAATCAGAGGGAGGATGTGATGAGTTTACTAACCCTTGGTTTAGGCTTAAGCTCATTAACTTATGACAAATTCAAAAAGCAATAAAAGACTGAAAATACCAAAACAAACAATAATCGTCTCCTCCGGGATTCTTTCCTCACCTCATTCACTCACAAACGAGAACTTGCTTCTTCCGTCTAATGCAAGACAGTTCGCACCTGAGCCAGACAGGTCATACACTTGAGCATAGACAAACAAGCAGTTCATCAGTCAATTCATCTTTCAGTCTCTTTGGGTCGAACTACGATGTTCTGACTTCCTCATTGCACGAGAGGATACGTAGGCATAACTTAACTGTTATCGAACAAAAGTCTCTGTATATTCTCCCTCCTCCCAGCATCATTCTTTAAGCCTCATAGTCTTGAGCATTTCACTCTTGTTCTTACACTGACACTTCTCTTATACACTTCACACTTCTCTTACACTGACACTTGCATTCTTTCCAGTTTTGATACACAAATTGCACTGACACTACCCCTTTAAAACACAAATCTTTTAAGCGTGGATCCCATCGAGTACGGAGGACAATCTGGGTGCTAATACCTTCCCAGGTTGTAACCAACCCCCTTTCTCAGTCTCTCTGGTTCGCAACCGTCTTATCCATATCTTTCTAGGTTTATGCAGCATTACCTTTCCTTCGGGATAAAAATGCCTAGCTGACGACTCTATTCATTTCCTTCTCCTTTCGCCGACCGTTCGCGTCTGTACCCCATTTGACCTAGCCTCATTTGGTGGGAGCGACAATTATGAGAAGTAAAGGCAAATTCACTTCTCAAACACTTATCACCTAAAAAGTTAGCAACAAGAAATGAAATGAAATGAAAATGAGATGAAATGCAAAGATGAAAACCAAAGTCAGAAGCATATTCATGATGCAAATAATTCTATGGGATGATGCAAAATCATACCAAGAGATGTGGATGATCATACAAGCAATGAAGATGCAAATGAGACATGAAAGGAAGCATGAAAGTTCATGAAAACGTATGAAATGCAATGGATGCATAACATGGCAAATGTATGATGCAATGATCAAACATGATTTCAATATGTCCTAAGATGTCTTACATGTCATGTGGATGCACAAAATGTCATGGCAAGTTCATGTATGCAAGCATATAAAGAATGAATGCAGATGAAGGCAAAGATTAGGGTTTATGTACAAGATGCAATGCAAAATTCAAAATCAGAAGCAAATGACATGATAAAAAAATTGAAAATGGGATCAAAGGTACCCTAAACCTATATAAGTTCACTACCCAAAGGGGAAGGTCAGAAGCTAAACCCTAAAGGACTTATGAATTTTCTAAGTTTGCTAGGGTTTTAAGGTACCTCACAAAGAAAAATGCAAAACAAATTAAAAATGAAATATAAATTCATGCCAATTTTATCCTAGAAACTATATGATATGTGGGATGCAATGCAAAAAGAATCATTATCAAACCCTTCATGGTTAGGCAGAAACGATTTTTCTAAGTTAGGGTCAAAATATTGATTTTTAAGAACCCTAAATCCAAAGAAAAATGTAAAGATGGATCAAGAACCAAAAAGAAATTTGTATGAATGGTTTGATAATGTCTCTAAATGTGTCAAGATTCAATGTGATTTTTTTGGTGATTCTTAGAAACCTAAATGATATTTTAATTAATTAATTTCCATTAATTAATTAAAATAAAGATTTAAATATTTTAAAAATGATTTTTTAATGCAAAAAAATAAAAACAAAATTTTTTTCTGTTTGAGAAAAATATTTGAATTAAAAATGCAAAAGGAAAATATTTTTGGAAATTTCTAGGTATTTTAAATAAATTATGCAAAACAAATGATAAAAAATGAAATAAAAACTGAATTAATGAAAGGTAGGCTGATCCAAGGGTTCAGATTCAAATCTGAGGGGGAAGTGTTGACCAGCGCGCAAATGAGTGGCTGGGATTCAAACTGAGTAAATCCTATTTAATTAATTAATTAATCCTGATTAAATTAGAATTAGGGTTTAATGAACAATCTGGGCCGTTCAAACGCGCGGGGAAGCTGGATCCTACGACCAATATTTAAACTAACCCTAATTAATGAGGTTTTGCCCTAATTACTTTCAGGTCACCGGAGAAGAGCTCCGATCATCTTCTCCGGTGACATTCTCCCCTGAAAAATATCAACTCACTCCCCAGGCCATTTCTGGAGCTCTAAAGCTCCAGATTTGTTCCTCTCACCTTCCTAAACCCATCCCTAACTTCAAACTCCATTTATTTTCACTCACGACCAAGATTCGAATCAAAATGCAAAAATGGCAAAAATTTCAGAACAACCATACAACTTCATTTCTCAACCATTTTCAAAAATAAAAGGTTCAGTGTGTTCAGGGAAGCAAGCCTAAGCATTTAGAAACTTAAAACAAGAGTTCTGGAAAAAATAAATTCCATGGCTACCTGAAACGAAGCTTTCAACCCAAGAGCTTTCTGGCTGTCTTCTTGCCTCCAATCACCTCCAATGATCTTCCTCAAGAGTTTGTAATGCTTGGTTGGAGTTTATATGGCCTCTATGTGAAGTTTGCTGAAGCTCAGGTCAAGGATGGTGAAAATCGTATTTTGGATATGGGGTGTTTAAAGGCAAAATGAAGGGTGGGAAATGATCAGTGATGAATGTGGAGTTGAATGGTGGAAAACGTTTGGAGTTTTGATGGCTGAGTTGTGTGTTTCGAAGAGAAATGCATAAGAGGGGATTTTGGTGAATACTGAGTTATGGGAGGATTCAGGCTGTGTTGTTTTATGAAATGGCTTGCTTGAGGTCCACATAACATGTTCTGATTGGGCAGAGAGTTGTTGTGGAGCAGTGTGATTGGTATGGCTCATTTTGCAAAAAGTCAAGAAAGTTGTACTTGGAGGTATGGGCTCATGGCAGGCTGAGGACAAGGGGGTGTCTGGCACAGCTTGATTCATGGGCAGACATGGAATTCAGATTGAGGCAAAATGTCAAGTGGAATGAAGTTTGTGGGTGGTTATGCAAATTGTGAAGGTTTTGGCCCCTTTTGAAATACTTGATGATCAAGGCATGAAACTTGAGATTTCTTTGGGCAATTCTGAATTATAGGTCATGTATGATGTTTGTGTAATGGTTAGAAGTCATTTTGAGTTCACAAATTGGTTTGACAAGAGTTTTTGCAAGTTTCCCTCTTTGGTACATAAGTGAAATTTTGTGATTTTTCCCAACTTTGCAAGGCCATAACTTGAGTTCTATGATGAATTAGATCAAGTTATTGTACTTTTTGAAAAGGGAATGATCCAATATACAACTTTCATGACCAAGAATTTTTCATTTGAAGCATTTTTGAATCAAAAAGATGAGGTTGAAAAACTTTCCCAAAATGGCAAGTTTGCATTACAAGTCACTTTCCCAAAATGGCAACTTTGCAAATGGCTTGAAATTCTTCAATTTTGTGAACTTCTAACCTCTTCTAATACCAAATAAAGATCATATACACCCAAAATGATGGAGAAGACCCCTTTGGTTGGGTGATTGGGGGCCTCAGATGCCCTGATTTTGCACTGACTTGTTCAAGAAGTCATTTATTGATCAGATGCCTTCCCCATTGAATTTCTTCATGAAAATTGGTATTCATGATACTTATATCATATAGAGACCAATAGAAACAAGAATGACCAAAAAATTTGGAGTTATGGCCTCTGAAACCAAAACCCTAATTTTAGGTCATCTGTGCAGTTATGCTTGGCTCTGCTTCCATGCCTCTCTCAGTTCTTGTGATTTTCTAACTTCCTTGATCTTGGGAGGATATAATATGATGCTTGAACATACATGGACCCTCTTGAGATGATTGATGACCTTTGGAGTGGCTCAGATAGCTCAGGGATGGCTCAGATCACAAAGCCTAGATGCATATGACTTTGAACCAATGTAGTGAAGCAAAAATGTAACATGAGATGATATGATTGAACTTATGCAAATGAAAAGAAATCACAAGCCATGGTGAAATGAGTGAGGGAAAATTTGTGGTGTTTACAATATTGCTTTTACTTTTACAGGATCTACCTCGATCCCCCTTTGGCTAACAATGACACCTAACAACTTACCGGACCGCACTCCGAAAGTGCACTTGTTACTATTCAACCTCAATCTGTACTTTATCAACCTATCAAACAGCTTTTTGTGATTGATTAGATGCTCTTCTTCGTCCCGGGACTTGAAAATCATATCGTCCACAAAGCATTCAATTTCTTTGTGTATCATATCGTGGAACAAGGTTACCATAGCCCGTTGATACGTTACCCCGACATTCTTCAATCCGAAGGGCATAACCTTATAACAGAATGTACCCCATGGGGTAATGAACGTCGTTTTCCCCATGTCCTCCGGTGCCATCTTGATCTCTTTATACCCGGAGAAGCCATCCATGAAAGAAAATACCGAGAACTAAGCAGTGTTATCTACCAGCACATCAATGTGAGGTAAGGGAAAGTCATCCTTCAGACTCGCTCTATTCAGATCCCGATAATCAACGCACATCCGGACCTTACCATCCTTTTTCGGCACAGGCACAATGTTAGCTACCCAAGGCGGCTAACTAGTTACGACAAGGAACCCAACATCCCACTGCTTCTGAACTTCCTCCTTGATCTTCATAGCCATATCAGGGCTAGTTCTTCTCAGCTTTTGCTTTTCCGGAGGACAATCTTCCTTTAGTGGTAGCTTATGCACAATAATGTCAGTATCTAGTCCTGGCATATCTTGATACGACCAGGTGAAGATATCCACATATTCACATTGCATATCGATTAACTCCCTCTTTACCTCGGCCTGCAGATTGGCCCCAATCTTTATCTCTTTCTTCACCTCTTCAGACCCGATGTTGATGATCTCTATTTCTTCATGATGAGGCTGAATGACGCTTTCCTCTTGTTTCAACAACCTGACCAATTCTTCTGGGAGTTCACAGTCTTCCTCAAACCCTTCATCAACTTGGTAGATAGGATTGTCGAAGTCATGCATAGTCATAGCAGGAACATTATCACAGGAATCCAAATGATCAACACTACACAAATGATGTGCTTATTTCAGAATATGTTCGTTTCAAAGGAGACGCAAACTCAAAAAAACACTGGAAAAAAAACATTACCATTTTATTTGTTTTTTGTGAAAAATTTAAAAAGCGAAAGAAAGAGAACGCAATTTTCTTGAAAAATGCCCTTTATTTCATGGAAAAAGCAAAATGAATTAAAACATGGTGGCCCTACATATGGATCTATGCACCTTGGACAGAGTGCAGGATTTGACATGTAGTACGATAAAATGGAAACAAAGAAAATTACTTTGACTGCCAAGTAACTTGAACAAAATCTTCATCAGACCAGTTCCGGAGTTCCTCCCCAGGTACGCATGGGTGAATCCAGTTATCTAAGTCGCAGTCACTATCCCCATTGGCATCTGTTGCACAAACGATGTTGTAGTCGAGCATTCCAATGCTTGTGAATGCTATGGGCTTACTGCTCTGAGACCAGCTAGACTGACCAGGTTGATATCCGAGACCAAACTTGTCATCTTTCTTTTCCACTTCTAACAGCTTGCCCCAGCCTTGGGCATTTCCGGATTGGACTACTTCCTTAGCTTGCTTGTAGGAGTAGATAGGAGTCCCTTCCTTCTCATTGCTCTGAACTGCTGGAGACAAAGTACTAGCATTGACCGTCTCGAATGCCTGGCAAAGTGTTTCATGGATCTCCCCGTCCATTTCCACATACTTGAAGGTCGACAGATGGCTTACAAAAATATCTTCTTCTCCGCACACAGTTGTCGCTCCCGCCAGATGACACATGGTTAAGAGGGGTACAGACGCGAACGGTCGGCGAAAGAGAGAACATGAAGATGAACTGAAAAGAGTCGCCAGCTAGGCATTTTTATCTCGAAGGAAAGGTAATGCTGCATAGACCTAAGAAAAGATGGATAAGACAGTTGCGAACCAGAGAAACTGAGAAAGGGGGTTGGTTACAACCTGGGAAGGTATTAGCACCCAGATTGTCCGCCGTACTCGACGGGATCCACGCTTGAAAGTTTGTGTTTAAAGGGCTAGTGTCGGTGCTATTTTGTGTGCAAATGCTGGAAAAGAATACAAGTGTCAGTGCAGAAGAAGAGGTGAAGTGAAATAAATGAGTGACAGTGTAAGAAAAGAGTATGAATCTCAAGATTATGAGGCTTAAAGAATTACTGGAAGAGGGGGAATATACAGAGACTTTTTGTTCGATAACTGTTAAGTTATGCCTACGTATCCTCTCGTGCAATGAGGAAGTCAGAACACCGTAGTCTGACTCAAAGAGACTGAAAGATAACTTTACTTGTGAACTGCTTACTTGTTTATGCTCAAGTGTATGACCTGTCTGGCTCAGGTGCAAACTGTCTTGCATTAGACGGAAGAAGCGTGTCCTCGCTTGTGAGTGAATGAGGTGAGAAAAGAATCCCGGAGGAGACGATTATTGTTTGTTTTTTGGTGTTTTCAATCTTTTATTGCTTTTTTGTGTTTGTCATAAGAAAATGAGCTTAAGCCTAAGCCAAAGGTTAGTAAACTCATCACATCTTCCCTTTGATTAGGGGTAATGAGAATACTTTAAGTATGAAGTAAACACCTCACACTTAATCACCATGATGTAGAATTAAGATCATTAACCTACTTGCTTTTACTTAGATGTTTTTGGAGTTTTTTTGTTTAGTGTTAAGTAATGAGTTTAAGCCATAATCAAAGATTTAATGGACTCATTACACCATCCTAATAGAAGGATAATAGATGAGAATATTTAAGCTGAGGAAGATACCTCAACTTAATCCATGATTAGGGATTAACCTCATGACAAAACAAAGCCTTTATTAAAGTGGTTTTTAGTTAATGATAATATTAAGAAGTTAATTTCATGGTTTGTAAGACAACTTGAGGGGGACTTGTCCATTAACACTAGGGTTAGTCCTTCTTAACCAATTAAGGAAGAATTAGAACCCTAATGCAAGGGCCAAGTTACAAGCTTGATGTCTTAGTGATCATTAGATGAATTGATTAAAGGATATAAACACATTAAGGGTTTAACACTTAGGATTAAAGTTATACACTCCATCCTAATAGAAGGATACAAGCATAACCCTAATCACAAAGCCTTAAAACCTTTAAGGTTTAGTCCTTTATTAAGAGATGAGAAGAGAAGACTCAAAGATGACACAAAAGTAAAACTAATGGGGAGACTAATCAAACTCTAATTGTGATCATGCTTGGTTGTTCCTAGGGTTTATGAAGTTTGCAAGAAAATCTTCAGGAAGAGCCACCAAGGAAGAAGCAGGATGAAGGAAGGAGAAACAGAAAGAAACAAGACAACTTGCTTCACTTAAGAAGACAAGTTGCTTGAAGAAAGAAAGTGAAGAAGGCATGAGCAAGCAAGCTCACTCCAATACAAAGATAAAATGCAGCAATGATGCATAAGAGAGATGAAAAGAGATTATGAGAAATGAAGGCAAATTCACTTCTCAAACACTTACCACCTGAAAAGTTAGCAAAAGGAAGTGAAGTGAAATGAAAATGAGATGAAATACAAAGATGAAAGCCAAAGTCAGAAGCATAATCATGATGCAAATGATGCTATAAGATGGTATGAAAGCATGTCAAGATATGTGAATGATCATACAAGAGATGGAAATGCAAATGAAGCATGTAAGGAGGCATGAAAGTTCATGAAAACTTATGAAATGCAATGGATGCATAACATGGCAAATGGATGATGCAATGATCAAACATGAGTCTAGTGTGTCCTAAGATGTCTTAGAAGTCATGTGAATGCACAAAATGTCATGGCAAGTTCATGTATGCAAGCATATGAAGAATGAATGAAAATAAAGGCAAAAATTAGGGTTTATGAACAAGATGCAATGCAAAATTCAAAATCAGAAGCAAATGACAAGATAAAAAATTGAAAATGGGATCAAAGGTATCCTAAACCTATACAAGTTCATTTCCCAAAGGGAAAGGTCAGAAGCTAAACCCTAAAGGACTTATGATTTTTCTAAGTTTTCTAGGGTTTTAAGGTACCTCACAAGGAAAAATGCAAAACAAATAAAAAATGAAAGATAACTTCATGCCAATTTTACCCTAGAAACTACATGATATGTGGAATGCAATGCGAAAAGAACCATTATCAAACTCTTCATGGTTAGGCAGAAAAGATTTTTCTAAGTTAGGGTCAAAATATTGATTTTTAAGAACCCTAAATCCAAAGAAAAATGTCAAAATGGATCAAGAACCAAAAAGAAATTTGTATGAATGGTTTGACAATGTCTCTAAATGTGTCAAGATGAAATGTGATTTTTTTGGTAATTTTTAGAAACTTAAATGGTATTTTAATTAATTAATTAAAATAAACATTTAAATATTTTAAAAATGAATTTTTAAATAAGAAAAGCTATGAAACCAAAGAAGGGGCGAGGGCGGCCGAAAAGAGTGGTGCCACCGCCGCTGATGGTTGAGATTTCACCGGTGAAGTCACAGAAAAGCGCCGATGAAGATGAAGATTTTGTTAATGAGGTAATGCATCCTGAAACAATGGAGTCAGTAGAGGAATCGAGTGTCAACAGAGTGAAAGAAGCCGTAACTGGAAGGGGCATGGATCCAAACCCTAACACTGAGGAACGAAAGCTGTGGGTGGATATTCTCAGTGATAATCGCAATCCTGCGAAAGGATTGGCTATGGAGTATGTGGCACCAACACTTGTGAATGGAGTGGTGGAAATAGAGATCAATGATGAAGATATCGAATCGGAGTTACGATTTTGGGATAATGCTCTGATATTGTATATAATAGGGGAAGATGTGAGTATGAATGCGATGAAGAACTTTATGCTGAAGACATGGAATTATGTGAAAGCACCGGATCTGTATTACCACGATGAAGGATACTTTCTAGCTCGATTTCATAGTCATGAAGAGCGTGAAGAGGTTGTAATGAAAGGACCATACACGATGCGAAATGCTCCTATGATTCTAAAGGAATGGTATCCTGAGTTCAATCTGAAGAAGGATTTGCTTCGTACATTGCCAATTTGGATCAAATTGCCTCAACTCCCTCTGCATCTATGGGGGATTAAGAGTTTGAACAAGATTGCTAGTGCTATAGGTACGCCAATGGTAACTGATGAATGTACATCTAACAAACTACGGGTCTCGTATGCTAGGATGTTGGTTGAGGTGGATATCACACAAGAATTGGTAACAGAGGTCATGATAAAGAATAGAGCAGGAGAGATGATCAAACAGGGGGTAGAATACGAATGGAAGCCCAAGTTTTGCCAGAATTGCCAAAAACTGGGACATGATTGTGGAGAACCAAAGAGGAAACAACAATGGAAACAGAAGCCAAAACCACCTGAAGAGCAGAATGTGATTACACCAAAGAAGAAACCAGAAGCAGAAGTACAAGGGGAGAGTAGCCAGCAAGAAGCACCATGGACAGTTGCAAGAGCATCTGCTAGAGAAAAGAGCCAAGGTATTGTGCAGGAACTAAACATAATTAGTAAGAATGGATTTGTGATCCTTGAGGTTTTGAATGACCCCAATGGACCTAAATGTTGTACACCATGTTAGTTTCCTGGAACATAAGGGGGCTGAATAAAAGTGCTAAGCTTAGGGAGATTAGCTCCCATCTCCTAAAGCTTAAGCCTGACATTGCTATTCTGATTGAGACTAGAGTTAAAAGCCATAAAGCTGAGAGAATTCGAGAGAGGCTTATGCTGACTGAGAATTATATAGATAATTACAAAGATCATGAAAATGGTAGAATTTGGGTAGGATGGAATAAAGAGCAGGTGGATATCAGATTTGTTCAAAGCAGCAGTCAATATATCCATTGTGGGATCTACTCAAATACAGGTGCATTCAAGTACTGGATGACTGCAGTGTATGCTCATAATCAGCTTGATCAGAGAAGAAGGCTGTGGAAGGATATTGAGCAGATACATGGTAGTATTCAAGGACCTTGGTGTGTAATAGGTGATTTTAACAATGTGATCAAGGCCCAAGATAGATTAGGGGGAAATCCTGTTAATGAAAGAGAAAATGTGGATTTGGTGAATATGATGCACAACACTGGACTTAGTGAAATGGAGAGCTCAGGGGACTATTTTACTTGGTCCAATAGGCAGGGGGAGAATGCTATATATACCAGAATTGATAGGTTGCTTGGAAATGTTGATTGGTTCCAGGATAATCTTGAAACAAGTATGCAGATCATGCCTCCCAATGTTTCAGATCATGCCTTGCTATTGGTGGATGATGGGAGACATAAAAATAGAGTGCCTATACAGTTTAGATACACCAATTGCATAGCTGAATTTCCAGGTTTTTTACAGATGGTGAAGAATAATTGGAATCAGCCCATGAGAGGGTATCCAATGATGATTCTTTGGAAGAAGCTTATAAGGTTGAAAGATGAGATTGCCAAGTTCAGTAGACCTTTGGCTAATATGAAACAACAAATTATTGAGGCTAGAGGTAAGTTTGAACAAAGCCAGCTGGAACTCAGGGGAAATAGAATGGATAAGGAGCTGATTGAGAAAGTAAAGCAGCAAACTGATCAGGTTATACATTTAAATGAGGTTCAGGAGAAAATGATGAGGCAAAAAACAAAAATTGACTGGATAAAGAAAGGTGATGGGAACAATGCATATTTCCATGCTATGCTGAAATCTCAACATAGTACAAAGAGGCTAGTCCAGCTGTATAAAGAAGATGGCAGCATAATTCATGAACAAAAAGAAATGGAAAATGAAGTGATTGGTTTCTATAGTCAACTTATGGGAAAGAGTGAGCACACTACTGTCAGTATTGATGTTGAGGCTATGAGAATGGGTCCTCAACTGAACATGGAGCAAAGGCAAATGTTGATTAAAGAGGTGACTGATCAGGAAATAGAGAAAGCACTCAAAGGGATTGGTGACAGGAAAAGTCCTGGATTAGATGGATATGGTGTTGGGTTTTTCAAGGCCAGCTGGAGTGTGATAAAAACTGATGTGATTAAAGCTGTCAAAGAGTACTTTGAGAGGGGGTCCATATACAAACCTTTCAATAGTACAACTGTTACTCTGATTCCAAAAGGGGATAATGCAAAAGGTGTGAAAGACTATAGGCCTATAGCAGGATGCACAACAGTTTACAAGATTATTTCGAGGATATTGACTGATAGACTGGGAAGTGTGCTGCCTACAGTTATTAGTCAAAATCAGGCTGCCTTTGTCAAAGGTCAGCACATACATAATCATATCATGTTGGCTACTGAGCTAATTAAAGGCTATGATAGAATGAAGGGTACTCCTAGAGTGATGGTGCAAATAGACTTACAAAAGGCTTATGATATGGTGCACTGGGGTGCTTTGGAAAACATTCTAATAGAAATTGGGTTGCCACATAGGTTTATACAGTGGATTATGGCTGGTATTAGCTCTGTTTCCTACAGGTTTAACATAAATGGGGAGCTGACTGATTTTATGCAGGCTAGGAGAGGTATAAGACAGGGAGACCCCATCTCTCCATTGCTCTTTGTGATCATTATAGAATATATGCATAGAGTGCTAGCCAAGATGCAGAAAGATAACAATTTCAACTACCATGTGAAGTGTGAAGGGATGAAGCTGACTAATATCACATTTTCGGATGACATTCTGCTGTTTTGTAGAGGAGATGAAATGTCTGTGCAAATGCTGACCCAGGCTTTCAAGTTTTTCACTGATTCAACAGGATTAGTGGTTAATCAGAATAAAAGTAAGATCTTCATGGCTGGTTTGAATGAAGAAGAAAAGACCAACATGCTGAAGATTACTGGATTTCAAAGAGGCAGTCTACCTATTAGATACCTTGGGGTTCCCTTATCAAGTAAGAAACTGTCTATAAATCATTATCTCCCCTTGATTGATCGCATCGTGAATAAGGTGTACCACTGGTCTGCAAAGTTGCTTAGTCATGCAGGAAGGATCCAGCTGGTTCAAAGCATTTCGAATGCCATAGTGCAATTTTGGATGCAGTGTTTCCCGATCCCTAAAATGGTTATTAAGAAGATTGATGGCATCTGTAGAAGCTTCATCTGGACTGGCAAGAAGGAGATAAGTCGTAAAAGTCCTGTCGCTTGGAATTTCATGTGCAAGCCTAAGGAGCAAGGAGGTATGAACCTTCTGAATCTTACCATTTGGAACAAAGTGTGGTTGATGAAATGTTTATGGAACCTCTGCTGTAAAAAGGATAATCTGTGGGTTAAATGGATCCACATGTATTATTTCAAAAATGAAGAGGTTATGAATGTGGAGAAGAAACCACAACACTCTTGGGTAATGAAAGGGATTCTGAAGCAAAGGGATGACATAGGAGGGGTACAACATGAATGGGAGAAAGCTGTGAGAATGAACACATTCAAGGCCAGCAAGTTTTATGAGTGTTTGATAGATGATGGTAGAAGAGTCAGCTGGTATAAAATGATTCAATACAACAAGGCTAGGCCTAGGGCAGTTGTGTGTTTATGGATGGCATGCCTAGGAAGGCTAGCAACAAAAGATAGATTGGTGAGATTCAAAATGATTAATGAGAAAGTATGTAGTATGTGTAAAAGAGAAGATGAAACTTTAAATCATCTTTTCTTTGAGTGTGAACAAATGAAGGGTATTTGGGAGGAAGTGTTGGAGTGGTTAGAAATTAGGCATGTTCCTAAGGTGTGGAGTGAAGAAATTTTGTGGTTGATAAGAGGTACAAAAGGAAAAGGATGGAGGGCAGCAACCTTGAAAATTGATGTAGCAGAAACAATTTATCATGTATGGAAGTTCAGAAATGATATTGTGTTTGGCAACAATGTGGATAGAAATAGTATAGTTACTAATATCATAGATAATGTGATATATAGAGGATGGATAGATAAAAGAATTAGAAAAAACATAGTTAAATTCATGATGTAAGTGGAAGGATGGACCTTGGGTCTCCTTGATGTAATTGGTTTTTTGAATTATAATATATTTCTTTGATTCAAAAAAAAATGATTTTTTAATGCAAAAAATAAAATAAAAATTGTTTTCAGAATGAGAAAAATATTTAGAACCAAGATGCAAAAAATAAAATTTTTTAGATGAGTTTTGCTATTTTTATTAAAATGATAAAGAAAATGTAAGAAAAATAAAATAAAATCAATTTAAATGAAAAAGTCAGCGCATCCAAAGGCTCTCATTTAAACTCAGGGTGGAGGGAAAGACTGGCGCGGATTTGGAGGGCTAGGATCAATCCTGGAGATTTGAATTTCATTAATTATGTTTAGCCTAATTAAACAGAGATTAGGGTTTAATCACAAAATCTGGACCCTTGAACGCACGCGGGAAAACGAATCTGAGGGCACACATTTAAACTCAGCTTAAACACGTAATTAAACCTAATTGTGCCCTAATCAAACTCAGGTGACCGGAACAGTGTTCCGGTCATCTTCTCCGATCACCCAAATTCATAACTTTCTCTCTAGGAAATTTCAAATGCTCTAACTCTCCAGAATCACTCCCCTAACAATTCTAAATAAGAATCAAACACCAAAACAAATGCATCATGCCTCAAACACAAGATTCGAATCAAACATCAAAAATTGCAGAAATTTCAGAAGCACGATACAAGCTCATTTCTTAATCATTTTTCATCATTCAAGGCTCATTGTGATCAGTGGAACACACTCTACCATTCTATAACTAAAGAAACAAGTTCTGGAAAAATGTTTCAGGGAGGTACCTGAGCTTGAGCTTTCTCAGTTTGGGACTTTCAGGCCTTATCTCTTTGTGCAAACCACTCCCCTTGAACTCCTGATGAAGCTTTGATGCTTGGTTGGAGTGTTTTGTGGCTAGTTTGTGAGTTTGCAACCCAACTGGTTAGAAATTGTATTTGGTTTGTGAGGTGTTTTTGGCTGTTTCAATGGTTGGTTTGTGATCAGTGAGTGATTTAGAGATGAATGGTGGAATTTGTTTGAAGATTGAGTGAGTGAGATGAGAGATTCGAAGGGTTTTGCAAGTTGGAGAGTTTTGTGGAATGCTGAGTTCTTGGAGCTCTTGGCTTGTGTAACTTATGAAAATCAATCCTTGAAGCATGCTTGTAAAGTCTGGATTGGGCAGAGAGTGGGTGGTGGACTGTTGTGATTGGTATGGGCAAGTTGCCAAAATGTCAACATGACTTGTACTTGAGTTATGGGCATTATTGCAGCTGGCCTTTTGGCTTCTCTTGGTGCAGCTGAGATCAATGAGGTCCATAGAATTGAAATTGAGGCAAATCAGCAAGTTTGTGAGAAGTTATGTGGTGTTTTGCAAATTCATGAAGTTTTGGCCCTTTTGTAATTTCTTGATGTTCAAGGCATGAAACTTGGGATTTCTTTGGGCAATTCTGAATTATAGGTCATGTATGATGTTTGTGTAATGGTTAGAAGTCAATTAGAGGTCACAAATTGGCTTGGTATGAGTTTTTGCAAATTTCCCTCTTTGGTACATAAGTGAAATTTTGTGATTTTTCCCAACTTTGCAAGGCCACAACTTGAGTTCTATGATGAATTAGATCAAGTTCTTGTACTTTTTGAAAAGGGAATGATCCAATCTACAACTTTCATGACCAATAATTTTTCATTTGAAGCATTTTTGAATCAAAAAGAGGAGGTTGAAAAACTTTCCCAAAATGGCAAGTTTGCATTATAAGTCACTTTCCCAAAATGGCAACTTTGCAAATGGCTTGAAATTCTTCAATTTTGTGAACTTCTAACTTCTTCTAAGATCAAATAAAGATCATATGCACCCAAAATGACGGAGAAGACCCTTTGGTTGGGTGATTGGGGGTCTCAGATGCCCTGATTTTGCACTGACTTGTTCAAGAAGTCATCTATTGATCAGATGCGTTCCCCATTGAATTTCTTCATGAAAATTGGTATGCATGATCCTCATATCATATAGAGACCAATAGAAACAAGAATGACCAAAAAATTTGGAGTTATGGCCTTTGAAACGAAAACCCTAATTTTAGGTCATCTGTGCAGTTAAGCTTGGCTCTGCTTCTATGCCTTTCTCAGTTCTTGTGATTTTCTGACTTTCTTGATCTTGGGAGGATATAATATGATGCTTGAACATAAATGGACCCTATTGAGATGATTGGAGACCCTTGGGGTGGCTCAGATAGCTCAGGGATGGCTCAGATCACAAACCCTAGATGCAGATGACTTTGAACCAATGCAGTGAAGCAAAAATGCAATATGAGATGATATGCTTGAACTTATGCAAATGAAAAGAATCACAAGCCATGGTGAAATGAGTGAGGGAAAATTTGGGGAGTTTACAGCTGCCCCTATTCAAGCATGAGTTAGCTGTGCAGGATGTAAGCGTCTGGCTTAATAGACAAACAAGATAACTTGTGGTTGAATACCAAAGACAGTCCAAGATTTGCACTCACTGGTTGTGAAGAAGAAAAGGGATATAGATTGTAAAAGGAGGAAAAATATGATTATAAAGTGCGGGCGACGGAGGACGACCGTCGGGCAGAGGACGACTGCTGGGGATAAAGTAATGACGGGGACGGCCGACATGCTGGGGAAATAAAGAGATCATGATGGGGACGACCATCAAACACAATAACAAGGTTCTCTGGGGATTAAAGGTAAATTATGGGGGAGACCATCGGGTTGAAGAAATAAATGATGAGGAATGGTCATCAAAGGTGAAGGACGATCACCTAGCAGGGGACGGCTGCTCTGTTGGGGATAAGATGAGGAACGGTCATCTAAGGTGAAGGACGATCACCTGGCAAGGTACAGTTGCCGAAAGTATCACAACATAGGACGAATGTCGGATAGAAAGAGTCGACGATGGGGACGACCATCAGATAAGCATGATGAAGGACGATCATCAAGAGGTGAAGGACGATCACCTAGCAGGGTATGGCTGCTCTCGGGATTTATCATGACATAGGACGAATGTCAGATAACAAGATCAACGATAGGGAACGACCATCGGATAAAATGATGAAGGACGATCATTAAAAGGTGAAGGACGATCACCTAGCAGGGTACGGCTGCTAAAAAAAAATTACGACATAGGACGGATGTCGGGTAGGGAAGGGTTCCAATGATGGAGACTCCGCTGGGGATGATGAAGGACGATCATCAAAAGGTGAAGGACGATCACCTGGCAGGGTACGGCTGCCGAAATTATCATGACATAGGACGAATTTCAAATAGAAAAGAAATTCTTTGCTTTTCACTGGGGATTTACTGGGAACTCTTCTGGGGAATGGTAGACACAGACGAGTGTCTACATTCAAGAAATGAAAGGTATAAGTGTTTGCCACTGTGTATAGATTAACAATGCGGACGAGCATCCTTAGGACTATGATACGGACGAGTATCAGTAGAAACAATGCTGATACATGTTCAGAGATGGTGATACGGACAAGTATCAACTGGTTAACAATGAACACGGACGAGTGTCGACTCTGAGGGGAAAAAGGGTGTGTATGCAAGATACGAACGAGTATTTGTATGAGTAAAAAGTATGAGTGAGACACAGACGAGTGTTCAACTTTCTAGTGAGACTATGACACGGACGAGTATCATAAGAGAAAGTGTATAAGTTATGAACTTATAAATGTAAGAAATATTCTGACGATCTGTGGGATAGGATGACACGGACGGGTGTCGAAAGAGAGTGTATTATAAACAAGTGTTTGGTTTACAACAAGTGTTTATGCAACCATGCTGGGGAAAGTGACACAGACGAGTGCCAAAAGGGTGTATAAATATCTGTTTGTGGAGAATGTTTCGGCGACTTTACTGGGGAAAATGACACGGATGGGTGCCAAAAGGAGCATGTATCTGTATTTAGAAGTGCAAAGGGATGCTCTGGCTTTCGTGCTGGGACTGAGAGTCTTTGTATATAAATATATTACTATGGAATGTTGGTATATACAGGTGTTTGGTTCAAAACATGGCTTATGATTATGCAGTATGTTTGATTTTTGCCGTAACGCTCCGTATTAGACGGAATGCTACGCTCTGAGGGGAAATATGATGCGAATGCTATGATTATGCAAAAGATACCGATCCGGGATTCGGATCCCGTTGCGGTGAAGATCTCTGACTGATATGCTTGCAGTGATATCCCAACTGGGCATGAGATCATTGGTAGATCTGATATACAGCTCCTGCTTGGGGAAATAGATTACTGATAAACCTATCTTTGGTGACGAGGAGCCCAACTGGGGTCTGCGGAAGCTTTCGTCACTTTGTTGTGAGATCTTCAGACATTGCTCTTCTGGATAGAGGCTGGAGCTCTGCGGGGAGATGGTTCCCTGCCTGACACTTGGCTGGGGAGGAATGTTCACTGAACGATCTTCCTAGAGATTTCTATGGGGATCCTGTTGAGGATGATGAAATCAGCTGGGGAAATGAGCCCCTTCTGATGCTGTTTGGAAGACGTGTTGAGGAAATAATGATTTGGCAGCTTGTTGGGGAGAAGCTTTCATGCCCTATGTTGTGCTTTGAACACCTGCAACCCTGTTATGACAAAACGCCCAAGTATCCCAAGGTATCCCTTACTGGATTCCATCATATGAGTTTAGACACTCCCGGGAACAAATATATTTCTTATAAGCACGTAATTTAGAAAAGACGCATCTGTATTTATGCAATCAATATCTTAAGGACATCAGACATTTTGCAAATGAAAATAAAATGTACGAGACGAAATATGACTGGAAATCTGATTTTATTAATTTGGGGTGCCCTGAATTGGCAAGTACAGTCAAAGAAACAAATCCCCTGAAATGAGGAGATTGTTACAAATTGAGAAACAAAAAGGTGTTGGCAATGTTGATGACGCTCCAGTGTGCTTCCCTTTTGCTATGACTCGTATGACATTGACGTTCTTCTCATCTTGCTTTCTGAAGAAGGATGATTCTGACCGATGCTCGATCCTTTCGAAGTTTTCCATGTTGTAAGTGATACAGTCGAATTCAGAATGCAGTTGTTCGCTTATTCCCTTATTTTGCGTGGATCGCCCTTTTGGGTTTTCAATCCACCGGGATACCCATTTTTGCCCGAGCTGTCCAATGTGGCTTTTCAACTCAGCGGGTGTACATTTTTTATTTATTTTCCCTTATTTTTGCCCGAGTCTTTTTATTCTGTTTTTGACTCGCCGGGATGCCTTATTCTTGCCTGGACTTATATTCTATTTTTGTGTCCAACGGGTCATTTTATGCGAAGTATGTTTTAACTGCATCTGAATTCACAAGGGACAGGAATTCTTCACCATCCATAGTACTGAGCATCATTGCTCCACCAGAGAAAACGTTCTTTACTATGAATGGACCATCGTAATTCGGAGTCCACTTGCCCCTGTGGTCTGTATAAGGAGGGAGGAGTCTTTTCAGCACAAGATCTCCTACTTGGTATTCTCGAAGCTTGACTTTCTGATCGAAGGCTTTCTTCATTCTCTTCTGATATAACTGCCCATGACAGATTGCAGCTAATCTCTTCTCTTCGATCAGATTCAGTTGTTCGTATCGGGATCGGACCCATTCTGCTTCATTCAATTTAACATCCATTAGTACCCGCAAGGAGGGTAATTCAACTTCAACAGGTAGGACTGCCTCCATACCATACACAAGCTGATACGGTGTTGCCCCAGTGGATGTTCTAATTGAGGTACGGTACCCATGCAAGGCAAATGGTAGCATTTCATGCCAGTCTTTATAGGTGACCACCATCTTCTGCACAATCTTCTTGATATTCTTGTTAGCTGCCTCTACATCGCCATTCATCTTTGGCGTGTAAGGAGAAGAATTGTGGTGTTGAATTTTGAAGTCCCGGCACAGCTCTGCCATCATTTTATTGTTTAAGTTGGAACCATTATCAGTAATGATTCGCTCGGGCACTCCATACCGACAGATGATGTCTCTCTTCAGGAATCGGGCTACCACATGTCTGGTGACATTGGCATAGGAAGCTGCTTCAACCCACTTGGTAAAATAGTCAATGGCAACCAGGATGAATCTGTGGCCATTTGAAGCAGTCGGTTCAATTTTTCCAATCATATCTATGCCCCACATGGCAAAGGGCCAAGGTGAAGACATCACATTCAGAGGATTCGGAGGCACATGCACTTTATCTGCAGAAATCTGGCATTTATGGCATTTTCTGGCATACGCACAACAGTCTGCATCCATTGTGATCCAGTAATAGCCTGATCTTAGCAACTTTTTAGCCATAGCATGCCCTCCAGCATGGGTACCAAAAGTTCCTTCGTGCACCTCGTGCATCAGCAAGTCTGCTTCTGCCTTATCAACACATCTGAGAAGTACCATATCAAAGTTTCTCTTATACAAGGAACCATCAGCATTCAGGAAGAAACTACCAGCTAGCCATCTTAATGTCTTCTTATCATTGGAAGATGCCCCAGGTGGGTATGTTTGATCCTCCAAGAAGAATTTGATGTCATAGAACTAAGGCTTATCATCTTTAGCAAGGTCTACTGAGAATACGTATGCTGGTCTGTCAAGTCGGGATACTGAAATTCGAGGCACAAAGTTGGCAGCTTGAACTTTGATCATGGATGAAATGGTAGCCAAAGCATCTGCAAACTGATTTTTATCTCGAGGGATATACTCAAGATTGACCGTTGTAAAGAAAGTCAGTAATCTCCTCGTATAATCCCGGTAGGGTATCAGATGCTCCTGGTGAGTGTACCATTTGCCGTTGGTTTGATTAAATACCAGAGCTGAATCTCCGAATACAGTTAAAGTCTTGATCCTGAGGTCAATGGCTTCCTCAAGACCCATAATACAAGCTTCGTATTCAGCTTCCTTAGGTATGTGAACTCCCTTAGGTGTAATGAGTACTGCACCAACACCACAACCATTCATATTAATAGCCCCATCGAACATCATAGTCCATTCTTCTTCTGGGTCAGGCCCTTTAGTGTGAATAGGATCTTCATGATCTTTTGCTTTTATGAACATGATGTCTTCATCCGGGAAGTCAAATCTCATAGGCAAGTAATCATCAATGGGTTTCTCATCAAGATAATCATACAATACACTGCCTTTGATGGCTTTCTGAGATGTGTACTAAATGTCATATTCTGTGAGAATCATTTGCCATCTTGCAACCCGTCCGGTAAGTGCTGGCTTCTCGAATATGTACTTGACTGGATCCATCTTTGAGATCAACAAGGTAGTGTGGGTCAACATATACTGCCTTAGTCGGTGAGCAGCCCACGCTAAAGCACAACAAGTTTTCTCGAGCAGTGAATAACGTTGTTCACAGTCGGTAAACTTTTTGCTTAGGTAGTATATTGCATACTCTTTTCAACCAGACTCGTCATGCTGGCCCAGTACACACCCCATTGTTTCTTCTAATACTGTCAAGTACATTATTAGAGGTCTTCCTTCAACTGGAGGCATAAGGATTGAAGGCTCTTGTAAGTATTCCTTAATTTTGTCAAAAGCCCTTTGGCATTATTCATTCCATCTGACCGTTTGTTCTTTTCTCAGCAACTTGAACAAAGGCTCACAGGTTGCAGTAAGGTGAGATATGAACCTTGAAATGTAGTTCAATCTTCCTAGGAACCCCCAAAGTTCTTTTTTAGTTTTTGGTGCAGGCATTTCTTGAATGGCTTTGACTTTATCAGGGTCAACTTCAATCCCTTTCTCGCTTACAATAAATCCCAGCCGCTTACCGGATCGCACCTCAAATGTACACTTGTTGGGGTTTAACTTCAATTGGTACTTCCTCAGACGCTTGAATAGCTTCAATAGATTCACCGGGTGGTCTTCTTCTGTGAGGGACTTGGCAATCATGTCATCCACATAACATTCAATTTCTTTGTGGATCATGTCATGGAATAATGTTACCATAGCCCGTTGATAAGTGGCACCAGCATTCTTCAGTCCGAATGGCATCACCTTATAACAGAATGTGCCCCAGGGTGTGATGAAGGTTGTCCTATCCATGTCTTCAGGTGACATCTTGATCTGATTATATCCTAAAAATGCATCCATGAAGGAGAACACCGAGAACTGAGCCGTATTGTCGACCAATACATCAATGTGAGGTAATGGGAAGTCATCTTTCGGGCTGGCTCTGTTCAGATCCCGGTAATCCACACACATCCTCACCTTGCCATCCTTCTTAGGCACAGGTACAATGTTAGCAACCCACGGCGGGTAACTAGTTACAGCAAGGAAACCGGCATCCCACTATTTTTGTACCTCTTCTTTTATCTTCATTGCCATATCTGGACGAGTACGGCGCAACTTCTGTTTTACTGGCGGACAATCTTCTTTCAGAGGCAGCTTGTGCATAACAATGTCAGTCCAACCCAGGCATATCCTGATACGACCAAGCAAAAACATCCACATACTCCCGAAGCATGTCAATAAGTTGCTCTTTCACTGAATCTTGCAGGCAGGCCCCAATCTTAACTTCTTTCAGGTCTTCTTCTGTACCAAGATTAACCGTCTCAACCTCCTCCTGATGAGGAGTAATAACCTTCTCCTCTTGTCTCAACAACCTGGCTAACTCCTCAAGTAGCTCATAATCTTCTTCAGCCCCTTCATCGGCTTTATTAATCGGATTGTCAAAGTCATACGAAGTCATAGCAGTGTTGTTGTCGGTGCAGTCTGGAGGGCACTCTCTGCAAGGGTTTAGATTTGTTCATTTTAGTGATCAGTTTTATCTTGTTTAGAAAAAGTGAAAATGAAGTTATTTATTTTGAAAAACATTGCCATTTTATTTTTTGTACAAAAAATAAAAAATGAAAAACAGTGAGCGGAAAAGAAAAGACTCATTTGCAAAAGATGTCCTGATATTCATTAATTGATCGTTTGCACAAAATACAAGATGGCCCTATTACAAAATGAGCCCTGACATCTTGGGCAAGATGCAGGACTTGATGCATGCTTTAAAGACAGGAAATAATAATTACTCTGCAGGAGTAACTCTTATAATTTCCTGGGAAGACCAGTTTGAGACATGGTTCCCCGGGATCCTTGACATATCCAGCTTTCCAGGTTGCGCTCGTCTTCTGACTCATCTTCCAAACTATTCACAGCATTTGGGGTGAGCATTCCCCCACTGACAAACTTGGGCTCCGTTGCAGCCTCTGGTTGATCTTGTCGAGTTGGTATGTAACCCAACCCGAATCGGTCTTCTTTCTTTTCAACTGGCAGCAGCTTGTCCCAGCCTTGAGTGGTACCTTCCTCAACAACCTTCCGGTCTTGTTGATATGATGTGATGGAGGTCCTAGACACAGCAGATGTTTCATTGACATTAAGGGCTTCAAACCCTTGACTCATGGTCTCATGGATCTCCCCATCCATTTCAATGTATTTGAAAGTAGCCAGCTGGCTAACGAAGATATCCTCTTCCCCACAAATGGTAATGACTTGGCCCTCCCATTCGAATTTTAACTTCTGGTGAAGGGTTGACGTCACGGCGCCAGCGGCGTGAATCCATGGTCTGCCCAATAGACAGCTGTAGGCAGGCTGTATATCCATCACAAAGAAGGTCGTTTTGAAAACCTGTGGGCCAATCATTATTGGCAACTCTATCTCACCCAGAACTGATCTTTTAGAACCGTCAAAAGCTCTCACTACTAAGTTGCTTGGGCGTAGTGCCAAACCATCATGTTCCAGCTTCACAAGGGCTTTCTTGGGTAAGACATTGAGTGATGACCCTGTGTCCACCAATACGTGAGAAAGAACTGCACCCTTACACTCCAAGGTAATGTGCAAAGCCTTGTTGTGATTGTGACCTTCCGTTGTCAGATCAGCGTTGGTAAATCCTAGTCCATGACTAGCTTTGACATTTCCAACCACATCCTCTAACTGATTGACAGTAATCTCCTCCGGCACATAAGCTGCGTGTAGGACCTTTAATAGTGCGTTCCGATGAGCCTCGGAGCACATTAGCAATGATAGTATGGAGATTTTGGAAGGTGTCTGGTGAAGCTGGTCCACCACCTTATAATCACTTTTCTTGATTATCCGCATGAATTCATCAACCTCTTGATCAAAAGGAGTCTTCAAAGTTTCTTTAGCAACTAGTTCCTCTTGCACCACGCTCTTCCCTTTTGCCTTAGCAGCAACTTCTGCTTCAGCAATGGGTCTTGGTATTTGCGAGGCAAAGAGACGTCCGCTTCTAGTGAAGCCTCCGCCTCCCCCCACATTGTCTATCTGTGGTGAAGAAGTTGATGATTCTAAAGTGATTTTCTGCCCCTCGCAGTATAGATCTGAGCCATAATGCCAAGGGATGGCATTATTGCTTTCATAAGGAACTGGCCCAGGCACTGTGATAGTGACAGGGCTGATAGCAGCTGCAGACGGGACCACAATGGTGTGTGGATCATAATATATGGTAACTGGAGCTCTGACAGGAGTAGCATTTTGTTGTGAGTTGTTTGAAGGAACATTTGCGGGATCGTAGTATATCGTAACCGCTAAGACGCTTTCATTAATTGTTGCTGATGTTGTAGACGGTACTGTTGACTGGACGGGTGTTGAAGTTGTAGCAGGAACTGATGGAGTAATGGATGTTGTCGTTGTAGAAGGAATTGTGACTGAACTTGTATCCGTTGAAGTGATTGATTGAGTATTTGTTGGAGTTGTAGCAGAATCTGTTGGAACAATGGTCGCTGACGTTGTAGGAGTATCTGTGATTGTTGATGAAGGAATTGTTGGAGTTGTAGTCGCTGTTGTCATAATCTGAAGAATGCCATCTCTAATGAGGCCATCAATTTCGTTTTTCAGTCTCTCACATCCATTAACAACAATGTTGCAATATCCACAGCCGACCTCACATCCGGGGAACACTTGGCACTCTAACAACTGAGCTTTGATTTCAACTAAGGGTGTTCGGATTTGTGCAACACTGTTAATTAACGTGGTTGGTTTGCCCTCCTCAATAGCATTGATCCTCGGCCCGTTGTGACTAGGCATTGGATTTCTTGTAACGTTCGGAGGAGGTGCAAAATTGAGAGCTTTTGAGTCCACCAGATCCTGGACTTTCATCTGTAGGGCCCTGCATTTTTCAGTATTATGCCCCAGTGCGTTTGAGTGGAATGCACACCTGGCATTTGCATCATAGTTCTTTGGCATATTGAGAGGATCTAGAGGTGCCAACGTCCTTAGCTCAACTAGGTTGAGATTTAGGAGTTGTGGCAAGAGTGCAGCATACGACATTGGGATTGGGTCAATTACCCTGTTTGCTTGTGATGGCCTTTGTTGGAAGGGACGCTGCTGTTGGTTGCTATTGTTGTTGTTGTACGACCTTTGTTGCAGATAATGAACTTGTTGTGGATACTGTGGTTGTTGTTGTTGAGGATATGATGATTGTTGTGGAATTGGAGCTGGGATGGTAACAGCTGCTACTGACCGGTGAGCATATTGAGGCCTGCCCCTGCTTGTATGAATGAAGTTTGTTTCACCTGCCCTTCGGGGTCCCGCAAAAGGTTTTCTGGGATTGCTGGAGGAACTTGCACCATTGTCAGAGATTTTGCCCATTTTCAAGAGACTTTCAATCCTCTCACCATCTATGACCACATCAGCAAAACTGGTAGAGGAGAAAGCAACCAGTCTATCAATATAAGTCCCTTGCAATGTGTTCATGAACATGTCAGCCATTTCCCTTTCTGACATGGGTGGTTGGACAGCAGCAGCAAGCTGTCTCCACCTTTGAGCATAATCTCAGAAGCTCTCTCTAGAAGTCTGAGACATGCCCATTAGAAGAGTTCTATTGGGATCCATGTCTAGGTTGTACTGATATTGACGGATGAAAGCCTCGGCCAAATCCTTCCAGCATCTTATGGTGGCCCTAGTCAGGTGTGAATACCATTCTCTTGAAGCTCCAGTCAGAATGTCCTCAAAGTAGAACATCCATAGCTTTTCATCCATGGTATAAGCTTTGAGCCTTCCCAAGAAAGACTGCAAATGAGTGCGAGGACAGGAGGTACCATTGTATTTTTCAAAGCATGGAGGTTTGAATTTGTGGGGAATTCTCACTCCATCTACTAGTCCCATATCCATAACATCGAAGCCCAAAGAATTATGAGATTCCAAAGATTTTAACTTTTCAGCAATCTCGTCCAATCTTCTGTCGTATATCTCATCTCCAGACCCAGTGACAGTAAATTGTTCTCCCTGGGGAACCTCCTGCAAGATTTGGCCCCCAGTAGCATTACCTTGACCGTTTCTCGGGATGTTAACTTCTGGATTCAGATGAGGTCCATACTCCGGTGGGTTAATACGAGGCTGGCCTCCTTCATTGTTGCTAGTTCCTCCTGTTCCAAGATGAGGCTCTTCAGGAGTTTGTCTTTCCACCAGCTCTTTTAACCTTTCTTGACTCTGGGCCAAGCCAGTCATCACTGCCATAAACTGAGACATCTGATTTCTCATCTCTACTCTCTCATTGGCCATCTGATTTCTGACCTCAGTCAGATCCTGCTGTACTTGTTCCATTTGAATGCCGAGAAGATTGTTACGAGTCGGGTACCGGTGCGTGCGGTTGACAGGGAACACTCGGCGACAAGCAATGTTTCCTGAGATCACAACAAAGTTAGAAACAATAATAACAAAACCTACAAAACAAAGACAAAGTTAGTATGCAATGCAGTATGCTTAGTTGTTTTCCAAGGTATCTGGTTTGGTTCTTGGTTTTGACCTTTCTAGACCTCGAGGAAGATGCTTGATGTTGTTGAGAGAAAAGCCCAAATGAAAACAAACTAAAATATATTACAAATGGTGAACAATACATAGTTTGTTTTACAATACATGCCCATGGAGGGTAAAAATACAACAAAAGGAAAAGTACATCAAATGGAAACAAACAACAAGCAAAGAATCAGACATCCAGTCCAAACTCATCTTCTCTGACCTCCTTCAGGAGTGCCTCAGTCACTGGACCAGCTGGGTGCTCTGTAATGGTCCTAATTAGGAGGTTCCTGGTAGCAATGGCAGTAGTCAGCTTCTTGTGCCTGTCCTGGTCTTTTGATCTCTTCAATCCTGCTCTGAGCTTCAACTCTGATATCTCTTTCTGTGCAGCCAACAAAGCTTCCTGTTGTTTCTTCTCATTGGCCTTTAGCTATTCAATCTTGGCTTGAGTCTTCTGGTCTTCTTGTGTACGGGCTTCAGTGATCCTAACCCATCTAGCCTGACTCTCCTGCAGAAAGTGCTCAGCCCTTGCTTTCTGAATCTTGGCCTCCTTGCAGGCATTCTTCAATATCTGTTCTCCAGCCCTTGCTTTCCTTATATAGTCTTCTGTCTTTTCAATTTTGGCAAGGTGCTCAACCATGTGCTTTTCCAATCTCTCAATGTCCAGACGACCATCACTTCTTTCCCAAAGAGTCTTCTTCAAGGCCTGAGATAGCTGCTCATTCCTTTCTTTCAACTTTTCAAACTCCTCCATACTAACTGTTGCTGCAGGCTGTACTGTGGATGGCCCAGGTAGGTCTTCCAAGATGAAAGGCATTCTGGTAATCTGAGCTCTAGTACGGGACCAGTATGAGTACTGAGCTGAAGCAACATTGCTACATCTTCCAAGAATAGCTACCCCTTTTGTTTGGATGTTGTCCCAAGCCCAGGCAGCTTGTCTGACAATAGCTGAATTAGGTTGCACTTCACAATATAGGGTCTCAGCTAAATCTTGTCCTCTGGGAGGGTGAACCAAGGCATATCCCAATTGTCTCTTAAACAGTAAAGGATTGTAGTTGATGCAACCCTTCACTCCTATCAGAGGTACATTTGGGTATTGTCCACAGCTGGTGATAATGTCCTTGCCTTTGGTGCTCTGGGTGCACCATCTGATATCATCTAAAGTCAAGGCAATGAACCTCTTGGCCCAATTCTTCTGCTGGTGGGGATTCAAGAAAGCATCTGACTTAGGCAGGTGTCTGAGCAGCCAGATGTAAAACAAAGGAGCACAACATCTTACCAACTTCCCCCTTTGTTTCTTATTCCTCTGATGAATGGAGTAGTAAAAATCTCCTAGCAATGTGGGTACTGGGTTCTTCAAAAGAAACAGATGGATGGCATTCTTGCTGACAAGTTTAGGCTCATCTGCAAACAGTATAGCCCCATATATGCTGAGGGCTAACAGTGCACAGACTGCCCTCCACTCTCCCAATGAAGCCTTCAGGATGGCCTAAGAAATCAAGAAGTCCAAATGCAAGCCATGAATCCCAGCTTTTGTTGTCATACTTTGCTCAATAAGGGCAGGTTCTACATACAGTGCCTTGCTATATCTTCATTCCTAGGAGAAGTCATCTCTGGGTTGAAGGGGATTCCACCTCTTATAGGTACTCCAACCAATGAAGAAAACTCCTCCAACAGTGGCCCTAGCTGAAAGTCTGGAAAGGTGAAACATCTCAATGGAGGGTCATAAAACGGCAAGCATGTGTGGATCATGCTCCTATGAGAAGGGTCAAGGTCCATAACCATGTCCAGGATACCCCCATAGTGCTCTCTAAACAGTGGGATGTGGTCAGGTGTGATGAGTGACTGGACCTGCCTGATACCAGTCAACACAGGCTCAAAAAAGTGGTAGGATATGTTGCTCTTTCTGGGAGTAGCCATGAGTGCTGCTGAAGAAGCTGAAGACAAATGCTGATGAAGATCACAGATTGATGCTGGAAGGGAACCACTGACAGACTGGTGCTGGTGAGGATGGAGATAACTGAAGCAGGTAACTGGTGAAGACAGCTGAAGCAGAGGTCTATGCAGAAGAAGGGGTCAAAACCAAAACCAGTATAATGAAATGGATACCCTGAAAAGCAAATAAACAAATGTTAAATGATGCAATGATGATATATGAAAATGATATGCAAGGGTTTGTGATCAAGTTGGATCTGATTATCTGTCTTGATATACAGCCTATGTATGTTCCAAAGTCCAGATGAAGGCTTAGAAATCCAGTAACCAGGGTGGGGGACTCAAATAAAGAGTCACATGTCCAGGGTTAATCACAAGAACTGTCCAAAGTGAAGTATTCTTAAACAATACAATAACAGGGTATGATGTGGCCAAGGGTTCCTGCAAACCTGTAAACAGCCCAACCCCCTCACATGTAATGTTCTAGAACAAGGATCCTCGGACTTGGATCAGTTATGAGAAGTGTAAACACTTCTAACCCGGAGGTACAGTGTTTACAATAACCATAAAAGATCCTCCTCTAATTCACCTCATTTTCTGAAGGTCATAATAAAGGTCATCCAGACTTAGCAGGCTTCCCAGATAGCCCAAGCACTACAGGAAATCTGTAGCACAGAGTTCTCAAGAAGAAACCCACATCTGAACCGTGTTTCATATTCCCGCACCAGACTGAAATGGAATGGGAAAGAACATGAACCACTCTAGCCTAGGTGTCACTCAGGTCCCAGGTATAGAACCTTAAACTCTCAATGGAACCCCACCCACCAAAACAGCAAACCAGACCTAGCAATGACAGTATGACAGTATGATGTATAAAACTGTAAAGAGAGCAAATAAATAAAGTTGTACATAAAGCGATAATTAAAGCAAAGTAAATAAACACACATAGCACATAACATCCTAGTAAACACAAATCAAACAAGCACTAGGAGGAACCCACAAAAAGAACCAGAAGCCCTGGTTGCAGTATAAGGGTCCCCAGCAGAGTCGCCAAGCTGTCGCTCCCGCCAGATGACACATGGTCAAGAGGGGTACAGACGCGAACGATCGGCGAAAGAGAGAACATGAAGATGAACTGAAAAGAGTCGCCAGCTAGACATTTTTATCTCGAAGGAAAGGTAATGCTGCATAGACCTAAGAAAAGATGGATAAGACAGTTGCGAACCAGAGAAACTGAGAAAGGGGGTTGGTTACAACCTGGGAAGGTTTTAGCACCCATATTGTCCGTCGTACTCGACGGGATCCACGCTTGAAAGTTTGTGTTTAAAGGGGTAGTGTCAGTGCTATTTTGTGTGCAAATGCTGGAAAAGAATACAAGTGTCAGTGCAGAAGAAGAGGTGAAGTGAAATAAATGAGTGACAGTGTAATAAAAGAGTATGAATCTCAAGATTATGAGGCTTAAAGAATTACTGGAAGAGGGGGAATATACAGAGACTTTTTGTTCGATAACTGTTAAGTTATGCCTACGTATCCTCTCGTGCAATGAGGAAGTCAGAACACCGTAGTCTGACTCAAAGAGACTGAAAGATAACTTTACTTGTGAACTGCTTACTTGTTTATGCTCAAGTGTATGACCTGTCTGGCTCAGGTGCAAACTGTCTTGCATTAGACGGAAGAAGCGTGTCCTCGCTTGTGAGTGAATGAGGTGAGAAAAGAATCCCGGAGGAGACGATTATTGTTTGTTTTTTGGTGTTTTCAATCTTTTATTGCTTTTTTTGTGTTTGTCATAAGAAAATGAGCTTAAGCCTAAGCCAAAGGTTAGTAAACTTATCACATCTTCCCTTTGATTAGGGGTAATGAGAATACTTTAAGTATGAAGTAAACACCTCACACTTAATCACCATGATGTAGGATTAAGATCATTAACCTACTTGCATTTACTTAGATGTTTTTGGAGTTATTTTGTTTAGTGTTAAGTAATGAGTTTAAGCCATAATCAAAGATTTAATGGACTCATTACACCATCCTAATAGAAGGATAATAGATGAGAACATTTAAGCTGAGGAAGATACCTCAACTTAATCCATGATTAGGGATTAACCTCATGACAAAACAAAGCCTTTATTAAAGTGGTTTTTATTTAATGATAAGATTAAGAAGTGAATTTCATGGTTTGTAAGACAATTTGAGGGAGACTTGTCCATTAACACTAGGGTTAGTCCTTCTTAACCAATTAAGGAAGAATTAGAACCCTAATGCAAGGCCCAAGTTACAAGCTTGATGTCTTAGTGATTATTAGATGAATTGATTAAAGGATATAAACACATTAAGGGTTTAACACTTAGGATTAAAGTTATACACTCCATCCTAATAGAAGGATACAGGCATAACCCTAATCTCAAAGCCTTAAAACCTTTAAGGTTTAGTCCTTGATTAAGAGATGAGAAGAGAAGACTCAAAGATGACACAAAAGTAAAACTAATGGGGGGACTAATCAAACCCTAATTGTGATCATTCTTGGTTGTTCATAGGGTTTATGAAGTTTGCAAGAAATTCTTCAAGAAGAGCCACCAAGGAAGAAGCAGGATGAAGGAAGGAGAAGCAGAAAGAAACAAGACAACTTGCTTCACTTAAGAAGACAAGTTGCTTGAAGAAAGAAAGTGAAGAAGGCATGAGCAAGCAAGCTCACTCCAATACAAAGATAAAATGCAGCAATGATGCATAAGAGAGATGAAAAGAGATTATGAGAAGTGAAGGCAAATTCACTTCTCAAACACTTACCACCCGAAAAGTTAGCAAAAGGAAGTGAAATGAAATGAAAATGAGATGAAATACAAAGATGAAAGCCAAAGTCAGAAGCATAATCATGATGCAAATGATGCTATAAGATGGTATGAAATTATGTCAAGATATGTGAATGATCATACAAGAGATGGAAATGCAAATGAAGCATGTAAGGAGGCATGAAAGTTCATGAAAATTTATGAAATGCAATGGATGCATAACATGGCAAATGGATGATGCAATGATCAAACATGAGTCTAGTGTGTCCTAAGATGTCTTAGAAGTCATGTGAATGCACAAAATGTCATGGAAAGTTCATGTATGCAAGCATATGAAGAATGAATGCAAATGAAGGCAAAAATTAGTGTTTATGAACAAGATGCAATGCAAAATTCAAAATCAGAAGCAAATGACAAGATAAAAAATTGAAAATGGGATCAAAGGTATCCTAAACCTATAAAATTTCATTGCCCAAAGGGAAAGGTCAGAAGCTAAACCCTAAAGGACTTATGATTTTTCTAAGTTTTCTAGGGTTTTAAGGTACCTCACAAGGAAAAATGCAAAACAAATCAAAAATGAAAGATAACATCATGCCAATTTTACCCAAGAAACTACATGATATGTGGAATGCAATGCAAAAAGAACCATTATCAAGCTCTTCATGGTTAGGCAGAAAAGATTTTTCTAAGTTAGGGTAAAAAATTGATTTTTAAGAACCCTAAATCCAAAGAAAAATGTCAAAATGGATCAAGAACCAAAAAGAAATTTGTATGAATGGTTTGATAATGTTTCTAAATGTGTCAAGATGCAATGTGATGTTTTTGGTGATTTTTAGAAACTTAAATGGTATTTTAATTAATTAATTTCCATTAATTAATTAAAATAAACATTTAAATATTTTAAAAATGATTTTTTAATGCAAAAAATAAAATAAAAATTGTTTTCAGAATGATAAAAATATTTAGAACCAAGATGCAAAAAATAAAATTTTTTAGATGAGTTTTGCTATTTTTAATAAAATGATAAAGAAAATGCAAGAAAAATAAAAGAAAATCAATTTAAATGAAAAAGTCAGCGCATCCAAAGGCTCTCATTTAAACTCAGGGTGGAGGGAAAGACTGGCGCGGATTTGGAGGGCTAGGATCAATCCTGGAGATTTGAATTTCATTAATTATGTTTAGCCTAATTAAACAGAGATTAGGGTTTAATCACAAAATCTGGACCCTTGAATGCACGCGGGAAAACGAATCTGAGGGCTCACATTTAAACTCAGCTTAAACATGTAATTAAACCTAATTGTACCCTAATCAAACTCAGGTGACCGGAACAGTGTTCCGGTCATCTTCTCCGATCACCCAAATTCATAACTTCCTCTCTAGGAAATTTCAAATGCTCTAACTCTCCAGAATCACTCCCCTAACAATTATAAATAAGAATCAAACACCAAAACAAATTCATCATGCCTCAAACACAAGATTCGAATCAAACATCAAAAACTGCAGAAATTTCAGAAGCACGATACAAGCTCATTTCTTAATCATTTTTCATCATTCAAGGCTCATTGTGATCAGTGGAACACACTCTACCATTCTATAACTAAAGAAACAAGTTCTGGAAAAATGTTTCAGGGAGGTACCTGAGCTTGAGCTTTCTCAGTTTGGGACTTTCAGGCCTTATCTCTTTGTGCAAACCACTCCCCTTGAACTCCTGATGAAGCTTTGATGCTTGGTTGGAGTGTTTTGTGGCTAGTTTGTGAGTTTGCAACCCAAATGGTCAGAAATCGTATTTGGTTTGTGAGGTGTTTTTGGCTGTTTCAATGGTTGGTTTGTGATCAGTGAGTGATTTAGAGATGAATGGTGGAATTTGTTTGAAGATTGAGTGAGTGAGATGAGAGATTCGAAGGGTTTTGCAAGTTGGAGAGTTTTGTGGAATGCTGAGTTCTTGGAGCTCTTGGCTTGTGTAACTTATGAAAATCAATCCTTGAAGCATGCTTGTAAAGTCTGGATTGGGCAGAGAGTGGGTGGTGGACTGTTGTGATTGGTATGGGCAAGTTGCCAAAATGTCAACATGACTTGTACTTGAGGTATGGGCATTCTTGCAGCTGGCCTTTTGGCTTGTCTTGGTGAAGCTGAGATCAAGGAGGTCCATAGAATTGAAATTGAGGCAAATCAGCAATTTTGTTGAGAAGTTATGTGGTGTTTTGCAAATTCATGAAGTTTTGGCCCTTTTGTAATTTCTTGATGTTCAAGGCATGAAACTTGGGATTTATTTGGGCAATTCTGAATTATAGGTCATGTATGATGTTTGTGTAATGGTTAGAAGTCAATTAGAGGTCACAAATTGGCTTGGTATGAGTTTTTGCAAATTTCCCTCTTTGATACATAAGTGAAATTTTCTGATTTTTCCCAACTTTGCAAGGCCACAACTTGAGTTCTATGATGAATTAGATCAAGTTCTTGTACTTTTGAAAAGGGAATGATCCAATCTACAACTTTCATGATCAAGAATTTTTCATTTGAAGCATTTTTGAATCAAAAAGAGGAGGTTGAAAAACTTTCCCAAAATGACAAGTTTGCATTATAAGTTACTTTCCCAAAATGGAAACTTTGCAAATGGCTTGAAATTCTTCAATTTTGTGAGCTTCTAACTTCTTCTAAGATAAAATAAAGATCATATGCACCCAAAATGATGGAGAAGACCATTTGGTTGGGTGATTGGGGGCCTCAGATGCCCTGATTTTGCACTGACTTGTTCAAGAAGTCATCTATTGATCAGATGCCTTCCCCATTGAATTTCTTCATGAAAATTGGTATGCATGATCCTCATATCATATAGAGACTGAAATTCTGTGATCAGGTATGAGATGTCCTAAGAGATGTCCCAACACTTGACAGATTTAACCAAAACTTAAATAGTAAGAAAAGTAAACAACACAGAAGTTTGTTAACCCAGTTCAGTGTATAACCACACTTACATTTGGAGGCTACCAAGCCAGGAGGAAATCCACTATAAGTAATATTAACTCTAGACTTAAACCACCCTGTTTAATCTATCACTTAATAACTACCCAATGCAATTTCTACCTAAGACACAACTTAGATAAGAATACCCTACTCACTCCCCCTCAATCACACAGTGATTTTGTTTACAAGTTTAATAAAATTGAAGACATTCTTCAAACAATACAGCTTGATCTTACTTCACAGTTTCAATCAAGTCACAAATGCACTTTTGCTTAAAAGCTCATAAAGTGGTACAATAAAAACAACCTGCTATTAAAACACTAGACACCCTATTTGGTCTTCTGAAATTCGTACTCAATTCTGTGAGTTTCTGTTGATTAAATAGGTATCTGTAATTTGGGCTTTCTGTAGGATGATCCAGCCCTAATACGCATGCAGCTTCCACCTTAAATTAGGGTTTGTTACTTCCTAGATTCTAGGTGATTTAGGTCTTCTGTTTTATTCTGAATCCTCAATATAAAACTCCCTACAGATGCGCCTTGTTCTGTTTTTATCCATCATTAATTAATTCCAGATAACTCTCCTTAACTATCTCTGATCAGTTAGTCAATAATTAATTCTGGTAGCAGGTTTGAGATGTCTCAACATCTGTTGGGACATCCTGAAAAAATGAACTTAAGTCATTTACACAATGTCCCAACATCTGGTAAGACATCCTGAAATAAGTTCTTATACTCTGTTTGATAATGTCCCAACATCTGATAGGACATTCTGAACTGAATTTAATATTTCTTGTTGGTAAAAAATTCTGCCAATTCTAGACATCTACAAACTCCCCCTTTGGCTAATTTTTGGCTAACATTCTTTTCTGATTTTTCAGAGTGCAGCAGAAGATCTTTTATCAGAGTATAACATTACTTTTCTGTTGATTCATATTTGAGATTACTCCCCCTCAAACATATATGTATCCAGTCTTGTTGCAATAGAAATATTTATCAAAACACACTGATTCAGTTCAGAAACAAACAAACAGATTTTTCATTCTTAATTAAACAGCATACACATTGTTGTTGTTGTTCTCCCCCTTGTTAGACACAAATTTTGGGGCCAAAGTCATTGATTCTAAATTACAATGCAGATGTCGTACATTTTTCCTCACATACAATGATCACTCAGATTCATCAGATTCAGTTTCTTCATCTTCCTCAGTTTCTTCATCAGAAGTAGCTTTCTGATCACCTTCACTTTCCAGCCTTTGAATGATTTCTTCAAGCTTCAGCTTCCTTGCTTCAAGTTCTTTGCAAGTGCTCTTTAGTTCAGCAATCAATGCAGTCATGGATATTGGAGTCTTGATAGTTGAAGGACCAGCAGATGTCCCAGAGGGTGCTTCAACATCTGCTGCATGATGACTTAGAAACAATTTGTAGTGAAAAGCCAGAGGGCTTTCTCTTTTGCAGACTGTGTCCTTTTCAGTGAGGATTCCAGGGTATTGACTGAGCACTATACCACACAGCAAGGAGGGAAAAGCTATTGGCAGCTTTGTTGCAGAAGAGCTAGCATGCTTCAAGGTCTGATCAAATATGTAGGCACCATAATCCAGCTTAGTCTGAGTTCCCACAGCATAGATAAACCTGCCCAAACCAGTGGATATTGAAGATGTGTGATTGGTAGGCACCCAGTTTGCTGTACCAATCCTGTTCAGCATGGCATATTTTCTTGTCAGCATGCTCACTGAGAGCTTTCCTTTCATTGGCCAAGCCTTGACCTGGTTTGCAGTGATCACCTTGCAAACCTGGTTATCAGTCTTCCCTAGTTCATTTGGACCATCTGTTTCTCTTCCAAGGTATTGGTTGATGATCTGAGGAGAGAACTCTACACACCTACCTCTAACAAAGACTTTTCTAAATTCAGAAGACTTACCATTGGCACATTCTTCCTGAAGATTGACAATGAATTCTTTGACAAGAATTTCATAGCAGGGAGAGAGATTGGAGACTGTTTTGAAGAGGCCTGCAGCAGAGATGAGATCAATCAGTTCAGTGCACTCAAGTGCATTACTGCTCAGCTCTCTTTCAAGGGCTACCCTTCTTTGGTACACAAACTTCCATCTGTTTACACTTGAAACATGATGAAATGAGATGTTGTCCAAGGGAGCTTCTGGAACAGCAGTTGAAGCCCTAGATGGTGCTGGTTTCTTCTTTGGAGGAGATGTTGGGACATCTGATTCAACATCTGAGTCTGGAGGAGTGACAGCTTTCCTCTTCTGGGTTTGGACTTTACTCCATTGTTTTGTTGGACCAAAGGCAGCTTTAGCATTGTCTTTCTTTGGGGTAGCTTTCTTCTTCTCAGGAATTTCAAGATCTGCTTGCATCTTTCCTTTCCTAGACCTGAGCCTTTTGGCTATGCTAGGTCTTACAGAGGCTATGATCTCTGTATCAGAATCCTTCTCCAGATTCACCACAGGAGGAGATTGAGCAGTCTCCTCTTCAGCTGGTTGATCAGCAGAGATATGATCTTCAGTTGAGGCCTTGGTCTGATCCTCAGAGTCTTCTTCATCACTTTCATTTGAGGCCTTTTCTGGTCCTCAGTTTGTTCAATATCAGCATCAGATGAGGTCTTTTTCTCATCCTCAGATGTTCCAACATCTATTGGGACATCCTGTTGAACAGGAGTGTCCTTTGCAGCTTGAGCTTGTTCTTCTTGAGGGGCAGGCATGGTGTTCAGAGGAATAGAAATCCCACTAACCACTCTCTGTTCAAAAAGAATCTTGTTGACTATCTCCTTTATGGAAGCATCCACATAGTCAGAAGATTTTGGAGGCATGTTTGCTGGAGAAGGAATGCCTTTAGATTTGCTGCAGACTTGATCTTTAGCTCTTTTTGGAGTTCTTGGCTTTTTAGCATGAGAAGCACTTCCTCTGATTTCGTCCAATGGAGTTGATTTCATTGGTACCACAGAGATGGGGGTTGCATGAACTACATCTTCTTTGTTGAGAACTTCTTCAGGAGTGTTAGGGTTTTGAGACATTTTCAAAGGAGATGAATAAAGAGATTTAGGGTTGATGATTTCTGATGAACAGCTAGATGATGCAATTCGCTTTTGATAGTGTGATGAGACTATTGATAGCTGATTATAAGCTGTTACTAAATAAGTAGCCGTTACATTGAAAATGATTAGGAATGGAATACCCAAGGTTCTTGACCAGACTGGTATTGCCATCTGGAACTTATGCCATACAATGTCATATGACATGTTGGCACATCTCATTAACTGCTAAATCTCACATAAACAGATTCCCAGTTTGCCCCTTAAGTTCTCAAATTGTGTAGCATCCAATGCTTTGGTAAAGATATCAGCCAACTGCAGATTTGTAGCTACATGTTCCAATGAAATTACCTTTTCTTCTACAAGATCTCTGATGAAATGATGTCTGATATCAATATTCTTGGTCCTGCTATGTTGGATAGGATTCTTTGATATGTTGATTGCACTTAAGTTGTCACAGTACAATGTCATGACATCCTGTGGGACATTGTACTCAGTGAGCATTTGCTTCATCCAAACCAACTGAGAACAACTGCTTCCAGCTGCTATATATTCAGCTTCAGCTGTAGATAAGGATACACAATTTTGTTTCTTACTGAACCAAGAAATCAAATTGTATCCTAGAAAGAAGCATCCTCCTGAAGTGCTTTTTCTGTCATCAGCACTTCCAGCCCAATCAGCATCACAAAAGCCAGTGAGAATTGGTTTACATCCATGAAAGTACATTATGCCATAGTCACAAGTACCATTAACATATTTAAGAATTCTCTTGACTTGATTGAGATGACTGACTTTTGGATCAGCTTGATATCTTGCACATACACCTACTGCAAATGCTATGTCTGGTCTGCTAGCAGTCAAGTATAACAAGCTTCCAATCATGCTTCTGTATAAGTTTTGATCTACATTCTCACCCTTTTCATCTTTAGTTAGCTTTAAATGTGTGGGGGCAGGAGTTCTCTTATGAGTAGCATTTTCCATTCCAAATTTCTTGACTATGTTCTTGGTATACTTGCTTTGGGAAATGAACATTGAGTCTTCCATTTGCTTTATTTGCAGACCAAGAAAGTAGGTTAACTCTCCTACTAGGCTCATTTCAAATTCAGATTCCATCTGCTTGACAAAATGTTTGACCATCCTGTCAGACATCCCACCAAAGACAATGTCATCAACATATATTTGAGCAATCATCAACATATATTTGTGTAAACACCCCAAATTTGCCCTCACCCATTCACACCATGGCTTGTGATCATTCTCATATGCATAAACACAAACATATCATCTCACATCTCACTTTTGAATCACTGCATAGCTTCTAAAGCATCTGCACCTAGGGTTTGTGATCTGAGCAACCCCAAAGCTTCTTGAGGCACTCCAAAGGCCACCAATCATTTCAAAGTGGTCCATGTGTGTTCTTATATCATATTCCATCTCCTCAAAGTCAAAAATGCAGAGGAATCACAAGAACTAGGGTTTGAGTGGATGCAGAGCCAGGTTTGACTGCACAGTTGACTGAAAATTAGGGTTTTGGTTTCAGAGGCCATAACCCCAAATTTTTTGGTCATTCTTGTTTCCATTGATCTCTATATGGTATAGGGAGTATGCATATCAATTTTCATGAAGAAATTCCATGGGGAAGTCATCTGATCAAGAGTTGACTTTTCAGACAAGTCAGTGCAAAATCAGGGCATCTGAGGCCCCCAATGACCCAACCAATGGGTGATCTTCATCATTTTGAGTGTATATGATCTTTATTTGATCATGGAAGAAGGTTGAAGTTCATAGAAATCAAGAATTTAGGGTTTTTGCAAATGTTGACTTTTTGGGCATAGTTGACTTTTCAAGAATGCATCATTTTAGGTCATTTTTCAAGCCTTGATTTTTGATCCAAGAAGGCTTCAAATGGAAAAACTTTGGTCATGAAAGTTGTAGATCTCATTTTTCCCTTTTCAAAAAGTACAAGAACATGACCAAACTCTTCTTGGATCAAAAGTTATGGCAATGCAAAGTTGGCTAAAATCATTGATTTTCAAGGCATGCCCTAAGTGAGAATTTTGCAAAACCTTGGACCAATGCATATTGCAGCCTCTAATCCATTTCAAACCAGCACACAAACCTTCTCTAAGTCACAAAATTCAGATTTGGACCAAGAATGCCCATGGTTATGGTTCATGTAACAAGATTTTTCACATGTGAACAAAAAGGTTACAACTTGCAAAACACTCATGATCACTTCTTACAACTTGCAACATTGGATGCTGACCTTGCTAGCTCACTCACCACCCCATGCTGCGCAGCCCCTAGGCTTTGTACCAAGCTAGCACTTCACCATACTTCTCTTACACATTACTTGACTTTTGGCAAAAGGTAACTTACCAATCAATAAAGGGCATGTCTTGTCAACTGACCAATGAGAGAGAGTTATGTGGACAATTTGCAAGCTAGACATAACACAAGGCAAGGCTGAAACTCTCCCATTCCACACATTCACAAAAACACTCCCATTTGCATCTTGCTTCGAATCTGTTTCCACAGCTTGCAAACACTTCAACCATTTCCACCATTCAACTCACCTTGCTCCATAGACCACAAAGAGCCAAGAACACAAGCCTGAAACAGCCAGAACATCCCACTGCCATCTCTCACTTCATTTTTGCAGTTCCTTTCGAATCTCCTTCCCTAGCTCACAAACAGCCAAACAAACCTTGCAAAGCTTCTCCATACATCATCTGGACCACAAACCATCATTCACAATGGCCTGAAACCTCCAGAAACTCCATTGCCATTTCTGACTGAGCTTGAAGCAGGACCTTTCGAATCTCACTATCCAGCCAGCATAAACTCCATTTGAGCATTCAAACATCTTCTGGGGATCAAGTAGAGTGGATTGCACAAGGAGAAGTGGCCAGAAAGTCCTCAAACTGAAAGCTTCGAATCTCGGGTAGCCTGAAATTTATTTTTCCAGAAATCATTTTTCTTGTTACAAACTTGTTCTATGTGCTTCACTGATCATTCTGGTATCATTGGTTTTGAAAATGGCTTTGATTTGAGGGTTTAATTTGTCTCTGAAACCTGCGTGCCCTAGAACTTTTTCTCTTCGATTCAGCTTGTTTAGGAACTATAAATGTGTTTTGAGAGAGGGGTTTGGTTCGTGAGAGGTTGAGGAACATTTCCCAGGTCTTAGGTTTCATTTTTGTTACGATTTGAGAGATTTGGAGATTTCCAGGTGAGGTGCTGGCCGGAGAAGACGACCGGAAGTCTTCTCCGGCAGCCTGAAAGTAATTAGTGAGGTTAATTAGGGTTAGGGCAAAGTTCAAATGTGAGCCATTAGATTTCATCTCCCGCGCGTGTACGAAGGGTCAGGATCATTTCATTAAGTGATAATCAGGATTAATTAATTTAATTAATTGGGTTTTAGAAGTTTGAATATGGGCCTTTGATCTGCGCGCGCAGTCAACCCATCCACTGCCAGAATCAATCTCAGCCATCCTTCCTGATTACTTCTTATTTTATTTGTTTTTAATTCATTTTATTTCAATTAACTTGTATAATTATTTTAAAATAGCAAAAAATACATAAAAATTATGAAACTTTTTCCTCTGAGTTTTAATAATGTTTATGACACAAAAATATTTTTATTTTATTTTTTATCATTAAAAAAGTATTTTTAAATATTTAAAAGATTATTTTTAATTTATTAATGGGAATTAATTAATTAAAAATACTTTTAGGTATTTAAAAATTACAAAAAAATTCATGAAATGTTCTAAGACATTTAGGAACATTGTCCAACCTTCAAACCAAATTTCTTTTTTGATCTTGATGCATTTTAAGAATTTTTCATTGAATTAAATCATTTTTTGTGCATTATTTTGATCATGGATTCAAAAATTCATTTCTGCCTATTGGAGAAGAGTTGGACATTGGTTCTTCTTGCATTGTTTTATGTTTAGCATGTATTTTAAAGGATAAAATGGCCATGATTTGTTTCCTCATTTTCTAATTGTTTGGCATTTCTTTTGGTAAGAACCCTAAAAAACCCTAATAACTTAGAAAATTCATAACTCAAGTTTGGTTGAGAGTTGAGAGTTCCCCTTTGGGCAGTGGTTCATTATAGGTTTAGGGTTTCTTTGGGTGGCATTTTCCATTTTTTATATTAGGGTTTGCTTCTGTTTTTGGTTTTTGTTTGATGTTTGATCCATGAACCCTAATTTGGGCTTTCTCTTGCATCCTTCTTGCATTCTCTTGCATAACATGACTTGTCTTTGCATTTTGTGCATTCCTATGATTCATTTGACATCTTAAGACATGTAGGAAGCATGTTTGATCCTTGCATTGCATGTTTGCCATGTCATTTGCTTTGCATGCTTCATAACTTTTTATGTTCATCCATGCTCCTTAACTTGCATCATTTGCACCCATAATCTTGTATGATCATCTCCATGCTTTGCCTCATGTTTGCAGCACCTCATAACATCATAACCATCATCAACATGCTTCTGGTTTTGCTTAGCATCATACCATTCCATCTCATTTAGTATCACATTGCATTTCTTTCTAACATTTCAGGTGGTAAGTAACTTGAGAAGTGAATTTGCCTTCACTTCTCATACCTTTTCTTTTCATCCCTCTTGCATCCATTGCTGCATTCTTATTTGTGCTTGAGTTTGAGCTTGCTCATTCTTGTTCCTTACTTTCTTTCTTCAAGTGACTTGACTTCTTGAATGAAGCAAGTCACTTTGCTTCTCTTGATCTTATTCATCTGCTTCCTGGTGGTTCATCTGAAGATTGTTCTTGCAAACCTCACAAACTTTAGGGACAACCAAGCATGATAATGAATTAGGGTTTTGATTAGTCTCCCCTCATAGTTTTCACCTTTGTGTCTCTCTTTGAGTCCTCTCTTCTCACCTCATAATCAGAGACTAAACCCTAAAGGCTTTAAGGCTTTGTGGTTAAGCTTATGCCTGCATCCTTCTCTTAGGATGGAGTGTATAACTTTAGTCCTAAGTCTTGAACCCTTAATGTGTTTAAATCTCTTAATCAATTCATCTAATAATCATCAAGACATCACACTTGTAACTTGGGCCTTGCATTAGGGTTCTAATTCTTCCTTAAGTGGTTAAGAAGGACTAACCCTAGTGTTAATGGACAAGTCCCCCTCAAGTTGTCTTACAAATCATAAAAAACACTTCATCATCATATCATTAACTAAAATCCATCTAATAAAGGTTTGTTTTGTCATGAGTTTAATCTCTAATCATGGATTAAGTTGAGGAGCTTTCCTCAGCTTAAACATTCTCATCTATTATCCTTCTTTTAGGATGGTGTAATGAGTCTGTTTAATCCTTGATTATGGCTTAACCTCATTACTCAACACTAAACAAAAACACCAAAAACATCTAAATAATCACAAGTAGGTTAATGATCTTAACCCTACATCAAAGGTGATTAAGTGTGAGAATCTGACTTCACACTTAAGGTATTCTCATTACCCCTAATCAGAGGGAAGATGTGATGAGTTTACTAACCCATTGGTTTAGGCTTAAGCTCATTATCTTATGACAAACTCTAAAAAGAAATAAAAGACTGAAAACTCAAAAACAAACAATAATCGTCTCCTCCGGGATTCTTTTCTCATCTCATTCACTCACAACCGAGAACTTGCTTCTTCCGTCTAATGCAAGACAGTAAGCACCTGGGCCAGACAGGTCATACACTTGAGCATAGGCAAGTAAGCAGTTCACAAGTCAATTCATCTTTCAGTCTCTTTGGGTCGAACTACGGTGTTCTGACTTCCTCATTGCACGAGAGGATACGTAGGCATAACTTAACAGTTATCGAACAAAAGTCTCTGTACATTCCCTCTCCTTCCAGCTTCATTCTTTGGCCTCAAATTCTTGAGCATTTCACTCTGTTCTTACACTGACACTTTCATACTTCACATCACTTATACACTTTACACTGACACCTGTACATCCTGTTCCAGCTATTTCATACACAGATTGCACTGACACTACCCCTTTAAAACACAAATCTTTTAAGCGTGGATCCCGTCGAGTACGACGGACAATCTGGGTGCTAATACCTTCCCAGGTTGTAACCAACCCCCTTTCTCAGTCTCTCTGGTTCGCAAACCGTCTTATCCGTTCTTTTCTAGGTCTATGCAGCATTGCCTTTCCTCCGGGATAAAAATGCCTAGCTGGCGACTCTATTCATTCTCCAGTGGGTTCACGGCTGTGTGTTCTCATTGTCCCTCTCGCCGACCGTTCGCGTCTGTACCCTTATCTGACCTGGTGTCACTTATCGGGAGCGACAGCTTGGCGACTCTGCTGGGGACCCTTACATTGCAACCAGGGCTTCTGGTTATTTTTGTGGGTTCCTCCTAGCGCTTGTTTGATTTGTGTTTACTGGGGTGTTATGTGCTTGTTTGTGCTTGTATTTATTTTTGTTTATTGCTTTATGTACAGTTACTTTGCTGCTTTCTTTATTGCATTTATGTATATATCATACTGTTATTGTTGCTGGCTGGATCTATTGTTTGCCTTGGTGGGTGGGTGTTTCATTGAGAGTTAAGGTCCTATACCTGGGACCTGAGTGACACCTAGGCTAGAGTGAATCATATTCTTTCCCATTCCATTTCGGTCTGGTGCGGGAATATGAAACACGGTTCAGATATGGGTTTCTTCTTGAGAACTCTGTGTTGCAGATTTCCTGCAATGCTAGGGCTATCTGGGAAGCCTGCTAAGTCTGGATGACCTTTTAGCATTGACCTTCAGAAACTGAGGTGAATTAGAGGAGGAATTGTTATGGTTATTGTAAACACTGTACCTCCGGGTTAGAAGTGTTTACACTTCTCATAACTGATCCAAGTCTGAGGATCCTTGTTTTAGAACACCACCTGAGAGGGGGTTGGGCTGTTTACAGGTTTGCAGGTACCTTGACCTCAGAATACCCTGTTACTTTGACTTTGTTAAGAATGCTCCATGTTGGACAGTTCTTGTGATTCTAAACCCTGGACATGTGACTCTTTATTTGAGTCCCCTACCCTGGTTACTGGATTCATAGACCTCCATCTGGAATTCTTGAACACACATGGATCTATACCAAGGCAGTTAATCAGATCCAGCTCAGTCACAAACCCTTGCATTTCATTTGCATACATACCCATTGCATCATATTAACATATGCTTATTTGTGTTTCAGGGTATCCATATTCATCTGGTTTTGGTTTTGACCCCATCTGCTGTATTGACCTGTCTCCACCAGCACTTGTTTCAGCTTGTCAGCCATATACTTCAGTTACTTGCACTAGCCATCCAGTGGCCCACTCCTCAGCATCTTCATCAGCACTTATTCTACTCAGTCTTCAGCATCATGGCTCCAAGGAAAAGCAACATCACTTATCATTTCTTCCAACCAGACTTATCAGACATCAGGAGGATCCAAACCCTGATCACCCCAGATCACATACCTTTGTTCAGGGAGCATTATGGGGATATACTTGACTTGGTTATGGACATGGACCCATCTCAGAGGAGTTTGATCCACACCTGTATTCAGTTTTATGACCCCCCATTGAGATGTTTCACCTTTCAAGACTTCCAGTTGGGCCCTCTTCTGGAAGAATACTCATCTTTGATTGGTTTGCCTATCAAGAGGGAAATCCCTTTCAACCCTGAAATGGTCTTTCCCAGCAATAGAGAGATAGCAAAAGCTTTGCACCTGGAACCTGCTTTGATTGAGCAGCATATGACCTCCAAAGCTGGGATCCCTGGATTTCATCTAGACTTCCTAATTTCTCAAGCTAGTTTGAAGGCCTCCCTGGGGGATTGGAAAGCTGTTTGTGCTTTGTTGGCCTTAAGTGTATATGGAATTGTGTTGTTTGCAGATGAGCCTCGTTTCATTAGCAAGAATGCAATTCATTTGTTTATCCTAAAGAACCCAGTGCCAACTTTGTTAGGAGATCTCTATTACTCAGTACACCAGAGGAATGAGAAGCAGAGGGGGAAGTTAGTGAGGTGTTGTGCTCCATTATTCCATGCTTGGCTTCTCAGGCATCTACCCAGGACAGATGCATTCCTAAACCCTCATCAGCAAAGCAACTGGGCTAAGAGACTCACTGTCCTGACTTCAGCAGACATCAGATGGTGTACTCAAAGCACCAAGGGCAGAGATATAATCACTAGCTGTGGGCACTTCCCCAATGTGCCCTTAGTAGGAGTTAAGGGAAGTATCAATTACAACCCTCTGCTGTTCAGGAGGCAATTGGGTTATGCACTGGTCCATACTCCCAAGGTACAAGACTTGGTGGAGACCCTCTACTGTGAGAACAAGATTAGTCTGGCAACTGTTAGGCAGGCTGCCTGGGCCTGGGATCATGTTCAAACCAAGGGAATCACCATTCTGGGGAAGTGCAATAATGTGGCATCAGCCCAATATCATGAGTGGTCCCATGCCAGGGCCCAATTCTCTGGATTGCCCTTCACCATAGAAGACATGCCTGAGTCATCTTCAGCACCACCCCCTGCCACCATCAGTTTGGGGGAGTTTGAGAGTTTGAAGGAAAGAAATGAGAAGCTAACCCAAGCCTTGCAGAAGACCCTCCGGGAGAGGAGTGAAGGTGTGAGGGAGATTGAAAGATTGGAGAAGTTGAGAGTGGAACACTTGACTAAGATTGAGAAGTCTGGAGATTATATCAACAAGTCTAAAGCTGGTGAACAGATTCTGAAGAATGCTTGTAAAGAAGCCCAGTTCCAAAGAGCAAGAGCAGACTTGTACTTGAAAGAGAGTCAGGCCAGGTGGGTCCGGATCACTGAAGCCCGCACTCTAGAAGACAAGAGAGTTCAAGACAAGATGACACAGATAGAAGAAGCCCTGGCAGCAGCCCAGAGGGAGGTATCAGAACTAAAGATCATAGCTGGAGTGAAGAGGTCCAAAGACCAAAGTCAGAACAAGAAGTTGACTGCAGCTGTTGCAACAAGAAACCTCCTCATCAGGAACCTCACGGAGCATCCGGCTGATCCTGTGACCGAAGCACTTCTTAAGGAAGTTCGTGAGGATGAGTTTGGCCTTGGAGTTTGATCATTTGCTTGTTGTTTTTCCCTATTCCATGTACTTTTGCTTTTTGTGATGTATTTTGACCCCTTAGGGGGCTTGTGTTGTAAAAAGAACAATTTGTATTATTTCACCTTTGTAATATATTTTTGTTGGTTTCTATCTAAGTTCACTTCAAGAGCAACTTCAACAGCAGCATCTTCAAGGGTCTGGAAGGGTCAAAACTGAAGGCCAAACCGGATACCTTGAGAACAAATAAGCATAACTGCATTGCATACTAACCTCTTTGTTTGTTTTGTAGGTTTTGTTTTATTGTTGCTAACCTCTGTTGTGACATTCAGGAATTATTGCTCGCCGCCGGGTATTTCCTCTCAACAGGCCACACAGGTACCCAACTAGAAACAACCTTCCGGGCATCCAAATGGACCAGATGCAGCAAGACCTTACGGAGGTCAGAAACCAGATGGCAAACGAAAGATTGGAGATGAGAACCCAGATAACACAATTCATGGAAGTGATGAACAACTTAGCTCAAAGCCAGGAGAGGCTCAGAGCTTTGGTAGAAGGGAGGAACCAAGATGAACCTCATGTGGGGACTGCAGGCACAAGTAACAATGAAAGGGTGCAACCACATGTTAACCCCCCTGTTTTTGGCCCACATCTCCATCCTGAAATTAATATTCCTGCAAACATTCAAGGAGCAGCTACTGCAGCCAGGGTACTTCAAGAGGATCCTCAGGAGGACCAATTTACAGTAATGGGTGCTGGAGAGGAAACTTATGATAGACGATTGGAAGAGATAGCTGAGAAGTTGAGGTCCTTAGAATCTCAAAATTCTTTGGGTTTCGACGTCATGGACATGGGTCTGGTGGACGGGGTCAGGATCCCCCATAAGTTCAAGCCTCCTTGTTTCGAAAAGTATAATGGGACTTCATGCCCCCGGACTCATTTGCAATCATTTCTGGGAAGGCTGAAGGCCTATACAATGGATGAGAAACTCTGGATGTTCTACTTCGAAGACAGTTTGACTGGGGCATCAAGGGAATGGTATTCCCATTTGACAAGGGCAACTGTGAGATGCTGGAAGGACCTGGCAGAGGCCTTTATCCGACAGTATCAATACAACTTAGACATGGCACCCAACAGGACTCTCCTAATGGGAATGTCACAGTCGTCAAGGGAAAGTTTCCGAGAATATGCCCAGAGATGGAGGCAATTGGCTGCTGCCGTTCAACCACCAATGTCTGAGAGAGAAATGGCAGATATGTTTATGAACACTCTCCAGGGAACGTATATTGACAGGTTGGCTGCTTTCTCTTCCACTAGCTTCGCAGATGTTGTTATAGCTGGGGAGAGAATTGAAAGCTTGTTAAAAATGGGTAAGATCTCTGATAATGGTGCCAGCTCGTCCAGCAGTACAAGAAAGCCTTTTGCAGGCCCGAGAAGAACTGGCGAGACCAATGCCATTCACACCAACAGGGGTAGGCCCCAATACGTTCAAAGGTCAATAGCAGCAGTCACTATCCCTGCTCCAGCTCATCCTCAGCCAGTCTATCAACCTCCTCAACAAAACTTCCAACAACAACCTCAGTATCAGCAAAATCAATATCCTCCAAGGAACTACAACAGCAACAACACCAACAACAACAATCAACAGAGGCCATTCCAACAAAGGCCATCCCAAGCTAACAGAGTGATCGACCCGATCCCAATGCCGTATGCTACCTTGCTGCCACAACTTCTGAAACTCAACCTGGTTGAGCTAAGAACGTTGGCACCTCCGGATCCCAACAGTCTACCAAGAAACTATGACTCCAATGCTAGGTGTGCTTTTCACTCAAACGCACCTGGTCACAGTACAGAAAAATGCAGGGCTCTGCATATGAAGGTACAAGACTTGGTAGACTCCAAGGCTCTGAATTTTGCACCTCCGCCCAATGTCAATAAAAACCCTATGCCAAATCATGGTGGTCCCCGAATTAATGCTATTGAAGAAGACCAACCGTCTTATTTGATAACTAGTGTGGATCAGATCAGGACACCGTTGGTGGAAATCAAGGCTCAACTCCGTGAAAGCAATATATTTCCGGGGTGTGAATTAGGGTGTCCCTACTGCAATATTTCATGGAATGGGTGTGAGGACCTGAGGAATGGCATTGACAGCCTTATTCAGAGTGGCCTACTCCAGATCACTACATCATTCCCAACAAATCCGACAACTCCATCAGCAACGGTTTCAGATCCTCCTACAAATGCAGCAACTATTGTTCCCGACAATTCATCAGCAACATCAACAAGTACTTCATCTGTCCTCCCAAATGATCAGTTTTCAACAGTTTCTCCTGCTACAACTTCAGCTTCATTCCATTTCGAATCTCCATCAACAACAACAACAGTCCTTCCAACAGTACCTCCTACAACACCAGCAATCGATCACGAAGATGTCTCCACTGTTACCATATTCTACGATCCTGAGAATGACTCCGCCTACCATTCAGAAGGTGCTGCTCCCGTCAGAGCACCAGTTACAATCTTTTATGATCCACAGACAATTACAGTCCCTTCAGCAGCAGCAATCAGTCCAGTCACTGTCACGGTGCCTGGACCAGTACCATATGAAAGCAATAGGGCCATCCCTTGGCACTATGGCTCTGACGTGTATTGCGAAGGGAAAAGAATCACTCTCGAAACATCAGCACCTGCACCACAAGTAGATAATGTGGGAGGAGGCGGAGGCTTCACTCGAAGCGGACGTCTCTTTGCTTCACAAGTCCAAAGACCCACTGCCGAAGCAGAAGCTGCTGCCAAGGCAAAAGGAAAAGGCCCGGTGCAGGAAGATCCAGCTGCCAAAGAAACCCTGAAGACTCCATTTGATCAGGAAGTTGATGAGTTTATGCGGATCATCAAAAAGAGCGATTATAAAGTTGTGGATCAGCTTCATCAGACGCCATCCAAAATCTCCATTCTCTCATTGCTTATGTGCTCCGAAGCCCATCGGAATGCACTACTTAAAGTCCTGCACGCAGCTTACGTGCCTGAGGAGATTACTGTCAACCAATTGGAAACCGTGGTTGGAAATGTTACTGCTAGCAATGGGCTAGGGTTCACCAATTCTGACCTGACAGTGGATGGCCGCAATCACAACAAAGCCTTGCACATAACCATGGAATGCAAAGGAGCTGTCCTTTCTCATGTGCTGGTGGACACAGGTTCTTCCCTGAATGTCTTACCAAAGAAGGCTCTGGTGAAGTTAGAATATGATGGACTGGCATTGAGACCCAGCAACCTGGTGGTAAGAGCCTTTGATGGTTCGAAGAGATCGGTTCTGGGAGAGATTGAGCTGCCCGTGACAATTGGCCCGCAGACCTTTAAAACTATCTTTTATGTGATGGACATTCAGCCCGCCTACAGCTGTTTGTTGGGTAGACCCTGGATTCACGCCGCCGGCGCAATAACGTCTACCCTTCACCAAAAGTTAAAATTTGAGTGGGAAGGTCAAGTTGTCACAATCTGTGGGGAAGAGGATATCTTTGTTAGCCATCTGGCTACTTATAAATACATTGAGATGGATGGGGAGATCCATGAAACAATGAGCCAAGGTTTTGAAGCCTTGAATGTCAACGAAGCATCTGCTGTATCAGGGATCTCCATGTCGTCTTACCAACAAGCCCGGAAGGTTGTTGAGGAAGGAACTGCCCTAGGCTGGGGCAAGGTCTTAGCTGTGGAGGAAAAGAAGGATAAATTTGGGTTGGGTTACAGACCAACTCAACATCAAGCAAAGGCTGCTGCAGAGCCTGGTTTTGTCAGTGGGGGGATGCTTACCCCCGATGCTATCAACTGTCTGGAAGACGAGCTGGAAGAGGAGCGCAATCTGGAGAATTGGATTCATCCAAAGATCCCGGGGAGCAGTGTCTCGAACTGGTCTTCCCAGGAAATTATAAGAGTTACTCATGCAGAGTAATTATTATTTCCTGTATTTTTTATAGCATGCATCAAAGTCTTGCATCTTGCCCAAGATGACAAGACTCATTTTGTAATCAGGGCCATCTGTACTTTTGTGCAAACAAGATTAAATTAATGAAATATCAGACATCTTTTTGCAAACGAGTCTTTTTCTTTTCTGCTCACTGTTTTTCCATTTTTCTTTTTGTACAAAAATAAATGGCGGTGTTTTCAAAATGATAACTTCATTTCACTTTTTTCCTAAAGCAAGATTAAAATCAATCACTAAAATGAACAAACTTAACCCTTGCAGAGAGTGCCTTCCAGACAGCACCGACAACAGCACGGCTATGACATCGTATGACTTTGACAATCCGATCAATCAAGCTGATGAAGGGGTTGATGGAGAATATGAGCTTCCTGAAGAGCTAGCCAGGTTGTTGAGACAAGAGGAAAAAGTTATTACTCCTCACCAGGAGGAGGTTGAAGTGATTAATCTTGGTACAGAGGAAGACGTGAAAGAGGTTAAAATCGGGGCCTGCCTGCAAGACTCAGTGAAGAGACAACTAATAGATCTGCTTCAAGAGTATGTTGATGTGTTTGCTTGGTCGTATCAAGACATGCCAGGGTTGGATACCGACATTGTTATGCACAAGCTGCCTTTGAGGGAAGAATGCCCACCAGTTAAACAAAAGCTGCGCCGAACTCGCCCAGACATGGCTATGAAAATCAAGGAGGAGGTACAAAAGCAATGGGACGCCGGGTTCCTTGCCGTAACTAGCTATCTGCCGTGGGTTGCTAACATAGTACCCGTGCCTAAGAAAGATGGCAAAGTAAGAATGTGTGTTGACTACCGGGATCTGAACAGAGCCAGCCCGAAAGATGATTTTCCATTACCTCACATTGACGTATTGGTGGATAATACGGCTCAGTTCTCGGTATTCTCCTTCATGGATGGATTTTCAGGATATAATCAGATCAAGATGTCACCTGAAGACATGGAGAAGACAACATTCATAACACCTTGGGGCACGTTCTGTTACAAAGTGATGCCATTCGGACTGAAGAATGCTGGTGCCACATATCAACGGGCTATGGTGACATTATTCCACGATATGATCCACAAAGAAATAGAATGTTATGTGGATGATATGATTGCCAAGTCCCTTACAGAGGAAGATCACCTGGTGAATCTGCTCAAATTATTCAAGCGTCTGAGGAAGTACCAACTGAAGTTGAACCCCAACAAATGTACATTCGGGGTGCGATCCGGTAAGCTGCTGGGCTTTATTGTAAGTGAGAAAGGGATTGAAGTTGACCCTGATAAAGTCAAAGCTATTCAAGAGATGCCTGCACCGAAAACTGAGAAAGAAGTTCGAGGTTTCTTAGGACGATTGAACTACATTTCACGGTTCATATCTCACCTTACTGCAACCTGTGAACCCTTGTTCAAGCTGTTAAGAAAGGAACAAACGTTCAGGTGGAACGAAGATTGCCAGAAGGCTTTTGACAAGATCAAGGAGTATTTACAAGAACCTCCAATCCTCATGCCGCCAGTTGAAGGAAGACCTCTGATTATGTACTTGACAGTATTAGAAGAGTCAATGGGGTGTGTGCTGGGCCAGCATGACGAGTCTGGTCGAAAAGAGTATGCAATATACTACCTAAGCAAAAAGTTTACCGACTGTGAACAACGTTATTCACTGCTCGAGAAAACTTGCTGTGCTTTAGCGTGGGCTGCTCGCCGACTGAGACAGTATATGTTGACCCACACTACCTTGTTAATCTCAAAAATGGATCCAGTTAAGTACATTTTCGAGAAGCCAGCTCTTACCGGACGGGTTGCAAGATGGCAAATGATCCTCACAGAATATGACATCCAATACACATCTCAGAAAGCCATCAAGGGCAGTGTATTGTCTGAATATCTTGCTGAGCAACCCATTGATGACTACCAGCCTATGAGATTTGACTTCCCTGATGAAGACATCATGTTCATTAAAGCAAAAGATCATGAAGAGCCTATTCACACTGAAGGGCCTGACCCGGAGGAAGAATGGACTATGATGTTTGATGGGGCTGTTAACATGAATGGCCGTGGTGTTGGTGCAGTGCTCATTACACCTAAAGGAGTTCACATGCCTTTCTCGGCAAAACTCACTTTCAACTGCACTAACAACGAAGCTGAATACGAAGCTTGCATTATGGGTCTTGAGGAAGCCATTGACCTCAGGATCAAGACATTGACCGTATTCGGAGATTCAGCTCTGGTAGTTAATCAAACCAATGGAAAATGGTACACCCACCAAGATCATCTGATACCTTACAGGGATTATATAAGGAGGTTATTGACTTTCTTCACAACAGTCAAGCTTGAGTATATCCCTCGGGACGAGAATCAGTTTGCAGATGCTCTTGCTACCATTTCATCCATGATCAAAGTTCAAGCTGCCAACTTTGTACCTCAGATTTCAGTGTCTAGACTCGATAGACCAGCATATGTATTCGCAGCGGATGTTGTCAAGGATGATAAGCCTTGGTTCCATGACATTAAGTGCTTCTTGGAGGATCAAACATACCCACCTGGGGCATCTTCCAATGATAAGAAGACTTTGAGAAGGCTTGCTGGAAGTTTCTTTCTGAATACTGATGGGTCTTTATACAAAAGGAACTTTGATATGGTACTCCTCAGATGTGTTGACAAGACGGAAGCAAATTTATTGATGCATGAAGTGCATGAAGGATCATTTGGTACCCATGCTGGAGGGCATGCCATGGCTAAAAAGCTATTAAGATCAGGTTATTACTGGATCACAATGGATGCAGACTGTTGTGCTTATGCCAGGAAGTGCCATAAATGCCAAATCTATGCAGATAAGGTGCATGTGCCTCCCAACCCTTTGAACATCATGTCTTCACCATGGCCCTTTGCCATGTGGGGCATTGATATGATTGGCAAGATTGAGCCAACTGCTTCAAATGGCCACAGATTCATCTTGGTCGCCATCGACTATTTCACCAAGTGGGTTGAAGCAGCCTCATATGCAAATGTCACAAGACAAGTGGTAGCCCGATTTCTGAAGAGAGACATCATCTGTCGGTATGGAGTGCCCGAGCGGATCATTACTGATAATGGTTCCAACTTAAACAACAAAATGATGGCAGAGCTATGCCGGGACTTCAAGATCCAACATCACAATTCTTCTCCTTACAGGCCAAAGATGAATGGCGCTGTTGAGGCAGCGAATAAGAATATTAAGAAGATTGTGCAAAAGATGGTAGTCACCTACAAAGATTGGCATGAGATGCTACCATTTGCTTTGCATGGGTACCGCACATCAATCAGAACATCCACCGGGGCAACACCGTATCAGCTTGTGTATGGTATGGAAGCAGTCCTACCGGTTGAAGTTGAATTACCCTCTCTACGGGTATTGATGGATGTTAAACTGAGTGAAGCAGAATGGGTTCGGTCCCGATTCGAACAACTGAGTCTGATTGAAGAGAAAAGATTGGCTGCAATCTGTCATGGGCAGCTATATCAGAAGAGAATGAAGAAAGCCTTCGATCAGAAAGTCAGACACCGAGAGTACCAAGTAGGGGATCTTGTGTTGAAAAGAATCCTCCCTCCTCATACAGACCACAGGGGCAAATGGACTCCAAATTACGAAGGACCATTCGTTGTAAAGAAAGTTTTCTCTGGTGGAGCACTGATGCTCAGCACCATGGATGGTGAAGATTTCCCGTCCCCTGTGAATTCAGATGCAGTTAAAAAATACTTCGCATAAAATGACCCGCTGGACATAAAAACAGAATGTAAGTCCAGGCAAAAATAGGGCACCCCGGCGAGTCAAAAACAGAATAAAAGACTCGGGCAAAAATAAGGGAAATAAACAAAAAAATGTACACCCGCTGAGTTGAAAAGCCGCATTGGACAGCTCAGGCAAAAATGGGTATCCCGATGGATTGAAACCCCGAAAGGGCGATCCATGCAAAATAAGGGAATAAGCGAACAACTGCATTCTGAATTCGTCTGTATTACTTACAACTCGGAAAGCTTCAAAAGGATCAAGCTTCAATCAGAATCAACTCTCCCCAGAAAGCAAGACGAGAAGAATGTCATTGTCATACGAGTCATAGCAGAAAAGGAAGCTCCTTGAAAGCGTCGTCAGCATCGCCAACACTTTGTTTCTCAATTTGTAACAATCTCCTCATTTCAGGAGATATGTTTCTTTGACTGTATCTTGCCAATTCAGGGCACATGAATTAATAAAATCGGATTTTCAGTCATGTTTCGTTTTTTACATTTATGTTTTGCAAAGAGTTGTCTGATATCTCTAAAAACACAATTGCATAAGTACAGATGCCTTTCTCTAAAAGAAATAAAATATAAATAAAAGCACATGCTTGCAGGGAATATACTTACTCTTGAGAATGCTTAAACTCCTATGACGGAATCCAGTAAAGGATACCTCGGGACCATTTGTGCGCTTCCTTATCTTTGCAGGATTGCAGGTATCCAGAACGCAACTTGGGGCATGCAAGTTACGTCCCAGCAAACTGGCGAATCAACAGAAGATATCAGCATCCGAAATGCTCTATCCCCAGCTGAGTTGCTTCTCATTGCTCTCCCCAGCCGAGTTGCCTCTCATCATCTCCCCACAGAATCCCCAGCCTCTATTCAGAAGAGCAACGCACGAAGAAGTCACAACAGAGAGGGAGAAAGCTTCTACAAACCCCAGCTGGGTCCCGTATTATAAGGATATGTCAATCAGTGACCTATATCCCCAAACAGATACATCATTAGATCTACCAATGATCTCATCCCCAGCTGGGATGTTCATCTCAAGCGGATCAACCAGAGATCTTCGCAGTAACGGGATCCGAATCCCGGATCTGTGCCCCTTTGCATAATCATAGCATTCGCATCATATTATCCCCTCAGAGCGTAGCATTCCGTCTAATACGGAGCATTACGGCAAAAATCAAATGCATAGCATAATCATAAGTCATGTTGTGAATCGAACCCTTGTGAATAATAACAAGCTGTCGGCATACAGAGATACATACAGAAAAATCCCACCAGGGTCCCAGCAAAAGCAGTTGCCCCCTCCAATCACAAACACCAGTATATACACCTTTTGGCACCCGTCCGTGTCATCACTCCCCAGTAAAGTCGCCTGAACATCTTTACGAACAAGATCACCCGTATTACAGATACGTCCTGACACTCGTCCGTGTCATATCACCAGCAGAAAGCCAAAGACATCCTCTTTGCACTCACATATACTTATATATACACTTTTCTTGACACCCGTCCGTGTCATATCCCCAGCGCAGTCGCTTATACTTTTATCAACCCATACACTTGTTGATGTTATACTTTTCTCCTTTTGACACTCGTCCGTGTCACTCTCCCCAGCAGATAAACACTCATCTATACATTATACTCATTGGTACTCTTATACAGATACTCGTCCGTATCTTGTATACACCATCACTCATATCCCCCACAGATTCGGCATTGGTCCATGTTCTTTGTTAACCAGTTGGTACTCGTCCGTACCATCATCTCAGAACCTGCGTCTAGTGTTTGTTTCTACATGATACTCGTCCGTATCATAGTCTTAAGGATGCTCGTCCGCATCTTTAATCCATACACTGTGTCAAACACTTTTGTCTTCTTGAATATAGACACTCGTCTGTGTTTACTATTCCCCAGAAGAATCTTCAGATGCGACACTCGCCCGTGTTCTTTGTTAACCAGTTGATACTCGTCCGTATCATCATCTCTGAACATGTGTCAGTTTGTTTCTACATGATACTCGTCCGTATCATAGTCTTAAGGATGCTCGTCCGCATCTTTAATCTATACACAATACCAAACACTTATACCTTTTGTTTCTTGGATGTGAACGCTCGTCCGTGTTTACCATATCCCCAGTAGATCACCAACAGATTTTCTTTTTTATCTAACACTCGTCCCGTGTTATGATAACCCTGAGAGCAGCCGTCCCCTGCTGAGTGGTCGTCCTCCACTTCTTGATGGTCGTCCTCCGTCATGCTCATCCGATGGCCGTCCCCATCGTTGATTTTTAGCAGCCGTCCCCTGCTAGGTGGTCGTCCTCCACCTCTTGATGATCGTCCTTCATCACTTTATCCAATGGTCGTCCCCATTGTTGATTTTGGTTATCTGACATTCGTCCTATGTCATGATGAACCTTGAGAGCAGCCGTCCCCTGCTAAGTGGTCGTCCTCCACTTCTTGATGGTCGTCCTCCATCATGCTCGTCCGATGGCCGTCCCCATCGTTGACCTTTTCTATCCGGCATTCATCCTATGTCGCGATATTTTCGGCAGCCGTACCCTGCCAGGTGGTCGTCCTCCACCTTTGATGGCCGTCCCCATCATATTTCTTTTATTCCCAACAGAGCAGCCGTCCCCTGCTAGGTGATCGTCCTTCACCTTTGATGGCCGTACCCCATCATCTGTTTATTTCATTTATTCTTTAACCCGATGGCCGTCCCCGTCGTGGTCCCTTTTCCTTTTAGCCCGATGGCCGTCCCCCGTCGTTGGTTGCTTTACCTTTGTGAACTTGATGGCCGTCCCCGTCATGTTTCATGGATCCCCAGAGAATTTTACAACTTTATCTTGATGGCCGTCCCCATCATGATATCTTATTTTCCCCAGCTAGTCGGCCGTCCCCGTCTTAGCTTTACCTTTTATCCCCAGCATGTCGGCCGTCCCCGTCACTGTTTTATTTCCTGCATTTTCCCCAGCATGTCGGCCGTCCCCGTCATTGCTATTTACCCAGTAGTCGTCCTCCGCTCGACGGTCGTCCTCCGTCACCCACTTTACAATATACTTTATTTTCCATTACAATCTATATCCCTTTTCTTCTTCATTTCTGTGAGTGCAAATTTTGGACTGTCTTCGGTATTCAACCACAAGTTATCTTGTTTGGCCTGTTAAGCCGTCGCTTACATCCTGCACAGCTAACTCATGCTTGAATAGGGGCAGCTGTAAACACCCCAAATTTGCCCTCACCCATTCACACCATGGCTTGTGATCATTCTCATATGCATAAACACAAACATATCATCTCACATCTCACTTTTGAATCACTGCATAGCTTCTAAAGCATCTGCACCTAGGGTTTGTGATCTGAGCAACCCCAAAGCTTCTTGAGGCACTCCAAAGGCCACCAATCATTTCAAAGTGGTCCATGTGTGTTCTTATATCATATTCCATCTCCTCAAAGTCAAAAATGCAGAGGAATCACAAGAACTAGGGTTTGAGTGGATGCAGAGCCAGGTTTGACTGCACAGTTGACTGAAAATTAGGGTTTTGGTTTCAGAGGCCATAACCCCAAATTTTTTGGTCATTCTTGTTTCCATTGATCTCTATATGGTATAGGGAGTATGCATATCAATTTTCATGAAGAAATTCCATGGGGAAGTCATCTGATCAAGAGTTGACTTTTCAGACAAGTCAGTGCAAAATCAGGGCATCTGAGGCCCCCAATGACCCAACCAATGGGTGATCTTCATCATTTTGAGTGTATATGATCTTTATTTGATCATGGAAGAAGGTTGAAGTTCATAGAAATCAAGAATTTAGGGTTTTTGCAAATGTTGACTTTTTGGGCATAGTTGACTTTTCAAGAATGCATCATTTTAGGTCATTTTTCAAGCCTTGATTTTTGATCCAAGAAGGCTTCAAATGGAAAAACTTTGGTCATGAAAGTTGTAGATCTCATTTTTCCCTTTTCAAAAAGTACAAGAACATGACCAAACTCTTCTTGGATCAAAAGTTATGGCAATGCAAAGTTGGCTAAAATCATTGATTTTCAAGGCATGCCCTAAGTGAGAATTTTGCAAAACCTTGGACCAATGCATATTGCAGCCTCTAATCCATTTCAAACCAGCACACAAACCTTCTCTAAGTCACAAAATTCAGATTTGGACCAAGAATGCCCATGGTTATGGTTCATGTAACAAGATTTTTCACATGTGAACAAAAAGGTTACAACTTGCAAAACACTCATGATCACTTCTTACAACTTGCAACATTGGATGCTGACCTTGCTAGCTCACTCACCACCCCATGCTGCGCAGCCCCTAGGCTTTGTACCAAGCTAGCACTTCACCATACTTCTCTTACACATTACTTGACTTTTGGCAAAAGGTAACTTACCAATCAATAAAGGGCATGTCTTGTCAACTGACCAATGAGAGAGAGTTATGTGGACAATTTGCAAGCTAGACATAACACAAGGCAAGGCTGAAACTCTCCCATTCCACACATTCACAAAAACACTCCCATTTGCATCTTGCTTCGAATCTGTTTCCACAGCTTGCAAACACTTCAACCATTTCCACCATTCAACTCACCTTGCTCCATAGACCACAAAGAGCCAAGAACACAAGCCTGAAACAGCCAGAACATCCCACTGCCATCTCTCACTTCATTTTTGCAGTTCCTTTCGAATCTCCTTCCCTAGCTCACAAACAGCCAAACAAACCTTGCAAAGCTTCTCCATACATCATCTGGACCACAAACCATCATTCACAATGGCCTGAAACCTCCAGAAACTCCATTGCCATTTCTGACTGAGCTTGAAGCAGGACCTTTCGAATCTCACTATCCAGCCAGCATAAACTCCATTTGAGCATTCAAACATCTTCTGGGGATCAAGTAGAGTGGATTGCACAAGGAGAAGTGGCCAGAAAGTCCTCAAACTGAAAGCTTCGAATCTCGGGTAGCCTGAAATTTATTTTTCCAGAAATCATTTTTCTTGTTACAAACTTGTTCTATGTGCTTCACTGATCATTCTGGTATCATTGGTTTTGAAAATGGCTTTGATTTGAGGGTTTAATTTGTCTCTGAAACCTGCGTGCCCTAGAACTTTTTCTCTTCGATTCAGCTTGTTTAGGAACTATAAATGTGTTTTGAGAGAGGGGTTTGGTTCGTGAGAGGTTGAGGAACATTTCCCAGGTCTTAGGTTTCATTTTTGTTACGATTTGAGAGATTTGGAGATTTCCAGGTGAGGTGCTGGCCGGAGAAGACGACCGGAAGTCTTCTCCGGCAGCCTGAAAGTAATTAGTGAGGTTAATTAGGGTTAGGGCAAAGTTCAAATGTGAGCCATTAGATTTCATCTCCCGCGCGTGTACGAAGGGTCAGGATCATTTCATTAAGTGATAATCAGGATTAATTAATTTAATTAATTGGGTTTTAGAAGTTTGAATATGGGCCTTTGATCTGCGCGCGCAGTCAACCCATCCACTGCCAGAATCAATCTCAGCCATCCTTCCTGATTACTTCTTATTTTATTTGTTTTTAATTCATTTTATTTCAATTAACTTGTATAATTATTTTAAAATAGCAAAAAATACATAAAAATTATGAAACTTTTTCCTCTGAGTTTTAATAATGTTTATGACACAAAAATATTTTTATTTTATTTTTTATCATTAAAAAAGTATTTTTAAATATTTAAAAGATTATTTTTAATTTATTAATGGGAATTAATTAATTAAAAATACTTTTAGGTATTTAAAAATTACAAAAAAATTCATGAAATGTTCTAAGACATTTAGGAACATTGTCCAACCTTCAAACCAAATTTCTTTTTTGATCTTGATGCATTTTAAGAATTTTTCATTGAATTAAATCATTTTTTGTGCATTATTTTGATCATGGATTCAAAAATTCATTTCTGCCTATTGGAGAAGAGTTGGACATTGGTTCTTCTTGCATTGTTTTATGTTTAGCATGTATTTTAAAGGATAAAATGGCCATGATTTGTTTCCTCATTTTCTAATTGTTTGGCATTTCTTTTGGTAAGAACCCTAAAAAACCCTAATAACTTAGAAAATTCATAACTCAAGTTTGGTTGAGAGTTGAGAGTTCCCCTTTGGGCAGTGGTTCATTATAGGTTTAGGGTTTCTTTGGGTGGCATTTTCCATTTTTTATATTAGGGTTTGCTTCTGTTTTTGGTTTTTGTTTGATGTTTGATCCATGAACCCTAATTTGGGCTTTCTCTTGCATCCTTCTTGCATTCTCTTGCATAACATGACTTGTCTTTGCATTTTGTGCATTCCTATGATTCATTTGACATCTTAAGACATGTAGGAAGCATGTTTGATCCTTGCATTGCATGTTTGCCATGTCATTTGCTTTGCATGCTTCATAACTTTTTATGTTCATCCATGCTCCTTAACTTGCATCATTTGCACCCATAATCTTGTATGATCATCTCCATGCTTTGCCTCATGTTTGCAGCACCTCATAACATCATAACCATCATCAACATGCTTCTGGTTTTGCTTAGCATCATACCATTCCATCTCATTTAGTATCACATTGCATTTCTTTCTAACATTTCAGGTGGTAAGTAACTTGAGAAGTGAATTTGCCTTCACTTCTCATACCTTTTCTTTTCATCCCTCTTGCATCCATTGCTGCATTCTTATTTGTGCTTGAGTTTGAGCTTGCTCATTCTTGTTCCTTACTTTCTTTCTTCAAGTGACTTGACTTCTTGAATGAAGCAAGTCACTTTGCTTCTCTTGATCTTATTCATCTGCTTCCTGGTGGTTCATCTGAAGATTGTTCTTGCAAACCTCACAAACTTTAGGGACAACCAAGCATGATAATGAATTAGGGTTTTGATTAGTCTCCCCTCATAGTTTTCACCTTTGTGTCTCTCTTTGAGTCCTCTCTTCTCACCTCATAATCAGAGACTAAACCCTAAAGGCTTTAAGGCTTTGTGGTTAAGCTTATGCCTGCATCCTTCTCTTAGGATGGAGTGTATAACTTTAGTCCTAAGTCTTGAACCCTTAATGTGTTTAAATCTCTTAATCAATTCATCTAATAATCATCAAGACATCACACTTGTAACTTGGGCCTTGCATTAGGGTTCTAATTCTTCCTTAAGTGGTTAAGAAGGACTAACCCTAGTGTTAATGGACAAGTCCCCCTCAAGTTGTCTTACAAATCATAAAAAACACTTCATCATCATATCATTAACTAAAATCCATCTAATAAAGGTTTGTTTTGTCATGAGTTTAATCTCTAATCATGGATTAAGTTGAGGAGCTTTCCTCAGCTTAAACATTCTCATCTATTATCCTTCTTTTAGGATGGTGTAATGAGTCTGTTTAATCCTTGATTATGGCTTAACCTCATTACTCAACACTAAACAAAAACACCAAAAACATCTAAATAATCACAAGTAGGTTAATGATCTTAACCCTACATCAAAGGTGATTAAGTGTGAGAATCTGACTTCACACTTAAGGTATTCTCATTACCCCTAATCAGAGGGAAGATGTGATGAGTTTACTAACCCATTGGTTTAGGCTTAAGCTCATTATCTTATGACAAACTCTAAAAAGAAATAAAAGACTGAAAACTCAAAAACAAACAATAATCGTCTCCTCCGGGATTCTTTTCTCATCTCATTCACTCACAACCGAGAACTTGCTTCTTCCGTCTAATGCAAGACAGTAAGCACCTGGGCCAGACAGGTCATACACTTGAGCATAGGCAAGTAAGCAGTTCACAAGTCAATTCATCTTTCAGTCTCTTTGGGTCGAACTACGGTGTTCTGACTTCCTCATTGCACGAGAGGATACGTAGGCATAACTTAACAGTTATCGAACAAAAGTCTCTGTACATTCCCTCTCCTTCCAGCTTCATTCTTTGGCCTCAAATTCTTGAGCATTTCACTCTGTTCTTACACTGACACTTTCATACTTCACATCACTTATACACTTTACACTGACACCTGTACATCCTGTTCCAGCTATTTCATACACAGATTGCACTGACACTACCCCTTTAAAACACAAATCTTTTAAGCGTGGATCCCGTCGAGTACGACGGACAATCTGGGTGCTAATACCTTCCCAGGTTGTAACCAACCCCCTTTCTCAGTCTCTCTGGTTCGCAAACCGTCTTATCCGTTCTTTTCTAGGTCTATGCAGCATTGCCTTTCCTCCGGGATAAAAATGCCTAGCTGGCGACTCTATTCATTCTCCAGTGGGTTCACGGCTGTGTGTTCTCATTGTCCCTCTCGCCGACCGTTCGCGTCTGTACCCTTATCTGACCTGGTGTCACTTATCGGGAGCGACAGTTTGCTGGATTCTTCTGTCCTTGTATCAGTTTGAGTGAAGTTATAATGATCATTCTTTTCTTCAGCTTCAATCTTGATATCAGCAGATGTTCCAACATCTTCTGGGACATCTGTAGGAGCATCATCAATTATCACATTTATGGACTCCATGATAACCTTGGTTCTAGAATTAAATACTCTATATGCTCTGCTGTTTATAGAGTATCCAAGGAAAATCCCTTCATCACTTTTAGGATCCATTTTTCTCCTTTGCTCCCTATCTTCCAGAATATAACAGTTACTTCCAAACACATGAAAGTACTTAACTGTGGGTTTTCTGCCCTTCCAGACTTCATATATTGTGGACAAAGTTCCTTTCCTTAAAGTAACTCAGTTATGGATGTAACAAGCAGTGTTTATAGCTTCAGCCCAGAAGTACAAAGGTAACTTTTTAGCATGGATCATAGCTCTTGCTGATTCTTGAATAGTTCTATTCTTCCTCTCAACAATCCCATTCTGTTGAGGAGTGATAGGTGAAGAATATTCATGATTGATTCCTTCTGAAGAGCAGAAATCTAAGAACTTTTGGTTCTCAAATTCTTTTCCATGATCACTTCTTATTCTGATCACACAGCTGGATTTTTCCCTTTGTAATCTTTGGCATAATTCTTTGAATACATCAAATACATCAGACTTTTCTTTGATGAAATTTATCCATGTATATCTTGAAAAGTCATCAACCACCACATAGGCATACCTCTTACCACCAAGGCTTTCAATCTGCATAGGTCCCATAAGATCCATATGCAAAAGTTCCAAAACTTTGGAAGTTGTCAGATGTTGGAGCTTTGGATGGGACATCTTGGTTTGCTTGCCTATTTGACATTCACCACATATTTTGCCATCATCAATCTTCAGTTTAGGAATACCTCTTATAGCATCCATAGATATGATCTTCTTTATGCCTCTGAAATGAAGATGACCTAGTCTTTGGTGCCATAGTTTCACTTCTTCTTCTTTAGCTAAAGAGCAAGTTGAAGTGAGACTGAAGTCTTGTGGTTCCCACATGTAACAGTTGTCTTTAGATCTGGCTCCTTTCATGACAACCTCTTGTTCTTTGTTAGTCACTATGCATTCAGTTTTGGTAAAGTTTACACTGTACCCTTGATCACATAATTGACTTATACTGATCAGGTTAGCAGTTAAACCTTTAACTAGCAGCACATCATCTAGTCTTGGAACATCTTGACATTCCAAGGTCCCAACTCCCTTGATTTCTCCTTTAGCTCCATCTCCAAAGGTTACATACCTGGATGAATGTGACTTTAAGTTTACTAGCAGGTTCTTCAATCCAGTCATGTGTCTTGAACATCCATTGTCAAAGTACCAGTCTTCCTTAGCTGATACTCTTAGTGATGTATGTGCTATATATGCAACACTTTTCTTTGACCATTTGAGTTGAGATTTCTTTTGATGTCTCTGCCCTGTGTGTTGTTCATTAGCAGATCTCCAAGATTGATTGTTGATCCTGTAGCTTTGATCAGCCTGAATGCTAGTTTTTGGTCTCCATACCTTCTTGATGACTTCTGTCTTCTGCTTAGGAGGTTGCTGATTTCTTTGATGTCTATGCAGCACTTTCTTGTTAGCTTCTATTTTCTGCTTAGAAGGTTGCTGATACATCTGATTTGGATATCCATGTAGCTTATAACAATGAGGTTTGATATGTCCAAATCTTCCACAGTGATGGCATCTCCATCTTTGATACTTCTTCTTCATTTTGTTCTTTCCAGAATGTTGAGACATCTGTTGGAACATTATGTTTGACTTTGTGTTCTTTTCCTGATGTTGAAGCATCTGTTGGGACATCTTGTTTGACTGTATGGATTTTGAAGTTGTTTTGCTAGAGCTAGCTTCATCTTTATGTACTCTGTTAAATCCCAGTCCACTTTTATCCCCTGAATGCTTATTGTTGTTGAGAATAACATCCAGTGTATTTGAGCTGCTGTTCAACATTCTAACAGATTTGGACATATGTTCCAACTTGGAGTTGAGAAGACTTACTTCACTTTTCAAGGTGTCAATGATCTCTTGATCACTTGCTTTTTCATCTTCTAATGCCTCATTCTGCTTCTTTAGCTTTATAACCTCACTGCATATTTCAGTGCTTCTTTTGTATAGATCTTTGAATGCTTGCTCAAGTTCTTCAAAAGTAAGCTCCCCATCACTGGATTCACTTTCAGACTCACATAATCCAGCTAAAGCAGTGATATGCTTAGCTGATTCTTCTTCTGAATCACCTCCTGATCTTCATCAGACCAGGTTACAGATAGTCTTTTCTTTTGCCTTTTTAAGTAGGTAGGACATTCATTCTTGATGTGTCCATATCCTTCACATCCATGGCATTTGATTCCTTTTTCTTGACTGGTCTTTTCAGCAAAATTTGACCTTCTGTTAGCATCATAAGGTCTCTTATTCTCAGAAGAGTTTGTGTATCTTCCACTGGGATTGGATTTGCCTTCCATTCCTCTGAGAATCTTTTTGAATTGTCTTCCAAGCATAGCAAGGTTGTCTGATAAGCTTTTACCATTTTCTGATTCATCATCTTCTTCTTCATCAGTATTTGTCACCAAGGCTATGCTTTTGTTCTTCTTAACATTTGTGTCATTCATTCCCATCTCAAAAGTTTGAAGGGAACCAATGAGTTCTTCAACTTTCATAGAGCATATGTCTTGAGCTTCTTCTATTGCTGTGACTTTCATGTCAAATCTTTTTGGCAAAGATCTGAGGATTTTTCTTACAAGCTTTTCATCAGTCATCTTTTCTCCCAAAGCTCCAGAAGTATTAGCTACTTCTAAGATGTTCATGTAGAATTCATGAACTGTCTCATCTTCCTTCATTCTCAAGTTTTCAAACTTGGTGGTGAGAAGTTGAAGTCTTGACATCTTTACCTTTGATGTTCCTTCATGAGTTGTTTTGAGAGTATCCCACACATCTTTGGCTAGCTCACAATGATGCACAAGTCTAAAGATGTTCCTATCAATGCCATTGAATAGAGCATTTAAGGCCTTGGAGTTGCCTAGTGCTGAATCTTCTTCCTCCTTACTCCATTCTTCTTCAGGTTTCAGCACTTTTGATCCATCTTTGGTATCTTGGACAGGATGATCCCATCCAATGTTGACTGCTCTCCATGCCCTGTTGTCAAGTGATCTTAAGAATGCAATCATTCTTGGCTTCCAGTAGTCATAATTAGATCCATCCAGTATAGGTGGTCTATTTACTGACCCTATATCTCTGTCCATGTTACATAATTTGTATTCCCTAGATCTCACCCAGTATAAACAGGCAGGGTGCCTGCTCTGATGCCAATTGAAATTCTGTGATCAGGTATGAGATGTCCTAAGAGATGTCCCAACACTTGATAGATTTAACCAAAACTTAAATAGCAAGAAAAGTAAACAACACAGAAGTTTGTTAACCCAGTTCAGTGTATAACCACACTTACATCTGGAGGCTACCAAGCCAGGAGGAAATCCACTATAAGTAATATTAATTCTAGACTTAAACCACCCTGTTTAATCTATCACTTAATAACTACCCAATGCAATTTCTACCTAAGACACAACTTAGATAAGAGTACCCTACTCACTCCCCCTCAATCACACAGTGATTTTGTTTACAAGTTTAATAAAATTGAAGACATTCTTCAAACAATACAGCTTGATCTTACTTCACAGTTTCAATCAAGTCACAAATGCACTTTTGCTTAAAAGCTCATAAAGTGGTACAATAAAAACAACCTGCTATTAAAACACTAGACACCCTATTTGGTCTTCTGAAATTCGTACTCAATTCTGTGAGTTTCTGTTGATTAAATAGGTATCTGTAATTTGGGATTTCTGTAGGATGATCCAGCCCTAATGCGCATGCATCTTCCACCTTGAATTAGGGTTTGTTACTTCCTAGATTCTAGGTGATTTAGGTCTTCTGTTTTAATCTGAATCCTCAATATAAAACTCCCTACAGATGCGCCTTGTTCTGTTTTTATCCATCATTAATTAATTCCAGATAACTCTCCTTAAATATCTCTGATCAGTTAGTCAATAATTAATTCTGGTAGCAGGTTTGAGATGTCTCAACATCTGTTGGGACATCCTGAAAAACTGAACTTAAGTCATTTACACAATGTCCCAACATCTGGTAAGACATTCTGAAATAAGTTCTTATACTCTATTTGATAATGTCCCAACATCTGATAGGACATTCTGAACTGAATTTAATATTTCTTGTTGGTCAAAAATTCTGCCAATTCTAGACATCTACAGAGACCAATAGAAACAAGAATGACCAAAATTTTTGGAGTTATGGCCTTTGAAACCAAAACCCTAATTTTAGGTCATCTGTGTAGTTAAGTTTGGCTCTGCTTCTATACCTTTCTCAGTTCTTGTGATTTTCTGACTTTCTTGATCTTGGGAGGATATAATATGATGCTTGAACATACATGGACCCTCTTGATATGATTGGAGACCCTTGGGGTGGCTCAGATAGCTCAGGGATGGCTCAGATCACAAACCCTAGATGCATATGACTTTGAACTAATGCAGTGAAGAAAAAATGCAATATGAGATGATATGATTGAACTTATGCAAATGAAAAGAATCACAAGCCATGGTGAAATGAGTGAAGGCAAATTTGGGGTGTTTACAACAGTAACAACTTGGCCGTCTACCACATACTTCAACTTATGATGCAACGTGGATGTTATTGCGTCAACAACATGAATCCAGGGACGTCCCAACAAACATCTATAAGCGGGTTGAATATCCATAACATAGAATGTACTCTTGAATACCTAAGACCCAATCTTCACCGGTAACTCCACTTCCCCGAACACAGATCTCCGGGACCCGTCAAAAGCTTTCACAATCAAGTCACTGGGTCGCAAAATTATGCCATCAATATTCAGCTTCATGAGGGCCTTCTTAGGGAGCACATTGAGAGAAGAGCCTGTATCTACCAGGACGTGTGATAGAACAACACCCTTACACTCCATGGTGATATGCAAGGCTTTGTTGTGATTGCGTCCATCCGAAGTGAGATCTCTATCTGTGAAACCCAACCCATGGCTGGCGTTTACGCTGCCTACCACAACCTCCAACTGGTTGACTGTTATCTCTTGTGGTACATACGTCGTTTGTAAACTTTCAGCAAAGCCTCTCGGTGAGCTTGATAACACATCAACAGTGACAAAATAGATATCTTGGACGGAGTCTGATTCAACTGTTCAACCACCTTATAGTCGCTTTTCTTAATTATTCTCATAAACTCCTCGACTTCCTTTTCAAAAGTGCCCTGACTAGCAGCAGGAGTTGTCACCTCTTCAGTTGCTATCTGTTTACCCTTAGCCTTTGCAGCAGCTTCAGCTCCGGGATCACCTCTAAGAACTTGAGGAGCAAAGAGACGCCCACTTCGAGTAAATACACCAACTCCTCAGACATTCACAACAGTCGGGTCAATTGTCACCGCTTGACTTTCCACTTTCTGACCTTCTACATACATATCTGATCCATAGTGCCAAGGGATGGCCTTGTCATCAACATAGGGAACTGGTCCCAGAACAGTGATAATCACTAGACTCACTTCGGGAACATAGATGGTCACCGGCTCTCTTTGGATGGAAACTTCAGCAGGATCAAAATAAATCGTCACTATAGACACACAATCACTTCTATTGTCAACCTTGTCGAACTGTAGGGACCCCTCGTTGATCAAGCATTGCAACCCAGCTTTCAAATCCCCACAACCATTAACGTAATTCATGTAACTCTCATAAACAAAATTGCAACCTGGGAACACCTACCCTGTCAACAATCTGTCTTTCACGAATAACAAGGAAGTCTTCACTTCACCTATGTTCAAAATAAAGTTCAACCTCTCACCATTATCGACAGCGTTTATCCTGGCCCCTCCATGATTTGGAATGGGTTTGATGTAACATTTGGAGGTGGTGCAAAGTTGATTGCTTTCGAGTCAATTAGGTCTTGGACCTTATGCTGCAATGCCCTGCACTTCTCTGTTGAGTGCCCGGGAGCTCCTGAATGAAATGCGCATCTTGCATTAGCATCATACCCCACTGGAAGTTCTCCAGGTGGAGGTCGTGCTAACGTCCTCAACTGAACCAAATTCAAGTCTAACAGTCTCTGGAGCAGAACTGTGTACGTCATCGGGATTGCCTCGAGCACCCTGTTAGCTGGACGAGCTTGCCTCTGTTGATAGGGTCTTTGCTGATAGTTATTGCGCTGCGGCTGTTGTTGTTGTTGTTGCTGCACAGGACCTGTGGGGATGGTGATAGCTGCCACCTACTCGTAAGATCCTCTGTATCCGCGGCCCCGACCTCGACCGTACACAACATTAGTCTCTCCCTCCCTTCTTCTTGGAGGTCCACTGAAAGCCTTTCGAACACCACTTGAGCTACCTGCACCACTGTCCCGAATCTTCCCCATTTTCATAAGAGTTTCAACCATCTCTCTAGCTATCATGATGTCGTTGGACTTCGTCGCTGAACAAGACGCCAGTCTCTCAATAAACACCCCCTTCAGCGTTCCCATAAACATGTCTGCCATTTCATTTTCTAACAAGAGAGGTTGCAATCGAGCAGCAAGCTGACGCCACCTTTGGGCGTACTCTTTGAACCCTTCTTTAGCATTCTGAGACATCGTCTGCAACTGGGTACGATTCAGAGCCATATCTAAATTATATTGATACTGCTTTACAAACACCTCAGCCAAATCCTTCCAGCTTCGGATATTGACCCTGCTAAGCTTCATGTACCATTCCAAGGAAGCTCCTACAAGACTATCCTGATAGTAATACATCCACAACTTCTCATCATCTGTATGCGCGAAAATCCTTCCCACAAAAGACTGAAGGTGAGTTTTCGGGCAAGCTGTGTTGTTGTACTTATCAAAAGTAGGGACCTTGAATTTGTAGGGAATTCTCACCCCTGGCACTAAGCCCAGATCAGTGATTTCAAACCCTAGGGAACTCTGAGACTGAATGGCACGAATCTGCTCAGCCATTTCTTCAAACCTTCTATTCATGTCAACCCCTTGGCCTTCCGCCTCATCCAGCAAAGTAAACTGCTCGTCCTGCCCATCCATCTGCATGTTATTCACTCCATAATTGATAATAGTGACCCTGGTTGCACTACAGGGATTTCAACGTGACGGGTGCCAGCCCCATTGCGGTTACCTCCATCTGTTGTCTCATTGTTCCTGGCTTGATTGTTCTCTACCATTTCGTGCAAACCCTCTTGAGTTTGACCCATCCCAACCATGAGGGTCATGAAGTTGTCCATTCTCGTCCTTAAGTCATCCAGATCTGCTTGCATCTGCTCCATTGCTCTTTCTCTGTTCACCTTTGTAGGGTATCTGTGCACCGTTGACTGTCTCTGAACCTTCTTGGGAGCTATAGTGCCTGAAAGTGTCATGAACGTTAGAACACTGGAGAAATACCTGCAAAACAACAAACACGTTATATGCATGCAATGTAAATATTCATGTTTCCATGTTCAAGCATTAATATGCCCCAGTTCTGGTATTTTGATAGAAAATACTCCAGATGACTTCAGAAACTAGCTTTTTGAACTTTTTCGAGGAGTATTCAGATCCTGGTGGCTTAAGACCAACAACTTTGCTCTTTCAGAAATGGTAACTGGAAAGTATCATTGCATAGCATGAACAAACTGCCAATAATCAGAGTCATAGACATAAACAACATTCCCCAAAGGGTTACAATTCAATACAAATGACAGAAAGATAAAGCAAGACTCATACAACAAGCCTATAGGTAGTCTGGATACAAGCAACAACAAACTAAAAACCTAAGCTAAAATGAAGATCCAGGCTCCTCTTCTGCAGTCTCCACCTCTGTTCGGCACTTCTTGACGCCTGCTCTCAGCTTAAGATCTGTAATCTCCTTCATTGCTTCCTTTAAGGCTAGTTGGATCTGTTCTAATTGTTGAGTCTTTTCCCTTCATATTTTGTGAGCTTTTTCGACCTCTTATTTCTTGAATTCCATCCGCGCTTCAAAGAACTCTTCCTTTTCTTTGTACATCTTCTGCTCCTATTCCCTTTGGCCCTGTAACCAAGTAATGGACTGGCGAGCTTCTCTGAGAGTCTTCAAAGTCTTCTTACGATCCGCTTCTCTTTTTAACTCGGTTAAACCCAATCTCTGAAAATGAGCTTCTCTCCCAGCAAACTCCTTTTCTTTAGCTTCCAAGGTAGCCTGCATCTTCTGTAGCTTTTCTTCTGCTTCTTGCTTAGCATGATTGGCACGGTGATACAAACTAGCCATCTCAGAATTCTCTACCCGAACTTTGTGCAACTGAGCTTCCAACTTCTTGTAATTTTCAAGAGAAACAATGGTCTGTACCGGTAACTCCTTTGGATATAGTGGAGCCTCAACCGAAAATGGCAGGAAGAAGGTATCAACCATCCCTTGTATCCAAGCAGCGAAAGAGGGAAAAGTCTTAGGGTTTACCTTTCCAAATTCTTTCTTACCCTCCCTGACCTGCGTTTCCCAAGCTTGGGATACTTGAATAACCAACTTCTCATTATCTTTAGCTGGAAAATACAAAGTCTTAGCTACTTCTTCACCAGACGGAGGATCCTTCAGTGGATAACCAAATTGCTTTCTGGACAGCACAAGGTTATGACTTATCACCCCCTTTCTACCTAACAACGGAACATGGGGTAACTCACCACACCTTGTAATAAACTCCTTCCCTACCAAGTTTCTGCTACACCCCCAAGCTATATCATCAGATGTTAACCCCATCAATCTTCTAGCCCACTTCCAGTCTTGCTTAAGATCTTTGAACGGTCCTGACTTTGGAAGCTTCTTAGCAAACCACTCAGCAAACAATGGAGCACAACAATTTACATACCCCTTTCTCTTCTCATTTCTGTGATGGACACTGAAGTAAAAGTCTCCCAAAAACGTAGGCACCGGGTTCCCTTTAATGACCAGGGTGATAGCCTCCAAGCTTACCCATCCTTTCTCTCCTGGGAAAAGACTTATCCCGTAGACCATTAATGCTAACAGCGCACTGAATTCTAACCACTTCCCTCCCAAAGCAAACACATGGGCTTCTGTGATAAGAAAATCCAGATTAAATCCCTTCCCTTTACTGGCTTCCAAATCCATCTTCACTCTAAGCATACTCAAATGACAAGCCCCTGCAATGTCCTCGGGGGACACTTCTCCGCAGCATAATAGGGAACACCATTCTTGATAGGAATCTTCAGGATGTCAGAAATCTCTTCCATAGTGGGAGCCAAGACGTAGTCAGCAAACACAAAAATTCTCAACTGAGGGTCATAAAACTACAACAAAGAATGAAGATTATCTCTCTGATCAATAGTAGGCTTGTTTATGTAACCCAAGATCTTCCCATACCGGCTTCTGAAATCATCTAAAACCTTGTCACTCATCAAGTCCACCAGTTTCTGAATACTCTCAATTTCGGGTTGTAGGAAAGTATAATGAGCATTCCTTTTTCTGGGTATTTCTTGGGCTTCCTTCATCTGGAGAAACAATGAATACCAGAACTGGGTACAAAGGCTAAATGCTAACCTGAAATGGAAACACAAACAGTTAATGCAAGTATGATGCGATGCAAATGCAATGCAGGTGTCGCTCCCTAAAGATTGGGACTGAGCCCAAATAAAGGTACAGACGCGAACGGTCGGCGAGAGGAACAATGAGAACACACAGCAGTGAACTCACTGGAAAAGAAAAGAGTCGCCAGCTAGGCATTTTTATCCCGGAGGAAAGGCAATGCTGCATAGACCTAGAAAGATATGGATAAGACGGTCGCGAACCAGAGAGACTGAGAAAGGGGGTTGGTTACAACCTGGGAAGGTATTAGCACCCAAATTGTCCGGCGTACTCGACGGGATCCACGCTTAAAAGATTTGTGTTTTAAAGGGGTAGTGTCAGTGCAATTTTGTATACAAAGAGCTGGAAAAGGATGTACAGGTGTCAGTGTAAGAACAGGAATGAAATGCTCAAGACTATGAGGCTTAAAGAATAATGCTGGAAGGAGGGGGAATATACAGAGACTTTTGTTCGATAACAGTTAAGTTATGCCTACGTATCCTCTCGTGCAATGAGGAAGTCAGAACACCGTAGTTCGACCCAAAGAGACTGAAAGATGAATTGACTTGTGAACTGCTTGCTTGTCTATGCTCAAGTGTATGACCTGTCTGGCTCAGGTGCAAACTGTCTTGCATTAGACGGAAGAAGCAAGTTCTTGTTTGTGAGTGAATGAGGTGAGAAAAGAATCCCGGAGGAGACGATTATTGTTTGTTTTTGAGTTTTCAGTCTTTTATTACTTTTGAGAATTTGTCATAAGTTGATGAGCTTAAGCCTAAACCAATGGATTTAGTAAACTCATCACATCTTCCCTCTGATTAGGGGTAATGAGAATACCTTAAGTGTGAAGTCAGATTCTCACACTTAATCACCCTGATGTAGGATTAAGATCATTAACCTACTTGTGATTATTTAGATGTTTTTTGTTGTTTTTGTTTAGTGTTAAGTAATGAGGTTAAGCCATAATCAGGGATTAAACAGACTCATTACACCATCCTAATAGAAGGATAATAGATGAGAAAGTTTAAGCTGAGGAAAGCTCCTCAACTTAATCCATGATTAGGGATTAAACTCATGACAAAACAAAGCCTTTATTAGATGGATTTTAGTTAGTGATATGATGAAGAAGTGATTTTTATGATTTGTAAGACAACTTGAGGGGGACTTGTCCATTAACACTAGGGTTAGTCCTTCTTAACCAATTAAGGAAGAATTAGAACCCTAATGCAAGGCCCAAGTTACAAGCTTGATGTCTTGATGATTATTAAGTGAATTGATTAAAGGGTTTAAACACATTAAAGGTTTAACACTTACGATTAAAGTCATACACTCCATCCTAATAGAAGGATGCAGGCATAAGCTTAATCACAAAGCCTTAAAGCCTTTAGGGTTTAGTCCCTGATTATGAGATGAGAAGAGAAGACTCAAAGAGACACAAAGGTAAAAGCTAAGTGGGGGACTAATCAATCCTAAAATGTTATCATGCTTGGAAGTCCTAGGGTTTGTGAGGCTTAAGAGGAGAAATCTTCAAGGAAGCCACCAAGGAGAAGCAAGATAGAAAAGGGATGAGATGAGAAGAGAAAAGAGGGAAGAGAGGCACAAGTGAGCAAGCTCACTCAAAGACAAGTAAAAATGCAGCAAATATGCAAAATGATGAGGTGAGAAGAGGTAGGAGGTGAAGGCAAATCTACCTCCCCAAACAAACTTACCATTAACCTGAAAAGTTAGTACAAGATGCCTAAAGGAAGAAATGAGATGAAACAATGCATATGGATGGGCAAAGGCCAAAGTCAGAAACATACACATGATGCAAATGATGTAAATGGATGATTCAAACACATCTCAAGAGTTGTGGATGATCATACAAGGATGAGGATGCAAATGAAGCATGCTTTGAACCATGGATGTACATGAAAAGTAATGAAATGCAAATGACATACAAAGTGGCAAATACATGATGCAATGATCAAACATGCTTTCAGTATGTCTTAAGATGTCAAATGAATCAAATGGAGGCATGAAATGTCATGGCAAGTCATGTTATGCAAGCAAATGCAAGAAGAATGCATATGGAAACCCAAATTAGGGTTTATGATCAAAGCATCAAACACAAACCAAAATCAGAAGCAAACAACATTATAAAAAATTGAAAATTCACTCAAAGGACCCCTAATCCTATACTAACCCAATGCCCAAAGGAGAGGTTTCAACTCTAAACCAAATTCAAGTTATGATTTTCCTAAGTTTTCCAGGGTTTTAGGGTTCCTAAACAAGAAAATTACCAAACAAATTGAAAATGAAAGATCAAATCATGGCCATTTAATATCACAAACTACATGCTAAACACAATGCAATGCAAAATGAATCAAGGTCCAACTCTTTGGGGTTAGGCAGAAATGATTTTTGGAAGTTTGGATCAAAGTAATGCATAAAAATGACTTTAATTCAATGAAAAATTCTCAAAATGCATCAAGATCAAAAAAGAAATTTGGTTTGGAGGTTGGACAATGTTTATAAATGTCTTAAAACATTTCATGAATTTTTTGGTGATTTTTAAATACCTAAAAGTATTTTTAATAAATTAATTTCCATTAATCAATTAAAAATAAACTTTTAAATATTTAAAAATAGTTTTTTAATGCAAAAAATGAAAATAAAAATATTTTTGTGTTTTAAAAATTAATGAAACCCTTGACACAAAGTTTCATAATTTTTAAATGGTTTTTACTATTTTAAATAAATTGTACAAATTAAATGAGAAAAAAGAAATTAAAATCAAAATAAATGGAAGTATGCTGGATGGATGCCTGGGATTGAGTCTGGCCAGGAAAGGGTTGACTGCGCGCGCAGATCAAAGGCCCACATTCAAACGTGGTTAATCTGAATTATTAAATAATTAATTGTGATTAGGGTTTCTAATGATGAATCACAGCCACACACACGCGCGCGAAGTCAACATAGTCAAGGCATCCAACGCTCCAGATTCAAACTGCCTTAATTACAGGATTAAAACCCTAATTATTTTCAGGTGGCCGGAGAAGACCTCCGGTCGTCTTCTCCGGTGGGAACCCCACCTGAAAATCTCTAAAACTCTCAAAACGTAACCAAAATGAAATCTAAGAACACAAAAATGATCCCCATAACCCACTGAATCAAAACCCCAACACAAACCTCATTTATATTTCATCAATCTCATGAATCGAAACAAACAAAATTTTAGGGCAAGACTTTCAGAACACGATTACATCCTTATTTTTCCACCATTTTCAAAACCAATGACATATTTATGATCAGGGAAGCATGAACAACAACTTAAGAACTTAAAAAAGGATTTCTGGAAAAAATGTTCTTGAGCTACCTGAGTTTCGAAGCTTTCAAACTTGCAACTTTCTGACCCCTTTCTTTGATGCAAACCACTCCCTTTGGTCCTTTGATGTTGCTTGGATACTTAGAAGAAGTTTATGCTGGCTGGTTAGGGAGATTGAACAAGTTCTGTTCAAGCCCAGGTGAGAATGGTGTTTCTGATTCAGGCAGTTTCAGGCAAAGGTGAAGGGTTCTTTGTGATCAGGATGATGATTTGAGAAGGTTTGTGAAGTTTGTTCAAGTGTTTGTGGCCTGTGGAATGAGATTCGAAAGCTTTGGCTTTGAGAGTGAAAAATGGGGAAGCTGAGTTCTTGCTGGTTTCAGGCTTATGTCTTGTTGGTTTTGGTTCAATGAAGCATGGTGAGGTGATCAGTGGAGTTTGTTTGAATGTTGGTTGCTTGTGGAATCAGATTCGAAGGCTTTTGCTTGAGGGAGTGAAAATGGGAATGTGATGTTAGGGCTTGCTTCAGGCTGGCTTCTTGTGTGAAATGGCTAGCATTTTCTTTGTATAAACAAATGCTATTGGTCAGTGGATGTGACTTGGCCTGCTGTGATAGGTGAGCTAGCTTTTGCAAAAAGTCCACTCTTGTGTAAGAGAAGCATGGGTTGTGTTCTAGGCTAGTACAAGGGTGTGGGCTGGCGCAGCATGGTGAGGGGAAAGGCTATGGCTGGTTCAGCATCCAAGGCAGCAAGTGGATGGAAGTGTGATGATGGTTTTGCAACTTGTTTACTTTTAGTTCATATGAAAATATCTTGCTCCCAAGACCATGAAACATGAGAAATTCTTAGTCCATTATGAACTTTAGGGTACATGTGATGTTAGTGTGATGGTTAGACATGAATTAGAAGTCACAAATGCCTTGGTACAAAGTTTTTGCAAGTTTTCCATTTGGTGCATATTTTGAAAATTAGTGATTTTTGCCAACTTTGACACACCATAACTTTTGATTCAAAATGAATTAGGTCATGTTCTTGTACTTTTTGAAAAGGGAAAGATCTAATCTACAACTTTCATGACCAAAGTTTTTCCATTTGAAGCTTTTTTGGATCAAAAAGCAAGGGTTGAAAAAGTTGCATAAAATGACATTTCATTAAAAGTCAACCATGCCCTAAAAAGTCAACTTTGCAAAAACTTGTAATTCTTGAATTTTGTGAACTTCAACCTTCTTCCATGATCAAATAAAGATCAAATACACTCAAAGTGATGAAGATCACCCCTTGGTTGGGTCATTGGGGGCCTCAGATGCCCTGATTTTGCACTGACTTGCTTGAAAAGTCAACTCTTGATCAGATGACTTCCCCATGGAATTTCTTCATGAAAATTGATATGCACACTCCCTATACCATATAGAGACCAATAGAAACAAGAATGACCAAAAAATTTGGAGTTATGGCCTCTGAAACCAAAACCCTAATTTTAGGTCAACTGTACAGTCAAGCCTGGCTCTGCCTCCACACCAATCCCAGTTCTTGTGATTCTTTGGCATTCTTGACTTTGAGAGGATGTAACATGATGCTTGGACACATATGGATCCCTTTGAAGTGATTGACGACCTTTGGAGTGGCTCAAGAAGCTCTTGGATTGCTCAGATCACAAACCCTAGATGCAGATGACTTAGAACCAATGCAATGAATCAAAATTGTGATATGAGATGGTATGATTGTGTTTATGCATATGAGATGATCACAAGCCATGGTGTGAATGGGTGAGGGCAAATTTGGGGTGTTTACAGCTGCCCCTATTCAAACATGAGTTAGCTGTGCGGGATGTAAGCAACGGCTTAACAGGCAAACGAGATAACTTGTGGTTGAATACCAAAGACAGTCCAAAATTTGCACTCACAGAACGAAGAAGAAAAGGGATATAGATTGTGAAAGAAAATAAAGTATATTTGTAAAGTATGGGCGACGGAGGACGACCGTCGAGCAGAGGACGACTGCTGGGTGGACGACCGACATGCTGGGAAAAGTGCGGAAAATAAAGCGATGACGGGGACGGCCGACATGCTGGGGATAAAAGGTATCATGATGGGGACAGCCATCAAGTAAAGTTGAAAGATTCTCTGGGGATTAATGAAACATGACGGGGACGGCCATCAAGTTCACAAAGCAAAGTAACCGACGATGGGGACGGCCATCGGGCTAAAAAGAAAAGGGACCACGACGGGGACACCCATCGGGTTAAAGAATAAATGAAATAAACAGATGATGAGATGCGGTCATCAAAGGTGAAGGACGATCACCTAGCAGGGGACGGCTGCTCTGTTGGGGTTAAGATGAGGGACGGTCATCTAAGGTGGAGGACGACCACCTGGCAGGGTACGGCTGCCGAAAATATCGCGACACAGGACGAATGCCGGATAAAAGGTCAACGATGGGGACGGCCATCGGATGAGCATGATGGGGGACGACCATCAAGAGGTGGAGGACGACCACCTAGCAGGGGACGGCTGCTCTCAAGGTTTGTCATGACATAGGACGAATGTCAGATAACCGAAAATCAACAATGGGGACGGCCATTGGATAAAATGATGAAGGACGATCATCATAGGTGGAGGACGACCACATAGCAGGGTACGGCTGCTAAAATCAACGATGGGGACGGCCATCGGATGAGCATGATGGAGGACGACCATCAAGAGGTGGACGACGACCACCTAGCAGGGTACGGCTGCTCTCAGGGTTTATCATGACACAGGACGAGTGTCAGATAAAAAGAAATTGCTTGCTGGGGAATAGTAAACACGGACGAGTGTTTATATCCAAGAAACAAAAGGTATAAGTGTTTAGATGTTGTGTATAGATTTAAAGATGTGGACGAGCATCCCTAAGACTACGATACGGACGAGTATCGGGTAGAAACAAACTGACACGTGTTCAAAGATGATGATACGGACGAGTATCAACTGGTTAACAAAGAACACGGACGAGTGTTGAATCTGTAGGAACTCTTCTGGGGAATATTAGACACAGACGAGTATCTATATTCAAGAAGACTTGGTGTATGGATTAAAGATGCGGACGAGCATCCTTAAGACTATGATACGGACGAGTATCATGTAGAAACAAACGCTTGACGCATGTTCTGAGATGATGGTACGGACGAGTACCAACTGGTTAACAAAGAACACGGACGAGTGTCGAATCTGTGGGGATATAAATGGTATATACAAGATACGGACGAGTATCTGTATAAGTGTAACATGAGTAATGAGTATGAGTATTGTAGATGAGTATTTTAACTGCTGGGGAGAGTGACACGGACGAGTGTCAAAAGGAGTAAAGTATAATATCAACAAGTATCTGATATACAAAGTGTAGGCGACTGCGCTGGGGATATGACGCGGACGAGTGTCAAGGAAATGTATATATAGGTATATGTGAGTGCAAAGAGGATGTCTATGGCTTTCTGCTGGGAGTATGACACCGACGGGTTCCAGGAAGTATCTGTAATACAGGTGGTTTGCTTGTAAAGAGTGCTCTGGCGACTTTACTGGGGAAAGATGACACGGGCGGGTGCCAAAGGGAGTATATACTGGTGTTTGTGAATTGTGAGGCAACTGCTTTTGCTTGGGGAATCTGGTGGGGATATTTCTGTACGATGTTGATGAACGGTTATTACTCACAAGTGTTTGATTCACAACATGGCTTATGATTATGCTATGTGTTTGATTTTGCCGTAATGCTCCGTATTAGACGGAATGCTAAGCTTTGTGGGTGAATATGATGCAAATGCCATGATTATGCAAAGATATAGATCCGGGACTCAGGTCCCGCTGCTGTGAAGATCTCTGGTCGATCCGTTTGAAATGAACATCCCAGCTGGGGATGAGATCATTGATAGATCTGATGAGATGCATCTGCTTGGGGAAACGGGTCAATGATTGACCTATTCTTGTAATATGGTGTCGCTCCCGATAAGTGACACCAGGTCCAAATAAAGGTACAGACGCGAACGGTCGGCGAAGGGAACAGTCAGAACACATAGCCGTGAACTCACTGGAGATGAATAGAGTCGCCAGCTAGGCATTTTTATCCCGGAGGAAAGGCAATGCTGCATAGGCCTAGAAAAAGATGGATAAGACGGTTTGCGAACCAGAGAGACTGAGAAAGGGGGTTGGTTACAACCTGGGAAGGTATTAGCACCCATATTGTCCGTCGTACTCGACGGGATCCACGCTTAGAAGATTTGTGTTTTAAAGGGGTAGTGTCAGTGCAATTTGTGTGTAAAGAGCTGGAAAAGAATGTACAGGTGTCGGTGTAAAGGAAGTGTGAAGTGTGTAAATGATGTGTCAGTTCAGGAACAAGAATGAAATGCTCAAGAATATGAGGCTTAAAAGAATAAAGCTGGAAAGAAGGGGAATATACAGAGACTTTTGTTCGATAACTGTTAAGTTATGCCTACGTATCCTCTCGTGCAATGAGGAAGTCAGAACACCGTAGTTCGACCCAAAGAGACTGAAAGGTGAATTGACTTGTGAACTGCTTGCTTATCTATGCTCAAGTGTATGACCCGTCTGGCCCAGGTGCAAACTGTCTTGCATTAGACGGAAGAAGCAAGTTCTCGTTTGTGAGTGAATGAGGTGAGAAAAGAATCCCGGAGGAGACGGTTATTGTTTGTTTTTGTATTTTCAGTCTTTTATTGCTTTTGAAAGTTTGTCATAAGTTAATGAGCTTAAGCCTAAACCAATAGGTTAGTAAACTCATCACATCTTCCCTCTGATTAGGGGTAATGAGAGTACCTTAAGTGTGAAGTCAGATTCTCACACTTAATCACCTTTGATGTAGGGTTAAGATCATTAACCTACTTGTGATTATTTAGATGTTTTTGGTGTTTTTGTTTAGTGTTGAGTAATGAGGTTAAGCCATAATCAAGGATTAAACAGACCCATTACACTATCCTAAAAGAAGGATAATAGATGAGAATGTTTAAGCTGAGGAAGACTCCTCAACTTAATTCATGATTAGGGATTAAACCCATGACAAAACAAGCCTTTGATTAAGTGGATTTTATTTAATGATATGATGATGAAGTGAATTTTATGATTTGTAAGACAACTTGAGGGGGACTTGTCCATTAACACTAGGGTTAGTCCTTCTTAACCAATTAAGGAAGAATTAGAACCCTAATGCAAGGCCCAAGTTACAAGTGTGATGTCTTGATACTTATTAAGTGAATTGATTAAGAGATTTAAACACCTTAAGGGTTTAATACTTAGGATTAAAGTTATACACTCCATCCTAAGAGAAGGATGCAGGCATAACCCTAACCACAAAGTCTTAGAGCCTTTAGGGTTTAGTCCCTGATTACGAGGTGAGAAGAGAAGACTCAAAGAGAGACACAAAGGTAAAAACTAGGAGGGGAGACTAATCAAAACCCTAATACATTATCATGCTTGGTTGGTCCTAAGGTTTGTGAGGTTTTCAAGAACAATCTTCAGAAGAACCACCAGGAAGCAGATGAACAGGATCAAGAGAAGCAAAGTGACTTGCTTCACTCAAGAAGTCAAGTCACTTGAAGAAAGAAGGTGGGAGAGAAAAGAATGAGCAAGCTCAAACTCAAACACATATAAGAATGCAGCAATGGATGCAAGAGAGGTGAAAAGAAAAAGGTATGAGAAGTGAAGGCAAATTCACTTCTCAAGTTTACTTACCACCTGAAATGTTAGAAAGAAATGCAATGCAATGCAAGATGAGATGAAATGGTATGAGACAAAGCAAAACCAGAAGCATGTTGATGATGATTATGATGTTATGAGGTGCTGCAAACATGAAGCAAGACATGGGGATGCTCATACAAGATCATGGATGCAAATGATGCAAGTTAAGGAGCATGAACAAACATGAAATGTTATGAAGCATACAAGACAAATGACATGGCAAACATGAGATGCAATGATCAATGATGCTTTCTACATGTCTTAAGATGTCAAATGAATCACAAGAATGCACAAAATGCAAAGACAAGTCATGTTATGCAAGGAAATGCAAGAGGGATGCAAGAGAAAGCCCAAATTAGGGTTCATGGATCAAACATCAAACATAAACCAAAAACAGAAGCAATCCCTAAGATAAAAAATGGAAAATGGCACTCAAAGAAACCCTAGGCCTATGATGAACCACTGCCCAAAGGGGAGCTCTCAACTCTCAACCAAACTCAAGATATGAATTTCCTAAGTTTCTAGGGTTTTTTAGGGTTCTTATCAAAACAAATGCCAATCAATTAGAAAATGAGGAAACAAACCATGGCCATTTTATCCTTGAAAATACATGCTAAACAAAAGACAATGCAAGAAGAATCAATGTCTCAACCTTCACCAATAGGCAGAAATGAATTTTCAAACATGTGATCAAAATAATGCATAAAAAATGATTTAATTCAATGAAAAATTCTTAAAATGCATCAAGATCAAAAAAGAAATTTGGTTTGAAGGTTGGACAATGTTTCTAAATGTCTTAAAACATTTCATGAATTTTTTTGTAATTTTTAAATACCTAAAAGTATTTTTAATTAATTAATTCTCATTAATCAATTAAAAATAATCTTTTAAATATTTAAAAATACTTTTTTAATGATAAAAAAATAAAATAAAAATATTTTTGGGTCTTAAAAATTAATAAAACTTTAAAGAAAAAGTTTCATAATTTTTAAGAATTTTCTGCTATTTTAAATAAATTATGCAAATTTAATGAAAAGAAAATGAATAAAATTAAATAAAATAAAAAGTAAGCAGAATGGAAGGATGAGATGCAATCTGGCAATGGAAGGGTTGACTTGGCGCGTCATCTAAGGGTCCTCATTCAAACTGAGTTAAACTTGATTAATTAAATAATAATTCATAATTAAAACTTAATGACACGATCTGAGCCACTCATGCACGCGCGGGAAACAGGATCCAAAGGCCCAGGTTCAAACTCAGTGCCCTAACCCTAATTAATAATTAATCACTCTCAGGTCACCGGAGACGAGCTCCGGTCGTCTTCTCCGGTGACCTTCTCCCCTGAAAACTTCCAAATCCTTCCCTAGGTTACTAAAATGAAAACTAAAACCATAGAAATGATCCTTACATCCTTACGAACCAAACCCCCATCCTAGAACACATTTATATTTCCTAAATAAGCTGAATCAAAAGAAATAAAAGCTAGGTCACGCATGTTTCAGAAACGAATTAAACTCTTAAAACAAAGCCATTTCAAAAACTAATGGTACCAGAATGATCAGGATAACACAAAGAACAAGTTTGTAACAAGAAAAATCATTTCTGGAAAAATAAATTTCAGGCTACCTGAGATTTGAAGCTTTCCACTTGAGGACTTTCTGGCCTTTTCTTTAAGTGCAAACCACTCCTTAGGACCCCTTGATGATGTATGAATGCTCAAAATGAGTTTGTGTTGGCTGGAGAAGGAGATTCGAATGGAACTGCTTCAAGCTCAGTCAACAATGGCTATGGTGATTTTGGCTGATTCAGGCCATTGTGAATGATGGTTTATGGTCCAGGTGATGTATGGAGAAGCTTTGCAAGGTTTGTTTGGCTGTTGGTGAGCTAGGGAGGGAGATTCGAATGAATCTGCAGAATGAGGGTGAGGAATGGCAGAGGGTGATTTTGGCTGTTTCAGGCTTGAGCTTTGGGTGGTTTCTTGTCTATGAAGTGTGTTGAGTTGGATGATGAAGATGGTTGAGGTGTTTGGTGGCTGTGTAAGCAGATTCGAATGCTTGTGCAAAATGGAAGGTTTTTGTGAATGTGTTCCCTGAATGAGTTTCAGCCTTGCTTCTTCATATCTTTGGCTTGCCAAGGGATATTGTATTATAATCCTATAGGTCAGATGATGTGACCTGGCCTATAGTGATTGGTAAGTTTACTTTTGCTCAAAATCCACTTTATGTGTAAGAGAGGTATGGTGAAGTGCTAGGCAAGGACATGGGCTGGTTCTGGCGCAGCAAAGTGAAGGGAAAGGCTAGGCTTGGTCCAACATTCAAGGCAGCAAGTTGGTGAAACATGATCATGAGTTTTGCAACTTGGTTACTTTATGGATTTTCATGAAAATCTCCCATTACACAAACCAAACCATGGGCAAACTTGATCCAATTCTGACTTTATGACTTAGAGAAATGTTTGTGTAATGGTTTGAAGTGAATTAGAGGCTGCATAATGCATTGGTTCATGACTTTGCAAAATTTCCTTTTTGAAGCATGCCTTGAAAAACAATGATTTTTGCCAACTTTGCATTGCCATAACTTTTGACCCAAGAAGAGTTTGATCATGTTCTTGTACTTTTTGAAAAGGGAAAGATGAGATCTACAACTTTCATGACCAAAGTTTTTCCATTTGGAGCCTTTTTGGATCAAGAATTAAAGCTTGAAAAATGACCTAAAATGATGCATTCTTGAAAAGTCAACTATGCCCAAAAAGTCAACTTTTGCAAAAACCCTAAATTCTTGATTTCCATGAACTTCAAACTTCTTCCATGATCAAATAAAGATCATATACACTCAAAATGATGAAGATCACCCATTGGTTGGGTCATTGGGGGCCTCAGATGCCCTGATTTTGCACTGACTTGTCTGAAAAGTCAACCCTTGATCAGATGACTTCCCCATGGAATTTATTCATGAAAATTGATATGTATACTCCCTATACCATATAAAGAGCAATGGAAACAAGAATGACCAAAAAATCTGGGGTTATGGCCTCTGAAACCAAAACCCTAATTTTCAGTCAACTGTGCAGTTCATCCTGGCTCTGCATCCACTCAAACCCTAGTTCTTGTGATTCCTCTGCATTCTGACTTTGAGGAGATGGAATATGATATAAGCACACACATGGACCCCTTTGAGTTGATTAGTGGCCTTTGGAATGGCTCAAGATGCTCTGGGATTGCTCAGATCACAAACCCTAGGTGCAGATGCCTTAGAAACTATGCAGTGAATCAAAAAAAATGAGATATGAAATGATATGATTGTGTTTATGCATATGAGATGATCACAAGCCATGGTGAATGGGTGAGGGCAAATTTGGGGTGTTTACATATGGGACCCAGCTGGGGTTTGTAGAAGCTTTCCGTACTCTGTTGTGACTCCTTCATGCGTTGCTCTTCTGGATAGAGGCTGAAGCTCTGTGGGGAAAATGGTTCCTTGACTTTTTGTACTTGGCAAGTGGCAAATCAGCTGGGGAAGACGAAAAATCACTGGAAGATCTTCCTAGAAAACTCTGCTGAGGATGATTTTGACAACTCAGCTGGGGATGTGGGCATCTTCTAATATTGCCCTGTTGGAGAGGTGATGCCTGGTGGGGAAAGTAACAAATGGCAACTCAACTGGGGAGAGTTATCGGTGGCAAATCAGCTGGGGAGGCAGCACCTCTGGTGCCAAGAATGAGTGTTGATTTGCCAACTTACTGGGATGAAGCCTACATGCCCCACGTTGCGCTTTGGACACCTGCAATCCTGCAAAGGTAGAGAAACGCACAAGTAATCCCGAGGTATCCTTTACTGGATTCCGTCATAGGAAATTAGTCACTTCTGAGAGTAATCATATTTCCTGCGAGCACGTGTTTTTATTTTGAAGATAAGCATCTGTACTTATGCAATCAGTGTTTTAGAGACATCAGACATTTTTTACAAATAAAAGTAAACTGTACGAGACGAGACGTGACTGAAAATCTGATTTTATTAATTCATGTGCCCTGAATTGGCAAGATACAGTCAAAGAAACAAATCTCCTAGAATGAAGAGACTGTTACAAATTGAGAAACAAAGTGCTGGCGATGTTGATGACGCTTTAAGGAGCTTCCTCTTTGCTATGACTCGTATGACTTTTGACGTTCTTCTCGTCTTGTTTTTTGGAGAAGGTTGATTCTGATTGGAGCTTGATCCCTTCGAAACTTACCGAATTGTGAGTGATACAGATGAATTCAGCATGCAGTTGTTCGCTTATTCCCTCATTTTGCATGGATCGCCCTTTCGGGTTTTCAATCCATCGGGATACCCATTTTTGCCTGAGTTGTCCAATGTGGCTTTTCAACTCAGCGGGTGTACAATTTTTTCATTTTTCCCTTATTTTTGCCCGAGTCCTTTATTCTGTTTTTGACTCGCCGGGATGCCCTATTTTTGCCTGGACTTACATTCTGTTTCATGTCCAGCGGGTAATTTTATGCGAAGTATTTTTTTACTGCATCTGAATTCACAGGGGACGGGAAATCTTCGCCATCCTTGGTGCTGAGCATCAGTGCTCCACCAGAGAAAACTTTCTTTACCACAAATGGTCCCTCATAATTCGGAGTCCACTTGCCCCTGTGGTCTGTATGAGGAGGGAGGATTCTCTTCAGCACAAGATCCCCTACTTGGTACTCTCGGTGCCTAACTTTCTGATCGAAGGCTCTCTTTATTCTTCTTTGATATAGCTACCCATGACAGATCGCAGCCAATCTTTTCTCTTCAATCAGACTCAGTTGTTCGTATCGGGACCGAACCCATTCTGCTTCACTCAGTTTAACATCCATCAATACCCGTAGAGAGGGTAATTCAACCTCAACAGGTAGGACTGCTTCCATACCATACACAAGTTGATACGGTGTTGCTCCAGTGGATGTCCTGATTGACGTGCGGTACCCATGCAAGGCAAACGGTAGCATTTCATGCCAGTCTTTGTACGTAACTACCATCTTCTGCACAATCTTCTTGATATTCTTATTGGCTGCCTCAACAGCGCCATTCATCTTTGGCCTGTAAGGAGAAGAATTGTGATGTTGGATCTTGAAGTCCCGGCATAACTCAGCCATCATTTTGTTGTTTAGATTGGAACCATTATCAGTAATGATTCGCTCGGGAACTCCATACCGATAGATGATATCTCTCTTCAGAAATCTGGCTACCACTTGCCTTGTGACATTTGCATACGAGGCTGCTTCAACCCACTTGGTGAAATAATCAATGGCAACCAGGATGAATCTGTGGCCGTTCGAAGCAGTCGGTTCAATCTTGACGATCATGTCAATGCCCCACATAGCAAAGGGCCAGGGTGAAGACATCACATTCAAAGGATTGGGAGGCACATGCACCTTATCCGCATAAATCTGGCATTTATGGCATTTTCTGGCATAGGCACAACAGTCCGTATCCATTGTGATCCAGTAATAACCTGATCTTAGCAACTTCTTAGCCATGGCATGCCCTCCCGCATGGGTACCAAAGGATCCTTCGTGCACTTCATGCATCAACAAATTTGCCTCCGTCTTGTCAACACATCTGAGGAGTACCATATCAAAGTTCCTTTTGTATAAAGATCCATCAGTGTTCAAAAAGAAACTACCAGCAAGCCTTCTCAAAGTCTTCTTATCATTGGAAGATGCCCCAGGCGGGTAAGTCTGATCCTCCAAGAAGCACTTAATGTCATGGAACCAAGGCTTATCATCTCTGACAATATCTGCTGCGAATACATATGCCGGTCTGTCAAGTCTGGACACTGAAATTTGGGGTACAAAGTTGGCAGCTTGAACTTTGATCATGGATGAAATGGTAGCAAGAGCATCTGCAAACTGATTCTCGTCCCGAGGGATATACTCAAGCTTGACTGCTGTGAAGAAAGTCAATAACCTTCTTGTATAATCCCTGTAAGGTATCAGATGATCCTGATGGGTGTACCATTTGCCGTTGGTTTGATTAACTACCAAAGCTGAATCTCCGAACACAGTTAAAGTCTTGATCCTGAGGTCAATGGCTTCCTCAAGACCCATAATGCAAGCTTCGTATTCAGCTTCGTTGTTGGTGCAGTTGAAAGTGAGTTTTGCCGAGAAAGGCATGTGAACTCCTTTAGGTGTGATAAGTACTGCACCAACACCACGACCATTCATGTTAACGACCCCGTCAAACATCATAGTCCATTCTTCCTCCGGGTCAGGCCCTTCAGTGTGAACAGGCTCTTCATGATCTTTTGCTTTAATGAACATGATGTCTTCATCAGGGAAGTCAAACCTCATAGGCTGGTAGTCATCAATAGGTTGCTCAGCAAGATATTCAGATAGTACACTGCCTTTGATGGCTTTCTGAGATGTGTATTGGATGTCGTATTCTGTAAGAATCATTTGCCATCTTGCAACCCGTCCGGTAAGAGCTGGCTTCTCGAAAATATACTTGACTGGGTCCATCTTTGAGATCAATAAAGTGGTGTGGGTCAACATATACTGTCTCAGTTGGAGAGCAGCCCACGCTAAAGCACAGCAAGTTTTCTCGAGCAGTGAATAACGTTGTTCACAGTCGGTAAACTTTTTGCTCAGGTAGTAAATTGCATACTCTTTTCGACCAGACTCGTCATGCTGGCCCAGCACACACCCCATTGACTCTTCTAATACTGTCAAGTACATTATCAGAGGTCTTCCTTCAACTGGAGGCATAAGGATTGGAGGTTCTTGCATGTATTCTTTGATCTTGTCAAAAGCCCTCTGGCAGTCTTCGTTCCACCTGACTGTTTGTTCTTTCCTTAGCAGCTTGAACAGGGGTTCACAGGTTGCTGTAAGGTGAGATATGAACCTCGAAATGTAGTTCAATCGTCCTAAGAACCCTCGAACTTCTTTTTCAGACTTTGGTGCAGGCATCTCCTGAATGGCTTTGACTTTATCAGGGTCAACCTCAATCCCTTTCTCGCTTACAATAAAACCCAGCAGCTTACCAGACCGCACCCTAAATGTGCATTTATTGGGGTTCAACTTCAGTTGGTACTTCCTCAGACGTTTGAACAGTTTCAGCAGATTTACCAGGTGATCTTCTTCAGTAAGGGACTTGGCAATCATGTCATCCACATAACACTCGATTTCTTTATGGATCATATCGTGGAATAACGTTACCATAGCCCGTTGATATGTTGCACCAGCGTTCTTCAATCCAAATGGCATCACCTTATAACAGAAAGTGCCCCAAGGTGTAATGAAGGTTGTCTTCTCCATGTCTTCAGGTGACATTTTTATCTGATTGTATCCTGAAAATCCGTCCATGAAGGAGAATACCGAGAACTGAGCCGTGTTATCAACCAAAACATCAATGTGAGGTAATGGGAAGTCATCTTTCGGGCTGGCTCTGTTCAGATCCCGGTAGTCAACACACATCCTTACTTTGTCGTCTTTCTTAGGCACAGGTACTATATTAGCAACCCACGGCGGATAGCTAGTTACAGCAAGGAACCCGGCGTCCCACTGCTTTTGTACCTCTTCTTTAATTTTCATCGCCATGTCTGGACGAGTACGGCGTAGTTTCTGTTTAACTGGTGGGCATTCTTCTCTTAAAGGCAGCTTGTGCACAACAATGTCGGTGTCCAACCCTGGCATATCTTGGTAAGACCAAGCAAACACATCCACATATTCTTGAAGCAGGTCAATAAGTTGTTTCTTCACTGAGTCTTGTAGGCAGGCCCCGATTTTAACCTCTTTCACGTCTTCATCTGTACCAAGATTAATCGTTTCGACCTCTTCCTGATGAGGAGTGATAACCTTTTCCTCTTGTCTCAACAATCTGGCTAGCTCTTCAGGAAGCTCATAATCTTCTTCAACCCCTTCATCAGCTTGATTGATTGGATTGTCGAAGTCATACGAAGTCATAGCCGTGTTGTTGTCGATGCTGTCTGGTAGGCACTCTCTGCAAGGGTTCAGTTTGTTCATTTTAGTGATTGATTTTAATCTTGCTTAGAAAAGTGAAATAAAGTCGTCATTTTGAAAACATCGCCATTTATTTTTTGTACAAAAAGAAAAATGGAAAAACAGTGAACAGAAAAGAAAAAAGACTCATTTGCAAAAAGATGTCTGATATTTCATTGATTAATCTTGTTTGCACAAAAAGTACAGATGGCCCGATTACAAAACTAGTCTTGTCATCTTGGGCAAGATGCAAGACTTGATGCATGCTATAAAAATACAGGAAATAATAATTACTCTGCAGGAGTAACTCTTATAATTTCCTGGGAAGACCAGTTTGAGACACTGCTCCCCGGGATTTTTGGACGTATCCAATTCTCCAGATTGCGTTCTTCTTCCAGCTCGTCTTCCAAATTGTTGATAGCATCAGGGGTGAGCATCCCCCCACTGACAAAACCAGGCTTCTCAGCAGCCTTTGCTTGATCTCGTTGAGTTGGTTTGTAACCCAACCCAAATTTGTCCTTCTTCTCCTCCACAGATAAAACCTTGCCCCAGCCTTGGGCAGTTCCTTCCTCAACAACCTTCCGGGCTTGTTGATAAGATGACATGGAGATTCCAGGTACAGTAGATGCCTCATTCACATTCAGGGCCTCAAACCCTTGACTCATCGTTTCATGGATCTCCCCATCCATCTCAATATATTTATAAGTAGCCAGATGGCTAACAAATATATCCTCCTCTCCACAGATAGTAACGACTTGACCCTCCCACTCGAATTTTAACTTCTGGTGAAGGGTTGAGGTCACGGCGCCAGCGGCGTGAATCCATGGTCTACCCAATAAACAGCTGTAGGCAGGCTGTATATCCATCACGTAGAAGGTCGTTTTGAAAGTTTGTGGGCCAATCGTTATAGGCAACTCAATTTCTCCCAGAACCGGTCTCTTAGAACCGTCAAAGGCTCTTACCACTAAGTTACTAGGACGTAATGCCAATCCTTCATATTCTAGCTTCACAAGGGCCTTTTTGGGTAGGACATTGAGGGATGATCCTGTGTCTACCAGCACATGGGAAAGGACTGCACCTTTACATTCCATGGTGATGTGCAAGGCCTTGTTATGATTGCGGCCTTCCGTAGTCAAATCAGTGTTGGTGAACCCTAGCCCATTGCTAGCAGTAACATTTCCAACTACAGCTTCCAACTGATTGACTGTGATCTCTTCAGGCACGTAAGCTGCGTGCAATACTTTGAGTAGTGCGTTCCGATGGGCCTCAGAGCACATAAGCAATGATAGAATGGAGATCTTGGAAGGCGTCTGATGAAGCTGATCCACTATTTTGTAATCACTCTTCTTGATGATTCTCATGAACTCATCAACTTCTTGATCAAATGGTGTCTTCACAGCTTCCTTAACAGCTTGATCTTCCTGCACAAAGCTCTTCCCTTTTGCCTTGGCAGCAGCTTCTGCTTCGGCAGTGGGTCTTTGAATTTGTGAAGCAAAGAGACGTCCGCTTCGAGTGAAGCCTCGGCCTCCTCCCACATTGTCTATTTGTGGTGCAGGGGTTGATGATTCAAGAGTGATCTTCTGTCCTTCGCAGTATAAATCGGAGCCGTAATGCCAAGGGATGGCTTTACTGCTTTCATAAGGTACTGGTCCAGGCACTGTGATAGTGACTGGACTGATGGCAGCTGCAGAAGGGACTGTGATAGTCTGTGGATCATAATATATTGTGACTGGTGCTCTGGTAGGAGTGACATTTTGTGAATTGTAGGTAGAATCATTTTCAGGATCATAATAAATCGTAACTGTTGAGACATCTTCATTGTTTGCTGCCGATGTTGTAGGAGACATTGTTGGACGGATGGGTGTTGTCGTTGTAGGAGAATCAAAATGAAGTGGTGCTGAAGTTGTAGAAGGAATGTTTACTGATATCTGGTCAGTTGAATGACTGATGAAGCATTTGTTGATGAAGCTGAAGAGTTGTCGGGAACAATGGTTGTTGCAGTTGTAGGAGGTTCTGGAACTGTTGCTGATGAGACTGCTGGATTTGTTGGAAATGATGTTGTAATTTGAAGCAGGCCACTCTGGATGAGACCATCTATGCCATCCCTCAGGTTGTCACAACCATTCACTGAAATGTTGCAGTAAGCACACCCTAGCTCACATCCCGGGAACATCTGACATTCGAGGAGTTGAGCCTTAATCTCTGCCAATGGTGTCCGAATCTGACCCACACTGGTTATTAAATAAGACGGCTTGTCTTCTTCAATAGCGTTGATTCTGGGACCTCCGTGGTGTGGCATAGTGTTTTTGTTAACATTCGGTGGTGGTGCAAAGTTTAGAGCCTTGGAGTCTACCAAGTCTTGTACCTTCATGTGCAAAGCTCTGCACTTTTCCGTACTGTGGCCAGGTGCGTTGGAATGGAATGCACATCTGGCGTTGATGTCGTAATTTCTGGGCAGACTATTGGGATCTGGAGGCGCCAATGTCCTTAGCTCAACTAGGTTGAGTTTCAGGAGTTGTGGCAGTAATGTGGCATAGGGCATAGGGATCGGATCGATCACCCTATTAGCCTGAGAAGGTCTCTGCTGATATGGCCTTTGCTGACTGTTGTTGTTGTTGTTGTTGGCATTATTGTAATTTCTTGGAGGATACTGAGTTTGTTGCTGGTACTGAGGTTGTTGCTGATAATTTTGTTGCGGTGGCTGATAAGCTGGTTGTGGGTGAGCTGGAGCGGGAATGGTGACTGCTGCCACAGACCTATGAACATATTGGGGCCTGCCCCTGTTGGTGTGGATAGCATTGGTCTCACCAGTTCTTCTTGGGCCTACAAAAGGCTTTCTTGGGTTACTGGATGAGCTAGCACCATTTTCAGAAATCTTGCCCATCTTTAACAGGCTCTCAATTCTTTCTCCGGCTATGACAACATCTGCAAAGCTAGTGGAAGAGAAGGCAGCTAGCCTGTCAATGTATGTCCCTTGGAGGGTGTTCATAAACATATCTGCCATCTCCCTCTCTGACATAGGTGGCTGAACAGCGGCAGCCAATTGCCTCCATCTCTGGGCATACTCTCGGAAACTTTCTCTTGAAGACTGTGACATTCCCATTAGGAGGGTCCTGTTGGGTGCCATGTCTAAGTTGTACTGATACTGCCTGATAAAGGCCTCTGCCAGGTCCTTCCAACACCTGATAGTTGCTCTCGTCAGATGAGAGTACCATTCTCTTGAAGCACCTGTTAAGCTATCCTCGAAATAAAACATCCAAAGCTTCTCGTCCATGGTATAGGCCTTCAGCCTCCCCAGAAATGATTGTAAATGGGTCCGGGGGCACGAAGTCCCGTTGTATTTTTCAAAACATGGAGGCTTAAACTTGTGGGGAATCCTGACCCCGTCTATCAAGCCCATGTCCATAACATCAAATCCCAAAGAGTTTTGAGACTCTAAGGACCTTAATTTCTCAGCTATCTCATCCAGTCTTCTATCATAAGCTTCCTCCCCAGCTCCCATCACTGTGAACTGATCTTCCTGGGGGTCTTCCTGCAGTACTCTTCCTGCTGTGGCAGTCCCTGGTATATTGACAGGGATGTTGATCTCTGGATGCTGGTGGGGTCCAAAGACTGAGGGATTGACATGGGGTTGAACTCTTTCATTGTTGCTTGTCCCAGCAGTCCCTGGATGATGGTATTCCTGATTCCTTCCTTCTACCAGGGCTCTCAACCTCTCCTGGCTTTGAGCCATATTGTTCATCACCTCCATAAATTGTGTCATCTGAGTTCTCACTTCCAACCTCTCGTTGGCCATTTGATTCCTGACCTCCGTAAGGTCCTGCTGTACCTGATCCATCTGTATTCCCGGAAGGTTGTTTCGGGTTGGATATCTATGTGGACGGTTGAGTGGGAACCCTCGTCGTCGAGCAATAATTCCTGAGATCACAACAGAGTTAGTAAAAATAAAACAAAAACCTACAAAACAAAACAAAAGGTTAGTATGCAATGCAGTGTGTTTATTTGTTCCCAAGGTATCCGGCTTGGCACTTGGTTTTGACCTTTCCATACCCTTGAAGATGCTGTTGATGTTGCTCGAAGAATTCGGATGAAACAAACCAACACATATATTACAAAAAGGTAAATGATATATAGTTTGTTTACAAATCATGCCCCATGGGGGTCAAAAATACAACAAAAGAAAAGAAAAGTACAAAGAAAAGAAAGCAACAACAAGCAAATGGTCAGACCCCAAGACCAAATTCATCCTCCTGAACTTCCTTGAGAAGTGCTTCAGTCAAAGGATCAGCTGGGCGCTCTGTAAGATTCCTGATAAGGAGATTCCTTGTAGCAATAGCTGCAGTTAATTTCTTGTGCTGACACTGGTCCTTTGACCTCTTTACTCCAACTCTGATCTTCAACTCTGAGACCTCCTTCTGGGCTGCTGCCAGGGCTTCCTGTTGTTCTTTTGCACTAGCTTCCATTTGCTCCATCTTATCCTGAGTCCTTTTATCCTCCAGAGTACGAGCTTCGGTGATTCTGACCCACCTAGCCTGGCTCTCCTTCAGATACAAGTCAGTCCTGGCCTTCTGGAACTGAGCTTCCTTGCAGGCATTCTTCAGAATCTGTTCTCCAGCCCTAGACTTCTTAATATAATCCTCAGACTTTTCAATTCTAGCCAAATGCTCCACTTTCAGTTTTTCCAACCTTTCAATATCCAGTCTTCCATCACTCCTCTCCCAGAGGGTCTTCTGTAGAGCCTGAGTCAACTTCTCATTTCTCTCTTTCAATTTCTCAAACTCCTCTAGAATGACAGTTGCTGGAGGTGGTGTGGTGGAAGGTCCAGGCATATCTTCAACAGTGAAAGGCATTCCTGTAATTTGAGCTCTGTTGTAGGACCACTCATAGTATTGGGCTGATGCCACATTGTTGCACTTCCCCAGGATGGTTACCCCCTTAGTCTGCACATTATCCCAGGCCCAAGCTGCTTGCCTGACAACAGCCAGATTAGGTTTGATTTCAACATAAAGGGTCTCAGTCAGATCCTGTGCCCTAGGAGGATGGACTAATGCATAGCCCAGCTGTCTTTTGAATAGCAGGGGATTATAATTGATGCACCCTTTCACTCCAATCAGAGGCACATTGGGAAATTGCCCACAGCTGGTAATGATGTCCCTGCCTTTAGTACTCTGAGTACACCATCTGATATCATCTGAGGTTAGAGCAACAAGCCTCTTAGCCCAGTTTTTCTGCTGGTGAGGGTTCAAGAATGCATCAGTCTTTGGCAGATGTCTGAGCAACCAAGTATGGAACAAAGGAGCACAGCACCTCACTAATCTTCCCCTCTGTTTCTCATTCCTCTGGTGGGCTGAGTAATATAGATCTCCCAGTAGAGTGGGCACTGGGTTTTGCAGGATGAAAATATGGATTGCATTCTTGCTAACAAACCTAGGCTCATCTGCAAAAAGCAAGATCCCATATATGCTAAGGGCCAACAGAGCACAGACTGCTTTCCACTCCCCCAGGGAGGCCTTCAGACTAGCTTGAGAAGTCAAGAAATCCAGATGAAAACCAGAGATTCCAGCTTTAGATGTCAAACTCTGCCCAATCAGAGCTGGTTCCAGATGCAATGCTTTGGCTATCTCCTCATTACTTGGGAAAGTCATCTCAGGATTGAAGGGGATCCCACCCCTGATGGGTACACCAACCAATGATGAGTATTCCTCCAACAATGGTCCCAGCTGAAAATTCTGAAATGTGAAGCACCTTAGAGGGGGGTCATAGAACTGCAGGCAAGTATGAATCAGGCTCCTCTGTGAAGGGTCCAAATCCATAACCACATCAAGTATTCCTCCATAATGTTCTCTGAAATGTGGTATATGGTCTGGAGTAATCAGGGTCTGAATCCTCCTGATGCTAGCTAGCTTAGGCTCAAAGAAGTGGTAGGAGATATTGCTTTTCTTAGGTGCCATGTTGATGAAGAGTAGGTGCTGATGATGATGACTGAAGACAGTACTGCAGATGGACCACTGGTAGGCTGAGACTGAGGATGCAGGTGACTGAAGCAGGTGACTGATAGCTGAAGCAAGTGTTGATGAAGATAAGTCTAAGCTGATGATGGGGTCAAAACCAAGCCAAAATGATAGGATGGATACCCTGAAAAACAAATAAACACATGTTAAAATGATGCAATGAGGATGTATGCAAATGATATGCAAGGGTTTGTGACTGAGCTGGATCTGATCAAGTGCTCTGATGTAAGTCCATGTGTGTCAAGAAATCCAGATGGAGGTTCATAAGTCCAGTAACCAAGGTGGGGGACTCAAATAAAGAGTCACAAATCCAGGGTTTAGAATCACAAGAACTGTTCCAACATGGAGTACTCTTAACAAAGCAAAGTAACAGGGTATTCTGAGGCCAAGGGTACCTGCAAACCTGTAAACAACCCATCCCCCTCACAGGTGGTGTTCTAAAACAAGGATCCTCAGACTTGGATCAGTTATGAGAAGTGTAAACACTTCTAACCCGGAGGTGCAGTGTTTACAATAACCATAAAAGTTCCTCCTCTAATTCACCTCAGTTTCTGAAGGTCAATACTAAAGGTCATCCAGACTTAGCAGGCTTCCCAGATAGCCCTAGCACTGCAGGAAATCTGCAACACAGAGTTCTCAAGAAGAAACCCATATCTGAACCGTGTTTCATATTCCCGCACCAGACCGAGATGGAATGGGAAAGAATATGAACCACTCTAGCCTAGGTGTCACTCAGGTCCCAGGTATAGGACCTTAACTCTCAATAGAACACCCACCCACCAAAGCAAAACAGATCCAGCCAGACAAGCATGACAGTATGATATATGAAAAACTGTAAAGAAAGCAATAAATAAAGCTGTACAGAAAGCAGTAAATAAAGCAACTACATAAACACAATTAGCACATAACACCCCAGTAAATACAAATCAAACAAGCGCTAGGAGGAACCCACAAAAAGAACCAGAAGCCCTGGTTACAGTATAAGTGTCCCCAGCAGAGTCGCCAAGCTGTCGCTCCCTAAAGATTGGGACTGAGCCCAAATAAAGGTACAGACGCGAACGGTCGGCGAGAGGAACAATGAGAACACACAGCAGTGAACTCACTGGAAAAGAAAAGAGTCGCCAGCTAGGCATTTTTATCCCGGAGGAAAGGCAATGCTGCATAGACCTAGAAAGATATGGATAAGACGGTCGCGAACCAGAGAGACTGAGAAAGGGGGTTGGTTACAACCTGGGAAGGTATTAGCACCCAGATTGTCCGTCGTACTCGACGGGATCCATGCTTAAAAGATTTGTGTTTTAAAGGGGTAGTGTCAGTGCAATTTTGTATACAAATAGCTGGAAAAGGATGTACAGGTGTCAGTGTAAGAACAGGAATGAAATGCTCAAGACTATGAGGCTTAAAGAATAATGCTGGAAGGAGGGGGAATATACAGAGACTTTTGTTCGATAACAGTTAAGTTATGCCTACGTATCCTCTCGTGCAATGAGGAAGTCAGAACACCGTAGTTCGACCCAAAGAGACTGAAAGATGAATTGACTTGTGAACTGCTTGCTTGTCTATGCTCAAGTGTATGACCTGTCTGGCTCAGGTGCAAACTGTCTTGCATTAGACGGAAGAAGCAAGTTCTCGTTTGTGAGTGAATGAGGTGAGAAAAGAATCCCGGAGGAGACGATTATTGTTTGTTTTTGAGTTTTCAGTCTTTTATTACTTTTGAGAATTTGTCATAAGTTGATGAGCTTAAGCCTAAACCAATGGATTTAGTAAACTCCTCACATCTTCCCTCTGATTAGGGGTAATGAGAATACCTTAAGTGTGAAGTCAGATTCTCACACTTAATCACCCTGATGTAGGATTAAGATCATTAACCTACTTGTGATTATTTAGATGTTTTTTGTTGTTTTTGTTTAGTGTTAAGTAATGAGGTTAAGCCATAATCAGGGATTAAACAGACTCATTACACCATCCTAATAGAAGGATAATAGATGAGAAAGTTTAAGCTGAGGAAAGCTCCTCAACTTAATCCATGATTAGGGATTAAACTCATGACAAAACAAAGCCTTTATTAGATGGATTTTAGTTAGTGATATGATGAAGAAGTGATTTTTATGATTTGTAAGACAACTTGAGGGGGACTTGTCCATTAACACTAGGGTTAGTCCTTCTTAACCAATTAAGGAAGAATTAGAACCCTAATGCAAGGCCCAAGTTACAAGCTTGATGTCTTGATGATTATTAAGTGAATTAATTAAAGGGTTTAAACACATTAAAGGTTTAACACTTACGATTAAAGTCATACACTCCATCCTAATAGAAGGATGCAGGCATAAGCTTAATCACAAAGCCTTAAAGCCTTTAGGGTTTAGTCCCTGATTATGAGATGAGAAGAGAAGACTCAAAGAGACACAAAGGTAAAAGCTAAGTGGGGGACTAATCAATCCTAAAATGTTATCATGCTTGGAAGTCCTAGGGTTTGTGAGGCTTAAGAGGAGAAATCTTCAAGGAAGCCACCAAGGAGAAGCAAGATAGAAAAGGGATGAGATGAGAAGAGAAAAGAGGGAAGAGAGGCACAAGTGAGCAAGCTCACTCAAAGACAAGTAAAAATGCAGCAAATATGCAAAATGATGAGGTGAGAAGAGGTAGGAGGTGAAGGCAAATCTACCTCCCCAAACAAACTTACCATTAACCTGAAAAGTTAGTACAAGATGCCTAAAGGAAGAAATGAGATGAAACAATGCATATGGATGGGCAAAGGCCAAAGTCAGAAACATACACATGATGCAAATGATGTAAATGGATGATGCAAACACATCTCAAGAGTTGTGGATGATCATACAAGGATGAGGATGCAAATGAAGCATGCTTTGAACCATGGATGTACATGAAAAGTAATGAAATGCAAATGACATACAAAGTGGCAAATACATGATGCAATGATCAAACATGCTTTCAGTATGTCTTAAGATGTCAAATGAATCAAATGGAGGCATGAAATGTCATGGCAAGTCATGTTATGCAAGCAAATGCAAGAAGAATGCATATGGAAACCCAAATTAGGGTTTATGATCAAAGCATCAAACACAAACCAAAATCAGAAGCAAACAACATTATAAAAAATTGAAAATGCACTCAAAGGACCCCTAATCCTATACTAACCCAATGCCCAAAGGAGAGGTTTCAACTCTAAACCAAATTCAAGTTATGATTTTCCTAAGTTTTCCAGGGTTTTAGGGTTCCTAAACAAGAAAATTACCAAACAAATTGAAAATGAAAGATCAAATCATGGCCATTTAATCTCACAAACTACATGTTAACACAATGCAATGCAAAAAGAATCAAGGTCCAACTCTTTGGGGTTAGGCAGAAATGATTTTTGGAAGTTTGGATCAAAGTAATGCATAAAAATGACTTTAATTCAATGAAAAATTCTCAAAATGCATCAAGATCAAAAAAGAAATTTGGTTTTGAGGTTGGACAATGTTTCTAAATGTCTTAAAATATTTCATGAATTTTTTGGTGATTTTTAAATACCTAAAAGTATTTTTAATAAATTAATTTCCATTAATCAATTAAAAATAAACTTTTAAATATTTAAAAATACTTTTTTAATGCAAAAAATGAAAATAAAAATATTTTTGTGTTTTAAAAATTAATGAAACCCTTGACACAAAGTTTCATAATTTTTAAATGGTTTTTACTATTTTAAATAAATTGTACAAATTAAATGAGAAAAAAAGAAATTAAAATCAAAATAAATGGAAGTATGCTGGATGGATGGCTGGGATTGAGTCTGGCCAGGAAAGGGTTGACTGCGCGCGCAGATCAAAGGCCCACATTCAAACGTGGTTAATCTGAATTATTAAATAATTAATTGTGATTAGGGTTTCTAATGATGAATCACAGCCACACACACGCGCGCGAAGTCAACATAGTCAAGGTATCCAACGCTCCAGATTCAAACTGCCTTAATTACAGGATTAAAACCCTAATTATTTTCAGGTGGCCGGAGAAGACCTCCGGTCGTCTTCTCCGGTGGGAACCCCACCTGAAATCCTTTAGGTGAGTTTTGCCGAGAAAGGCATGTGAACTCCTTTAGGTGTGATAAGTACTGCACCAACACCACGACCATTCATGTTAACGGCCCCGTCAAACATCATAGTCCATTCTTCCTCCGGGTCAGGCCCTTCAGTGTGAACAGGCTCTTCATGATCTTTTGCTTTAATGAACATGATGTCTTCATCAGGGAAGTCAAACCTCATAGGCTGGTAGTCATCAATAGGTTGCTCAGCAAGATATTCAGATAGTACACTGCCTTTGATGGCTTTCTGAGATGTGTATTGGATGTCGTATTCTGTAAGAATCATTTTCCATCTTGCAACCCGTCCGGTAAGAGCTGGCTTCTCGAAAATATACTTGACTGGTTCCATCTTTGAGATCAATAAAGTGGTGTGGGTCAACATATACTGTCTCAGTCGGCGAGCAGCCCACGCTAAAGCACAGCAAGTTTTCTCGAGCAGTGAATAACGTTGTTCACAGTCGGTAAACTTTTTGCTCAGGTAGTAAATTGCATACTCTTTTCGACCAGACTCGTCATGCTGGCCCAACACACACCCCATTGACTCTTCTAATACTGTCAAGTACATTATCAGAGGTCTTCCTTCAACTGGAGGCATAAGGATTGGAGGTTCTTGCATGTATTCTTTGATCTTGTCAAAAGCCCTCTGGCAGTCTTCGTTCCACCTGACCGTTTGTTCTTTCCTTAGCAGCTTGAACAGGGGTTCACAGGTTGCTGTAAGGTGAGATATGAACCTCGAAATGTAGTTTAATCGTCCTAAGAACCCTCGAACTTCTTTTTCAGACTTTGGTGCAGGCATCTCCTGAATGGCTTTGACTTTATCAGGGTCAACCTCAATCCCTTTCTCGCTTACAATAAAACCCAGCAGCTTACCAGACCGCACCCTAAATGTGCATTTATTGGGGTTCAACTTCAGTTGGTACTTCCTCAGACGTTTGAACAGTTTCAGCAGATTTACCAGGTGATCTTCTTCAGTAAGGGACTTGGCAATCATGTCATCCACATAACACTCGATTTCTTTATGGATCATATCGTGGAATAACGTTACCATAGCCCGTTGATATGTTGCACCAGCGTTCTTCAATCCAAATGGCATCACCTTATAACAGAAAGTGCCCCAAGGTGTAATGAAGGTTGTCTTCTCCATGTCTTCAGGTGACATTTTTATCTGATTGTATCCTGAAAATCCGTCCATGAAGGAGAATACCGAGAACTGAGCCGTGTTATCAACCAAAACATCAATGTGAGGTAATGGGAAGTCATCTTTCGGGCTGGCTCTGTTCAGATCCCGGTAGTCAACACACATCCTTACTTTGCCGTCTTTCTTAGGCACAGGTACTATATTAGCAACCCACGGCGGATAGCTAGTTACAGCAAGGAACCCGGCGTCCCACTGCTTTTGTACCTCTTCTTTAATTTTCATCGCCATGTCTGGACGAGTATGGCGTAGTTTCTGTTTAACTGGTGGGCATTCTTCTCTTAAAGGCAGCTTGTGCACAACAATGTCGGTGTCCAACCCTGGCATATCTTGGTAAGACCAAGCAAACACATCCACATATTCTTGAAGCAGGTCAATAAGTTGTTTCTTCACTGAGTCTTGTAGGCAGGCCCCGATTTTAACCTCTTTCACGTCTTCATCTGTACCAAGATTAATCGTTTCGACCTCTTCCTGATGAGGAGTGATAACCTTTTCCTCTTGTCTCAACAATCTGGCTAGCTCTTCAGGAAGCTCATAATCTTCTTCAACCCCTTCATCAGCTTGATTGATTGGATTGTCGAAGTCATACGAAGTCATAGCCGTGTTGTTGTCGATGCTGTCTGGTAGGCACTCTCTGCAAGGGTTCAGTTTGTTCATTTTAGTGATTGATTTTAATCTTGCTTAGAAAAGTGAAATAAAGTCGTCATTTTGAAAACATCGCCATTTATTTTTTGTACAAAAAGAAAAATGGAAAAACAGTGAACAGAAAAGAAAAAAGACTCATTTGCAAAAAGATGTCTGATATTTCATTGATTAATCTTGTTTGCACAAAAAGTACAGATGGCCCGATTACAAAATGAGTCTTGTCATCTTGGGCAAGATGCAAGACTTGATGCATGCTATAAAAATACAGGAAATAATAATTACTCTGCAGGAGTAACACTTATAATTTCCTGGGAAGACCAGTTTGAGACACTGCTCCCCGGGATTTTTGGACGTATCCAATTCTCCAGATTGCGTTCTTCTTCCAGCTCGTCTTCCAAATTGTTGATAGCATCAGGGGTGAGCATCCCCCCACTGACAAAACCAGGCTTCTCAGCAGCCTTTGCTTGATCTCGTTGAGTTGGTTTGTAACCCAACCCAAATTTGTCCTTCTTCTCCTCCACAGATAAAACCTTGCCCCAGCCTTGGGCAGTTCCTTCCTCAACAACCTTCCGGGCTTGTTGATAAGATGACATGGAGATTCCAGGTACAGTAGATGCCTCATTCACATTCAGGGCCTCAAACCCTTGACTCATCGTTTCATGGATCTCCCCATCCATCTCAATATATTTATAAGTAGCCAGATGGCTAACAAATATATCCTCCTCTCCACAGATAGTAACGACTTGACCCTCCCACTCGAATTTTAACTTCTGGTGAAGGGTTGAGGTCACGGCGCCAGCGGCATGAATCCATGGTCTACCCAATAAACAGCTGTAGGCAGGCTGTATATCCATCACGTAGAAGGTCGTTTTGAAAATTTGTGGGCCAATCGTTATAGGCAACTCAATTTCTCCCAGAACCGATCTCTTAGAACCGTCAAAGGCTCTTACCACTAAGTTACTAGGACGTAATGCCAATCCTTCATATTCTAGCTTCACAAGGGCCTTTTTGGGTAGGACATTGAGGGATGATTCTGTGTCTACCAGCACATGGGAAAGGACTGCACCTTTACATTCCATGGTGATGTGCAAGGCCTTGTTATGATTGCGGCCTTCCGTAGTCAAATCAGTGTTGGTGAACCCTAGCCCATTGCTAGCAGTAACATTTCCAACTACAACTTCCAACTGATTGACTGTGATCTCTTCAGGCACGTAAGCTGCGTGCAATACTTTGAGTAGTGTGTTCCGATGGGCCTCGGAGCACATAAGCAATGATAGAATGGAGATCTTGGAAGGCGTCTGATGAAGCTGATCCACTATTTTGTAATCACTCTTCTTGATGATTCTCATGAACTCATCAACTTCTTGATCAAATGGTGTCTTCACAGCTTCCTTAACAGCTTGATCTTCCTGCACCAAGCTCTTCCCTTTTGCCTTGGCAGCAGCTTCTGCTTCGGCAGTGGGTCTTTGAATTTGTGAAGCAAAGAGACGTCCGCTTCGAGTGAAGCCTCGGCCTCCTCCCACATTGTCTATTTGTGGTGCAGGGGTTGATGATTCAAGAGTGATCTTCTGTCCTTCGCAGTATAAATCGGAGCCGTAATGCCAAGGGATGGCTTTACTGCTTTCATAAGGTACTGGTCCAGGCACTGTGATAGTGACTGGACTGATGGCAGCTGCAGAAGGGACTGTGATAGTCTGTGGATCATAATATATTGTGACTGGTGCTCTGGTAGGAGTGACATTTTGTGAATTGTAGGCAGAATCATTTTCAGGATCATAATAAATCGTAACTGTTGAGACATCTTCATTGTTTGCTGCCGATGTTGTAGGAGACATTGTTGGACGGATGGGTGTTGTCGTTGTAGGAGAATCAAAATGAAGTGGTGCTGAAGTTGTAGAAGGAATGTTTACTGATATCTGGTCAGTTGAAATGACAGATGAAGCATTTGTTGATGAAGCTGAAGAGTTGTCGGGAACAATGGTTGTTGCAGTTGTAGGAGGTTCTGGAACTGTTGCTGATGAGACTGCTGGATTTGTTGGAAATGATGTTGTAATTTGAAGCAGGCCACTCTGGATGAGACCATCTATGCCATCCCTCAGGTTGTCACAACCATTCACTGAAATGTTGCAGTAAGCACACCCTAGCTCACATCCCGGGAACATCTGACATTCGAGGAGTTGAGCCTTAATCTCTGCCAATGGTGTCCGAATCTGACCCACACTGGTTATTAAATAAGACGGCTTGTCTTCTTCAATAGCGTTGATTCTGGGACCTCCGTGGTGTGGCATAGGGTTTTTGTTAACATTCGGTGGTGGTGCAAAGTTTAGAGCCTTGGAGTCTACCAAGTCTTGTACCTTCATGTGCAAAGCTCTGCACTTTTCCGTACTGTGGCCAGGTGCGTTGGAATGGAATGCACATCTGGCGTTGATGTCGTAATTTCTGGGCAGACTATTGGGATCTGGAGGCGCCAATGTCCTTAGCTCAACTAGGTTGAGTTTCAGGAGTTGTGGCAGTAATGTGGCATAGGGCATAGGGATCGGATCGATCACCCTATTAGCCTGAGAAGGTCTCTGCTGATATGGCCTTTGCTGACTGTTGTTGTTGTTGTTGTTGGCATTATTGTAATTTCTTGGAGGATACTGAGTTTGTTGCTGGTACTGAGGTTGTTGCTGATAATTTTGTTGCGGTGGCTGATAAGCTGGTTGTGGGTGAGCTGGAGCGGGAATGGTGACTGCTGCCACAGACCTATGAACATATTGGGGCCTGCCCCTGTTGGTGTGGATAGCATTGGTCTCACCAGTTCTTCTTGGGCCTACAAAAGGCTTTCTTGGGTTACTGGATGAGCTAGCACCATTGTCAGAAATCTTGCCCATCTTTAACAGGCTCTCAATTCTTTCTCCGGCTATGACAACATCTGCAAAGCTAGTGGAAGAGAAGGCAGCTAGCCTGTCAATGTATGTCCCTTGGAGGGTGTTCATAAACATATCTGCCATCTCCCTCTCTGACATAGGTGGCTGAACAGCGGCAGCCAATTGCCTCCATCTCTGGGCATACTCTCGGAAACTTTCTCTTGACGACTGTGACATTCCCATTAGGAGGGTCCTGTTGGGTGCCATGTCTAAGTTGTACTGATACTGCCTGATAAAGGCCTCTGCCAGGTCCTTCCAACACCTGATAGTTGCTCTCGTCAGATGAGAGTACCATTCTCTTGAAGCACCTGTTAAGCTATCCTCGAAATAAAACATCCAAAGCTTCTCGTCCATGGTATTGGCCTTCAGCCTCCCCAGAAATGATTGTAAATGGGTCCGGGGGCACGAAGTCCCGTTGTATTTTTCAAAACATGGAGGCTTAAACTTGTGGGGAATCCTGACCCCGTCTACCAAGCCCATGTCCATAACATCAAATCCCAAAGAGTTTTGAGACTCTAAGGACCTTAATTTCTCAGCTATCTCATCCAGTCTTCTATCATAAGCTTCCTCCCCAGCTCCCATCACTGTGAACTGATCTTCCTGGGGGTCTTCCTGCAGTACTCTTCCTGCTGTGGCAATCCCTGGTATATTGACAGGGATGTTGATCTCTGGATGCTGGTGGGGTCCAAAGACTGGGGGATTGACATGGGGTTGAACTCTTTCATTGTTGCTTGTCCCAGCAGTCCCTGGATGATGGTCTTCCTGATTCCTTCCTTCTACCAGGGCTCTCAACCTCTCCTGGCTTTGAGCCATATTGTTCATCACCTCCATAAATTGTGTCATGTGAGTTCTCACTTCCAACCTCTCGTTGGCCATTTGATTCCTGACCTCCGTAAGGTCCTGCTGTACCTGATCCATCTGTATTCCCGGAAGGTTGTTTCGGGTTGGATATCTATGTGGACGGTTGAGTGGGAACCCTCGTCGTCGAGCAATAATTCCTGAGATCACAATAGAGTTAGTAACAATAAAACAAAAACCTACAAAACAAAACAAAAGGTTAGTATGCAATGCAGTGTGTTTATTTGTTCCCAAGGTATCCGGCTTGGCACTTGGTTTTGACCTTTCCAGACCCTTGAAGATGCTGTTGATGTTGCTCGAAGAATTCAGATGAAACAAACCAACACATATATTACAAAAAGGTAAATGATATATAGTTTGTTTACAAATCATGCCCCATGGGGGTCAAAAATACAACAAAAGAAAAGAAAAGTACTATGAAAAGAAAGCAACAACAAGCAAATGGTCAGACTCCAAGACCAAATTCATCCTCCTGAACTTCCTTGAGAAGTGCTTCAGTCACAGGATCAGCTGGGCGCTCTGTAAGATTCCTGATAAGGAGATTCCTTGTAGCAATAACTGCAGTTAATTTCTTGTGCTGACTCTGGTCCTTTGACCTCTTTACTCCAGCTCTGATCTTCAACTCTGAGACCTCCTTCTAGGCTGCTGCCAGGGCTTCCTGTTGTTATTTTGCACTAGCTTCCATTTGCTCCATCTTATCCTGAGTCCTTTTATCCTCCAGAGTACGAGCTTCGGTGATTCTGACCCACCTAGCCTGGCTCTCCTTCAGATACAAGTCAGTCCTGGCCTTCTGGAACTGAGCTTCCTTGCAGGCATTCTTCAGAATCTGTTCTCCAGCCCTAGACTTCTTAATATAATCCTCAGAATTTTCAATTCTAGCCAAATGCTCCACTTTTAGTTTTTCCAACCTTTCAATATCCAGTCTTCCATCACTCCTCTCCCAGAGGGTCTTCTGTAGAGCCTGAGTCAACTTCTCATTTCTCTCTTTCAATTTCTCAAACTCCTCTAGAATGACAGTTGCTGGAGGTGGTGTGGTGGAAGGTCCAGGCATATCTTCAACAGTGAAAGGCATTCCTGTAATTTGAGCTCTGGTGTAGGACCACTCATAGTATTGGGTTGATGCCACATTGTTGCACTTCCCCAGGATGGTTACCCCCTTAGTCTGCACATTATCCCAGGCCCAAGCTGCTTGCCTGACAACAGCCAGATTAGGTTTGATTTCAACATAAAGGGTCTCAGTCAGATCCTGTGCCCTAGGAGGATGGACTAATGCATAGCCCAGCTGTCTTTTGAATAGCAGGGGATTATAATTGATGCACCCTTTCACTCCAATCAGAGGCACATTGGGAAATTGCCCACAGCTGGTAATGATGTCCCTGCCTTTAGTACTCTGAGTACACCATCTGATATCATCTGAGGTTAGAGCAACAAGCCTCTTAGCCCAGTTTTTCTGCTGGTGAGGGTTCAAGAATGCATCAGTCTTTGGCAGATGTCTGAGCAACCAAGTATGGAACAAAGGAGCACAACACCTCACTAATCTTCCCCTCTGTTTCTCATTCCTCTGGTGGGTTGAGTAATATAGATCTCCCAGTAGAGTGGGCACTGGGTTTTGCAGGATGAAAAGATGGATTGCATTCTTGCTAACAAACCTAGGCTCATCTGCAAAAAGCAAGATCCCATATATGCTAAGGGCCAACAGAGCACAGACTACTTTCCACTCCCCCAGGGAGGCCTTCAGACTAGCTTGAGAAGTCAAGAAATCCAGATGAAAACCAGAGATTCCAGCTTTAGATGTCAAACTCTGCCCAATCAGAGCTGGTTCCAGATGCAATGCTTTGGCTATCTCCTCATTACTTGGGAAAGTCATCTCAGGATTGAAGGGGATCCCACCCCTGATGGGTACACCAACCAATGATGAGTATTCCTCCAACAATGGTCCCAGCTGAAAATTCTGAAATGTGAAGCACCATAGAGGGGGGTCATAGAACTGCAGGCAAGTATGAATCAGGCTCCTCTGTGAAGGGTCCAAATCCATAACCACATCAAGTATTCCTCCATAATGTTCTCTGAAATGTGGTATATGGTCTGGAGTAATCAGGGTCTGAATCCTCCTGATGCTAGCTAGCTTAGGCTCAAAGAAGTGGTAGGAGATATTGCTTTTCTTAGGTGCCATGTTGATGAAGAGTAGGTGCTGATGATGATGACTGAAGACAGTACTGCAGATGGACCACTGGTAGGCTGAGACTGAGGATGCAGGTGACTGAAGCAGGTGACTGATAGCTGAAGCAAGTGTTGATGAAGATAGGTCTAAGCTGATGATGGGGTCAAAACCAAGCCAAAATGATAGGATGGATACCCTGAAAAACAAATAAACACATGTTAAAATGATGCAATGAGGATGTATGCAAATGATATGCAAGGGTTTGTGACTGAGCTGGATCTGATCAAGTGCTCTGATGTAAGTCCATGTGTGTCAAGAAATCCAGATGGAGGTTCATAAGTCCAGTAACCAAGGTGGGGGACTCAAATAAAGAGTCACAAATCCAGGGTTTAGAATCACAAGAACTGTTCCAACATGGAGTACTCTTAACAAAGCAAAGTAACAGGGTATTCTGAGGCCAAGGGTACCTGCAAACCTGTAAACAACCCATCCCCCTCACAGGTGGTGTTCTAAAACAAGGATCCTCAGACTTGGATCAGTTATGAGAAGTGTAAACACTTCTAACCCGGAGGTGCAGTGTTTACAATAACCATAAAAGTTCCTCCTCTAATTCACCTCAGTTTCTGAAGGTCAATACTAAAGGTCATCCAGACTTAGCAGGCTTCCCAGATAGCCCTAGCACTGCAGGAAATCTGCAACACAGAGTTCTCAAGAAGAAACCCATATCTGAACCGTGTTTCATATTCCCGCACCAGACCGAGATGGAATGGGAAAGAATATGAACCACTCTAGCCTAGGTGTCACTCAGGTCCCAGGTATAGGACCTTAACTCTCAATAGAACACCCACCCACCAAAGCAAAACAGATCCAGCCAGACAAGCATGACAGTATGATATATGAAAAACTGTAAAGAAAGCAATAAATAAAGCTGTACAGAAAGCAGTAAATAAAGCAACTACATAAACACAATTAGCACATAACACCCCAGTAAACACAAATCAAACAAGCGCTAGGAGGAACCCACAAAAAGAACCAGAAGCCCTGGTTACAGTATAAGTGTCCCCAGCAGAGTCGCCAAGCTGTCGCTGCCTAAAGATTGGGACTGAGCCCAAATAAAGGTACAGACGCGAACGGTCGGCGAGAGGAACAATGAGAACACACAGCAGTGAACTCACTGGAAAAGAAAAGAGTCTCCAGCTAGGCATTTTTATCCCGGAGGAAAGGCAATGTTGCATAGACCTAGAAAGATATGGATAAGACGGTCGCAAACCAGAGAGACTGAGAAAGGGGGTTGGTTACAACCTGGGAAGGTATTAGCACCCAGATTGTCCGTCGTACTCGACGGGATCCACGCTTAAAAGATTTGTGTTTTAAAGGGGTAGTGTCAGTGCAATTTTGTATACAAAGAGCTGGAAAAGGATGTACAGGTGTCAGTGTAAGAATAGGAATGAAATGCTCAAGACTATGAGGCTTAAAGAATAATGCTGGAAGGAGGGGGAATATACAGAGACTTTTGTTCGATAACAGTTAAGTTATGCCTACGTATCCTCTCGTGCAATGAGGAAGGCAGAACACCGTAGTTCGACCCAAAGAGACTGAAAGATGAATTGACTTGTGAACTGCTTGCTTGTCTATGCTCAAGTGTATGACCTGTCTGGCTCAGGTGCAAACTGTCTTGCATTAGACGGAAGAAGCAAGTTCTCGTTTGTGAGTGAATGAGGTGAGAAAAGAATCCCGGAGGAGACGATTATTGTTTGTTTTTGAGTTTTCAGTCTTTTATTACTTTTGAGAATTTGTCATAAGTTGATGAGCTTAAGCCTAAACCAATGGATTTAGTAAACTCCTCACATCTTCCCTCTGATTAGGGGTAATGAGAATACCTTAAGTGTGAAGTCAGATTCTCACACTTAATCACCCTGATGTAGGATTAAGATCATTAACCTACTTGTGATTATTTAGATGTTTTTTGTTGTATTTGTTTAGTGTTAAGTAATGAGGTTAAGCCATAATCAGGGATTAAACAGACTCATTACACCATCCTAATAGAAGGATAATAGATGAGAAAGTTTAAGCTGAGGAAAGCTCCTCAACTTAATCCATGATTAGGGATTAAACTCATGACAAAACAAAGCCTTTATTATATGGATTTTAGTTAGTGATATGATGAAGAAGTGATTTTTATGATTTGTAAGACAACTTGAGGGGGACTTGTCCATTAACACTAGGGTTAGTCCTTCTTAACCAATTAAGGAAGAATTAGAACCCTAATGCAAGGCCCAAGTTACAAGCTTGATGTCTTGATGATTATTAAGTGAATTGATTAAAGGGTTTAAACACATTAAAGGTTTAACACTTACGATTAAAGTCATACACTCCATCCTAATAGAAGGATGCAGGCATAAGCTTAATCACAAAGCCTTAAAGCCTTTAGGGTTTAGTCCCTGATTATGAGATGAGAAGAGAAGACTCAAAGAGACACAAAGGTAAAAGCTAAGTGGGGGACTAATCAATCCTAAAATGTTATCATGCTTGGAAGTCCTAGGGTTTGTGAGGCTTAAGAGGAGAAATCTTCAAGGAAGCCACCAAGGAGAAGCAAGATAGAAAAGGGATGAGATGAGAAGAGAAAAGAGGGAAGAGAGGCACAAGTGAGCAAGCTCACTCAAAGACAAGTAAAAATGCAGCAAATATGCAAAATGATGAGGTGAGAAGAGGTAGGAGGTGAAGGCAAATCTACCTCCCCAAACAAACTTACCATTAACCTGAAAAGTTAGTACAAGATGCCTAAAGGAAGAAATGAGATGAAACAATGCATATGGATGGGCAAAGGCCAAAGTCAGAAACATACACATGATGCAAATGATGTAAATGGATGATGCAAACACATCTCAAGAGTTGTGGATGATCATACAAGGATGAGGATGCAAATGAAGCATGCTTTGAACCATGGATGTACATGAAAAGTAATGAAATGCAAATGACATACAAAGTGGCAAATACATGATGCAATGATCAAACATGCTTTCAGTATGTCTTAAGATGTCAAATGAATCAAATGGAGGCATGAAATGTCATGGCAAGTCATGTTATGCAAGCAAATGCAAGAAGAATGCATATGGAAACCCAAATTAGGGTTTATGATCAAAGCATCAAACACAAACCAAAATCAGAAGCAAACAACATTATAAAAAATTGAAAATGCACTCAAAGGACCCCTAATCCTATACTAACCCAATGCCCAAAGGAGAGGTTTCAACACTAAACCAAATTCAAGTTATGATTTTCCTAAGTTTTCTAGGGTTTTAGGGTTCCTAAACAAGAAAATTACCAAACAAATTGAAAATGAAAGATCAAATCATGGCCATTTAATCTCACAAACTACATGCTAAACACAATGCAATGCAAAAAGAATCAAGGTCCAACTCTTTGGGGTTAGGCAGAAATGATTTTTGGAAGTTTGGATCAAAGTAATGCATAAAAATGACTTTAATTCAATGAAAAATTCTCAAAATGCATCAAGATCAAAAAAGAAATTTGGTTTGGAGGTTGGACAATGTTTCTAAATGTCTTAAAACATTTCATGAATTTTTTGGTGATTTTTAAATACCTAAAAGTATTTTTAATAAATTAATTTCCATTAATCAATTAAAAATAAACTTTTAAATATTTAAAAATACTTTTTTAATGCAAAAAATGAAAATAAAAATATTTTTTTGTTTTAAAAATTAATGAAACCCTTGACACAAAGTTTCATAATTTTTAAATGGTTTTTACTATTTTAAATAAATTGTACAAATTAAATGAGAAAAAAAGAAATTAAAATCAAAATAAATGGAAGTATGCTGGATGGATGGCTGGGATTGAGTCTGGCCAGGAAAGGGTTGACTGCGCGCGCAGATCAAAGGCCCACATTCAAACGTGGTTAATCTGAATTATTAAATAATTAATTGTGATTAGGGTTTCTAATGATGAATCACAGCCACACACACGCGCGCGAAGTCAACATAGTCAAGGCATCCAACGCTCCAGATTCAAACTGCCTTAATTACAGGATTAAAACCCTAATTATTTTCAGGTGGCCGGAGAAGACCTCCGGTCGTCTTCTCCGGTGGGAACCCCACCTGAAAATCTCTAAAACTCTCAAAACGTAACCAAAATGAAATCTAAGAACACATAAATGATCCCCATAACCCACTGAATCAAAACCCCAACACAAACCTCATTTATATTTCATCAATCTCATGAATCGAAACAAACAAAATTTTAGGGCAAGACTTTCAGAACACGATTACATCCTTATTTTTCCACCATTTTCAAAACCAATGACATATTTATGATCAGGGAAGCATGAACAACAACTTAAGAACTTAAAAAAGGATTTCTGGTAAAAAATGTTCTTGAGCTACCTGAGTTTCGAAGCTTTCAAACTTGCAACTTTCTGACCCCTTTCTTTGATGCAAACCACTCCCTTTGGTCCTCTGATGTTGCTTGGATACTTAGAAGAAGTTTATGCTGGCTGGTTAGGGAGATTGAACAAGTTCTGTTCAAGCCCAGGTGAGAATGGTGTTTGTGATTCAGGCAGTTTCAGGCAAAGGTGAAGGGTTCTTTGTGATCAGGATGATGATTTGAGAAGGTTTGTGAAGTTTGTTCAAGTGTTTGTGGCCTGTGGAATGAGATTCGAAAGCTTTGGCTTTGAGAGTGAAAAATGGGGAAGCTGAGTTCTTGCTGGTTTCAGGCTTATGTCTTGTTGGTTTTGGTTCAATGAAGCATAGTGAGGTGATCAGTGGAGTTTGTTTGAATGTTGATTGCTTGTGGAATCAGATTCGAAGGCTTTTGCTTGAGGGAGTGAAAATGGGAATGTGATGTTAGGGCTTGCTTCAGGCTGGCTTCTTGTGTGAAATGGCTAGCATTTTCTTTGTATAAACAAATGCTATTGGTCAGTGGATGTGACTTGGCCTGCTGTGATAGGTGAGCTAGCTTTTGTAAAAAGTCCACTCTTGTGTAAGAGAAGCATGGGTTGTATTCTAGGCTAGTACAAGGGTGTGGGCTGGCGCAGCATGGTGAGGGGAAAGGCTATGGCTGGTTCAGCATCCAAGGCAGCAAGTGGATGGAAGTGTGATGATGGTTTTGCAACTTGTTTACTTTTAGTTCATATGAAAATATCTTGCTCCCAAGACCATGAAACATGAGAAATTCTTAGTCCATTATGAACTTTAGGGTACATGTGATGTTAGTGTGATGGTTAGACATGAATTAGAAGTCACAAATGCCTTGGTACAAAGTTTTTGCAAGTTTTCCATTTGGTGCATATTTTGAAAATTAGTGATTTTTGCCAACTTTGACACACCATAACTTTTGATTCAAAATGAATTAGGTCATGTTCTTGTACTTTTTGAAAAGGGAAAGATCTAATCTACAACTTTCATGACCAAAGTTTTTCCATTTGAAGCATTTTTGGATCAAAAAGCAAGGGTTGAAAAAGTTGCATAAAATGACATTTCATTAAAAGTCAACCATGCCCTAAAAAGTCAACTTTGCAAAAACTTGTAATTCTTGAATTTTGTGAACTTCAACCTTCTTCCATGATCAAATAAAGATCAAATACACTCAAAGTGATGAAGATCACCCCTTGTTTGGGTCATTGGGGGCCTCAGATGCCCTGATTTTGCACTGACTTGCTTGAAAAGTCAACTCTTGATCAGATGACTTCCCCATGGAATTTCTTCATGAAAATTGATATGCACACTCCCTATACCATATAGAGACCAATAGAAACAAGAATGACCAAAAAATTTGGAGTTATGGCCTCTGAAACCAAAACCCTAATTTTAGGTCAACTGTGCAGTCAAGCCTGGCTCTGCCTCCACACCAATCCCAGTTCTTGTGATTCTTTGGCATTCTTGACTTTGAGAGGATGTAACATGATGCTTGGACACATATGGATCCCTTTGAAGTGATTGACGACCTTTGGAGTGGCTCAAGAAGCTCTTGGATTGCTCAGATCACAAACCCTAGATGCAGATGACTTAGAACCAATGCAATGAATCAAAATTGTGATATGAGATGGTATGATTGTGTTTATGCATATGAGATGATCACAAGCCATGGTGTGAATGGGTGAGGGCAAATTTGGGGTGTTTACAGCAGGCATATGATCAACAACTGGGACTGTCTGGATACAGAACACGGGACCCAAGTGACCAAGGACAAAGATCCTCTGAATAAAGCCCCATGAACGAGAATTCATTCTCAAAAGCCCAACATCAGATATCAGATGACTTAAGAACTCCAAAATCCATGTAGCCTTATCAAATCATAAAACTGTACTGGCAATGAGGTATGATGAGGTCGAGGGTTCATGCAAACCTGTAAACCCCTCCCAATCTCACGAGTGTGCTCCGGGTCAAATAACACGTTCACCATTTCCGAGAAATGGCTCATGACCAAATCAGGGAATCGGTTTGGCATTATGTACTACTCAGGGAGGCCTCAACGTGAGTCCTGGAAAAACAAGCATCCTTTATAAGTTCCCAGCTTCAAGCGCTGGAATCGAGAAACAATAGTACATTCATCTCGAAGGGTACAATACTATCGTCAGACGACCAAATGCTTTGACTGAGTTCCTATAAAAGAACCAGGCCATGTTATGCGAGTTCCCAGTGGGCCCTCGGGTGCGAATGGGTTTGCCACAAAATGTGGTCTGCCACTGTCAGCACTGGAGAGGGATGTTTCCACGCCTCTCTCTTTTGCAAATCAACTCCTCTGGTCCTCCTTGTGCTAATGGAATGGTTGGATGAGGCTTATAGTGGCTGGTTTGGAGGTTTCAGTTCTGATGAAGCAGGAATTGTGTTTTGGTTTGAGCTGGTTTCAGGCCATGGTGAGGGGTGGGAAATGATCCTTGAGGTATGTGGAGTTGAATGGTGAAAGAAATTTTAAGTTTTGATGGTTGAGGAGTGAGTTTCGAAGAAATGAAGTTCTATGGCAAATTTTGGGATTTATGAGTTCTTGAGGATTCAGGCTCCAAGATTGTGTGAAATGGGCTCCTTGATGCTTGCATAAACAATGCTGATTGGCCAGAGAGTGGTTGTGGCACAGGCTGATTGGTATGGCTTGATTTGCAAAAAGTCAAAAGTTATGGTACCATAAGCATGGGCTGAGTCAGAGCTGGCTTTTGGGGTGTCTTGGCCACAACTTGGTTCAAGGATGGCCCTAGGATAAAGTTTATGCAGCTGACACAAGTGGATGAAGAGTTCCAAGAGGTTTTGCAAAGTTTATGCATAATTGTCATTTTGAGATTTCTTGTGAACCAAGCCATGAAAACCATGCAATCTTGGGCCAATTATGATGTTTTGAAGTTTCCTTGACATGTTATGGTGCATAGAAGTTGGTTAGAGGTCATGAAATGGCTTGGCAAGTGAAATTGCAAAATTCCCTCTTTGGCATGAACTTGAAAATTATAGGATTTTTTTCCAACTTTGAAAGGCCATATCTTGAATTCTAGGATGAATCAAGACATGTTCTTGTAATTTTTGAAAATGGGAAGACATAATCTACAACTTTCATGCCCAAGAATTTTTCATTTGAAGCATTTTTGGTCATGAAAGAATAGGTTGAATATCTTTCCCAAAATGGAAAGTTTCCATTACAAGTCATTTCCAAAAATAGCAAGTTTGCATTTGGCTCAAAATTCTTCAACTTTGTGAACTTCCAACCACTTCTAAGATCAAATAAATATCATAGAGACTTAAAATGATGATGATGATGAACCTTTGGTGCCCTTGACGGAGGCCTCAGATGCCCTGATTTTGACTTTACTTGCTCAAGAAGTTACCCAATGATTAGATAACTTCCTCAGTGAATTTCTTCATAAAATTTGATACACATGATCCTTATAACATATTGAGACCATTATAAACAAGAATGACCAAAAAATTTGGGATTAAGGCCTCTGAAACCAAAACCCTAATTTTAGGTCATCTGTGCAGCAAATCTTCAGTCTGCCTCCATGCCTTTGCCATACTTTGAGATCCTTTGACTTTTATGAACTTTGGGGAGCATATTATGATCATGGGACACACATGGACCCTCTTGGAAGGCTTCAAGACCTTTGGGATGGCTTAGATCACTTCTTGGTTTGCTCAGATCACAAACCCTAGATGCAGATGAAATGGAATTATGCAGTGAAACAAATATGCAATATGAGATGGTATGCTTATGCTAATGCAAAAATGAAAGATCACTAGCCATTGTCGCTCCCAAATATTTGCATCCCGGTGCAAGTGCGAACTGTCGGCGAAAGGAGAAGATGAAGTTGAAGTGAATAGAGTCACCAAGTAGGCATTTTTATCCCGAAGGAAATGAAATGCTGCATAAACCTAAGAAGAGATGGATAAGACGGTTGCGAACCAGAGAAACTGAAAAAGGGGGTTGGTTACGACCTGGGAAGGTATTATCACCCAAATTGTTCGTCGTACTCGACAGGATCCACACTTAAAAGATTGTGTTTAAAGGGGTAGGTGTATGTGTTATTTGTGTGCAAAAGTTTCGAAAAGAGTATACAAGTGTCAGTCAAAAAGGTGCATGCTCAGGAAACTGAGGCTTTTAAAGAATGTTGAAAGAGGGGGAAGACAAAGAGACTTTTGTTCGATAACTGTTAAGTTATGCCTACGTATCCTCGTGTGCAATGAGGAAGTCAGAACACCGTAGTTCGACTCAAAGAGACTGAAAGATAAATTTGACTGTGATCTGCTTGCTTGTCTATGCTCAAGTGTATGACTCGTCTGTCTCGAGTGCTAACAATCTTGCATTAGATGGAAGAAGCAAGTTCTCGTTTGTGAATTAGTGTGATGAGAAAAGAATCCCGAAGGAGACGATTATTGTTTGTTTTTGTGTTTTCAGTTTTGTTATTGTTTTTGGAGTTTGTCATAAGTTAATGAGCTTAAGCCTAAATCCAAGGTTTGTAAACTCATTATATCCTCCCTGATTAGGGATAATGAGAATACTCTAAGTATGAGATACGCATCTCAACTTAATTGCCATGATGATGTAGGATTAAGATCATTAACCTACTTGTTATTATTTAGGTGTTTTTGGGTTTTTGTTTAGTGTTAAGTAATGAGTTTAATCTCTAATCACAGATTAGTGAACTCATTACACCATCCTAATAGAAGGATAATAGATGAGAACACTTAAGCTGAGGAAGATACCTCAACTTAATCCATGGTTAGGGATTAAATTCATTATATAACAAAACCTTTTTTAAGTGGATTTAATTAAGGGTGAGATTAAGAAATGAGTTTTATGGTTTGTAAGACAACTTGAGGGGGACTTGTCCATTAAACACTAGGGTTAGTCCTTCTTAAACATAAAGGAAGAATTAGAACCCTAATGTAAGGCCCAAGTTACAAGTTAATGTCTTAGTGATTATTAGATGGATTGATTAAGAGGTTTAAACAGATTAAGGGTTTAACACTTAGGATTAAAGTTATACACTCCATCCTAAGAGAAGGATGCAGGCATAACCCTAATTCCAAAGTCCTAAAACCTTAAAGGTTTAGTCTCTAATGATGAGATGAGAAAAGAAACACAAAGAAGACTCAAAGGAAAAAGTCTAAGGGAAACTAATAAATCCTAGAAAGTTATCATGCTTGGAAGTCCTAGGGTTTGTGAGGCTTAAGAGGAGAAGTCTTCAAGGAAGCCACCAAGGAGAAGCAAGATGAAAAGAGAAGGAAGCAGAAGAATAAGTTACTTACTTCCTAAGAAGATAAGTAACTTAAAGAAAGAAAATGAGAAAGAAAGAACACAAGTGAGCAAGCCCACTCAAAGTCAATCAAAAATGCAGCAAGGATGCAATATGAAAGAGATGGGAAGAAGTGGGAGGTGAAGGCAAATCCACCTCTCAAACAACTTACCATTAACCTGAAAAGTTAGCACAAGATGCATAAGGAAAGAAGTGAAATGGAATGATGCATATGCATATGCAAAGGCAAAGACCAAGACCAGAAGCATGTACATGATGCAAATGATGCTATGATATGATGCAAAGACATACAAGATGCATATGTGTGATCATACAAGAGAATGAATGCAAATGAAGCATGTAGGAAGCATGTGAACACATGGATGTTTATGAAATGAAATGGATGCAAAGCCAAGCAAATGTATGAATAAATGATTAAGAAATGTTCAAGCAATGTCTTAAGATGTCTAACATGTCATATAAATGCTTAGAATGGCATGGCAAGTTCATATGTTCATGCAATGCAATGTAAGATGCAAGTGAAGATGCAAAATTAGGGTTACATGAGAGGATGAAATGCAAATGACCAAAACAGAAGCAAATGATGTGATAAAAAATTGAAAATGCATTCAAAGGAACCCTAAACCTATACTAGGTTACCATTCAAAGGGGGAGATCAGAAACTAAACCTAAAAGGAGTTATGAATTTCCTAAGTTTCTAGGGTTTTTTGGGTGATCCTCAAGGTAATATGCCAAACAAATTGAAAATGCAAGATAAATTTATGCCAAAAATATCCTATATACTACAGGATATGTGTAAAACAATGCAAAAAGAACCACCTTCAAACCCTTCATGGTTAGGCAGAAAAGATTTTTCAAGGCTTAGGGTTTAAAATGTGATCTTATGAACCCTAAATTCAAAGAAAATTGTCAAATGATGATCAAAACCAAAAAGAAATTTATATGAAGGGTTTGAAAGTGTTTCTAAATGTGTTAAGATGCAACATGAATTTTTTGGTGATTTTTAGAAACCTAAATGCTATTTTAATTAATTAAATTCAATTAATTAATTAAAATAAACATTTAAATATTTCAAAAATAATTTTTATATGCAAAAAATAAAATAAAAATCACTTTATGATTAAGAAAAATATTTGAAACAAAAATGCAAAAGGAAATATTTTTGGGATTTTTCTATGTATTTTAAATTAAATGTGCAAGAAAAATGAATAAAAATGAAATAAAAATGAATAAAAGGGGAAGTCAACGCATCTGATGGATGAGATTCAAAGGGAAAAGGGAGGGAATTGACTGCGCGCCAGATCCAAAGGTCCACATTCAAACTGGCCTTAATTACGTTTTTATATTAATTAATCAGAATTAACCCTAAGTGAAATGATCCTAGCCATCAGTTTCTAATCTAATCCAGATCCAAAGGCCCAGAATGCATCTGGCAAATAAAACCCTAATTAAGCCCTAATCAGTTTCAGGTGGCCGGAGAAGACTTCCGATCATCTTCTCCGGCAGCCCCTTCATGCTATCTCCCTCAAAACGCAACCCCAAGCTCTCAAACTCTCCAGAATCAAACATCTAACAACCCTAAACATGAATCCAGCCCCAAAATTCATTTATTTTTCATCAAGAACACGAACCAAAGCAAAACGGAAAATTCATCAAAAATTTTAGAAGCACGATACATCCTTATTTCTCAATCATTTTCAAAAGTAAACATATCATGATGATCAAGGGAGTTCATAGATTCATTTAGAAACTTAAAAACACATTTCTGGGAAAAAAAGGTTCTTGAAGTTACCTGAGTTGAAGCTTTCGAAACTGGATCTTTATGGCCACTTCTTTGATGCTTTTTCACTCCAATGAACACCTTGATGCTTCTGGCAAGCTTGAAACAAGTTTATATGGACTGTTTTTGAGGTTTCAGTTCAGAGGGGGGTGAAATCGTGTTTTTGTTTTAGGGGGTTTCAGGCTTGTGTAAGGGGTGGGTAATGATCTGGAGGATGTATGGAGATGATTGGTGAAAGAATTTTTAAGTTTGGCTGAGTGGTTTTAGAATTTCTAAGAGGTGAAGTTTCTTGAGGATTTTGGAAATCTGAATGTATGGGATGATTCAGGCTCCAAGATGTTATGAAATCTGATCCTTAGGGCATGTATGTGAAGTTGTGATAGGTCAGAAGAGTTGTTGTGGGCTATGCTGATTGGTATGGCTTCATTTGCAAAAAGTCAAGCTTGGTTGTACTTGAGGTATGGGTCATGGCAGGCCTGGTTGCAAGGGGTGTCTGGCCTTAGCTGAGTTCAAGGAGGACCATGGAAACAGATTTGGCATGCTGGCACAAGTGTATGGAAAGATCAATACCATTTTGCAAAATTGAGAAGTTTTTGCCCTTTTGAAATTTCTTAAAGTTCAAGGCATGAAAATGCATAATTCTTGGGCCAATTATGATTAAAATGAGTTGCACTATAATGGTATGATGTTTATAGATGCATTAGAGGTCAAGAAATGGCTTGGCAAGTGGTTTTGCAAAAAATCCTCTTTGGTGCATTCTTGAAAATTATAGGATTTTTGCCAACTTTGAAGGATCATAACTTGAGTTCCATAATGAATTAGAACATGTTCTTGTACTTTTTGAAAAGGGAAAGACCTAATCTACAACTTTCATGACCAAGAATTTTTCATTTGAAGCATTTTTGGTTGAGAAAGAGGAGGTTGAAAAACTTTCCCAAAATGGAAAGTTTCCATTACAAGTCATTTCCATTTTTGGCAACTTTTGGTTTAGCTCAAATTTCTTCAATTTTTTGAACTTCCAAGCACTTAAATTATCAAATAAAGATCATAGAACTTCAATTTGGTGAAAATACCCCTTTTGTTCCATTATTGGGGGCCTCAGATGCCCTGATTTTGCTCTGACTTGCTCAAGAAGTTACCTAATGAACAGACGACTTCCATAATGAATTTCTTCATCAAACTTGGTACACATGATCCTTATAACATCTTAAGAACATTATAAACAAGAATGGCCCAAACATTTTGTGTTGAGGCCTCTGAAACCAAAACCCTAATTTTGGTCATCTGTGTAGTGAAATCCCTAGCTCTGCTTCCATGCTTTGCCAGTTCTTGTGATTTCTTGACTTCCATGAACTTTGAGGGACATAATATGATGATTGAACACACATGGACCCTCTTGGAATGATTTAAGACCTTTGAAGTGGCTCAGATGGGATCTTGGATTGCCCAGATCATAAACCCTAGATGCAGATGAACTTGAACTATGCAGTGAAACAAAAAAAATGCAATATGAGATGGTATGCTTATGCTAATGCAAACGTGAAAGATCACAAGCCATGGTGTGAAAAAGAGTGAGGGAAAATTTAGGGTGTTTACAGCTGCCCCTATTCAAACATGAGTTAGTTGTGCAGGATGTAAGCGCCTGGCTTAACAGACAAACAAGATAACTTGTGGTTGAATACCAAAGACAGTCCAAAATTTGCACTCACTAGATAAAAGAAGAAAAGGGATATAAATTGTAAAAGGTAGTATATCATGATTATCAAATGCGGGCGATGGAGGACGACCGTCGACCAGAGGACGACTGTTGGGGATAAAGCAGTAAGTAAAGCAATGACGGGGACGACCGACAAGCTGGGGAAATAAAGAGACCACGACGGGGACGGCCATCGGGTAAAGAAACAAGATTCTCTGGTGGTTAAAGTAAAGGCCATGATGGGGACGACCATCAGGTTTGCAAAGTAAAATATACAACGATGGGGACGGCCATCGGTTTAAAGAATAAATGAAATAATGATGAGGGACGGTCATCAAAGGTGAAGGACGATCACCTAGCAGGGGACGGCTGCTCTTTATCACGATATAGGACAAATGTCAGATAGAAACGGTCGACGATGGGGACGACCATCGGATAAGATGATGAGAGACAATCATCAAAAGGTGAAGGACGATCACCTAGCAGGGTACGGCTGCTCCTTATCACGACATAGGACGAATGTCGGATAACAAGATCAACGATGGGGATAACCATCGGGTAAAAATGATGAAGGATGATCATCAAGAGGTGAAGGACGATCACCTAGCAGGGGACGAATGCTCTCTATCATGACATAGGACGAATGTCTGATAGAAAAGGGTTCCAATAATGGAGACTCCACTGGGGAAAGGATGATGGACGGTCATCCAAAGGTGAAGGACGATCACCTGGCAGGGGACGACTGCCGAATGTATCACGACATAGGACGAATGCCGGATAGGAAGGTTGTTCTGCATGGGAATGGTAAACACAGACGAGTGTTTACACCTTCCAGAATAAAAGGTATAAGTGTTTTGACGCCGTGTATATATTAAATATGCGGATGAGCATCCTTAGGACCATGATACAGATGAATATCGGTAGAAACAAACGCTGACGCATGTTCAAAGATGATGATACGGACGAGTACCAACTGGTTAACAAAGAACATGGACGAGTGTCGAATCTGCAGGGATAGTGATGTATATACAAGATACGGACGAGTATCAAAGACTTCTATATAAGTGAGTACAAATTATTGTTGGTGAAGCATGAGCAAGACACGGATAAGTGTTCAACTTGCTGGGGAAAGTATGACACGGACGGGTGTCAAAAGAGAATGTGTATAAGTTATGAACAAATATTTGCATGTGAGGGTGTAAAAAGTGTTCCGGCAACCTGTGGGGATGACACGGACGGGTGTCGAAAGGAGTGTGTTATGAAAAAGTGTTTGATTGGCAACAAGTGTTTTGACAACCATGCTGAGGAAAGGTGACACGGACGGGTGTCAAAAGAGTATATATTGGTATTTGTATTTGAGAATGCAAAGGAGATGCTTTGGCTTTATATCTGTGGGGGAATGATATGACACAGACGAGTGTCAAAAGAGTATATATAACAGGCATTTGTGTTGGAGAGTGCAAAGGGGACGCTTTGGCCTTTATTTGCAAGGGATGTGGGTTTTATATATATTGTTGATGAAGTATTGATAGTAATTGCAGGTGACTGGCTCAAACCTGGCTTATGATCATGCAAATGTTTAATTTTTGCCGTAACACTCCGTATTAGACGGAATGCCACGCTTATTTTGTGAATATGATGCGAATTCTATGATTATTCAAAAGAGAAACCGATCCGGGATTCAGATCCCACTGAAGAAAAAAGATCTCTGACTGATCTGCTTAGAGGAATATCCCAGCTGGGGGAGATCATTGGTAGATCTGTTAGGAGATATAGTTCTGCTTGGGGAGATATATCATTAGTAGATCTATCCTGTAAGGAGAACCTCAGCTGGGGAGAAGGAAGCTTTTGTCACTTGGTTGTGTAGGAGTTTTAGGCATTGCTCTTCTGGGGAGAGGATGGAAACTCTGTAGGGAACTTGGATGAGGATGCTCCTGTTGAATAGATTTGTGTTGGGGATGAGGAGGCTTTGGCAACTCCGCTGGGAAAAAGCATTCCAGGTACTGCTTGGGGAGGAGGTATGCTGGGGAAGTATGCTTGGCATGCCCCATAATGCGTATTGAATACCTGCGATATGTTAAGACAAAGAAACGCACAAGTATCCCGAGGTATCCCTTACCGGATTCCGTCATAGGACTTAGATTTTCCTGAAAGTAAATATATTTCATGCAAGCATTTATTAAAGAATGGCTCATTTGTTTTATGCAAATATTATATCATGGATATTGGACATTTTGCAAACGAAACAAAAATGTACAAGAAGAGGTGTGACTGAAAATCTTATTTTATTAATCTGGGTGCCCTGAATCGGCAAATACAGTCGAAGAAACAAATCTCCTGGAATGAGGAGATTGCTATAAATTGAGAAAAGTAAAAGTGCTAGCAATGTTGACGACGCTCCGGTGAGCTTCCTTTGCTATGACCTGTATGACCTTGACGTTCTTCTCATCTTGCTTTCTGAAGAAGGTTGATTCTGACTGATGATTTATCCTTTCGAAGCTTTCCGTGTTGTGAGTGATACAGACGAATTCATTATGCAGTTGTTCGCTTATTTCCTGATTTTGCGTGGATCGCCCTTTCGGGTTTTCGATCCACCGGGATACCCATTTTTGCCTGAGCTGTCCAATGCGGCTTTTCAACTCAGCGGGTGTACATTTTTTTCAATTTTCCCTTATTTTTGCCCGAGTCTTTTATTCTGTTTTTGACTCGCTGGGATGCCCTATTTTTTCCTGGACTTTACATTCTGTTTTTATGTCCAGCGGGTCATTTTATGCGAAGTATTTTTTAACTGCATCTGAATTCACAGGGGATAAGAAATCTTTACCGTCCATAGTAGTGAGCATCAGTGCTCCACCAGAGAAGACCTTCTTTACTATGAATGGACCATCGTAGTTTGGAGTCCACTTGCCCCTGTGGTCTGTATGAGGAGGAAGAAGTCTTTTCAGCACATGATCTCCCACTTGGTATTCCCGAAGCCTGACTTTCTGATCGAAGGCTTTCTTCATCCTTTTCTGATATAACTGCCCATGACAGATTGCGGCTAACCTCTTTTCTTTGATCAGATTCAGTTGATTGTACCGAGACCGGACCCATTCTGCTTCATTCAGCTTAACATCCATCATTATCCGTAAGGAGGGTAGCTCAACTTCAACAGGTAGGACATCTTTCATACAATACACAAGCTGATAAGGTGTTACCCCAGTAGACGTTCTGATTGAGGTTCGATACCCATGCAAAGAAAACGGTAGCATCTCATGCCAGTCTTTGTATGTAACCACCATCTTTTGCACAATCTTCTTAATGTTTTTGTTAGCTGCCTCAACAGCACCATTGCATGTCCTCCAGCATGGGTACCAAAAGATCCTTGATGCACCTCGTGCATTAGCAAGTCTGCTTCTTTCTTATCAACACATCTGAGCAGAACCATGTCAAAGTTTCGCTTGTATAATGAACCATCAGCATTAAGAAAGAAACTATCGGCCAACTTTCTTAACGTCTTCTTATCATTCGATGATGCCCCAGGTGGGTATGTCTGATCCTCTAAGAAGCTTTTGATGTCATGGAACCAAGGCTTGTCATCTTTAGCAATGTCCACGGAGAAAACGTACGCTGGTCGTTCCAATCTAGATACTGAAATTTGAGGCACATAATTGGCAATTTGAACCTTGATCATGGAGGAAATGGTAGCTAAAGCATCTGCGAACTGATTTTCATCTCGAGGGATATACTCAAGTTTGACTGTTGTGAAGAAAGTCAATAATCTCCTCGTATAGTCATGGTACGGAATCAGATGCTCTTGGAGAGTGTACCATTTGCCGCTGGTCTGGTTGATTACCAAAGCTGAATCTCCGAATATAGTTAATGTCTTGATCCTGAAGGTCAATGGCTTCCTCAAGACCCATGATACATGCTTCGTATTCTGCTTCGTTGTTAGTGCAAGAAAAGGTGAGTTTTATCGAGAAAGGCATATGAACTCCTTTAGGTGTAATGAGCACTGCACCAACTCCACGTCCATTCATATTGACAGCCCCATCAAACATCATTGTCCACTCTTCTTCTGGGTCAGGTCCTTCAGTGTGAACAGGCTCTTCATGATCTTTTGCTTTTAGGTACATGATGTCTTCATCAGGGAAGTCAAATCTCATGGGCTGGTAATCATTAATGGGTTGCTCAGCTAGATAGTCAGACAGTACACTGCCCTTGATGGCCTTTTGAGATGTGTATTGAATGTCATACTCTGTCAGAATCATTTGCCATCTTGCAACCCTTCCGGTAAGTGTTGGATTCTCAAATATGTACTTGACGGGGTCCATCTTTGAAATCAACAAGGTAGTGTGAGTCAACATATATTGTCTTAGTCGGCGAGCAGTCCACGCTAAAGCATAGCAAGTTTTCTCGAGCAGTGAATAATGTTGTTCACAGTCCGTAAACTTTTTGCTTAGGTAGTATATTGCATACCCTTTTTGACCAGACTCGTCATGCTGGCCCAGCACACATCCCATTGATCCTTCTAAAACTGTCATGTACATTATTAGAGGTCTTCTTTCAACTGGAGGCATAAGAATTGGAGGTTCTTGTAAGTACTCCTTGATTTTTTCAAAAGCCTTCTAATAATCTTCGTTCCACCTGACCGTTTGTTCCTTTCTTAAAAATTTGAACACGCGCTCACAGGCTGCAGTAAGGTGAGATATGAACCTTGATATGTAGTTCAATCTACCTAAGAACCCCCTGTCGCTCCCGGGATTTTCATCCTAGTACAAACGCGAAAGTGGCGCGGAAAAGGTAGAGTCGTCAGCCAGACATTTTTATCCTGAAATAATGGGAAAGGTAATGTTGCACAAACCTGAGGAAGAAGGAAAGGACAAGGTCCTGCGAACCAAAGATCTGGGTTCGGGAGTCGGTTACGACCTGAGAAGGTATTAGCACCCAGATCATCCGCCGCACCCGACGGGATCCACGCTTGCTTGTTTGTTTCAAAGGGTGAGAAATAACTGCTGGTGAACAAATAACTGCTAACTAGGATGGAAATGGAAATGAGAAAGGAACTGGAAAAGAGAGAATGAAAAGAAAGAATGGGGAAAATGTAGGTAAAATAAAGAATGTGCTCGAACGGGCCCTACCCCGCTGCCTACGTACCTCATCGGGAAAATGAGGATCAGAGTCGACATAGTTCGCCTAACTAAGGCGGGAACTATTTGTTGTATTTTTTTAGGGTTGGAACTGCGTATGTCTATGTTCAGGTGTTGCAAGCTCGTTTGGTACGAGTGCGTTTACCGTCTTGCATGCGAGACAAGTCGTCGCGAGTTCGCGTTGTGAGTGAATGAGATGAGAAGAGAATTCCCTCAGGAAAGTCGCTTGTTATTTGTTTTTGTCTTTTATGAGAAGTGTTTTGAATTTGTTTGTGAACACTCTCGTACTAAGACCTATCCATCGCGGGAAGTACTTACACCTCGCCCCGAAACAGGACGCGTATAAGCACTCCGCAACAAAGTCTCATGGCGTATGAGAACATTCAACCTTTATTAGGTGTTTTATTATTTTCTTCATGAGGTGAGAAAGAATGACTCAAGTTGGAAAAAGGACCAAAAACTAAGGGGGACTAAGACCAACCCTAAGTTATTTATTTACAAGTGTGGTCTTATGGTTTGTGAGGTTTTCTAATCCTAGAGATCAAAAGGAAAAGAAAGAAGAAAAAGGATGCAACTTACTTCCTAAGGAAGATAAGTTGATCCTAACAATGGGGAATCCTACCAAACACAAATATGGAAGGAAAAATGAATTAAAATGCATAAAAGAAATGCATAAAATAAAAGGGTAGGGTGAAGTAAACTTACCTCAATCTTCCACACTACAAAAAAAATGATTAATGTAGATTTTTATTAAAAAGAATGAGGTAAACACACAACAATTAAATCCTAATTAAATTATAAGGCATCTTGGACCTAAACTAGACTCTATTTTAATCCTAAAGGAACTAAAAAAAAGCTAGGACAAAATTACAACACCTATTACAACCCCTATTACACAAACAACTATGAAAATAATGCATAACACCAAGCAGCTTTTTATAGCCAGTATGCAGCATAAAAAAGTAGGTGTAAAAAGTCAAATGCAGCATGTACACATAACAAACATCATACATTTTACAACACTCATATGCAAAAACAGCTATGAAATGCAAAATCCAGAATTGATTATTTTTATTTTTTAATGCACAAACTCAATGAAACATGCACTAATTTGATCATGAACATTCATTTAAACATCAACATATACAAATGCAAGAACATGAACATTATTGAATGATTATGCAAGCATGCATCACATGGATTATGCAACAAGTAAATGCACAAAGTAGCACCTAAACATGCATACGAACATGGCATTTGAACATGGTGATTATTGATTATGAACATACACTATGATGATTCAACAAACACACTAAACTTAATGCCAAAATTCAGAATTGAATTGATATGGATGATGTGATCAAGTATGCAACAAAATGCCACCAAATGCACCTACATCTGATTATGCAAAATGTAACATACATCAATCATAAAACGCAAAAATGATTTAATGCAATGCAAACATGTAAAACCATAATGCTACATGATTATTATGTGTCAAATGATGCATAAACATAGCAATAACATGCAAGAACTCAAGCTATACACAAAGAAACACAAAAATGCATAATACGCAACATGGACGGAAATGCGTCGAAACGACTCGAAACGGGGGAATGAGCTACTGGAAATAGACCCAAAAATTCCCTAAAATCAATACCTAAACATGTATGAAACCTAAAGGCACTAGAAGTTAGGACTAAGCCATCAAATAAGCAAGAAATAAAAAAATTAACAGCGTTAATCGGTTAACCAATTGGTTAACCGGTTAACGAACCTAAATCTGCACTATTTTGTGGCCAATAGGCACCCGTTAGTCGGTTAACCAAATGGTTAACCGGTTAACACTGAACCAGAAGGTAAAAAAAGTTGAGAAAAAATTGCTTTTGGCCACAAACTCACTTCTAATGATCCCTAACATTCCTAGGAACATGCTAACACGAATTTCTACTTAATTTAAGCTTATTTACACATGATAGAACCTATAACTATCAACACCTTAAATCCAAATTCAACCAAAATCACAAATCACAAGCAAACATAATCGAAACGGAATTGATTTTAAACAAAGCGAAAAGCACTTAAAGAATGCCAAAAGTGGCGAGATGAAGAGAATAACTTAAAGAAGAAGTGGTTAGATCACCAACCTACGAAGCGGAGGAGTACTTCGGTGATTGTTGCAAGAATCGGAGCTTGAATCGAAGAGAAAACCGAAAACCGAGAAATCGCAAAATAAATGTGTTCTTGAGCTTGAATCTTCGTGTGCTTCCGATAAGTCGATAATCCTCACAAAATTCAGTAGCTTCTTCTTCTATCATCCACAAAATATGAAGGTTGGAGGCGTAAGCTTCAAGATCTTCAAGTTTCAATATGAAACTTGAAGAGCTTATTTGAAAAAGCTTTGGTGAGAGGGAAAGGAAAAGTGAGAGAGAAAAAGTGCTTATCAAAGAGTGAGAGATTGGAAAATGGTGTTCAACCCCTTTGGTTTGGATGAAATTGACTTATATAGAGACTAGGCTAGGAGCTAGGTTTGGTTTTGGGGCCCAAAAATTAGGTTTGGGATCCAAAATTAGGTTTGCTAGTTAGTTAGGGTTAGGGTTGGAAAAGGGAATATTCCTTGGAATATTCCTTGGAACACTCTAGAAGATGGTGGAAGGTGGTGGAAGTTTCCAAGGGAAATGGAGTGGAATTGAAGTGGAAAAATGAGATGGAAAGAATGAAAGGAAGTGTGGAAAGATTGTGGAAGGAAAGGCGGAGGGAAATGGTGAAACTAACCCCTTTTCAAATGATTTTTCTTTTGATTTTTTCCTTATGATTCCTCCATCATTCCTTGACCAAATATGAACCATAGGATCATTGTAACCCTAATTTCATGATCTCGACCTTAAAAGTCAGGAGTCGACCCCTTTTTACCTAGCTCAGATGCCTTTTCCCCGATTCCTCGATTTTCCGTCGTCTGGTCAGTTGAACCCCTTCCAAAATGAATTTGTGGACGAGATTTGAACCTCGGGAACTTGACATCATATATAAGACCAAGGAATCCACTTTGAATCGAAACTTCATGCCGAAGCCCAATAAGTGAAACCCTAATTCGGCCCTTTTCCTCAGAAAATATAGCACTACTCGCCTCTTTTGATCAAATCAAATCTTTCCATGGCTCGTGGCTTCAAATGAAGACTTGTGGGATATTGTGAACCTTTTTGCACAAGGTTGAGAAGCTTTGTGGCCCTTCGGCAGCCTCTTCATAGCTTTCGGTTGCTCCGATCATTGATCACATACCCATGCCTCGGCCATGCAATGTTTTTGGTTATTTTTTTTATGAATCCATATATGCAAAATGTTGAGGATATGAGAGGGAAAATTTTGAGGTATTACAGCTGCCCCTATTCAATCATCTGCAGGCCTGAACGAATAATTGCGAGAGCTTTTAGACGTTCAAGGTATGGAGTGATTGAATACTTGAATAAAACCTGGAAATTTGAACTCTGTGGATAGTAGGAATGCCATCTGTTTTTTTTTTCATTTTTTTTTATTGGTATTGTATTGTTTTTTCGTTTTGACCTATGAATAGGTAGCGAAAATAGAACTTGACAATGTGACTGCTGGGCAGGACCAAGCCACAAAGAAAACACGCGACTGCTGAGCAGGACCAAGCCGCGGAAGGTGCCTATTAGCAAAACAGGACTTAACGCAACATCAACCGATTTGCGACTCAAATAAGATCAACCGATCTATCATGGAGATGGTATCAACCGATCCACCCCGAAAAATGAGAATGTAATATCATCCGATTTACAACTCGAAGAGAAATGATATCAACCGATTCATAAATCAAATAAGATCAACCGATCTAACATGGAGATGGTATCAACCGATCCATAACCAAGAAATGCGAGAATGTAATATCATCCGATTTACAGCTCGAAGAGAAATGACATCAACCGATTCATAACTCAAATAAGATCAACTGATCGAACATGGAGATGGTATCAACCGATCCATAACCAAGAAATGCGAGAATGTAATATCATCCTATTTACAGCTCAAAGAGAAGTAATATCAATCGATTTACAACTCAAATAAGATCAACCGATCTAACTAGGAAATGGCATCAACCGATCCATTATCATCGCACTAAGACGAGACCAAAAGGAACAGGATCATTGTACTTAAATGATAACCCGAGACGCGACAGTTGTACTTAAACGGAGACGCGAAAGAATGAGACTGTTGTACTGAAACAAGACTCAAAGACGAGACCATTTTTACTTAAATGGTGACTCAAAAGGAACGAGATCGTTGTACTTAAACGAGAGCCCGAGACGCGACCATTGTACTTAAACGGAGACGCGAAAAAGTGAGACTGTTGTACTGAAACAAGACTCAAAGACGAGACCATTGTACTTAAATGGAGACTCGAAAGGAACGGGATCGTTGTACTTAAACGAGAGCCCGAAACGCGACTGTTGTACTTAAACAGGGACGCGAAAAAGTGAGACTGTTGTACTGAAACAAGACTCAAAGACGAGACCATTGTACTTAAATGGTGACTTGAAAGGAACGGGATCGTTGTACTTAAACGAGAGCCCGAGACGCGACCATTGTACTTAAACGGAGACACGAAAAAGTGAGACTGTTGTACTGAAACAAGACTCAAAGACGAGACCATTGTACTTAAATGGTGACTCGAAAGGAACGGGATCGTTGTACTTAAACGAGAGGCCGAGATGCGACTATTGTACTTAAACAGAGACGCGAAAAAGTGAGATTGTTGTACCGAAATGAGACTCAACTGGGGATAACAACAAGACTTGGTAGACAAAGATGCCTGGAAAATGGTATAAGTATCTTCTGTGGGGAGTATTCCAGGTTGAGAAGATGTTACGAGTCTTATGTAATATACCTCAAAACTGGCCCATGCTGGGTTGCATATGTTTGGATTTTGGCGTAATGCTCCATGGCAATGGAAATGCTACGCTTTGGAGGATGCAAATGTAATGATGATTACTAAATGCAAATGCAAATGCAAAGGGATCTCCCGATGAGGAGACTGCAAGTATCCCAGGTGGCTTGACTGGGGAAATGATGATCAATGAATTGATCTGGTGAGTCCTTGTGAGGAGAGGACAATTCTGCGGGGAATGTTGTTGATGATACACAGGCTCTGAACTGCCATTATTGCCAAAAATAAATTGGCCTTTGAAATTGGAATGCCAAGACTCTGCTGGAGACGAACTCTTCTTGCTAGGTACGCTACCCGTTGAACTCTGTTGGGGAAGTGAAACCTTCTGACTTGGCTGGGGAAACAGATGTATGATACTGCTGAAGTAGCAACCTGCTAGGGAGGAAAGAAACTCCTTGCATTGTTGGGGATGGACCCTATATTGAAAGGAAGTCTCTGCTTGGGGAGGACGCCAGCCTTCTGTTTCCGTGTTGGGGGAGATTTCAACTTCCAACTCTACTGGGGATGACGGGTGATGTCAATGATAAAGCTTCCCACTAGAGATAAAAGCTCAAATTGCCACTTGCGGGGGATAAGAGACGATGAGACCCTTTTGCTCAAGAAGTAACCTTCCATTTTCTGCACTACTGGAGAAGGGATTGTCTAATGAGACTTACTAAGGGATTCTGATCGATGAAGTCCGCAGATGAAACAACTCTTGAAGTGTTGTGCTGAAAATGGCTTTGCTTCTAGCCTCTGGGTTGGTAGGTTGCCAACTAATCATGGGTGAACAATGGTTCTTTGCGATTTTCAAACTTGCCTCAGATTAAGGTCCATCAGAAGGAAATGCCTCAAGAGGATTTTACAGAAAACATGACATACGAAATGCCTCAGTGTCTTCAAACTCTTGGAGAGATTCGTCGGATCTCGAAATAACTACCCCAGACTTCCTGGTCTGTGAAAGAATTTGCCTCGCGAGGATTCATGAAGAACCTCATATCATTGTGAGATATTCTGCCCCAGTATATTGAACTCTGGATAGGTGCCTCCGATTAACTATCTTTGAGAGAAAGTAACTTCTAGTGCTCTTGGGGTGAACCTTGAAGTGACCACCTATGACTGACTGTGCTTTGAAGAAAATACCCATACTGCATATTCCTGGAGAGATTTGAATCTCGAAGTGATTGCCCCAGTTTGGCTGAAATTTGAAGAGATTGCTCGACGTGATTGCCCCAGATTGGCTGACTCTTACCACGACTGGTTGGGAAAGTCCCCACTCAATGGAGTTTCTTGAAAAAGTGCATCTCAACATATTGTCCTTCGGAAGTTTCAGACTCCTCAACTTGGCAAGATTAAGCTTCTGGACTGAAGTTTCGTATGTGAATTTTAATGATGCCCAACAAATATATGCAAGCAGAAAATGTTTATTTTGAGAATGAAAATTCTAATGCAACACACATGTTAATCTTGAAGTTTTACTGTAAAAAGATGTCGCAAACCTTTGTGAGCGAATCACTGGTTAAAATACGACATTGATTTTTTTGAATAATAGAAAGCATGCATATGCAACACCAACAAAGATCTTTCAACACCACTCATAGGAGTCAGGAACGCAGTCTCGTGGTAGTACGCTCTCAAAAATAACCCTGTTTCAGTTAGGATTTTTGAGGGTTGTATCGTGGCCTGGTTCACGGTTATAGAAACAAAGGATATAGGCTCGAAGTTTATTTGTACCCACCCCTCTTCGTGATGTTCTCCATTCCTATGTTCAGCTAGCTTTCACAAGAGCTCACCCCTCAAAAAGGTTTTGAGATGGTTAAGGAACCAATTACACTAATGGTTTAAGCACCAATCAGGTTGTTGTTGGGAGCCAGTCACTCCTATTGTCTTTGGTGTCTGTGCCACACGACTTTGTTCTTGCTTAAGGATTTTTCTTGTGTAATCCTTTTTGTCTTTCGCTTTTGCATTCTTTTTCTTATCCCTAACTTTTTCCTGGACTAATTCTTGTGAATCTTTGATTGTGAAGTCCAGCGGGATGCCCTAATTTTTGCCTAAGTCGCTTGTTTTCAAGTTTCGACTTAGCGGGCTTTTTTTTCATTCATTTTTTCCTTTTCTTTTTGAACAAATCGTGTGACACTGTTTTGTCTTGATTGCTTTGAAAGGGTCGTGACTGCCTCACTTCTTGGTTGTTTGAGGGATAGCCATTGTGGTTTCCGGTCTTTGGACCTATTGATTGGGATAACCAATGTGGTTTCTGGTCATTGGACCTCTTGATTTGGTACAATGAAAGGTAATGGATCCTCAGATTTGCACTCCTTTTTGAAATTTGAATGCTCGGTCAAACTAGCTGACGCCTACCCTGCCCCTGGGTTACATGCAAAGGGTTTTTTCATGTGAAAAGAAACTCCTACTTCAAGGCTCAAATGGGTTGGTGAGGGTCTATCTCCTTTATATCTCCGGTGTTTAGGATTTGAAACAATGCCTGTACATCGTCAACAAGGTCTTTCTCAAAAGCACACGATTAGAGATTTTCGCGTTTTCATTTCGTCATCTTCCCTGATAGAGTTTAAGCACAACAGTTGGTATTGCAATTCACATACGCAAAATTATGAGTGAATACGAATGGATTACTTCAAGAAAAACATGTGCATTTTATTATGGTTATCATTCAAAAACAAATAAGTTTCATGCATGCATACAAACGTTTAAACAAACAATAAAAACTACAAAGGAAATTGCAGTAAAGAAACTGAGCATCGCAATCATTGAGGAGACTTGAATCCTTCTGGACTAAATCAGTCTTGAGCGCTTCCCATGATCAGTAAATCTTCATGGACTTGTAGTATTCAGGTAAGTGGTCGCATGTCCGACACGACAATCATTTCTCATCTTCTAGTTATTCTGTCCTTGTACAAAGTAATGCTGAGAAGTAAAGTTGACACCTAAGGTTGCTCGGAAAGACCTGACGATCTTCTTCCTACGTATCTCCATTGACCCAAGACCAATGAAGAATCAGAGCGACGTAGTTCCCCTTAATAGGGATGAAAATGCACTGAAAAGACGCACCATTGCCACAAATAAGAGTATCTGGAATACTTCTGGCTTTATTGTTTTAACTCTTCCCGATAAACATTGATAAGAAGACTTCGAATCAAGAAAAGTTGACAGCTTTCGAGTCGATTAAGTCCTGCACCGTGTGGTGTAAAGCTTTACACCTATCAATATGATGCCCTGGCGCCCCAGAATGAAAATCACAGCGGGCATTGGCATCCCATCCATCCGGTAGTGGAAAAGGAGGTGGGGACAGCTTGCGAAGCCCAACCAACTTCAACTGAAGCAAATGTTGAAGAAGATCAGTGTGAGACATTGGCAAAGGGTCAAAAAACCTTTCTCTCCTTTGCTGACGACCCTGTTGAGGATTACGTTGGCGACGATTTGGCTGTTGTTAACGTGTGGCACTTGGGATGATCACAGATGTCGTCTGGTAATGTGAACCTTGATCTCCTCTCTCGTTGAACATAAACTGCCCCTGCTTCTTCGTATTGCCTCTTTTTCTTATTTGAAAACGGCCTCTTGGTTCCAAAAGTAGAGGCACCGTTGCCCTAGATCTTTCCTTGCTTCATCCAGTTTTCAATTCTTTCCCCAGTCAAGACGATATCAGAAAAACCGTTAGCTGAACAGCCTGCCAAACGTTCTATGAAGTGCCCCGGGAGGGTATCCATGAATCGATCTACCATCTCTCTCTCCAGCAATGATGGTTGCACCCTGGCTGCGACCTCGCGCCATCTCTACGCGTACTCCTTAAAGCTCTCGGAGTTCTTTTGTGACATGCTCTGAAGTAGGGTTCGGTTGGGAGCCATGTTAATGTTGTACTGGTATTGCTTGAGAAAGGCTTCCCTAAGTTCCTTCCAATTACGGACAGAGTTTTTTTCCAGTTTCGTGTACCACTCCAGTGAACCCCCGGAAAGGCTGTCCTGGAAGTGGTACATCCAAAGCTTCTCATCTTTGGTATGTGCAGCGATTTTGTGATAGAAGGCCTGCAAGTGAGTTTTCGGGCAAGATCTGCCACTGTACTTGTCGAAAACAGGAGGTCTGAACTTTGGGGGGATGACCACCCCTGAAACCATCTCCATATCAGCCACATCAATGTCAAGGGTATCTCTGCATTCTAGAGCCTTTACCTTCTCGGCTAGCATCTGGAAATTCTGGTTAGGAGGCATATTTTTCGTAGGTGGAATGACAGTGTTGTTGGTCGGATTGCCTTGGGCGTCCACGATAATCACTAGAGGATCAACCTGTGGGTGATTAAGCCGCTGCATGGCGGTTCTCATTTCTTCTTGCCCTTGCACTATTCCCTACATTGCTGCCATGAACTCTCCCATCTGACTGCGAAACTCGTTCAACTCAGTCTGTATTGTATTCATGATTTGACTCGGGTAGCGTACTAGTATGGCCGATACTTCTCCTGAAATGGTCAAATAAATTAGGAAATCCAGATAACTCATTAGTATGAAAAAATTATATGCATGAAAATGCCATGTCACTGATCCCACTTCATTCGGATTGGGGGACAGATACCACACGGAGTGCAACATCATAAGATAAATCCTGTGAGTGTGTGCAAAGAAAGTGTTGAGCATCGGGACTTCGATATCAAGATAAAATTGCCAGGATAGAAAAGTCGAAACAATGGCACGTGAAAATTTCCATAAAGCAAAAAAATACTCCAACGTGCGAAAACTTATACAATCACTTGCCAATAATACTGAAATACAGGAAAATGTCACAATCCACAACAGAAAAACAAGAGATTCCTTCAACAGCTCTGAAGGTAATCTCGAAATACAACAAAGCAAATCACATGCATCAAAGAAATCTACGTCTCCTGACTTGAGCTTCGTGCAGTTTGCGTGACCAGCTGGATCAAGGGCCTTCAGCTATTGAGATACCCCTCTGGTGTGATGATCCCTGAAGCAATTAGATACTGGACATTGTGCCTGAAGGCATTGCACTCGTCAATGGTGTAAACACACCAAATTTGCCCTCACTAATTTCACACCATGGATTGTGATCTTTTCATTTGCATAAGTTCAATCATATCATCTCATATTGCATTTTTGCTTCACTGCATTGGTTCAAAGTCATCTGCATCTAGGGTTTGTGATCTGAGCAATCCATGAGCCATCTGAGCCACTCCAAAGGTCTTCAATCATATCAAGAGGGTCCATGTATGTTCAAGCATAATATTATATCCTCCCAAGATCAAGGAAGTCAGAAAATCACAAGAAATGAGAAAGGTATGGAAGCAGAGCCAGGTTTAACTGCACAGATGACCTAGAATTAGGGTTTTGGTTTCAGAGGCCATAACTCCAAATTTTTTGGTCATTCTTGTTTCTATTGGTCTCTATATGTTATAAGGATCATACATACCAATTTTCATGAAGAAATTCAATGGGGAAGGCATCTGATCAATAGATGACTTCTTGAACAAGTCAGTGAAAAATCAGGGCATCTGAGGCCCCCAATCATCCAATCAAAGGGTCTTCTCCATCATTTTGGGTGTATATGGTCTTTATTTGATCTTAGAAGAAGTTAGAAGTTCACAAAATTGAATAATTTCAAGCCATTTGCAAATTTGCCATTTTGGGAAAGTGACTTGTAATGCAAACTTGCAATTTTTGGAAAGTTTTACAACCTCCTCTTTTTGATTAAAAAATGCTTCAAATGAAAAATTCTTGGTCATGAAAGTTGTAGATTGGATCATTCCCTTTTCAAAAAGTACAAGAACTTGATCTAATTCATCATAGAACTCAAGTTATGGCCTTGCAAAGTTGGGAAAATCACAAAATTTCACTTATGTACCAAAGAGGGAAACTTGCAAAAACTCTTGTCAAACCAATTTGTGACCTCAAAGTGACTTCTAACCATTACAGAAACATCATACATGACCTATAATTCAGAATTTCCCAAAGAATTCTCAAGTTTCATGCCTTGATCATCAAGTATTTCAAAAGGGGCCAAAATCTTCACAAATTGCAAAATTCCCCAAATCTTGACATCCACTTGTGCTAGCTATAAAATCTGAATTCCATGGATCTCCCTAAAGCCAGCTGCGCAGGACATGCCCTTGTCCTTGGCCTGCCATGAGCCCATACCTCCAAGGACAACTTTGTTGACTTTATGCAAATTGAGCCATACCAATCAAACTGCTCCACAACAACTTTCTGCCCAATCAGAACATGTTATGTGGACCTCAAGCAAGCCATTTCACACAACAACACAAGCTAAATTCTCCCACAAATCAGCATTCACCAAAACTCCCCCTTATGCATTTTTCTTCGAAACTCAGCACACAAGCCACAAACCTCAAAACAAATTCCATAGAACAACTCACTATGATCCACTGATCATTTCTCACCCTTTGAAACAACCTGAAACACTCCAAATCAAAAACGGGATTCTGGCCCCTCCTTGAACTGAACTTCATCAAACTTCCAAAGGAACCCACAAAATCTTCATCCAAGCATCCCAGAAGCAAGAGGGAGTCAAAAGAAGGAGAAAAGCACAAAGGAAAGGTCCAGACAGTGCCATTTTCGAAAGCTCCATTTCAGGTAACATCAAGAACAAATTTTCCAGAAATGATTTTGTAAGTTCTTAGATTGTTCCCCATGCTTCACTGATCACACTACACCTTTTGGTTTTGAAAATGATTGAGTTTTAAGCATGTATGAAGCTTCTGAATTTTCTGAACAATTTTCCGTTTTGCTTCGAATCTGTGTGTTCATGTGAAATAAATGTTGTTTGATGGCTGAATCTTGTTTAGAATAGGGTGGGGATCATTTCTGGAGAGTTAGTGGTTTAATTTTACGATTTGAGTGAGTTAGCAAGAGAGGCTGGCCGAAGAAGATGACCGGAACACCGTTCCGGTCACCTGAGAGTGGTTAGGGCACAATTAGGGCTAATTGCGTGATTAGGCTGAGTTTAAATCTGAGCCCTTTCATCTGGGCTTCCCGCGCGTGTTGAATGGTCAAGATTAGTTCATTAGCCCTAATCTCATTTAATTAGGATTAATCAAAGTTAATTAAATTCAAAAACTCAGTTTGATTGTGGACCATAGGATAAGGTGCCAGTCAATTCCCGCGTCCCTAGTTTAAATCATGGCCTTAGGATCTGCATACTTCTCATTAAAATTGATTTTATTTCATTTTATTTTGCATTTCTTTGTTCATTTTATTTAAAATAGCAAAACACTTTCAAAAATATTCATTTTTTGCATCATGACTTTAAATATTTTTCTCATTCTGAAAATAATTTTTATTTTATTTTTTGCATTACAAATTATTTTTAAATGTTTATTTTTAATTAGTTAATGGAAATTAATTAATTAAAAATACATTTAGGTATTTAAAAATCCCAAAAAAATTCAGAGAGCATTTTAAAACATTTAGAAACATTTACAAACTCACAAAGCAAAATTTCTTTTTGGTTTTGATCACACTTTGACAATTTTCATTTGAATTAGGGTTCTTTAATTTGAACATTTTTAACCCTAACTTCAAAAATTCATAACTTTTGATCCAAGTTGAGTTTGTGAATGGTTGTTTTTGCATTGTGTTAAGTATCCTTTCAAGCATCTAAAAATATTTTTGTTTCATTTTTATAATGCATTTTCAATTTGTATGACATTTTCCCTTTAGGATCACCCTTAAAACCCTAGAAACTTAGGAAAATCATAAGTCCTTTAGGGTTTAGCTTCTGACCTTCCCCTTTGGGCAGTGAACTTGTATAGGTTTAGGGTACCTTTGATCCTATTTTCAATTTTTTTATCTTGTCATTTGCTTCTGATTTTGAATTTTGCATCTCATGTTGTACATAAACCCTAATTTGCATCTTCATTTGCATCCATCTTACATAAGCTTGCATACATGAACTTGCCATGACTTTTTGTACATCCAAATGACATATGAGACATCTTAGGACATATTAGAATCATTTTTGATCATTGCATCATCCATTTTCCATGCTTTTTCTTTCTTTTGATGTCATATGCATTCATGAACTTTCATGCTTCTTACATGTCTCATTTGCATTCCCATCCTTTGTATGATCATCCACATCTCATGACATCCATTTGCATCATCTCTTAGCATCATTTACATCTTGATCATGCTTATGGTTTTGGTTTTCATCATTGCATCTTTCTCCTTTTCATTTCATTTCATTTCTTGTTGCTAACTTTTCAGGTGGTAAGTGTTTGAGAGGTGAATTTGCCTTCACTTCTCATAATCTCTTCTCATTTCTTTTATGCATTCATTGCTGCATTCTACTTTTGTATTAGAATGAGCTTGCTCATTCATGTTCCCTCCTCACCATCTTTCTTCAAGTAACTTATCTTCTTAAGTGAAGTAAGTTGACTTGCTTCTTGCTGCTTCTTCTTCCATCTTTGCTTCTTCCTTGGTGGCTCATCTTGAAGACTTCTTGCAAGCCTCATAAACCCTAGGAACCCCCCAAGCATGATAACAATTAGGGTTGTTTAGTCCCCTCATTAGTTTTACCTTTGTGTCATCTTTGTGTCTTCTCTTCTCATCTCATAATCAAGGACTAAACCTTAAAGGTTTTAAGGCTTTGTGATTAAGCTTATGCCTGCATCCTTCTATTAGGATGGAGTGTATAACTTTAATCCTAAGTGTTAAACCCTTAATGTGTTTAAATCCTTTAATCAATTCACTTAATGATCACTAAGAAATCAAGCTTGTAACTTGGGCCTTGCATTAGGGTTCTATTTCTTTCTTAATTGGTTAAGAAGGACTAACCCTAGTGTTAATGGACAAGTCCCCCTCAAGTTTTCTTACAAATCATGAAATCCACTTCTTAATCTTCCCATTAACTAAAATCCACTTTAATAAAGGCTTTGTTTTGTCATGAGGTTAATCCCTAATCATGGATTAAGTTGAGGAGCCTTCCTCAGCTTAAATGTTCTCATCTATTATCCTTCTATTAGGATGGTGTAATGGGTCCATTAAATCTTTGATTATGGCTTAAACTCATTACTTAACACTAAACAAAAACTCCAAAAACATCTAAATAAATGCAAGTAGGTTAATGATCTTAATCCTACACCTTGGTGATTAAGTGTGAGGTGTTTACTTCATACTTAAGGTATTCTCATTACCCCTAATCAGAGGGAGGATGTGATGAGTTTACTAACCCTTGGTTTAGGATTAAGCTCATTTTCTTATGACAAACCCCAAAAAGCAATAAAAGATTGAAAACACCAAAAACAAACAATAATCGTCTCCTCTGGGATTCTTTTCTCATCATCTTCACTCACAAACGAGAACTTGCTTCTTCCGTCTAATGCAAGACAGTTTGCACCTGAGCCAGACAGGTCATACACTTGAGCATAGACAAGTAAGCAGTTCACAAGTCAATTTATCTTTCAGTCTCTTTGAGTCGAACTACGGTGTTCTGACTTCCTCATTGCACGAGAGGATACATAGGCATAACTTAACAGTTATCGAACAAAAGTCTCTGTACATCCCCCCCTCTTCCAGCATTATTCTTTAAGCCTCATAGTCTTGAGCTTCATTATCTTTCTCTGTACTGACACTTCTTCACTTCACTTCACACTTCTTTTGCACCGATACTTGCATTCTTTTCCAGCTTTTATACACAAAATAGCACTGACACTACCCCTTTAAACACAAATCTTTCAAGTGTGGATCCCGTCGAGTACGGCGGACAATCTGGGTGCTAATACCTTCCCAGGTTGTAACCAACCCCCTTTCTTAGTTTCTCTGGTTCGCAACCGTATTATCCATCTTTTCTTAGGTCTATGCAGCATTACCTTTCCTTCGGGATAAAAATGCCTCGCTGGCGACTCTTTTCAGTTCATCTTCATTTTCTCTCTCTTTCGCCGACCGTTCGCCTGTACCCCTCTTGACCAGGTGTCATTTGGTGGGAGCGACAGCTTGGCGACTCTGCTGGGGACCCTTATATTGCAACCAGGGCTTCTGGTTCTTTTTGTGGGTTCCTCCTAGCGGTTGTTTGATTTGTGTTTACTGGGGTGTTATGTGCTATGTGTGTTTATTTGTTTTGCTCTATTTACTGCTTTATGTACAGCTTCATTTATTGCTTTCTTTACAGTTTTGCATACTTCATACTGTCATATGCTGGATCTGGTTTTCTGTTTTGGTGGGTGGGGTTCCTTTGAGAGTTTAAGGTCCTATACCTGGGACCTGAGTGACACCTAGGCTAGAGTGGTTCATGTTCTTTCCCATTCCATTTCGGTCTGGTGCGGGAATATGAAACACGGTTCAGATGTGGGTTTCTTCTTGAGAACTCTGTGCTAGAGATTTCCTGTAGTACTAGGGCTATCTGGGAAGCCTGCTAAGCCTGGATGACCTTTTATTATGACCTACAGAAACTGAGGTGAATTAGAGAAGGATCTTTTGTGGTTATTGTAAGCACTGTACCTCCGGGTTAGAAGTGTTTACACTTCTCATAACTGATCCAAGTCTGAGGATCCTTGTTCTAGAACAATACCTGTGAGGGGGATGGGTTGTTTACAAGTTTGCAAGAACCCTTGGCCACATCATACCCTGTTATTGTATTGTTTAAGAGTACCTCACTTTGGACAATTCTTGTGATTAACCCTAGACATGTGATCTTTATTTGAGTCCCCCACCCTGATTACTGGATTTCTGAGCCTCTATCTGAACCCTTGAACATACATGGGCCTTATATCAAGATAGATAATCAGATCCGGCTTGATCACAAACCCTTGCATATCATTTGCATATATCATCATTGCATCATTTAACATTTGTTTATTTGATTTTCAGGGTATCAATTTCATTGTATCTTGGTTTTGGTTTTGACCCCTTCTTCTGCATAGACCTCTGCTTCAGCTGTCTTCATCAGTTATATGCTTCAATTACTTCCATCCTCACCAGCATCAGTCTGTCAGTGGTTCATTTCTAGCATCAGTTTGTGATATTCATCAGCATTTGTCTTCAGCTTCTCCAAGCAGCACTCATGACTACTCCCAGGAAAAGCAACATATCATACCACTTTTTTGAGCCTGTTTTGACTGGTATCAGGCAGGTTCAGTCACTTATCACACCTGACTATATCCCACTGTTTAGAGAGCACTATGGAGGTATCCTGGATATGGTTATGGACCTTGATCCTTCTCAGAGGAGCATGATCCACACATGCTTGCAGTTTTATGACCCTCCATTGAGATGTTTCACCTTTCCAGACTTTCAGTTAGGGCCTCTGCTGGAAGAGTTTTCTTTATTGATTGGAGTACCTATCAGAGGGGGGATCCCCTTCAACCCAGAGATGACTGCTCCCAGAAATGAAGAGATAGCAAGGGCACTGTACTTGGAGCCTGCCCTTATTGAGCAAAGTATGACAACAAAAGCTAGGATTCCTGGTTTGCATTTGGACTTCTTGATTTCTCAAGCCATCCTGAAGGCGTCATTGGGAGAGTGGAGGGCAGTCTGTGCACTGTTAGCCCTCAGCATATATGGGGCTATACTGTTTGCAGATGAGCCAAAATTTGTCAGCAAGAATGCCATCCATCTGTTTCTTCTGAAGAACCCAATACCCACATTGCTAGGAGATTTTTACTACTCCATTCATCAGAGGAATGAGAAATAAAGGGGGAAGTTGGTAAGATGTTGTGCTCCTTTGTTCTAAACCTAGCTGCTCAGGCACCTGCCTAAATCAAATGCTTTCTTGAATCCCCACCAGCAGAAGAATTGGGCCAAGAGGTTCATTGCCTTGACTTCAGATGATATCAGATGGTGCACCCAGAGCACCAAGGGCAAGGACATTATCACCAATTGTGGGCAATACCCAAATGTACCTCTGATAGGAGTGAAGGTTTGCATCAACTACAATGCCTTAGTCCACCCTCCCAGTGGACAGGATTTAGCTGAGACCCTATATTGTGAAGTACAACCTAATTCAGCTATTGTCAGACAAGCATCCTAGGCTTGGGATAACATCCAGACAAAAGGGGTGGCTATTCTTGGAAGATGTAACAATGTTACTTCAGCTCAGTATTCAGACTGGTCCCGTACCAGGGCTCAAATTACCAGAATGCCTTTCACCTTGGAAGACATACCTGGGTCATCTACAATATAGCCTGCAGCAACAGTTAGCCTGGAGGAATTTGAAAAGTTGAAGGAAAGGAATGAGCAGCTGTCCCAGGCCTTGAAGAAGACTCTTTGGGAAATAAGTGATGGTCGCCTGGACATTGAGAGGTTGGAAAAGCTCAGAATTGAACACCTGACCAAGATTGAAAAGACAGAAGACTACATAAGGAAAGCAAGGGCTAGGGAACAGATATTGAAGAATGCCTGCAAGGAGGCCAAGATTCAGAAAGCTAGGGCTGAGCACTATCTGCAAGAGAGTCAGGCTAGGTGGGTCAGGATCACCGAAGCCCGTACACAAGAAGACCAGAAGACTCAAGCCAAGATTGAACAGCTAGAGGCCAATGAGAGGAAGCAGCAGGAAGCTCTATTGGCTGCACAGAAAGAGATACCAGAGTTGAAGCTCAGAGCAGGATTGAAGAAATCAAAATATTAGGACATGCATAAGAAGCTGACTACTGCCATTTCTACTAGGAACCTCCTCATTAGGACCATTACAGAGCATCCAGCTGGTCCGGTGACTGAGGCACTCCTGAAGGAGGTCAGGGAAGATGAGTTTGGACTGGATGTCTGATTCTTTTCTTGTTGTTTGTTTCCATTTGATGTACTTTTCCTTTTGTTGTATTTTGACCCTCCATGGGCATGTATTGTAAAACAAACTATGTATTGTTCATCATTTGTAATATATTTTAGTTTGTTTTCATTTGGGTTTTCTCTCAACAACATCACACATCTTCCTCGAGGTCTGGAAAGGTCAAAACCAAGAACCAAACCGGATACCTTGGAAAACAAATAAGCATACTGCATTGCATACTGACTTTGTTTTTGTTTTGTAGGTTTTGTTATTTTTATTGTTTCTAAATTTGTTGTGATCTCAGGAAACATTGCTCGTCGCCGAGTGTTCCCTGTCAACCGCACGCACCGGTACCCGACTCGTAACAACCTTCCCGGCATTCAGATGGAGCAAGTACAGCAGGACCTAAATGAGGTCAGAAATCAGATGGCCAATGAGAGAGTAGAGATGAGAAACCAGATGTCTCAATTCATGGCTATCATGACTGGCTTAGCCCAGAGTCAAGAAAGGTTAAGAGAGCTGGTGGAAAGACAAACTCCTGAAGAGCCTCATCTTGGAACAGGGGGAACCAGCAACAATGAACGGGGGCAACCTCGTATTGACCCACCGGAGTATGGACCCCATCTGAATCCAAAAGCTAACATCCCGAGGAATGGTCAAGGTAATACTGCTGGGGGCAGAATCCTGCAGGAGGATCCCCAGGAAGAACAGTTTACTGTTATAGGGGCTGGAGACGAGGTATATGACAGAAGAATAGACGAGATTGCTGAAAAGTTAAGATCTTTGGAATCTCAGAATTCTTTGGGCTTCGATGTGATGGATATGGGACTAGTAGATGGGGTGAGAATTCCCCACAAATTTAAACCCCCATGCTTTGAAAAGTACAATGGTACCTCCTGTCCTCGCACTCATCTACAGTCTTTCTTGGGAAGGCTCAAGGCTTATACCATGGATGAAAAGTTATGGATGTTCTACTTTGAGGACAGTCTGATTGGAGCTTCGAGAGAATGGTATTCACACCTGACTAGGGCCACCATAAGGTGTTGGAAAGACTTGGCCGAGGCTCTCATCCGTCAATATCAGTATAACCTGGACATGGCTCCTAATAGAACCCTTCTAATGGGCATATCTCAGTCTGCTAGAGAGAGCTTCTGGGATTATGCTCAAAGATGGAGACAGCTTGCTGCTGCTGTCCAACCACCCATGTCAGAAAGGAAAATGGCTGACATGTTCATGAACACATTGCAAGGGACTTATATTGATAGACTGGCTGCTTTCTCCTCTACTTGTTTTGCTGATGTGTGTAAACACCCCAAATTTGCCCTCACCCATCCACACATGGCTTGTGATCATTCTCATATGCATAAACACAATCATATCATCTCATGTTTCATTTTTGATTCACTGCATAGTTTCTAAAGCATCTGCACCTAGGGTTTGTGATCTGAGCAACCCCAAGGCATCTTGAGCCATTCCAAAGGCCACCAATCAACTCAAAGGGGTCCATGTGTGTTCTTATATCATATTTCATCTCCTCAAAGTCAAAATTGCAGAGGAATCACAAGAACTAGGGTTTGAGTGGATGCAGAGCCAGGATGAACTGCACAGTTGACTGAAAATTAGGGTTTTGGTTTCAGAGGCCATAACACCAATATTTTTGGTCATTCTTGTTTCCATTGATCTCTATATGGTATAGGGAGTATACATATCAATTTTCATGAAGAAATTCCATGGGGAAGTCATCTGATCAAGAGTTGACTTTTCAGACAAGTCAGTGTAAAATCAGGGCATCTGAGGCCCCCAATGACCCAACCAATGGGTGATCTTCATCATTTTGAGTGTATATGATCTTTATTTGATCATGGAAGAAGTTTGAAGTTCATAAAAATCAAGAATTTAGGGTTTTTGCAAATGTTGACTTTTTGGGCATAGTTGACTTTTCAAGAATGCATCATTTTAGGTCAATTTTCAAGCCTTGATTCATGATCCAAAAAGGCTTCAAATGGAAAAACTTTGGTCATGAAAGTTGTAGATCTCATCTTTCCCTTTTCAAAAAGTACAAGAACATGATCAAACTCTTCTTGGATCAAAAGTTATGGCAAGGCAAAATTGGCTAAAATCACTAATTTTCAAGGCATGCCCTAAGTGAGAATTTTGCAAAACCTTGAACCAATGCATATTGCAGCCTCTAATTCATTTCAAGCCATTACATAAACATTCTCTAAGTCCTAAAAATCAGAAATGAACCAAGAATGCCATGGTTTTATGTTTGGTTAGGCAAAAGGATCACATGTGAACCAAAGTTACAACAACTTGCAAAACACTCATGATCACCTCTCACCAACTTGCTGCCTTGAGTGCTGAACCAAGCCTAGCATTTCCCTCACCATGCTGCACCAGAACCAACCTTGTACTTGCCTAGACTTTGAGCCATGCCTCACTTACACAAAAGGTGGACTTTATGCAAAAGTAGACATCCCAATCACAGCAGGACATGTCACATCCCCCAGCCACTTGCATTTGTTTATACTATCCAAATGCTGGCCAAAACACTCAAGAAGCAAGGCTGAAGCTCACACATTCACCACATTCACAAAAACCTACCACATTGCAAAAACTTTCGAATCTGCCTCCACAGCCAAGAAACACTCAAACTCTCTTCATCATCCAACTCACCATGATCCATTGAGTAGAAACCAGCCAAAAGCCAGGCCTGAAACAAACCACAAAGCCCTTTCACCATTTTCACCTCAGCTTGCATTTTCTATCGAATCTCCCTCTACAAACTTCAAACACAAGAACAAACTCCACCAACAATCTCCACTCATCACACTGACCAGAAACCACCCTTTGTTTTGGCCTGAAACACCCTACATCTCAAATACGATTTTCACATCTCCTTGGTCAGAGCTTCTGCAAATTTACTCAGGAGCTTGTTTAAACTCCAGCTAGGCATCCAAAGCTTCAAAGGTGGACCATTGGGACCAGACTGAGCCAAAAAATCGTCCAAAAAGTTCCTGAATCAGAAGTTCAACCTCAGGTGACTCCATGAACTTTTTTCCCAGAACTCATTTCTCTTGTTAAAATCTTGTTGTGCATGTTACACTGATCATTGGGATCTCTTTACTTTTGAAAATAAGCCAGAAATGAGCATGTATTGGTCTTCTGAAAGTTTGACCTAAAATTTTCATTGCTTCGATTCTTGTTTATGTGTGAGTTTAAATGTGATTTGATGCTGGATTCGTGTTTAGGGTGAGTAGTAGATGATTTCTGGAGGTTTAGAGCCCTTAAAATGGCCTAGGGAGGGAGATTGATTCTGGGGTTGGCCGGAGAAGACGACCGGAACACTGTTCCGGTCGCCTGATTGTCATTAGGGCACAATTAGGGTTTAATCAGGGTGATTAGCAGGTTTGAATGTGAGCCGTGAGATGTGGCGGGGAGTCAAAGCGCGCGCTGGCCAGTTTAAATTTCCACCCTAGGATTTGATTACTTCTCATTAATTCAGAATTAATTCATTTATTTTCTTTCCTTTTTCTTTTGTTTTGCATAATTATTTAAAAATAGTTAAAAAATCTTAAAAATTATGAAACTTTTTTCTTTAAGGTTTTATTAATTTTTAAGACCTAAAAATATTTTTATTTTATTTTTCATCATTAAAAAAGTATTTTTAAATATTTAAAAGATTATTTTTAATTGATTAATGGGAATTAATTAATTAAAAATACTTTTAGGTATTTAAAAATTACAAAAAAAATTCATGAAATGTTCTAAGACATTTAGAAACATTGTCCAACCTTCAAACCAAATTTCTTTTTTGATCTTGATGCATTTTAAGAATTTTTCATTGAATTAAATCATTTTTTATGCATTATTTTGATCATATGTTTGAAAATTCATTTCTGCCTATGGGAGAAGGTTGAGACATTGATTCTTCTTGCATTGTTTTGTGTTTAACATGTATTTTCAAGGATAAAATGGCCATGATTTGTTTCCTCATTTTCCCATTTGTTTGGCATTTGTTTTGGTAAGAACCCTAAAAAACCCTAGAAACTTAGAAAATTCATAACTTGAGTTTGGTTGAGAGTTGAGAGCTCCCCTTTGGGAAGTGGTTTAGTATAGGTCTAGGGTTTCTTTGGGTACCATTTTCCATTTTTTATCTTAAGGTTTGTTTCTGTTTTTGGTTTTGGTTTGATGTGTGTTTCATGAACCCTAATTTGGGCTTTCTCTTGCATCCTTCTTGCATTTCCTTGCATAACATGACTTGTCATTGCATTTTGTGCATGCTTATGATTCATTTGACATCTTAAGACATATAGAAAGCATCTTTGATCATTGCATCACATGTTTGCCATGTCATTTGCCTTGTATGCCTCATAACATTTCATGTTTGTTCATGCTCCTTATCTTGCATCATATGCATCCATGATTTTGTATGAGCATCTCCATGCCTAGCCTCATGTTTGCAGCACTTCATAACATCATAATCATCATCAACATGCTTCTGGTTTTGTTTAGCATCATACCATTTCATCTCATCTTGCATTGCATTGCATTTCTTTCTAACATTTCAGGTGGTAAGTAAACTTGAGAAGTGAATTTGCCTTCACTTCTCATAACTTTTCTTTTCATCTCCTTTGCATCCATTGCTACATTCTTATTTGTGTTTGAGTTTGAGCTTGCTCATTCTTCTTCCTCCCACTTTCTTTCTTCAAGTGACTTGACTTCTTGAATGAAGCAAGTCACTTTGCTTCTCTTGATCTTGTTCATCTGCTTCCTGGTGGCTTCCTCTGAAGATTGTTCTTGCAAACCTCACAAACTTTAGGGACAACCAAGCATGATAATGAATTAGGGTTTTGATTAGTCTCCCTTCATAGTTTTACCTTTGTGTCTCTCTTTGAGTCTTCTCTTCTCACCTCATAATCAGGGACTAAACCCTAAAGGCTTTAAGGCTTTGTGATTAAGCTTGTGCCTGCATCCTTCTATTAGGATGGAGTGTATAACTTTAATCCTAAGTGTTAAACCCTTAATGTGTTTAAATCTCTTAATCAATTCACTTAATAATCATCAAGGCATCACACTTGTAACTTGGTCCTTGCATTAGGGTTCTAATTCTTCCTTAATTGGTTAAGAAGGACTAACCCTAGTGTTAATGGACAAGTCCCCCTCAAGTTGTCTTACAAATCATAAAATTCACTTCATCATCACACCATTAAATAAAATCCACTTAATCAAAGGCTTGTTTTGTCATGAGTTTAATCTCTAATCATGGATTAAGTTGAGGAGCTTTCCTCAGCTTAAACACTCTCATCTATTATCCTTCTATTAGGATAGTGTAATGGGTTTGTTTAATCCCTGATTATGGCTTAACCTCATTACTCAACACTAAACAAAAACACCAAAAACATCTAAATAATCACAAGTAGGTTAATGATCTTAATCCTACACCAAAGGTGATTAAGTGTGAGAATCTGACTTCACACTTAAGGTACTCTCATTACCCCTAAAACAGAGGGAAGATGTGATGAGTTTACTAAATCCATTGGTTTAGGCTTAAGCTCATTAACTTATGACAAACTTTCAAAAGCAATAAAAGACTGAAAACACAAAAACAAACAATAATCGTCTCCTCCGGGATTCTTTTCTCATCATCTTCACTCATAAACGAGAACTCGCTTCTTCCGTCTAATGCAAGACAGTAAGCACCTGAGCCAGACAGGTCATGCACTTGAGCATAGGCAAGCAAGCAGTTCACAAGTCAATTCATCTTTCAGTCTCTTTGGGTCGAACTACGGTGTTCTGACTTCCTCATTGCACGAGAGGATACGTAGGCATAACTTAACAGTTATCGAACAAAAGTCTCTGTACATTCCCCCTCTTTCAGCTTTATTCTTTAGCCTCATGATCTTGAGCATCTCACTCCATTCTTACACTGACACTTCATTTATATACTTCATTTTACACTTCACTTACACTGACACCTGTACATCTTTTCCAGCTATTTTATGCACAGATTGCACTGACACTACCCCTTTAAAACACAAATCTTTTAAGCGTGGATCCCGTCGAGTACGACGGACAATCTGGGTGCTAATACCTTCCCAGGTTGTAACCAACCCCCTTTCTCAGTCTCTCTGGTTCGCAAACCGTCTTATCCATCTTTTTCTAGGTCTATGCAGCATTACCTTTCCTCCGGGATAAAAATGCCTAGCTGGCGACTCTATTCATTCTCCAGTGAGTTCACGGCTGTGTGTTCTCACTGTTCCCTCTCGCCGACCGTTCGCGTCTGTACCCTTATCTGACCTGGCGTCACTTATCGGGAGCGACAGCTTGGCGACTCTGCTGGGGACCCTTATACTGCAACCAGGGCTTCTGGTTCTTTTTGTGGGTTCCTCCTAGCGCTTGTTTGATTTGTGTTTACTGGGGTGTTATGTGCTTGTTTGTGCTTGTATTTATTTTTGTTTATTGCTTTATGTACAGTTACTTTACTGCTTTCTTTATTGCATTTATATATCATACTGTCATTGTTGCTGGCTGGATCTGGTTTTCCTTTGGTGGGTGGGTGTTTCATTGAGAGTTAAGGTCCTACACCTGGGACCTGAGTGACACCTAGGCTAGAGTGAATCATATTCTTTCCCATTCCATTTCGGTCTGGTGCGGGAATATGAAACACGGTTCAGATATGGGTTTCTTCTTGAGAACTCTGTGTTGCGGATTTCCTGCAATGCTAGGGCTATCTGGGAAGCCTGCTAAGTCTGGATGACCTTTTAGTTTTGACCTTCAGAAACTGAGGTGAATTAGAGGAGGAACTGTTATGGTTATTGTAAACACTGTACCTCCGGGTTAGAAGTGTTTACACTTCCCATAACTGATCCAAGTCTGAGGATCCTTGTTCTAGATCACCACCTGTGAGGGGGTTGGGCTGTTTACAGGTTTGCAGGTACCTTGACCTCAGAATACCCTGTTACTTTGAGTTTGTTAAGAATACTCCATGTTGGACAGTTCTTGTGATTCTAAAACCCTGGACATGTGGCTCTTTATTTGAGTCCCCTACCCTGGTTACTGGATTTATAGACCTCCATCTGGATTTCTAGAACACACATGGATCTATACCAGGGCATTTTGATCAGATCCAGCTCAGTCACAGACCCTTGCATTTCATTTGCATACATACTCATTGCATCATATTAACATGTGCTTATTTGTATTTCAGGGTATCCACTTCCCTCTGGTTTTGGTTTTGACCCCATCTGCAGTTTTGACCTGTCTCCACCAGCACTTGCTTGCACTAGCCAGCCAGTGGCCCACTTCTCAACATCTTCATCAGCACTTATTCTACTCAGTCTTCAGCATCATGGCTCCAAAGAAAAGCAACATCACTTATCATTTCTTCCAACCAGACTTATCAGACATCAGGAGGATCCAAACCCTGATCACCCCAGATCACATACCTTTGTTCAGGGAGCATTATGGGGATATACTTGACTTGGTTATGGACATGGACCCATCTCAGGGGAGCCTGATCCATACCTGCATCCAGTTCTATGACCCCCCATTGAGGTGTTTCACCTTTCAAGACTTTCAGTTGGGGCCCCTTTTAGAAGAATACTCATCTTTGATTGGTTTGCCTATCAAGAGGGAAATCCCTTTCAACCCTGAAATGGTCTTTCCCAGCAATGGAGAGATAGCAAAAGCTTTGCATCTGGAGCCTGTTTTGATTGAGCAACATATGACCACTAAAGCTGGGATCCCTGGATTTCATCTGGACTTCCTAATTTCTCAAGCTAGTCTGAAGGCCTCCCTGGGGGAGTGGAAAACTGTTTGTGCATTGTTGGCCTTAAGTGTATATGGAATTGTGTTGTTTGCAGATGAGCCTCGATTCATTAGCAAAAATGCCATCCATTTGTTCATCCTGAAGAACCCAGTGCCAACTCTATTGGGTGATCTTTATTACTCAGTACATCAGAGGAATGAGAAGCAGAGGGGTAAGTTAGTGAGGTGTTGTGCTCCATTATTCCATGCTTGGCTTCTCAGGCATCTACCCAGGACAGATGCATTCCTAAACCCTCATCAGCAAAGCAACTGGGCTAAGAGACTCACTGTCCTGACTTCAGCAGACATCAGATGGTGTACTCAAAGCACCAAGGGCAGAGATATAATCACTAGCTGTGGGCACTTCCCCAATGTGCCCTTAGTAGGAGTTAAGGGAAGTATCAATTGCAACCCTCTGCTGTTCAGGAGGCAATTGGGTTATGCATTGGTTCATACTCCTAGAGAACAGGACTTGGTGGAGACCCTCTACTGTGAGAACAAGATTAGTCTGGCAACTGTTAGGCAGGCTGCCTGGGCCTGGGATCATGTTCAAACCAAGGGAATCACCATTCTAGGGAGGTGCAATAATGTGTCATCAGCCCAATATCTTGAGTGGTCCCATGCCAGGGCCCAATTCTCTGGATTACCCTTCACCATAGAAGACATGCCTGAATCATCTTCAGCACCATCCCCTGCCACTATCAGTTTGAAGGAGTTTGAAAGCTTGAAGGACAGAAATGAGAAGTTATCCCAAGCCTTGCAGAAGACCCTCAGGGAGAGGAGTGAAGGTGTGAGGGAGATTGAAAGATTGGAGAAGTTGAGAGTGGAACACTTGACTAAGATTGAAAAGTCTGGGGATTATATCAATAAGTCTAAGGCTGGTGAGCAGATTTTGAAGAATGCTTGTAAATAAGCCCAGTTCCAAAGAGCAAGAACAGACTTGTACTTGAAGGAGAGTCAGGCCAGATGGGTCCGGATCACTGAGGCCCGTACTCTAGAAGACAAAAGAGTTCAGGACAAGATGGCACAGATGGAAGAAGCCCTGGCAGCAGCCCAGAGGGAAATGTCAGAACTAAAAGTCAAAGCTGGAGTGAAGAAGTCCAGAGATCAAAGTCAGAACAAGAAGTTGACTGCAGCTGTTGCAACAAGAAACCTTCTCATCAGGAATCTCACGGAGCATTCGGCTGATCCTGTGATCGAAGCACTTCTTAAGGAAGTTCGTGAGGATGAGTTTGGCCTTGGGGTTTGATCATTTGCTTATTGTTGTTCCTTTTCATGTACTTTTGCTTTTTTGTGATGTATTTTGACCCCTAGAGGGCTGGTGTTGTAAAATGAACAAGTTGTATTTATTTTCACCTTTGTAATATATTTGTGTTGGTTTCCACCTGGGTTCACTCCAAAAGCAACTTCAACAGCATCATCTTCAAGGGTCTGGAAGGGTCAAAACTGAAGACCAAACCGGATACCTTGAGAGCAAATAAGCATAACTGCATTGCATACTAACCTTTTATTTGTTTTGTAGGGTTTTGTTTTATTGTTACTAACCTCTGTTGTGACATTCAGGAATTATTGCTCGCCGCCGGGTATTTCCTCTCAACAGGCCACACAGGTACCCAACAAGAAACAACCTTCCGGGAATCCAGATGGACCAGATGCAACAAGACCTTACAGAGGTCAGAAACCAGATGGCAAACGAAAGAATGGAGATGAGAACCCAGATAACACAATTCATGGAAGTGATGAACAATCTAGCTCAAAGCCAGGAGAGGCTCAGGGCTCTGGTAGAGGGGAGGAATCAAGATGACCCCCATGTGGGGACTGCAGGCACAAGTAACAATGAAAGGGTGCAACCCCATGTTAACCCTCCTGTGTTTGGTCCCCATCTCCATCCTGAGATCAATATTCCTGCAAACGTTCAAGGGACAGCCACAGCAGCCAGGGTACTTCAAGAAGATCCTCAGGAGGACCAATTTACTGTAATGGGTGCTGGAGAGGAAACTTATGATAGGAGATTGGATGAAATGGCTGAAAAGTTGAGGTCCTTGGAATCTCAAAATTCTTTGGGGTTCGACGTCATGGACATGGGTTTGGTAGAAGGGGTCAGGATCCCCCATAAGTTCAAGCCTCCTTGTTTCGAAAAGTATAATGGGACTTCATGCCCCCGGACTCATTTGCAATCATTTCTGGGAAGGCTGAAGGCCTATACAATGGATGAGAAACTTTGGATGTTCTACTTCGAAGACAGTTTGGCTGGAGCATCAAGGGAATGGTATTCCCACTTGACAAGGGCAACTGTGAGATGCTGGAAGGACCTGGCAGAGGCCTTCATCAAACAGTATCAATACAACTTAGACATGGCACCCAACAGGACTCTCCTAATGGGAATGTCACAGTCGTCAAGGGAAATTTTCCGAGAATATGCCCAGAGATGGAGGCAATTGGCTGCTGCCGTTCAACCACCAATGTCTGAGAGAGAAATGGCAGACATGTTTATGAACACTCTCCAGGGAACGTATATTGACAGGTTGGCTGCTTTCTCCTCCACCAGCTTCGCAGATGTTGTTATAGCTGGGGAGAGAATTGAAAGCCTGTTAAAAATGGGTAAGATCTCTGATAATGGTGCTAGTTCGTCCAGTGGCACGAGAAAGCCTTTTGCAGGCCCGAGAAGAGCCGGCGAGACCAATGCCATTCACACCAACAGGGGTAGGCCCCAATATGTTCAAAGGACAATAACAGCAGTCACTATCCCTGCTCCAGCACATCCTCAGCCAGTCTATCAACCTCCACAACAAAATTTCCAACAACAACCCCAGTATCAGCAGAATCAATATCCTCCAAGGAACTACAACAACAACTCCAACAACAACAATCAACAGAGGCCATTCCAACAGAGGCCCTCTCAAGCTAACCGAGTGATCGACCCGATCCCAATGCCGTATGCTGCCTTGCTGCCACAACTTCTGAAACTCAGCCTGGTTGAGCTAAGAACGTTGGCACCTCCGGACCCCAACAGTCTGCCAAGAAACTATGACTCCAATGCTAGGTGTGCTTTCCATTCAAACGCACCTGGTCACAGTACGGAAAAATGCAGGGCTCTGCATATGAAGGTACAAGACTTGGTAGACTCCAAGGCTCTGAATTTTGCACCTCCGCCCAACGTCAACAAAAACCCTATGCCAAATCATGGTGGTCCCCGAATTAATGCTATCGAAGAAGACCAACCGTCTTATTTGATAACTAGTGTGGATCAGATCAGGACACCATTGGTGGAAATCAAAGCTCAACTCCGTGAAAGAAATATATTTCCGGGGTGTGAACTAGGGTGTCCCTATTGCAATATTTCTTGGAATGGGTGTGAGGACCTGAGGAATGGCATTGACAGCCTTATTCAGAGTGGCCTACTCCAAATTACTACATCATTTCCGGCAAATCAGGCGACTTCATCAGCAACGGTTTCAGATCCTCCTACAAATGCAACAACTACTGTCCCAGACAATTCACCAGCAACATCAACAAATACTTCATCTGTCCTCCCAAATGATCAGTTTTCAACAGTTTCTCCTGCTACAACTTCAGCTTCAGTCCATTTCGACTCTCCATCAACAACAACAACAGTCATTCCAACAGAACCTCCTACAACACCAGCAATCAATCACGAAGATGTCTCCACTGTTACCATATTCTACGATCCTGAAAATAATTCCGCCTACCATTCAGAAGGTGTTGCTCCCACTAGAGCACCAGTTACAATCTTTTATGATCCACAAATAATTACAGTCCCTTCAGCAGCAGCAATCAGTCCAGTCACTGTCACGGTGCCTGGACCAGTACCATACGAAAGCAATAGGGCCATCCCTTGGCACTATGGCTCTGACGTGTACTGTGAAGGGAAAAGAATCACTCTTGAAACATCAGCACCTGCACCACAAGTAGATAATGTGGGGGGAGGCGGAGGCTTCACTCGAAGCGGACGTCTCTTTGCTTCACAAGTTCAAAGACCTACTGCCGAAGCAGAAGCTGCTGCCAAGGCAAAGGGAAAAGGCCCGGTGCAGGAAGACCAAGCTGCCAAAGAAACCCTGAAGACTCCGTTTGATCAGGAAGTTGATGAGTTTATGCGAATCATCAAGAAGAGTGATTATAAAGTTGTGGATCAACTTCATCAGACGCCATCCAAAATCTCCATCCTCTCACTGCTAATGTGCTCCGAAGCCCATCGGAATGCATTACTTAAAGTTCTGCACGCAGCTTACGTGCCTGAGGAGATTACTGTCAACCAATTGGAAACCGTGGTTGGAAACGTTACTGCTAGCAATGGGCTAGGGTTTACCAGTTCTGACTTGACAGCGGATGGCCGCAACCACAACAAAGCCTTGCACATAACCATGGAATGCAAAGGAGCTGTCCTTTCTCATGTGCTGGTGGACACAGGTTCTTCCCTGAATGTCTTACCAAAGAAGGCTTTGGTGAAGTTAGAATATGATGGATTGGCATTGAGACCCAGCAACCTGGTGGTACGAGCCTTTGATGGTTCGAAGAGATCGGTTCTGGGAGAGATTGAGCTGCCCGTGACAATTGGCCCGCAGACCTTTAAAACTATCTTTTATGTGATGGACATTCAGCCCGCCTACAGCTGTTTGTTGGGTAGACCCTGGATTCACGCCGCCGGCGCTATAACGTCTACCCTTCACCAAAAGTTAAAATTTGAGTGGGAGGGTCAAGTTGTCACAATCTGTGGGGAAGAGGATATTTTCGTTAGCCATCTGGCTACTTACAAATACATTGAGATGGATGGAGAGATCCATGAAACAATGAGCCAAGGTTTTGAAGCCTTGAATGTCAATGAAGCATCTGCTGTTTCGGGGATCTCCATGTCGTCTTACCAACAAGCCCGGAAGGTTGTTGAGGAAGGAACTGCCCTAGGCCGGGGCAAGGTCTTAGCTGTGGAGGAGAAGAAGGACAAATTTGGGTTGGGTTACAGACCAACTCAACATCAAGCAAAGGCTGCTGCAGAGCCTGGTTTTGTCAGTGGGGGGATGCTTACCCCCGATGCTATCAACTGTCTGGAAGACGAGCTGGAAGAGGAGCGCAATCTGGAGAATTGGATTCGTCCAAAGATCCCGGGGAGCAGTGTCTCGAACTGGTCTTCCCAGGAAATTATAAGAGTTACTCATGCAGAAGAGTGCCTTCCAGACAGCACCGACAACAACACGGCTATGACATCGTATGACTTTGACAATCCAATCAATCAAGCTGATGAAGGGGTTGATGAAGAATATGAGCTTCCTGAAGAGCTAGCCAGGTTGTTGAGACAAGAAGAAAAGGTTATTACTCCTCATCAGGAGGAGATTGAAGTGATTAATCTTGGTACAGACGAAGACGTGAAAGAGGTCAAAATCGGGGCCTGCCTGCAAGACTCAGTGAAGAGACAACTGATAGATCTGCTTCAAGAGTATGTTGATGTGTTTGCTTGGTTGTATCAAGACATGCCAGGGTTGGACACCGACATTGTTGTGCACAAGCTGCCTTTGAGGGAAGAATGCCCACTAGTTAAACAGAAGCTGCGCCGAACTCGCCCAGACATGGCTATGAAAATTAAGGAAGAGGTACAAAAGCAATGGGACGCCGGGTTCCTTGCTGTAACTAGCTATCCGCCGTGGGTTGCTAACATAGTACCTGTGCCTAAGAAGGATGGAAAAGTAAGAATGTGTGTTGACTACCGGGATCTGAATAGAGCCAGCCCAAAAGATGACTTCCCATTACCTCACATTGATGTATTGGTGGATAACACGGCTCAGTTCTCGGTATTCTCCTTCATGGACGGATTTTCAGGATACAATCAGATCAAGATGTCACCTGAAGACATGGAGAAGACAACATTCGTTACACCTTGGGGCACGTTCTGTTACAAAGTGATGCCATTCGGACTGAAGAATGCTGGTGCCACATATCAACGGGCTATGGTGACACTGTTTCATGATATGATCCATAAGGAAATCGAGTGTTATGTGGATGATATGATCGCCAAGTCCCTTACAGAGGAAGATCACCTGGTGAATCTGCTCAAGTTATTCAAGCGTCTGAGGAAATACCAATTGAAGCTGAACCCCAACAAATGCACATTCGGGGTGCGATCCGGTAAGCTGCTGGGTTTTATTGTAAGCGAGAAAGGGATTGAAGTTGACCCTGATAAAGTCAAGGCTATTCAAGAGATGCCTGCACCGAAAACTGAGAAAGAAGTTCGAGGGTTCTTAGGTCGATTGAACTACATTTCACGGTTCATATCTCACCTTACAGCAACCTGCGAGCCCTTGTTCAAGCTGTTAAGAAAAGAACAAACGGTCAGGTGGAACGAAGATTGCCAGAAAGCTTTTGACAAGATCAAGGAGTATTTACAAGAACCTCCAATCCTCATGCCGCCAGTTGAAGGAAGACCTCTGATTATGTACTTGACAGTATTAGAAGAGTCAATGGGGTGTGTGCTGGGCCAGCATGACGAGTCTGGTCGAAAAGAGTATGCAATATACTACCTAAGCAAAAAGTTTACCGACTGTGAACAACGTTATTCACTGCTCGAGAAAACTTGCTGTGCTTTAGCGTGGGCTGCTCGCCGACTGAGACAGTATATGTTGACCCACACTACCTTACTAATCTCAAAAATGGATCCAGTTAAGTACATTTTCGAGAAGCCAGCTCTTACCGGACGGGTTGCAAGATGGCAGATGATTCTCACAGAATATGACATACAGTACACATCTCAGAAAGCCATCAAAGGCAGTGTACTATCTGAATATCTTGCTGAGCAACCCATTGATGATTACCAGCCTATGAGGTTTGACTTCCCTGATGAAGACATCATGTTCATAAAATCAAAAGATCATGAAGAGCCTATTCACACTGAAGGGCCTGACCCGGAAGAAGAATGGACTATGATGTTTGACGGGGCTGTTAACATGAATGGTCGTGGTGTTGGTGCAGTACTCGTTACACCAAAAGGAGTTCACATGCCTTTCTCGGCAAAACTCACTTTCAACTGCACTAACAACGAAGCTGAATACGAAGCCTGCATTATGGGTCTTGAGGAGGCCATTAACCTCAGGATCAAGACATTGACCGTATTCGGAGATTCAGCTTTGGTAGTCAATCAAACCAACGGAAAATGGTACACCCACCAGGATCATCTGATACCTTACAGGGATTATACAAGGAGGTTATTGACTTTCTTCACAACAGTCAAGCTTGAGTATATCCCTCGGGACGAGAATCAGTTTGCAGATGCTCTTGCTACCATTTCATCCATGATCAAAGTTCAAGCTGCTAACTTTGTACCTCAGATTTCAGTATCAAGACTCGATAGACCAGCATATGTATTTGCAGCGGATGTTGTCAAAGATGATAAGCCTTGGTTCCATGACATTAAGTGCTTCTTGGAGGATCAAACATACCCACCTGGGGCATCTTCCAATGATAAGAAGACTTTGAGAAGGCTTGCTGGTAGTTTCTTTCTGAACACTGATGGGTCTTTATACAAAAGGAACTTTGATATGGTACTCCTCAGATGTGTTGATAAAACAGAAGCAGACCTGTTGATGCACGAAGTACACGAGGGATCTTTTGGTACCCATGCCGGAGGGCATGCCATGGCTAAAAAGTTGCTAAGATCAGGTTATTACTGGATCACGATGGATGCAGACTGTTGTGCTTATGCCAGAAAATGCCACAAATGCCAGATCTACGCAGACAAGGTGCATGTGCCTCCCAACCCTTTGAACATCATGTCTTCACCATGGCCCTTTGCTATGTGGGGCATTGATATGATCGGCAAGATTGAGCCAACTGCTTCAAATGGCCACAGATTTATCCTAGTCGCCATCGACTATTTCACCAAGTGGGTTGAAGCGGCCTCATATGCAAATGTTACAAGACAAGTGGTAGCCAGATTTCTGAAAAGAGATATCATCTGTCGATATGGAGTTCCCGAGCGGATCATTACTGATAATGGTTCCAACTTAAACAACAAAATGATGGCAGAGCTGTGCCGGGACTTCAAGATCCAACACCACAATTCTTCTCCTTACAGGCCAAAGATGAATGGCGCTGTTGAGGCAGCTAACAAGAATATTAAGAAGATTGTGCAAAAGATGGTAGTCACCTACAAAGATTGGCATGAAATGCTACCATTTGCCTTGCATGGGTACCGCACATCAATCAGAACATCCACTGGGGCAACACCATATCAGCTTGTATATGGTATGGAAGCAGTCCTACCTGTTGAAGTTGAATTACCCTCTCTACGGGTATTGATGGATGTTAAACTGAGTGAAGCAGAATGGGTTCGGGCCCGATACGAACAACTGAGTCTGATCGAAGAGAAAAGATTGGCCGCAATCTGCCACGGGCAGTTATATCAGAAGAGAATGAAGAGAGCCTTTGATCAGAAAGTCAGGCACCGAGAGTACCAAGTAGGGGATCTTGTGTTGAAAAGAATCCTCCCTCCTCATACAGACCACAGGGGCAAATGGACTCCAAATTATGAAGGACCATTCGTCGTAAAGAAAGTTTTCTCTGGTGGAGCACTGATGCTCAGCACCATGGATGGTGAAGATTTCCCGTCCCCTGTGAATTCAGATGCAGTTAAAAAATACTTCGCATAAAATGACCCGCTGGACATAAAAACAGAACGTAAGTCCAGGCAAAAATAGGGCATCCCGGCGAGTCAAAAACAGAATAAAAGACTCGGGCAAAAATAAGGGAAATAAACAAAAAAAATGTACACCCGCTGAGTTGAAAAGCCGCATTGGACAGCTCAGGCAAAAATGGGTATCCCGATGGATTGAAAACCCGAAAGGGCGATCCATGCAAAATAAGGGAATAAGCGAACAACTGCATTCTGAATTCGTCTGTATTATCTACAACTTGGTAAGTCCCAAAAGATCAAGTTTCAATCAGAATCAACTCTCTCCAGAAAGCAAGACGAGAAGAACGTCATTGTCATACGGGTCATAGCAGAAGAGGAAGCTCCTTGAAAGCGTCGTCAGCATCGCCAGCACTTTATCTCTCAATTTTGTAACAATCTCCTCATTTCAGGAGATATGTTTCTTTGGTTGTATCTTGCCAATTCAGGGCACATGAATTAATAAAATCAGATTTTCAGTCATGTCTCGTTTTTACATTTATGTTTTGCAAAGAGTTGTCTGATGTTCCTAAAAATACAATTGCATAAGTACAGATGCCTTTCTCTAAAAATAAAACACATGCTTACAGGGAGTGTGATTACTCTTGAAGGTACTTAACTCCTATGACGGAATCCAGTAAGGGATACCTCGGGACCTTTTGTGTGTTTCCTTATCTTTGCAGGATTGCAGGTATCCAGAACGCAACTTGGGGCATGCAAGGTATATCTCAGCAAGCTGGCAAATCAACAAAAGATATCAGCATCAGAAATGCTCTATCCCCAGCTGAGTTGCTTCCCACTGCTCTCCCCAGCCAAGTTGCCTCTCATTGCTCTCCCCAGCTGAGTTACCAACAGCACTCCTCGGCTGTAGTACCGACCACTATTCCTCAGCAAGATGCAAGAATCAGGGAATCATCTCCCCACAGAGCTTCAAGCCTCTATTCAGAAGAGCAACGCACGAAGAAGTCACAACAGAGAGGGAGAAAGCTTCTACAAACCCCAGCTGGGTCCCGTATTATAAGAATATGTCAATCAGTGACCTATACCCCTAAAACAGATACGTCATTAGATCTACCAATGATCTCATCCCCAGCTGGGATGTTCACTTCAAGCAGATCAACCAGAGATCTTCACAACAACGGGATCCGAATCCCGGATCGGTGCCTCTTTGCATAATCATAGCATTCGCATCATACTATACCCTCAGAGCGTAGCATTCCGTCTAATACGGAGCATTACGGCAAAAATCAAATGCATAGCATAATCATAAGTCATGTTGTGAATTGAACAACTTGTAAATATTGACAATCTGTCGGCATACATGCAGAAACATCCCCACCAGGGTCCCAGCAAAAGCAGTTGCCTTTCCAATCACAAACACCGGTATATACTCCTTTCTGACACCCGTCCGTGTCATCATTCCCAAGCAGGTTGCCTGAATACACTTTACAAACCAAGATCACCCGTATTACAGATACTTTCTGACGCCCGTCCGTGTCACGTCACCAGCAGAAAGCCAAAGACATCCTCTTTGCACTCACATATGCATGTATATACACTTTCTTGACATCCGTCCGTGTCATATCCCCCAGCGCAGTCGCTTACACCTTTATCACCCATACACTTGTTAATATTATATACTTTTCTCTCTTGACACTCGTCCGTGTCACTTTCCCCAACAGATAAACACTCATCTATACATTATGCTCATGTTACACTTATACAGATACTCGTCCGTATCTTATATACATCATCTATATCCCCACAGATTCGACAATAGTCCTTGTTCTTTGTTAACCAGTTGGTACTCGTCCGTACCATCATCTCAGAACATTGCGTCTAATGTTTGTTTCTACATGATACTCGTCCGTATCATAGTCTTAAGGATGCTCGTCCGCATCTTTAATCCATACACCGTGTCAAACACTCATGCCTTCTTGAATATAGATACTCGTCTGTGCCTACTATTCCCCAGAAGGATACTTTCAGATTCAACACTCGTCCGTGTTCTTTGTTAACCAGTTGATACTCGTCCGTATCATCATCTCTGAACATGTGTCAGTTTTGTTTCTACGTGATACTCGTCCGTATCATAGTTTTAAGGATGCTCGTCCGCATCTTTAATCTATACACAATACTAAACACTTATACCTTTTGTTTTTTGGATGTAAACGCTCGTCCGTGTTTACCGTATCCCTAGTAGATCACCAACAGATTTCTTTTCTTATCTAACACTCGTCCTGTGTTATGATAACCTTGAGAGCAGCCGTACCCTGCTGAGTGGTCGTCCTCCACTTCTTGATGGTCGCCCTCCATCATGCTCACCCGATGGCCGTCCCCATCGTTGATTTTTAGCAGCCGTCCCCTGCTAGGTGGTCGTCCTCCACCTCTTGATGACTTTCCTTCATCACTTTATCCAATGGCCGTCCCCATTGTTGATTTCCGGTTATCTAACATTCGTCCTATGTTATGATAAACCTTGAGAGCAGCCGTCCCCTGCTGAGTGGTCGTCCTCCACTTCTTGATGGTCGTCCTCCATCATGCTCGTCCGATGGTCGTCCCCATCGTTGACCCTTTTATCCGGCATTCGTCCTATGTCGTGATATTTTCGGCAGCCGTACCCTGCCAGGTGGTCGTCCTCCACCTTTGATGGCCGTCCCCATCGTATTTCTTTTATTCCCAACAGAGCAGCCGTCCCCTGCTAGGTGATCGTCCTTCACCTTTGATGGCCGTACCCCATCATCTGTTTATTTCATTCATTCTTTAACCCGATGGCCGTCCCCGTCGTGGTCCCTTTTCTTTTTAGCCCAATGGCCGTCCCCATTGTTGATTACTTTACTTTATGAACTTGATGGCCGTCCCCGTCATGTTTCATCATCCCCAGAGATTTTTTTACAACTTTACCTTGATGGCCGTCCCCATCATATTACCTTTTCCCCAGCTAGTCGGCCGTCCCCGTCTTAGCTTTACCCTTTGTCCCCAGCATGCCGGCCGTCCCCGTCATCGCTTTACTTTGCACACTTTTCCCAGCGTGTCGGCCGTCCCCGTCATTGCTCTTTACCCAGCAGTCGTCCTCTGCTCGACGGTCGTCCTCCGTCGCCCACACTTTACAATATGCTTTATTTGTTTTTACAATCTATATCCCTTTTCTTCTTCATTCCGTGAGTGCAAATTTTGGACTGTCTTTGATATTCAACCACAAGTTATCTTGTTTGCCTGATAAGCCGTTGCTTACATCCTGCACAGCTAACTCATGTTTGAATAGGGGCAGCTGTAAACACCCCAAATTTGCCCTCACCCATCCACACATGGCTTGTGATCATTCTCATATGCATAAACACAATCATATCATCTCATGTTTCATTTTTGATTCACTGCATAGTTTCTAAAGCATCTGCACCTAGGGTTTGTGATCTGAGCAACCCCAAGGCATCTTGAGCCATTCCAAAGGCCACCAATCAACTCAAAGGGGTCCATGTGTGTTCTTATATCATATTTCATCTCCTCAAAGTCAAAATTGCAGAGGAATCACAAGAACTAGGGTTTGAGTGGATGCAGAGCCAGGATGAACTGCATAGTTGACTGAAAATTAGGGTTTTGGTTTCAGAGGCCATAACACCAATATTTTTGGTCATTCTTGTTTCCATTGATCTCTATATGGTATAGGGAGTATACATATCAATTTTCATGAAGAAATTCCATGGGGAAGTCATCTGATCAAGAGTTGACTTTTCAGACAAGTCAGTGTAAAATCAGGGCATCTGAGGCCCCCAATGACCCAACCAATGGGTGATCTTCATCATTTTGAGTGTATATGATCTTTATTTGATCATGGAAGAAGTTTGAAGTTCATAAAAATCAAGAATTTAGGGTTTTTGCAAATGTTGACTTTTTGGGCATAGTTGACTTTTCAAGAATGCATCATTTTAGGTCAATTTTCAAGCCTTGATTCATGATCCAAAAAGGCTTCAAATGGAAAAACTTTGGTCATGAAAGTTGTAGATCTCATCTTTCCCTTTTCAAAAAGTACAAGAACATGATCAAACTCTTCTTGGATCAAAAGTTATGGCAAGGCAAAATTGGCTAAAATCACTAATTTTCAAGGCATGCCCTAAGTGAGAATTTTGCAAAACCTTGAACCAATGCATATTGCAGCCTCTAATTCATTTCAAGCCATTACATAAACATTATCTAAGTCCTAAAAATCAGAAATGAACCAAGAATGCCATGGTTTTATGTTTGGTTAGGCAAAAGGATCACATGTGAACCAAAGTTACAACAACTTGCAAAACACTCATGATCACCTCTCACCAACTTGCTGCCTTGAGTGCTGAACCAAGCCTAGCATTTCCCTCACCATGCTGTACCAGAACCAACCTTGTACTTGCCTAGACTTTGAGCCATGCCTCACTTACACAAAAGGTGGACTTTATGCAAAAGTAGACATCCCAATCACAGCAGGACATGTCACATCCCCCAGCCACTTGCATTTGTTTATACTATCCAAATGCTGGCCAAAACACTCAAGAAGCAAGGCTGAAGCTCACACATTCACCACATTCACAAAAACCTACCACATTGCAAAAACTTTCGAATCTGCCTCCACAGCCAAGAAACACTCAAACTCTCTTCATCATCCAACTCACCATGATCCATTGAGTAGAAACCAGCCAAAAGCCAGGCCTGAAACAAACCACAAAGCCCTTTCACCATTTTCACCTCAGCTTGCATTTTCTATCGAATCTCCCTCTACAAACTTCAAACACAAGAACAAACTCCACCAACAATCTCCACTCATCACACTGACCAGAAACCACCCTTTGTTTTGGCCTGAAACACCCTACATCTCAAATACGATTTTCACATCTCCTTGGTCAGAGCTTCTGCAAATTTACTCAGGAGCTTGTTTAAACTCCAGCTAGGCATCCAAAGCTTCAAAGGTGGACCATTGGGACCAGACTGAGCCAAAAAATCGTCCAAAAAGTTCCTGAATCAGAAGTTCAACCTCAGGTGACTCCATGAACTTTTTTCCCAGAACTCATTTCTCTTGTTAAAATCTTGTTGTGCATGTTACACTGATCATTGGGATCTCTTTACTTTTGAAAATAAGCCAGAAATGAGCATGTATTGGTCTTCTGAAAGTTTGACCTAAAATTTTTATTGCTTCGATTCTTGTTTATGTGTGAGTTTAAATGTGATTTGATGCTGGATTCGTGTTTAGGGTGAGTAGTAGATGATTTCTGGAGGTTTAGAGCCCTTAAAATGGCCTAGGGAGGGAGATTGATTCTGGGGTTGGCCGGAGAAGACGACCGGAACACTGTTCCGGTCGCCTGATTGTCATTAGGGCACAATTAGGGTTTAATCAGGGTGATTAGCAGGTTTGAATGTGAGCCGTGAGATGTGGCGGGGAGTCAAAGCGCGCGCTGGCCAGTTTAAATTTCCACCCTAGGATTTGATTACTTCTCATTAATTCAGAATTAATTCATTTATTTTCTTTCCTTTTTCTTTTGTTTTGCATAATTATTTAAAAATAGTTAAAAAATCTTAAAAATTATGAAACTTTTTTCTTTAAGGTTTTATTAATTTTTAAGACCTAAAAATATTTTTATTTTATTTTTCATCATTAAAAAAGTATTTTTAAATATTTAAAAGATTATTTTTAATTGATTAATGGGAATTAATTAATTAAAAATACTTTTAGGTATTTAAAAATTACAAAAAAAATTCATGAAATGTTCTAAGACATTTAGAAACATTGTCCAACCTTCAAACCAAATTTCTTTTTTGATCTTGATGCATTTTAAGAATTTTTCATTGAATTAAATCATTTTTTATGCATTATTTTGATCATATGTTTGAAAATTCATTTCTGCCTATGGGAGAAGGTTGAGACATTGATTCTTCTTGCATTGTTTTGTGTTTAACATGTATTTTCAAGGATAAAATGGCCATGATTTGTTTCCTCATTTTCCCATTTGTTTGGCATTTGTTTTGGTAAGAACCCTAAAAAACCCTAGAAACTTAGAAAATTCATAACTTGAGTTTGGTTGAGAGTTGAGAGCTCCCCTTTGGGCAGTGGTTTATTATAGGTCTAGGGTTTCTTTGGGTACGATTTTCCATTTTTTATCTTAAGGTTTGTTTCTGTTTTTGGTTTTGGTTTGATGTGTGTTTCATGAACCCTAATTTGGGCTTTCTCTTGCATCCTTCTTGCATTTCCTTGCATAACATGACTTGTCATTGCATTTTGTGCATGCTTATGATTCATTTGACATCTTAAGACATATAGAAAGCATCTTTGATCATTGCATCACATGTTTTCCATGTCATTTGCCTTGTATGCCTCATAACATTTCATGTTTGTTCATGCTCCTTATCTTGCATCATATGCATCCATGATTTTGTATGAGCATCTCCATGCCTTGCCTCATGTTTGCAGCACTTCATAACATCATAATCATCATCAACATGCTTCTGGTTTTGTTTAGCATCATACCATTTCATCTCATCTTGCATTGCATTGCATTTCTTTCTAACATTTCAGGTGGTAAGTAAACTTGAGAAGTGAATTTGCCTTCACTTCTCATAACTTTTCTTTTCATCTCCTTTGCATCCATTGCTGCATTCTTATTTGTGTTTGAGTTTGAGCTTGCTCATTCTTCTTCCTCCCACTTTCTTTCTTCAAGTGACTTGACTTCTTGAATGAAGCAAGTCACTTTGCTTCTCTTGATCTTGTTCATCTGCTTCCTGGTGGCTTCCTCTGAAGATTGTTCTTGCAAACCTCACAAACTTTAGGGACAACCAAGCATGATAATGAATTAGGGTTTTGATTAGTCTCCCTTCATAGTTTTACCTTTGTGTCTCTCTTTGAGTCTTCTCTTCTCACCTCATAATCAGGGACTAAACCCTAAAGGCTTTAAGGCTTTGTGATTAAGCTTGTGCCTGCATCCTTCTATTAGGATGGAGTGTATAACTTTAATCCTAAGTGTTAAACCCTTAATGTGTTTAAATCTCTTAATCAATTCACTTAATAATCATCAAGGCATCACACTTGTAACTTGGGCCTTGCATTAGGGTTCTAATTCTTCCTTAATTGGTTAAGAAGGACTAACCCTAGTGTTAATGGACAAGTCCCCCTCAAGTTGTCTTACAAATCATAAAATTCACTTCATCATCACACCATTAAATAAAATCCACTTAATCAAAGGCTTGTTTTGTCATGAGTTTAATCTCTAATCATGGATTAAGTTGAGGAGCTTTCCTCAGCTTAAACACTCTCATCTATTATCCTTCTATTAGGATAGTGTAATGGGTTTGTTTAATCCCTGATTATGGCTTAACCTCATTACTCAACACTAAACAAAAACACCAAAAACATCTAAATAATCACAAGTAGGTTAATGATCTTAATCCTACACCAAAGGTGATTAAGTGTGAGAATCTGACTTCACACTTAAGGTACTCTCATTACCCCTAAAACAGAGGGAAGATGTGATGAGTTTACTAAATCCATTGGTTTAGGCTTAAGCTCATTAACTTATGACAAACTTTCAAAAGCAATAAAAGACTGAAAACACAAAAACAAACAATAATCGTCTCCTCCGGGATTCTTTTCTCATCATCTTCACTCATAAACGAGAACTCGCTTCTTCCGTCTAATGCAAGACAGTAAGCACCTGAGCCAGACAGGTCATGCACTTGAGCATAGGCAAGCAAGCAGTTCACAAGTCAATTCATCTTTCAGTCTCTTTGGGTCGAACTATGGTGTTCTGACTTCCTCATTGCACGAGAGGATACGTAGGCATAACTTAACAGTTATCGAACAAAAGTCTCTGTACATTCCCCCTCTTTCAGCTTTATTCTTTAGCCTCATGATCTTGAGCATCTCACTCCATTCTTACACTGACACTTCATTTATATACTTCATTTTACACTTCACTTACACTGACACCTGTACATCTTTTCCAGCTATTTTATGCACAGATTGCACTGACACTACCCCTTTAAAACACAAATCTTTTAAGCGTGGATCCCGTCGAGTACGACGGACAATCTGGGTGCTAATACCTTCCCAGGTTGTAACCAACCCCCTTTCTCAGTCTCTCTGGTTCGCAAACCGTCTTATCCATCTTTTTCTAGGTCTATGCAGCATTACCTTTCCTCCGGGATAAAAATGCCTAGCTGGCGACTCTATTCATTCTCCAGTGAGTTCACGGCTGTGTGTTCTCACTGTTCCCTCTCGCCGACCGTTCGCGTCTGTACCCTTATCTGACCTGGCGTCACTTATCGGGAGCGACAATGTGGTCATAGCTGGTGAGAGGATTGAAAGTCTTTTGAAGATGGGCAAAATCTCCGACAGTGGTGCAAGTTCTTCCAGCAATCCTAGAAAACATTTTGCAGGACCCCGGAGGGCAGGTGAAACAAATTCCATTCATACGAGCAGGGGCAGGTCCCAGTATTCTCACAGGTCAGTAGCAGCTGTTACCATACCAGCTCCGGTTCCGCAACAACCTTTATATCCTCAATAACAACAACATCACTATCAGCAACCATCTCATTTTCCGCAACAGAGAACTTACAACAACAACAACAATAGCAGCCAACAACAGCGTCCCTTTCAACAAAGGCCATCTCAGGCAAATAGGGTAATTGACCCTATCCCTATGCCTTATGCTGCTTTATTGCCACAACTCCTGAAGCTTAACCTGGTTGAGTTAAGGACGTTGGCACCACCAGATCCTCTCAACCTCCCAAATAATTATGATGTCAACGCCAGGTGTGCCTTTCACTCCAACGCACCTGGTCACAATACTGAGAAGTGTAGGGCCTTACAGATGAAGGTTCAAGATTTGGTTGATTCTAAAGCTCTCAACTTTGCACCTCCCCCGAACGTCAACAGAAATCCCATGCCCAATCATGGTGGGCCTAGGATTAATGCTATTGAGGAGGACCAACCATCTACATTGATTGATATTGTTCCACAGATTCAAACACCACTAGCTGAAGTCAAAGTTTAACTTTTAAGATGCCAAGTGTTCCCGGGCTGTGGGGCCTGCTGTGAATTGTGTAAAACAGCTGATAATGGTTGTGAGAAGTTAAGGAGTGGCATAGATGGCCTTATCCAAGATGGAATCTTGCAAATTACCTCAACATCTCCGGCACGAACTCTTGTCTCCACAACAATGGAATCTCCAACAACATCAACAATCATTCCTTCTGCAGCATATTCTCCTACAACAGCAACAACAATCATTCCTACAGATTCATCAACATCACCAGCAATTACTCCATCCATCATTTCAACAAGTCAAATATCAACAATTGTTTCTTCTATAACATCAGCATCCATTTTACCAAAGGAATCTTCTACAACACCAGCAAAAGTTAATGAAGATGTCTCAACAGTTACAATCTACTACGACCCATCAAATGTTCCTCCCAACAATAATTTCCAACAAACTGTGGCACCTCCTGCCAAATCTCCGGTCACTATCTACTATGATCCCCACACCATTACAGTACCCTCTTCTGCAGCAATCAGCCCAATTACTATTACGGTACCTGGGCCTGTTCCTTATGAAAGCACTAATGCCATACCTTGGCATTATGGCTCTGATCTTTACTGCAACGGGGAGAAAATCACCTTGGATTCATCAACCTCTTCACCACAAATTGACAATGTTGGGGGAGGCGGAGGCTTCACCAGAAGAGGACGCCTTTTTGCCTCACAAACACAAAGACCTAATGCTGAAGCAGAAGCTGCTGCTAAGGCAAAAGGAAAGAATGTGGTATCTGAAGAGCCATCTGACAAAGAAACTCAGAAGACATCTTTTGAACAAGATGTGGACGAGTTCATGAGAATCATAAAAAGGAGTGATTACAAGGTGGTAGACTAGCTTCACCAAACACCCTCCAAAATCTCCATATTATCACTGTTGATGTGTTCCGAAGCTCACAGGAACGCATTGTTGAAAGTCCTGCACGCAGCATACGTGTCGGAGGAGATTACTGTTAATCAGCTAGAAACTGTGGTTGCAAATGTCAACACCAGTCATGGAGTGGGCTTTACAAGCACTGATTTAACAACGGAGGGACGCAACCACAACAAGGCTTTGCATATCACCTTGGAATGCAAGGGTGTTGTTCTGTCTCATGTACTGGTGGACACTGGGTCGTCACTCTATGTTCTACCAAAGAAAGACTTAGTGAAGCTGGAGTATGATGGATTGGCATTACTCCCAAGTAATTTGGTGGTAAGAGCATTTGATGGCTCTAAAAGATCGGTGCTTGGTGAGATTGATCTGCCTGTGTTGATTGGCCCGTAAACCTTCAAAACTACCTTCTTTGTGATGGACATACAGCCGGCCTACAGCTGTCTGTTGGGTAGACCTTGGATCCACACCGCTGGCGCTGTTACGTCTACCCTTCACCAGAAGTTAAAATTCGAGTGGGAAGGCCAAATCATCACCATCTGTGGGGAGGAGGACATCTTTGTTAGTCAGCTGGCTACGTACAAGTACATAGAAATGGATGGGGAAATCCATGAGACCATGAGTCAGGGGTTTGAGGCCCTTAACATCAATGAAGCATCTAATGTGTCTGGGACTTCCATCACTTCATATCAACAGGCCCGGAAGGTTGTTGAAGAGGGTACCGCTCAAGGCTGGGGCAAGCTGCTGCCAATTGAAAAGAAAGAAGACCGATTCGGGTTGGGTTACAGACCAACTCGACAAGATCAACTAGAGGCTGCAATGGAGCCCAAATTTGTCAGCGGGGGAATGCTCACCCCGGATGCTGTGAACAGTTTGGAAGACGAGGAAGAAGGCGAACACAACCTGGAAAACTGGATACGTCCAAGGATCCCGGGGAACCAAGTCTCAAACTGGTCTTCCCAGGAAATTATAAGAGTTACTCCTGCAGAGTTATTATTATTTCCTGTCTTTAAGCATGCATCAAGTCCTGCATCTTGCCCAAGATGTCAGGGCTCATTTTGTAATCGGACCATCTTGTATTTTGTGCAAACGATCAATTAATGAATATCAGGACATCTTTTGCAAATGAGTCTTTTCTTTTATGCTCACTATTTTTCATTTTTTATTTTTTGTACAAAAATAAAATGGCAATGTTTTTCAAAATAATAACTTGATTTTCACTTTTTTCTAAACAAGATAAAACTGATCACTGAAATGAAAAAATCTAAACCCTTGCAGAGAGTGCCCTCCAGACTGCACCGACAACAACACTGCTATGACTTCGTATGACTTTGACAATCCGATTAATCAAGCTGATGAAGGGGTTGAAGAAGATTATGAGCTACCTGAAGAACTAGCCAGGTTGTTAAGACAAAAGGAGAAGGTTATAACTCCTCATCAGGAGGAGGTTGAAACGGTTAATCTTGGTACGTAAGAGGACTTGAAAAAAGTTAAAATCGAGGCCTGTCTACAAGATTCAGTAAGAGAACAACTTATTGACATGCTTCGGGAGTATGTAGATGTTTTTGCTTGGTGTTATCAGGATATGTCATGGTTGGACACTGACATTGTTATGCATAAGCTGCCTCTGAAAGAAGACTGTCCTCCAGTAAAGCAGAAGTTGCGCCGTACTCGCCCAGATATGGCAATGAAGATAAAAGAAGAGGTACAAAAACAGTGGGACGCCGGTTTCCTTGCTGTGACCAGTTACCCACTGTGGGTTGCTAAAATTATACCTGTGCCTAAGAAAGAAGGCAAAGTAAGGATGTGTGTGGACTACCGGGATCTGAACAGAGCCAGCCCGAAAGACGACTTCCCATTACCTTACATTGATGTATTGGTCGACAATACGGCTCAGTTCTCGGTGTTCTCCTTCATGGATGGATTTTCAGGATATAATCAGATCAAGATGTTGCCTGAAGACATGGAGAAGACAACTTTCATCACACCCTGGGGCACATTCTGTTATAAGGTAATGCCATTCGGGCTGAAGAATGCTGGTGCCACTTATCAATGGGCTATGGTAACATTATTCCATGACATGATCCACAAGGAAATTGAATGTTATGTGGATGACATGATTGCCAAGTCCCTCACAGAAGAAGACCACCTGGTGAATCTGTTGAAGCTATTCAAGCGTCTGAGGAAGTACCAATTAAAGTTAAACCCCAACAAGTGTACATTCGGGGTGCGATCCGGTAAGCTGCTGGGATTTATTGTGAGTGAGAAAGGGATTGAAGTTGACCCTGATAAAGTCAAAGCCATCAAAGAAATGCCTGCACCAAAGACTGAGAAAGAAGTTCGGGGGTTTCTAGGTAGATTGAACTACATCTCACGATTCATATCTCACCTTACAGCAACCTGTGAGCCCTTGTTCAAGTTGTTAAGGAAAGAACAAATGGTCAGGTGGAATGAAGACTGCCAAAGGGCTTTTGACAAAATACAGGAGTACTTACAAGAGCCTCTGATCCTTATGCCTCCAGTTGAAGGAAGACCTCTAATCATGTACTTGACAATATTGGAAGAGTCAATGGGGTGTTTGCTGGTCCAACATGACGAGTCTGGTCGAAAAGAGTACGCAATTTACTACCTAAGGAAAAAGTTTACCGACTGTGAATAACGTTATTCACTGCTCGAGAAAACTTGTTGTGCTTTAGCGTGGGTTGCTCACCGACTAAGGCAGTATATGTTGACCCACACTACCTTATTGATCTCAAAGATGGATCCAGTTAAGTACATATTCAAGAAGCCAACACTTACCGGACGGGTTGCAAGATGGCAAATGATTCTCACAGAATACGACATTTAGTACACGTCTTAGAAAGCCATCAAAGGCTGTGTATTGTCTGATTACCTTGCTGAGCAACCCATTGATGATTATCAGCCAATGAGATTTGACTTCCCTGATGAAGACATCATGTTCCTGGAAGCAAAAGATCATGAAGAACCAGTTCACACTGAAGGGCCTGGCCCAGAAGAAGAGTGGACAATGATGTTTGATGGGGATGTCAATATGAATGGTCGTGGAATTGGTGCAGTACTCATTTCACCTAAGGGAGTTCACATGCCTTTCTCGGCAAAACTCACCTTTAACTGCACTAACAACGAAGCTGATTATGAAGCTTGTATTATGGGTCTTGAGGAAGCCATTGACCTCAGGATCATGACTTTGACAGTTTTCGGAGATTAAGCTCTGGTAATTAATCAAACCAATGGCAAATGGTACACTCACCAGGAGCATCTGATACCTTACCGGGATTATACATGGAGATTACTGACTTTCTTCACAACAGTCAAGCTTGAGTATATCCCTCGAGACGAAAAAATCAGTTTGCAGATGCTCTGGATACCATTTCATCCATGATCAAAGTTCAAGCTGCCAACTTTGTGCCTCAGATTTCAGTATCCAGACTTGATAGACCAGCGTACATATTCTCATCAGACCTTGCTAAAGATGATAAGCCTTGGTTCTATGACATCAAATGCTTCTTGGAGGATCAAACATACCCACCTGGGGCATCATCCAGTGATAAGAAGACACTAAGAAGGCTAGCTGGTAGTTTCTTCTTGAATGCTGATGGTTCCTTGTACAAGAGAAACTTTGATATGGTACTTCTCAGATGTGTTGATAAGACAAAAGCAGGCTTGTTGATGCACGAGGTGCACGAAGGATCTTTTGGTACCCATGCTGGAGGGAATGCAATGGCTAAAAAGTTGTTAAGATCAGGTTACTACTGGATCACAATGGATGCAGACTGTTGTGCTTATGCCAGGAAATGCCATAAATGCCAGATTTATGCAGATAAAGTGCATGTGCCTCTGAATCCTTTGAATGTGATGTCTTCACCTTGGCCCTTTGCCATGTGGGGCATTGATATGATTGGGAAGATTGAGCCGACTGCTTCAAATGGCCACAGATTCATCCTGGTAGCCATTGACTATTTTACCAAGTGGGTCGAAGCAGCTTCATATGCAAATGTCACCAGGCAAGTGGTAGCCCGATTCCTGAAGAGAGACATCATCTGTCGGTATGGAGTGCCCGATCATTACTGATAATGGTTCCAACTTGAACAATAAAATGATGGCAGAACTATGCCGGGACTTCAAGATCCAACATCACAATTCTTCTCCTTACAGGCCAAAGATGAATGGCGTTGTAGAGGCGGCTAACAAGAATATCAAGAAGATTGTGCAGAAGATGGTGGTCACCTATAAAGACTGGCATGAAATGCTACCATTTGCCTTGCATGGGTACCGTACATCAATCAGAACATCCACTGGGGCAACACCGTATCAGCTTGTTTATGGTATGGAGGCAGTCCTACCTATTGAAGTTGAATTACCCTCCTTGCGGGTACTAATGGATGTCAAACTAAATGAAGCAGAATGGGTCTAATCCCGGTACGAACAACTGAGTCTGATCGAAGAAAAGAGGTTAGCTGCAATCTGTCATGGGCAGTTGTATCAAAAGAGAATGAAGAAAGCCTTCGATCAGAAAGTCAGGCTTCGAGAATACCAAGTAGGAGATCTTGTGCTGAAAAGACTCCTTCCTCCTTATACAGACCACAGGGGCAAATGGACTCCAAATTACGATGGTCCATTCTGTAAACACCCCAAATTTGCCCTCACCCATTCACACCATGGCTTGTGATCATTTCATGTGCATAAACTCAATCATACCATCTCATATTACATTTTTTGATTCACTGCATTGGTTTAAAGTCATTTGCATCTAGGGTTTGTGATCTGAGCAATCCAAGAGCTTCTTGAGCCACTCCAAAGGGCATCAATCACTTCAAAGGGGTCCATGTATGTTCAAGCATCATATTATACCCTCTCAAAGTCAATAATGCCAAAGAATCACAAGAACTGAGAATGGCATGGAAGCAGAGCCAGGCTTAACTGCACAGATGACCTAGAATTAGGGTTTTGGTTTCAAAGGCCATAACTCCAAATTTTTTGGTCATTTTTGTTTCTATTGGTCTCTATATGGTATAGGGAGCATGCATATCAATTTTCATGAAGAAATTCCATGGGGAAGTCATCTGATCAAGAGTTGACTTTTCAAGCAGGTCAGTGTAAAATCAGGGCATCTGAGGCCCCCAATGACCCAACCAAAGGGTGTTCATCATCATTTTGATTGTGTATGATCTTTATTTGATCATGGAAGATGTTGGAAGTTCACAAAATTGAATAATTTCAAGTCATTTGCAAAGATGACTTTTTGGGAAAGTTTGACTTTTAATGAAATTGCCATTTTGGGAAACTTTTTCAACCCTTGCTTTTTGATTCAAAAATGCTTCAAATGGAAAAACTTTGGTCATGAAAGTTGTAGAATGGATCATTCCCTTTTCAAAAAGTACAAGAACATGACCTAATTCATTTTGGATCAAAAGTTATGGCTTGTCAAAGTTGGCTAAAATCACAAAATTTGAAGTTTTCTACCAAAGAGACATTTTGCAAAATGGTTGGTTCAAGAGTTCTAAAGGCCTCAAATGTGTATCATTTCTTCACAACATGATCATATGACATCCAAAATTCAGAATGGGCCAAGGGATCACTCATTTTCATGACTCATGGAGCAAGAATTCTCAAAGGAAACAAAGTGAAGCAAGTTGCAAAAACTCACTCAAGTGTGAATCCACTTGCTTGCTGACTTCACAACCAATCCTATGGCTCTCCACACATCTTGCTGCGCAGGACACCCCATCTGTCCTTGGCTAGCTAGTAGCCCATGCCTCTCTTACACAAATTTGACATTTTGGCAACTTGAGCCATACCAATCGCAAAAGCACACATCAACTCATCTGACCAATCCCATTTGTTTATACAAACCAAAAGCAAGCCAAAGCATATACAACACAATCCTGAAAGCACCAAGAAGACAGCTCTCTCATTTTCACTCCATTTTGTAAAAGCTTTCGAAACACCCTCCACAAGCTGCAAACACACAAACAAACTTCACAAACAAACTCAGCACACCTCACTGATCAAAATCACCCATCACCACTGCCTGAAACTCCCTGAATCAAAAATACGATTTCCACCCCACCTTGAACAGAACCTCTGTGATCTTCCAAACCAGCCATCACAAGCTTCTTCCAAGTATCAAGACTTCATCAGGAGCTCAAAAGGAGTGAGTTTGCACCAAGAAACAGCCCAGAAAGCCCAGAACCAGAAAGTTCCATCTCAGGTATAGCTCAAGAACAAATTTTCCAGAACTTCATTTACTTGTTATAAACTGATTCTACATGTTATCCTGATCATCATGATGTGTTTGAAATCGAAAATGAGTGGAAAATGAGGATGTATTGATGTTCTGAAATTTCTCCCGTGAAAATTGTTTGCTTCGATTTGCTTGATTCATGTAATTTAAATGTTGTTTGATGATTGATTTATGTTCCATGATGTTAGAGGATCATTTCACTGTGTTTAATTTGAAGTGGGGTGGCTTGTGGTGAAACCTAGGGTTTTGGTTCGCCGGAGAAGACGACCGGAAGTCTTCTCCGGCCACCTGAGAACCATTAGCCCTAATCTGTGTCATTAATTGAGGTTTGAATTTGGTGCGTTAGATGAGTTGACTTAGGCTGACTGGCGCGTGTTTGAGTGGCTAGGATGTGTCCTCAGAAACCCTAATCCTCATTAACTTAATTAATCCAAATTAATTAATTCATAAACCTGATTTAACCAGATTTGAACTTGGGCAATTGGATGTGGCGCCAAGTCAAACTCCCTTTGCCCAGAACGCATCTGATCCATCCATTGCTCTTACTTTTCATTTTATTAATTTTTATTTCATATTTTTCTTATTTAATTTGTGCATTTTATTTAAAATAGTAAAACATTTTCAAAAATTCTGAAAATTTTTATACAACCTTTTATTAATTTTCAGAAACCAAAAACATTTTTATTTTTATTTTTTGCATTAAAAAATATTTTTAAATCATTTAAAAGATTATTTTTAATTAATTAATTAAAAATACTTTTATGTATTTAAAAATCACCAAAAAATTCATGAAGCATTTAAAATCATTTAGAAACATTGTCCAACCCTCAAACCAAATTTCTTTTTTGATCTTGATGTCTTTTGACAATTTTTCATGGAATTAATTTCTTTTTAAAGCATTATTTTGATCCAATGTTCAAAAATTCATTTCTGCCTAGTCTTTGAGAGTTGGACTTTGATTCTTTTTGCATTGCATCTTGCATATCATGTAGTTTATAGGATTAAATTGGCATGATTTGATCTTGCATTTTCAATTTGTTTGACATTTTTCTTGACAAGGTACCTTAAAACCCTAACAATCTAGAGAAATTCATAACCCTCATTAGGTTAAGAGTTAGAACCCCTCCTTTGGGCAGTGAGTTTGTATAGGTTTAGGGTTCCTTTGAATGCGTTTTCAATTTTTTATCTTGATGTTTGCTTCTGACTTTGATTTTTGTTTTGTGCATTGATCATAAACCCTAATTTGGGCTTCCTTTTGCATTCATCTTGCATTTGCTTGCATATCATGACTTTCCATGACATTCTATGCATCCATTTGATTCATTAGACATCTTAAGACATATTAGAAGCATGTTTGATCATTGAATCTTTCATTTTCCAGTTTGTATGTCATTTGCATTCCATAACTCTTCATGTATGTTCATGTTTCTAAGCATGCTTCATTTGCATCCATATGCTTGTATGATCATCTCCATGCCTTGTTTCATGATTGCATCATCTCCTAGCATCATTAACATCATGTATATGCTTCTGGTCTTGATTTGCATCATGTCATTTCATCTCATTTTGCATTGCATTTCATTCCTTTTGCTAACTTTTCAGGTGGTAAGTACTTTGAGAAGTGAATTTGCCTTCACTTCTCACAATTTCTTTTCACCCCTCTTATGCATCATTGCTGCATTTTGTCTTGTGTTTGAGATTGAGCTTGCTCATTCTTCTTCATCTTACTTTCTTTCTTCTAGTGACTTGTCTTCTTAAATGAAGCAAGTTACTTTGCTTCTCTTTGCTCCTTTCATCTGCTTCCTGGTGGTTTCTCTGAAGATGTCTCTTGTAAACCTCACAAACCTTAGGAACAACCAAGCATGACAATGATTAGGGTTTTGATTAGTTCCCCACTTAGTTTTACCTTTGTGTCTCATTGAGTTTTCTCTTCTCATCTCATAATCAGGGACTAAACCCTGAAGGCTTTAAGGCTTTATGATTAAGCTTATGCCTGCATCCTTCTATTAGGATGGAGTGTATAACTTTAATCCTAAGTGTTAAACCCTTAATGTGTTTAAATCCTTTAATCAATCCATCTAATAATCATCAAGACATCAAGCTTGTAACTTGGGCCTTGCATTAGGGTTCTAATTCTTCCTTAATTGGTTAAGAAGGACTAACCCTAGTGTTAATGGACAAGTCCCCCTCAAATTGTCTTACAAACCCTAAAACTCACTTCATCATCTTATCATTAACTAAAATCCACTTAATAAAGGCTTTGTTTTGTCATGGGTTTAATCCCTAATCATGGATTAAGTTGAGGAGCTTTCCTCAGCTTAAACATTCTCATCTATTATCCTTCTATTAGGATGGTGTAATGAGTCTGTTTAATCCCTGATTATGGCTTAATCCCATTACTCAACACTAAACAAAAACCACAAAACATCTAAATAATCACAAGTAGGTTAATGATCTTAATCCTACACCAAGGTGTTTAAGTGTGAGAAGCTGACTTCACACTTAAGGTACTCTCATTACCCCTAATCAGAGGGAAGATGTGATGAGTTTACTAAATCCATTGGTTTAGGCTTAAGCTCATTAACTTATGACAAATCTTCAAAAGCAATAAAAGACTGAAAATACAAAAACAAACAATAATCGTCTCCTCCGGGATTCTTTTCTCATCTCATTCACTCACAAACGAGAACTTGTTTCTTCCGTCTAATGCAAGACAGTTTGCACCTGAGCCAGACAGGTCATACACTTGAGCATAGACAAGCAAGCAGTTCACAGTCAATTTATTTTCAGTCTCTTTGGGTCGAACTACGGTGTTCTGACTTCCTCATTGCACGAGAGGATACGTAGGCATAACTTAACAGTTATCGAACAAAAGTCTCTGTATATTCCCCCTCCTTCCAGCAATTATTCTTTAAGCCTCATGATCATGAGCATACTCTTTCTTTACACTGACACTTCACTTATACACTTCACTTTTCTTTGACACTAACACTTGTACTCTTTCCAGCTTTGATACACAAATTGCACTGACACTATCCCTTTAAAACACAAATCTTTTAAGCGTGGATCCCGTCGAGTACGACGGACAATCTGGGTGCTAATACCTTCCCAGGTTGTAACCAACCCCCTTTCTCAGTCTCTCTGGTTCGCAACCGTCTTATCCATATCTTTCTAGGTCTATGCAGCATTGCCTTTCCTCCGGGATAAAAATGCCTAGCTGGAGACTCTATCCTTTTTTGAGTTCACTCCTGTGTGTTCTCATTCTCTCCTTTCGCCGACCGTTTGCGTCTGTACCCCTTCTGACCTGAGGCGTCATTTGGTGGGAGCGACAGCTTGGCGACTCTGCTGGGGACCCTTATACTGTAACCAGTGCTTCTGGTTCTTTTTGTGGGTTCCTCCTAGCGCTTGTTTGATTTGTGTTTACTGGGGTGTTATGTGTTATCTGTGCTTGTATATTTATTTTGTTTATTGCTTTATGAACAGTTGTTTTACTGCTTTCTTTACAGCTTTATATACATCATACTGTCATACTATTCTGGCTGGATCTGGTTTTGTTGCTTTGGTGGGTGGGGTTCTATTGAGAGTTAAGGTCCTATACCTGGGACCTGAGTGACACCTAGGCTAGAGTGGTTCATGTTCTTTCCCATTCCATTTCGGTCTGGTGCGGGAATGTGAAACACAGTTCAGATATGGGTTTCTTCTTGAGAACTCTGTGCTACAGATTTCCTGTAGTGCTAGGGCTATCTGGGAAGCCTGCTAAGTCTGGATGACCTTTAGTATTGACCTTCAGAAACTGAGGTGAATTAGAGGAGGATCTTTTATGGTTATTGTAAACACTGTACCTCCGGGTTAGAAGTGTTTCCACTTCTCATAACTGATCCAAGTCTGAGGATCCTTGTTTTAGAACACCACCTATGAGGGGGTTGGGCTGTTTACAGGTTTGCAGGTACCCTTGACCTCAGAATACCCTGTTACTTATTGTGATTAAGAATGCTCCACTTTGGACAGTTCTTGTGATTTTAACCCTGGACATCTGACTCTTTATTTGAGTCCCCCGCCTTGGTTACTGGACTTATGAACCTCCATCTGGACTTCTTAAACATACATGGGCCTTTTTTTTATATCAAGACAGATAATCAGATCCAGCTTGATTACAAACCCTTGCATATCATTTGCATACATCATCATTGCATCATTTAACATTTTCTTATTTGTTTTTTCAGGGTATCCATACTATATTTTGTCTTGGTTTTGACCCCTTCATCTGCATAGACCTATCTTCACCAGCATCTGCTTCAGCTATCAACTACCTGCTTCAGTCACCTGCATCACCAGTATCAGCCTGTCAGTGGCCCATCTTCAGTATTTTTCTCCATCATCAGCATCTGTTTCAGCTCTTCTTCAGCAACATGGTACCCAAGAAGAGCAACATCTCCTATCATTTCTTTGAGCCTGAGCTAGCTAGCATCAGGAAGGTCCAGGCCCTGATTACTCCAGACCATATACCACTATTCAGAGAACATTATGGAGGCATCCTTGATGTGGTTATGGATTTGGACCCTTCCCAGAGGAGCTTGGTTCATACTTGCCTGCAGTTCTATGATCCCCCTCTGAGGTGCTTCACCTTCCAGAATTTTCAGTTGGGACCCTTGTTGGAAGAATATTCATCACTGATTGGTGTGCCTATCAGGGGTGGAATCCCCTTCAACCCTGAGATGACTTTTCCTAGTAATGAAGAGGTGGCAAAGGCATTATATCTGGAACCAGTTCTGATTGGGCAAAACATGACAGCAAAGGCTGGAATCTCTGGTCTACACTTGGATTTCTTGACCTCTCAGGCTATTCTGAAGGCCTCCTTAGGAGAATGGAAGGGAGTGTGTGCATTACTAGCCCTTAGCATATATGGGGTTATATTATTTGCAGATGAGCCTAAGTTTATTAGCAAGAATGCAATCCATCTTTTCATCCTGAGGAACCCAGTACCCACCTTACTGGGAGACTTCTACTACTCTGTTCACCAAAGGAATGAAAAGCAGAGAGGAAGACTGGTGAGGTGTTGTGTTCCCTTGTTCTATACCTGGTTGCTCAAACACTTGCCCAAGACTGATGCATTCTTGAATCCTCACCAGCAGAGAAATTGGGCTAGGAGACTTGTTGCTTTGACCTCAGATGACATCAGGTGGTGCACCCAGAGCACCAAGGGCAGGGACATCAATACTAGTTGTGGGCAGTTCCCCAATGTACCTTTGATGGGAGTAAAGGGTTGCATTAACTATAACCCCCTACTATTCAAAAGACAACTGGGCTATGCATTGGTCCACCCTCCTAAAGTACAATGTGGCCTCAGCTCAATATTATGAGTGGTCTCATGCCAGGGCTCAAATTTCTGGGATGCCCTTCACCATCGAGGATGTACCTAGACCATCCACAGCACCACCTCCAGCAACTGTCAGCCTGGAGGAGTTTGAAAAGCTAAAAGAAAGGAATGAGAATTTGTCTGAAGCCTTGAAGAGAACCCTCTGGGAGAGGAGTGATGGTCGTCTGGACATTGAAAGGTTAGAAAAGCTTAAGGTGGAGCATCTAGCCAGGATTGAAAAGACAGAGGACTACATCAAGAAGTCAAGGGCTGGAGAACAGATTTTGAAGAATGCCTGTAAAGAGGCCCAGTTCCAAAAGGCTAGGACTGATCTCTATCTGAAGGAGAGTCAAGCTAGATGGGTCAGGATCACTGAAGCTCGTACTCAGGAGGATAAAAGAACTCAGGACAAGATTGAGCAGTTGGAGGCTAATGCAAAGGAGCAACAGGAAGCCCTGCTAGCAGCCCAAAGAGAGATCTCAGAGTTGAAGATTAGGGCTGGTGTGAAGAGGTCAAAGGACCAGGGCAGACACAAGAAGCTAACTGCAGCTATTGCCACCAGGAATCTTCTCATCAGGAATCTCACAGAGCATCCAGTTGACCCTGTGACTGAAGCACTTCTGAAGGAAGTTAAGGAGGATGAGTTTGGTCTTGGTGTCTGACTTTTGCTTGTTGTTGCTTTCATTTCATGTACTTTTCTTTTTCTTATGTTGTATTTTGACCCCTCAGGGGCATGTATTGTAAAAAACAAACTATGTATGATTCATCATTTGTAATATATTCATTAGTTTCATCTGAGTTCTTTTAAGCAACATCAAAGCATCTTCCTCAGGGGTCTGGAAAGGTCAAAACCAAGCGCCAAGCCGGATACCTTGGAAACAAATAAGCATACTGCATTGCATACTAACTTTTGTTTTGTTTTGTAGGTTTTTGTTTGTTTATTACTAACTCTGTTGTGATTCAGGAACTATTGCTCGCCGTCGGGTGTTCCCACTCAACCGTCCGCACAGATATCCTACCCGCAACAACCTTCCGGCTATACAGATGGACCAGGTACAACAGGATCTTACAGAGGTCAGGGCTCAAATGGCCAATGAGAGACTGGAGATGAGAAATCAGATGACCCAGTTTATGGAGGTGATGAATGGATTGGCATAGAGCCAAGAGAGATTAAGGGCATTAGTAGAAAGGCAGACCCAGGAGGAACCCCATATAGGGACTGGTGGAACAAGCAATAATGAGAGGGTTCAGCCTCATGTCAACCCACCTGTGTATGGCCCTCACCTTCACCCAGAGATCAACATCCCTGCTAATGTGCAAGGGAATGCTACTACAGGCAGATTATTACAAGAAGACCCCCAAGAAGATCAACTCACTGTGATGGGAGCTGGGGATGAAGCCTATGACAGAAGGCTAGATGAAATTGATGAAAAATTGAGATCCTTGGAGTCCCAGAATTCCTTGGGCTTTGATGTTATGGACATGGGCTTAGTGGACGGGGTAAGAATACCTCACAAGTTTAAACCTCCGTGCTTTGAGAAGTACAACGGAACTTCCTGTCCGCGAACCCACTTGCAATCCTTTCTGGGGAGGCTGAAGGCATACACCATGGATGAAAAGCTGTGGATGTTTTATTTCGAAGACAGTTTAACAGGAGCTTCAAGGGAATGGTACTCTCATTTGACCAGAGCAACCATCAGATGCTGGAAGGACCTAGCTGAGGCATTCATCAGACAGTACTAGTACAACTTGGATATGGCTCCCAACAGGACCCTCCTGATGGGAATGTCTCAATCATCCCGAGAAAGCTTCCGGGAATACGCCCAGAGGTGGAGACAGCTTGCTGCTGCTGTCCAGCCACCCATGTCGGAAAGAGAGATGGCCGACATGTTTATGAACACCCTCCAAGGGACATACATTGATAGGCTAGCTGCCTTTTCTTCCACCAGCTTCGCTGACGTAGTCATAGCTGGAGAAAGGATTGAAAGCTTATTAAAGATGGGCAAAATTTCTGACAACGGTGCAAGCTCGTCCAGCAACCCCAGAAAACCTTTTGTAGGTCCAAGAAGAACCGGTGAGACTAATGCTATCCGTACCAGCAGGGGCAGACCCCAATATGTTCATAGGTCAGTGGCAGCTGTCACTATTCCCACTCCAATTCCTCAGCAACCAGCGTATCAACCACAGCAACAACCCCATTACCAGCAACAAACTCAGTATCCTCCTCAAAGAAACAACAACAACAACAGTCAGCAAATACCATTTCAACAGAGACCATCTCAGGCCAATAGGGTGATTGATCCGATCCCTATGCCTTATGCCGCTTTGTTGCCACAACTCCTGAAACTCAACCTGGTTGAGCTAAGGACATTGGCACCTCCAGATCCTTCCAGTTTGCCAAGAAATTACGACGCCAATGCCAGATGTGCTTTTCACTCTAATGCACCTGGCCATAGTACAGAGAAGTGCAGAGCTTTGCAGATGAAGGTGCAAGACCTGGTAGATTCCAAAGCTCTAAACTTTGCACCCCCGCCAAATGTCAACAAAAACCCCATGCCCAACCATGGAGGGCCCAGAATCAATGTTATTGAAGAAGATAAGCCGTTTTACTTGATAACCAGTGTGGGGCAGATTAGGACACCCCTAGTAGAGATTAAAGCTCAACTCCTTGAATGTCAAATATTCCCTGGGTGTGAGCTCGGGTGTGCTTATTGCAACATTTCGGTAAATGGGTGTGATAACTTGAGACGCGGCATAGACAGTCTTATCCAGAATGGTCTACTTCAAATCACAACATCAATGCCTTCAAATCCAGCAGTCCCTCCGACAATAGTTCCTGAGTCTCCTACAACTGCAACAACAATTATTCCAAACAATTCCTCAGTTTCATCAACAAATGCTTCAAATATCATTTCAACAAGCCAGATATCAACAAACATTCCTTCTACAACATCAGCACCCCTCTATTCAGAATCTTCTTCTACAACATCAGCAAATATCTCAGCAGTCACTATCTATTATGATCCATCAAGTATTCCTCCGAACAACAATTTCCAACAACAAACAGTGGCATCTCCTGCCAGATCACCGGTCACCATCTACTATGATCCACATACTATTGCAACACCCTCCTCTGCTGCAGTCAGCCCGGTTACCATCACGGTACCTGGGCCTGTTCCATATGAAAGCACTAATGCCATCCCTTGGCATTATGGCTCTGACCTATACTGCAAGGGGGAGAAAATCACTCTTGACTCTTCAACCTCTTCTCCACAGATTGACAATGTCGGGGGAGGTGGAGGCTTCACCAGAAGCGGACGCCTTTTTGCCTCGCAATCACAAAGACCTAATACCGAAGCAGAAACTGCTGCCAAAGCAAAGGGAAAGAGTGTAATAGCTGAAGAGCCCATTCTCAAAGAAACACAGAAGACATCATTTGAACAAGATGTAGACGAGTTTATGAGAATCATCAAAAGTAGTGATTACAAGGTGGTGGATCAGCTTCACCAAACTCCCTCAAAAATCTCCATCCTATCCCTGCTGATGTGCTCCGAAGCTCACCGGAATGCATTACTAAAAGTCTTGCACGCAACATATGTGCCGGAGGAGATCACCGTTAATCAGCTGGAGACCGTGGTAGCAAATGTCAATACCAGTCATGGATTGGGTTTTACCAATGCTGATTTAACAACTGAGGGGCGTAACCACAATAAGGCTTTACACATCACTCTCGAATGCAAGGGTGTTGTTCTATCACATGTACTGGTAGACACTGGGTCTTCACTCAATGTCTTACCAAAGAAAGCCTTGGTGAAGCTGGAGTATGATGGCTTGGCATTGCGTCCAAGTAATTTGGTAGTAAGAGCATTTGACGGCTCTAAGAGATCAGTGCTAGGAGAGATTGATCTGCCGGTAATGATTGGCCCGCAGACTTTTAAAATTACCTTCTACGTGATGGACATTCAGCCTGCCTACAGCTGTTTGTTGGGTAGACCTTGGATTCATGCCGCTGGCGCAATTACGTCTACCCTTCACCAGAAGTTAAAATTCGAGTGGGAGGGCCAGATCATCACCATCTGTGGTGAAGAAGATATCTTTGTTAGCCATCTGGCTACATACAAATACATTGAGATGGATGGGGAGATCCACGAAACTATGAGTCAAGGGTTTGAGGCCTTGAACATAAATGAAGCATCCGCTGTACCTGGAACCTCAATGACATCTTATCAGCAAGCCCAGAAGGTTGTTGAAGAGGGGACTGCCCAAGGCTGGGGCAAGCTGCTGCCCGTGGAGAAGAAGGATGATAGATTTGGGTTGGGTTACAAACCAACTCAGCAAGATCAAGCAGAGGCTGCTAAGAAGCCCAGTTTTGTTAGCGGAGGGATGCTCACCCCTGATGCAGTAAACAACTTGGAAGACGAGTCGGAAGTTGAGCGCAACCTGGAGAGCTGGATACGTCCAAGGATCCCGGGGAGCAGTATCTCAAACTGGTCTTCCCAGGAAATTATAAGAGTTACTCCTGCAGAGTAATTATTATTTCCTGTATTTTTTAAGCATGCATCAAGTCTTGCATCTTGCCCAAGATGACAAGACTCATTTTGTAATCGGGCCATCTGTAATTTTGTGCAAAATAGATCAATCAATGATAATCAGACATCTTTTGCAAATGAGTCTTTTCCTTTTCGCTCACTGTTTTTCCATTTTTCTTTTTGTACAAAAATAAATGGCAATGTTTTCAAAATGATAACTTCATTTCACTTTTTCTAAAAACAAGATTAAAATCAAATCACTAAAATGAACAAATCTGAACCCTTGCAGAGAGTGCCTTCTAGACCGCACTGACAACAGCACAACTATGGCTTCGTATGACTTTGACAATCCGATCAATCAAGCTGATGAAGGGGTTGAAGAAGAGTATGAGCTTCCTAAAGAGCTAGCCAGGTTGTTGAGACAAGAGGAAAAGGTTATCACTCCTCATCAGGAGGAGGTCGAAACGATTAATCTTGGTACATATGAAGATGTGAAAGAAGTTAAAATCGGGGCCTGCTTACAAGACTCAGTGAAGAGACAACTGATTGACCAGCTACAAGAGTATGTGGATGTGTTTGCTTTGTCTTATCAGGATATGCCAGGGTTGGACACCGATATTGTTATGCACAAGCTGCATCTAAGAGAAGATTGCCCACCGGTTAAACAGAAACTGCTTCGTACTCGCCCAGACATGGCAATGAAAATCAAAGAAGAGGTACAAAAGAAATGGGACGCCGGGTTCCTTGCTGTAACTAGCTATCCACCGTGGATTGCTAATATAGTACCTGTACCTAAGAAGGACGGCAAAGTAAGAATGTGTGTTGACTACCGGGATCTGAACAGAGCCAGCCCGAAAGATGATTCCCATTACCTCACATTGATGTATTGGTTGATAATACGGCTCAGTTCTCGGTGTTCTCCTTCATGGACGGATTTTCAGGATACAATCAGATCAAGATGTCACCTGAAGACATGGAGAAGACAACTTTCATCACACCTTGGGGCACGTTCTGTTATAAGGTGATGCCATTCGGACTGAAGAATGCTGGTGCAACATATCAACGGGCTATGGTAACATTATTCCACGACATGATCCATAAAGAAATCGAGTGTTATGTGGATGATATGATTGCCAAGTCCCTCACAGAAGAAGACCACTTGGTGAATCTGTTGAAGTTATTCAAGCGTCTGAGGAAGTACCAACTGAAGTTGAACCCCAACAAGTGCACATTCGGGGTGCGATCTGGTAAGCTGCTGGGCTTTATTGTAAGCGAGAAAGGGATTGAAGTTGAACCTGATAAAGTCAAAGCCATTCAAGAAATGCCTGCACCGAAAACTGAAAAAGAAGTTTGGGGTTTTCTAGGTAGATTGAACTACATCTCACGGTTCATATCTCACCTTACAGCAACCTGTGAACCCTTGTTCAAGCTATTAAGAAAAGAACAAACGGTCAGGTGGAACGAAGACTGCCAGAAGGCTTTTGACAAGATCAAGGAGTACTTGCAAGAACCTCCAATCCTGATGCCTCCAGTTGAAGGAAGACCTCTGATAATGTACTTGACAGTATTAGAAGAGTCAATGGGGTGTGTACTGGGCCAGCATGACGAGTCTGGTCGAAAAGAGTATGCAATATACTACCTGAGCAAAAAGTTTACCGACTATGAACAACGTTATTCACTGCTCGAGAAAACTTGTTGTGCTTTAGCGTGGGCTGCTCGCCGACTAAGGCAGTATATGTTAACCCACACTACTTTATTGATATCAAAGATGGACCCAGTTAAGTACTTTTTTGAGAAGCCAGCGCTTACCGGACGGGTTGCAAGATGGCAAATGATCCTCACAGAATACGACATCCAGTACACATCTCAGAAAGCCATCAAGGGCAGTGTATTGTCTGAATATCTTGCTGAGCAACCTATTGATGATTACCAACCTATGAGATTTGACTTCCCTGATGAAGACATCATGTTCATAAAAGCAAAAGATCATGAAGAGCCTATTCACACCGAAGGGCCTGACCCGAAGGAAGAATGGACTATGATGTTTGACGGGGCTGTCAATATGAATGGTCGTGGCGTTGGTGCAGTGCTCACTAAACCTAAAGGAGTTCACTTGCCTTTCTCAGCAAAACTCACTTTCAACTGCACTAACAACGAAGCTGAGTACGAAGCTTGCATTATGGGTCTTGAGGAAGCCATTGACCTCAGGATCAAGACATTGACTGTATTCGGAGATTCAGCTCTGGTAGTCAATCAAACTAACAGCAAATGGTACACACACCAAGATCATCTGATACCTTACAGGGATTATACAAGGAGGTTATTGACTTTCTTTACAACGGTCAAGCTTGAGTACCTCCCTCGGGACGAGAATCAGTTTGCAGATGCTCTGGCTACCATTTCATCAATGATCAAAGTTCAAGCTGCTAACTTTGTACCTCAAATTTCAGTGTCCAGACTTGATAGACCAGCATATGTATTTGCAGCAGATGTTGTTAAAGATGATAAGCCTTGGTTCCACGACATTAAATGCTTCTTGGAGGATCAAACATACCCACCTGGGGCATCTTCCAATGATAAGAAGACTTTATGAAGGCTTGCTGGTAGTTTCTTTCTGAACACTGATGGTTCCCTGTACAAGAGAAACTTTGATATGGTACTCCTCAGATGCGTTTATAAAACAGAAGCAGACTTGTTGATACAAGAGGTGCACGAAGGATCCTTTGGTACCCATGCAGGAGGGCATGCCATGGCCAAGAAATTGCTAAGATCAGGTTATTACTGGATCACAATGGATGCCGACTGTTGCGCCTACGCTAGAAAATGCCATAAATGCCAGATTTATGCGGATAAGGTGCATGTGCCTCCCAATCCTTTGAATGTGATGTCTTCACCCTGGCCCTTTGCTATGTGGGGCATTGATATGATTGGCAAGATTGAACCAACTGCTTCAAATGGCCACAGATTCATCCTGGTTGCCATTGACTATTTCACCAAGTAGGTCGAAGCAGCTTCATATGCAAATGTTACAAGACAAGTGGTAGCCATATTTCTGAAGAGAGATATCATCTGTCGATACGGAATTCCAGAGCGAATCATTACTGACAATGGTTCCAACTTGAACAAAAAAATGATGGCAGAGCTATGCCGGGACTTCAAGATCCAACACCACAATTCTTCTCCTTACAGGCCAAAGATAAATAGTAAAATATTTTCAAAAATTCTGAAAATTTTTATACAACCTTTTATTAATTTTCAGAAACCAAAAACATTTTTATTTTTATTTTTTGCATTAAAAAATATTTTTAAATCATTTAAAAGATTCTTTTTAATTAATTAATGAGAATTAATTAATTAAAAATACTTTTAGGTATTTAAAAATCACCAAAAAATTCATGAAGCATTTAAAATCATTTAGAAACATTGTCCAACCCTCAAACCAAATTTCTTTTTTGATCTTGATGTCTTTTGACAATTTTTCATGGAATTAATTTCTTTTTAAAGCATTATTTTGATCCAATGTTCAAAAATTCATTTCTGCCTAGTCTTTGAGAGTTGGACTTTGATTCTTTTTGCATTGCATCTTGCATATCATGTAGTTTATAGGATTAAATTGGCATGATTTGATCTTTCATTTTCAATTTGTTTGACATTTTTCTTGACAAGGTACCTTAAAACCCTAACAATCTAGAGAAATTCATAACCCTCATTAGGTTAAGAGTTAGAACCCCTCCTTTGGGCAGTGAGTTTGTATAGGTTTAGGGTTCCTTTGAATGAATTTTCAATTTTTTATCTTGATGTTTGCTTCTGACTTTTATTTTTGTTTTGTGCATTGATCATAAACCCTAATTTGGGCTTCCTTTTGCATTCATCTTGCATTTGCTTGCATATCATGACTTGCCATGACATTCTATGCATCCATTTGATTCATTAGACATCTTAAGACATATTAGAAGCATGTTTGATCATTGCATCTTTCATTTGCCAGTTTGTATGTCATTTGCATTCCATAACTCTTCATGTATGTTCATGTTTCTAAGCATGCTTCATTTGCATCCATATGCTTGTATGATCATCTCCATGCCTTGTTTCATGCTTGCATCATCTCCTAGCATCATTAACATCATGTATATGCTTCTGGTCTTGATTTGCATCATGTCATTTCATCTCATTTTGCATTGCATTTCATTCCTTTTGCTAACTTTTCAGGTGGTAAGTACTTTGAGAAGGGAATTTGCCTTCACTTCTCACAATTTCTTTTCACCCCTCTTATGCATCATTGCTGCATTTTGTCTTGTGTTTGAGATTGAGCTTGCTCATTCTTCTTCATATTACTTTCTTTCTTCAAGTGACTTGTCTTCTTAAATGAAGCAAGTTACTTTGCTTCTCTTTGCTCCTTTCATCTGCTTCCTGGTGGTTTCTCTGAAGATGTCTCTTGTAAACCTCACAAACCTTAGGAACAACCAAGCATGACAATGATTAGGGTTTTGATTAGTTCCCCACTTAGTTTTACCTTTGTGTCTCATTGAGTCTTCTCTTCTCATCTCATAATCAGGGACTAAACCTTGAAGGCTTTAAGGCTTTGTGATTAAGCTTATGCCTGCATCCTTCTATTAGGATGGAGTGTATAACTTTGATCCTAAGTGTTAAACCCTTAATGTGTTTAAATCCTTTAATCAATCCATCTAATAATCATCAAGACATCAAGCTTGTAACTTGGGCCTTGCATTAGGGTTCTAATTCTTCCTTAATTGGTTAAGAAGGACTAACCCTAGTGTTAATGGACAAGTCCCCCTCAAGTTGTCTTACAAACCCTAAAACACACTTCATCATCTTATCATTAACTAAAATCCACTTAATAAAGGCTTTGTTTTGTCATGGGTTTAATCCCTAATCATGGATTAAGTTGAGGAGCTTTCCTCAGCTTAAACATTCTCATCTATTATCCTTCTATTAGGATGGTGTAATGAGTCTGTTTAATCCCTGATTATGGCTTAATCCCATTACTCGACACTAAACAAAAACCACAAAAACATATACATAATCACAAGTAGGTTAATGATCTTAATCCTACACCAAGGTGTTTAAGTGTGAGAAGCTGACTTCACACTTAAGGTACTCTCATTACCCCTAATCAGAGGGAAGATGTGATGAGTTTACTAAATCCATTGGTTTAGGCTTAAGCTCATTAACTTATGACAAATCTTCAAAAGCAATAAAAGACTGAAAATACAAAAACAAACAATAATCGTCTCCTCCGGGATTCTTTTCTCATCTCATTCACTCACAAACGAGAACTTGTTTCTTCCGTCTAATGCAAGACAGTTTGCACCTGAGCCAGGCAGGTCATACACTTGAGCATAGATAAGCAAGCAGTTCACAGTCAATTTATTTTCAGTCTCTTTGGGTCGAACTACGGTGTTCTGACTTCCTCATTGCACGAGAGGATACGTAGGCATAACTTAACAGTTATCGAACAAAAGTCTCTGTATATTCCCCCTCCTTCCAGCAATTATTCTTTAAGCCTCATGATCATGAGCATACTCTTTCTTTACACTGACACTTCACTTATACACTTCACTTTTCTTTGACACTAACACTTGTACTCTTTCCAGCTTTGATACACAAATTGCACTGACACTATCCCTTTAAAACAAAAATCTTTTAAGCGTGGATCCCGTCGAGTACGACGGACAATCTGGGTGCTAATACCTTCCCAGGTTGTAACCAACCCCCTTTCTCAGTCTCTCTGGTTCGCAACCGTCTTATCCATATCTTTCTAGGTCTATGCAGCATTGCCTTTCCTCTGGGATAAAAATGCCTAGCTGGCGACTCTATCCTTTTCTGAGTTCACTCCTGTGTGTTCTCATTCTCTCCTTTCGCCGACCGTTTGCGTCTGTACCCCTTCTGACCTGAGGCGTCATTTGGTGAGAGCGACACATTCATAGTAAAGAAAGTTTTCTCCGGCGGAGCACTGATGCTCAGTACTATGGATGGTTAAGATTTCCTATCCCCTGTGAATACAGATAAAGTTAAAAAATACTTCGCATAAAATGACCCGCTGGACATAAAAACAGAATGTAAGTCCAGGCAAAAATAGGGCATCCCGGCGAGTCAAAAATAGGGCATCCCGAAGAGTCAAAAACAGAATAAAAAAAATGTATACCCGCTGAGTTGAAAAGCCGCATTGGACAGCTCAGACAAAAATGGGTATCCCGGTGGATTGAAAACACGAGAGGGCGATCCACGCAAAATAAGGGAATAAGCGAACAACTGCATTCTGAATTCGTTTGTATCACTTACGACATGGAAAGCTTCGAAAGGTTAAAGCATTGGTTAGAATCAATCTTCTTCAAATGCAAGAGGAGAAGAACGTCAATGTCATACAAGTCATAGCAAAAGGGAAGCACACTGAAGCATCATCAACATTGACAGCATCTTTTTGTTTCCCAATTTGTAACAATCTCCTCATTTCAGGGGATCTATTTCTTTGACTGTACTTTCCAATTCAGGGCACACAAATTAATAAAATTAGATTTTCAGTCACATTGCGTCCCGTACATTTTATTCTTCATTTGCAAAAATGTTCGATGTCCTTAAAATATTGATGGCATAAATACAGATGCGTCTTTTCTAAATTATATGCTTACAGGAAATATATTTACTCCCGGGAGTGCCTAAATTCTTATGATGGAATCCAGTAAGGGATACCTCGGGGTACTTGTATGTTTCTTTGTCATAACATGATTAAAGGTGCTCAAAGTGCAACATAGGACATGAGGGCTTCTCCCCAGCAGGATGCCAAATCATTAATTCCTCAGCACTTCCTCCAGGACAACATCGGGAGGGGTTCATTTCCCCAACTGAGTTCATCATCCTCAGCAGAATCTCCACAAAAATCTCTAGGAAGGTCGTTCAGTGATCGTTCCTCCCCAACCAAGTGTAAAGACAGGGAACCATCTCCCCGCAGAGCTCCAGCCACTATCCAGAAGAGCAATATCTGAAGATCTCACAACAGAGTGACGAAAGCTTCCACAGACCCCAGCTGGGCTCCCCATCACCAGGGATAGGTCTATCATTGACTTATTTCCCCGAGCAGAATCATATATGTTAGATCTACCAATGATCTCATGCCCAGTTGGGATGTCACTGCAAGCAGATCAATGGAGATCTCCACAACAGCGGGATCCGAATCCCGGATTGCTATCTTTTGAATAATCATAGCATTCACATCATATTCTCCCTCTAGAGCTTAGCATTCCGTCTAACACGGAGCATTACGGCAAAAGTCAAACATATTGCGTGATCATAAGCCATGTTTTGAATCAAACACCTGTTTATACCAACATTCCATCAGCCATATATATATATATATATATATATATATATATATATATATATATATATATATATATATATATATATATATATATATACAAAGACCCACAGTCACAGCAGAAAGCCAAAGCCTCCCCTTTGCACTCACTAATACATACTAATATACACTTCTTCTGATACTCATCCGTGTCGTATCACTCCCCTGCAGATATAAACCACAAACGGATATCTACACACTCTTTGGACACTCGTCCATGTCACCATCCCCCAACATGGTTGCCTAGACACTTATTGTAAATCAAACACTTGTTTATAATACACTTCTTCCGACACCCGTCCGTGTCATCTTATCCCCACAGAGCGTCAGAATATCTCTTACATTTGTAAGTTCATAACTCTTCCTCTTATGATACTCATCTGTATCATGCTCTCCCCAGCAAGTTGAACACTCGTCTGTGTCTCACTCATACATACTTTACTCATACAGATACTCGTTCGTATCTTGTATACACCACTTATCTTCCTCAGATTCGACGCTCGTCCGTGTTCTTTGTTAACCAGTTGGTACTCGTCCGTACCATCATCTCTGAACATGCGTCAGCGTTTGTTTCTACCGATACTCGTCCGTATCGTAGTCTTAAGGATGCTCGTCCGCATCCTTAATCTATACACAGTGTCAAACACTTATACCCTTTCTTTCTTGAATTTAGACACTCGTCTGCGTCTACCCTTCCCCATAAGAGTCCCCAGCAAATCCCAATAAATTATTTCCTTTCTATCTGACATTCGTCCTATGTCATGATACTTCCGGCAGCCGTACCCTACCAGGTGATCATCCTTCACCTTTTGATGTTCGTCCTTCATCATCCCCAACGGAGTCTCCATTATTAGAACCCTTTCCTATCCGACATTCGTCCTATGTCGTGATATTTTAGCAGCCGTCCCCTGCTAGGTGATCGTCCTTCACTTCTTGATGATCGTCCTTCATCATTTTATCCGATGGCCGTCCCCCATCGTTGATCTTGTTATCTGACATTTGTCCTATGTCATGATAAACCCTGAAGAGCAGCCGTACCCTGCTAGGTGATCGTCCTTCACCTCTTGATGATCGTCCTTCATCATTTTATCTGATGGTCGTCCCCGTCGTTGATCTTGTTATCTTACATTTGTCCTATGTCGTGATAAAACCTGAAGAGCAGCCGTACCCTGCTAGGTGATCGTCCTTCACCTCTTGATGATCGTCCTTCATCATGCTTATCCGGTGGCCGTCCCCATCGTCGACTTTTTTCTATCCGACATTTGTCCTATGTCGTGATACTTTCGGCAACCGTACCTTGCCAGGTGATCGTCCTTCACCTTGGATGACCGTCCCTCATCCTTATCCCCAACAGAGCAGCCATCCCATGCTAGGATCGTCCTTCACCTTTGATGACCGTACCTCATCATTTATTATACTCTGAACCTGATGGTCGTCCCCATCATTGACTTTACCTTCAATCCCCAGAGAGTCTTATTTCTTTGCTTGATGGTCGTCCCCATCATGGTCCCTTTATTGCCCCAGCATGTCGGCCGACCCCATCATCGCTTTATCCCCAGCAGTCGTCATCTGCTCGACGGTCATCCTCCGTCACCCACACTTTATAATCATACTTTACTTCCTTTTACAATCTATATCTCTTTTCTTCTTCATAACCAGTGAGCGCAAATTTTGGACTGTCTTTGGTATTCAACCACAAGTTATCTTGTTTGCCTGTTAAGCTGTCGCTTACATCCTACACAGCTAACTCATGTTTGAATAGGGGCAGCTGTAAACACCCCAAATTTTCCCTCACTAAGTTCACACCATGGCTTGTGATCTTTTCATTTGCATAAGTTCAATCATATCATCTCATATTGCATTTTTGCTTCACTGCATTGGTTCAAAGTCATCTGCATCTAGGGTTTGTGATCTGAGCAATCCATGAGCCATCTGAGCCACTCCAAAGGTCTTCAATCATATCAATAGGGTCCATGTATGTTCAATCATCATATTATATCCTCCCAAGATCAAGGAAGTCAGAAAATCACAAGAAATGAGAAAGGTATGGAAGCAGAGCCAGGTTTAACTACACAGATGACCTAGAATTAGGGTTTTGGTTTCAGAGGCCATAACTCCATATTTTTTGGTCATTCTTGTTTCTATTGGTCTCTATATGTTATAAGTATCATACATACCAATTTTCATGAAGAAATTCAATGGGGAAGGCATTTGATCAATAGATGACTTCTTGAACAAGTCAGTGAAAAATCAGGGCATCTGAGGCCCCCAATCATCCAATCAAAGGGTCTTCTCCATCATTTTGGGTGTATATGGTCTTTATTTGATCTTAGAAGAAGTTATAAGTTCACAAAATTGAAGAATTTCAAGCCATTTGCAAAGTTGCCATTTTGGGAAAGTGACTTGTAATGCAAACTTGCCATTTTTGGAAAGTTTTTCAACCTCCTCTTTTTGATCCAAAAATGCTTCAAATGAAAAATTATTGGTCATGAAAGTTGTAGATTGGATCATTCCCTTTTCAAAAAGTACAAGAACTTGATCTAATTCATCATAGAACTCAAGTTATGGCCTTGCAAAGTTGGGAAAAATCACAAAATTTCACTTATGTACCAAAGAGGGAAACTTGCAAAAACTCATACCAAGGCAATTTGTGACCTCAAAGTGACTTCTAACCATTACAAAAACATCATACATGACCTATAATTCAGAATTGCCCAAAGAATTCTCAAGTTTCATGCCTTGATCATCAAGTATTTCAAAAGGGGCCAAAACCTTCACAAATTGCAAAATTCCCCAAATCTTGACATCCACTTGTGCTAGCTACAAAATCTGAATTCCATGGACCTCCCTAAAGCCAGCTGCGCAAGACATGAACTTGTCCTTGGCCTGCCATGAGCCCATACCTCCAAGGACAACTTTGTTGACTTTATGCAAATTGAGCCATACCAATCAAACTGCTCCACAACAACTCTCTGCCCAATCAGAACATGTTATGTGGACCTCAAGCAAGCCATTTCACACAACAACACAAGCTGAATTCTCACACAAATCAGCATTCACCAAAACTTCCCCTTATGCATTTTTCTTCGAAACTCAGCACACAAGCCACAAACCTCAAAACAAATTCCATAGAACAACTCACCATGATCCACTGATCATTTCCCACCCCTTGAAACAACCTGAAACACTCCAAATCAAAAACGCGATTCTGGACCCTCCTTGAACTGAACTTCAGCAAACTTCCAAAGGAGCCCACAAAAGCTTCATCCAAGCATCCCAGAAGCAAGAGGGAGTCAAAAGAAGGAGAAAAACACAAAGGAAAGGTCCAGACAGTGCCATTTTCGAAAGCTCCATTTCAGGTAACATCAAGAACAAATTTTCCAGAAATGATTTTGTAAGTTCTTAGATTGTTCCCCGTGCTTCACTGATCACACTGCACCTTTTGGTTTTGAAAATGATTGAGTTTTAAGCATGTATGAAGCTTCTGAATTTTCTGAACAATTTTCCGTTTTGCTTCGAATCTGTGTGTTCATGTGAAATAAATGTTGTTTGATGGCTGAATCTTGTTTAGAATAGGGTGGGGATCATTTCTGGAGAGTTAGTGGTTTAATTTTACGATTTGAGTGAGTTAGCAAGAGAGGCTGGCCGGAGAAGATGACCGGAACACCGTTCCGGTCACCTGAGAGTGGTTAGGGCACAATTCGATTTATTTTGCATTTCTTTGTTCATTTTATTTAAAATAGCAAAACACTTTCAAAAATTTTTATTTTTTGCATCATCACTTTAAATATTTTTCTTATCCTGAAAATAATTTTTATTTTATTTTTTGCATTAAAAATTATTTTAAATCATTTAAATGTTTATTTTTAATTAGTTAATGGATATTAATTAATTAAAATACAGTTAGGTATTTAAAAATCCCAAAAAAATTCAGAGAGCATTTTAAAACATTTACAAACATTTACAAACTCACAAAGCAAATTTCTTTTTGGTTTTGATCACACTTTGACTATTTTCATTTGAATTAGGGTTCTTTAATTTGAACATTTTTAACCCTAACTTCAAAATTTCATAACTTTTGATCCAAGTTGAGTTTGCGAATGGTTCTTTTTGCATTGTGTTAAGTATCCTTTCAAGCATATAAAAACATTTTGTTTCATTTTTATAATGCATTTTCAATTTGTTTGACATTTTCCCTTTAGGATCACCCTTAAAACCCTAGAAACTTAGGAATATCATAAGTCCTTTAGGGTTTAGCTTCTGACCTTCCCCTTTGGGCAGTGAACTTGTATAGGTTTAGGTTACCTTTGATCCCATTTTCAATTTTTTTTATCTTGTCATTTGCTTCTGATTTTGAATTTTGCATCTCATGTTGTACATAAACCCTAATTTGCATCTTCATTTGCATCCATCTTACATAAGCTTGCATACATGAACTTGCCATGACTTTTTGTACATCCAAATGTCATATGAGACATCTTAGGACATATTAGAATCATGTTTGATCATTGCATCATCCATTTTCCATGCTTTTGCTTTCTTTTGATGTCATATGCATTCATGAACTTTCATGCTTCTAACATGTCTCATTTGCATCTCATGGCATCCATTTGCATCATCTCTTAGCATCATTTATATCTTGATCATGCTTCTGGTTTTGGTTTGCATCATTGCAGCTTTCTCCTTTTCATTTCATTTCTTGTTGCTAACTTTTCAGGTGGTAAGTGTTTGAGAGGTGAATTTGCCTTCACTTCTCATAATCTCTTCTCATTTCTTTTATGCATTCATTGCTGCATTCTACTTTTGTATTAGAATGAGCTTGCTCATTCATGTTCCCTCCTCACCATCTTTCTTCAAGTAACTTATCTTCTTAAGTGAAGTAAGTTGACTTGCTTCTTGCTGCTTCTTCTTCCATCTTTGCTTCTTCCTTGGTGGCTCATCTTGAAGACTTCTTGCAAGCCTCATAAACCCTAGGAACCCCCCAAGCATGATAACAATTAGGATTGTTTAGTCCCCTCATTAGTTTTACCTTTGTGTCATCTTTGTGTCTTCTCTTCTCATCTCATAATCAAGGACTAAACCTTAAGGGTTTTATGGCTTTGTGATTAAGCTTATGCCTGCATCCTTCTATTAGGATGGAGTGTATAACTTTAATCCTAAGTGTTAAACCCTTAATGTGTTTAAATCCTTTAATCAATTCACTTAATGACCACTAAGACATCAATCTTGTAACTTGGGCCTTGCATTAGGGTTCTATTACTTTCTTAATTGGTTAAGAAGGACTAACCCTAGTGTTAATGGACAAGTCCCCCTCAAGTTGTCTTACAAATCATGAATTCCACTTCTTAATCTTACCATTAACTAAAATCCACTTTAATAAAGGCTTTGCTTTGTCATGAGGTTAATCCCTAATCATGGATTAAGTTGAGAAGCCTTCCTCAGCTTAAATGTTCTCATCTATTATCCTTCTATTAGGATGGTGTAATGGGTCCATTAAATCTTTGATTATGGCTTAAACTCATTACTTAACACTAAACAAAAACTCCAAAAACATCTAAATAAATGCAAGTAGGTTAATGATCTTAATCCTACACCTTGGTGATTATGTGTGAGGTGCTTACTTCATACTTAAGGTATTCTCATTACCCCTAATCAGAGGGAGGATGTGATGAGTTTACTAACCCTTGGTTTAGGATTAAGCTCATTTTCTTATGACAAACCCCAAAAAGCAATAAAAGATTGAAAACACCAAAAACAAACAATAATCGTCTCCTCCGGGATTCTTTTCTCATCATCTTCACTCACAAACGAGAACTTGCTTCTTCCGTCTAATGCAAGACAGTTTGCACCTGAGCCAGACAGGTCATACACTTGAGCATAGACAAGTAAGAAGTTCATAAGTCAATTTATCTTTCAGTCTCTTTGAGTCGAACTACGGTGTTCTGACTTCCTCATTGCACGAGAGGATACGTAGGCATAACTTAACAATTATCGAACAAAAGTCTCTGTACATCCCCCCCTCTTCCAGCATTATTCTTTAAGCCTCATAGTCTTGAGCTTCATTATCTTTCTCTGCACTGACACTTCTTCACTTCACTTCACACTTCTTTTGCACCGACACTTGCATTCTTTTCCAGCTTTTATACACAAAATAGCACTGACACTACCCCTTTAATCACAAATCTTTCAAGTGTGGATCCCGTCGAGTACGACGGACAATCTGGGTGCTAATACCTTCCCAGGTTGTAACCAACCCCCTTTCTCAGTTTCTCTGGTTCGCAACCGTCTTATCCATCTTTTCTTAGGTCTATGCAGCATTACCTTTCCTTCGGGATAAAAATGCCTCGCTGGCGACTCTTTTCAGTTCATCTTCATTTTCTCTCTCTTTCGCCAACCGTTCGCGTCTGTACCCCTCTTGACCAGGTGTCATTTGGTGGGAGCGACAGCTTGGCGACTCTGCTGGGAACCCTTATACTGCAACCAGGGCTTCTGGTTCTTTTTGTGGGTTCCTCCTAGCGCTTGTTTGATTTGTGTTTACTGGGATGTTATGTGCTATGTGTGTTTATTTGTTTTGCTCTATTTACTGCTTTATGTACAACTTCATTTAGTGCTTTCTTTATAGTTTTGCATACTTCATACTGACATATGCTGGATCTGGTTTTCTGTTTTTGTGGGTGGGGTTCCATTGAGAGTTTAAGGTCCTATACCTGGGACCTGAGTGACACCTAGGCTAGAGTGGTTCATGTTCTTTCCCATTCCATTTCGGTCTGGTGCGGGAATATGAAACACGGTTCAGATGTGGGTTTCTTCTTGAGAACTCTGTGCTACAGATTTCCTGTAGTACTAGGGCTATCTGGGAAGCCTGCTAAGCCTGGATGACCTTTTATTATGACCTACAGAAACTGAGGTGAATTAGAGAAGGATCTTTTGTGGTTATTGTAAGCACTGTACCTCCGGGTTAGAAGTGTTTACACTTCTCATAACTGATCCAAGTCTGAGGATCCTTGTTCTAGAACAATACCTGTGAGGGGGATGTGTTGTTTACAGGTTTGCAAGAACCCTTGGCCACATCATACCCTGTTACTGTATTGTTTAAGAGTACCTCACTTTGGACAGTTCTTGTGATTAACCCTGGACATGTGATCTTTATTTGAGTCCCCCACCCTGATTACTGGATTTCTGAGCCTCCATCTGAACCCTTGAACATACATGGGCCTTATATCAAGATAGATAATCAGATCCGGCTTGATCACAAACCCTTGCATATCATTTGCATATATCATCATTGCATCATTTAACATTTGTTTATTTGCTTTTCAGGGTATCCATTTATTTGTATCTTGGTTTTGGTTTTGACCCCTTCTTCTGCATAGACCTCTACTTCAGCTGTCTTCATCAGTTATATGCTTCAGTTACTTCCATCCTCACCAGTATCAGTCTGTCAGTGGTTCATTTCTAGCATCAGTTTGTGATATTCATCAGCATTTGTCTTCAGCTTCTCCAAGCAGCACTCATGACTACTCCCAGGAAAAGCAACATATCATACCACTTTTTTGAGCCTTTTTTGACTGGTATCAGGCAGGTTCAGTCACTTATCACACCTGACTACATCCCACTGTTTAGAGAGCACTATGGAGGTATCCTGGATATGGTTATGGACCTTGATCCTTCTCAGAGGAGCATGATCCACAAATGCTTGCATTTTTATGACCCTCCATTGAGATGTTTCACCTTTCTAGACTTTCAGTTAGGGCCTCTGCTGGAAGAGTTTTCTTTATTGATTAGAGTACCTATCAGAGGGGGGATCCCCTTCAACCCAGAGATGACTGCTCCCAGAAATGAAGAGATAGCAAGGGCACTGTACTTGGAGCCTGCCCTTATTGAGCAAAGTATGACAACAAAAGCTAGGATTCCTGGTTTGCATTTGGACTTCTTGATTTCTCAGGACATCCTGAAGGCTTCATTGGGAGAGTGGAGGGCAGTCTGTGCACTGTTAGCCCTCAACATATATGGGGCTATACTGTTTGCAGATGAGCCAAAATTTGTCAGCAAGAATGCCATCCATCTGTTTCTTCTGAAGAACCCAATACCCACATTGCTAGGAGATTTTTACTAATCCATTCATTAGAGGAATGAGAAATAAAGGGGGAAGTTGGTAAGATGTTGTGCTCCTTTGTTCTAAACCTGGCTGCTCAGGCACCTGCCTAGATCAAATGCTTTCTTGAATCCCCACCAGCAGAAGAATTGGGCCAAGAGGTTCATTGCCTTGACTTCAGATGATATCAGATAGTGCACCCAGAGCACCAAGGGCAAGGACATTATCACCAGTTGTGGACAATACCCAAATGTACCTCTGATAGGAGTGAAGGGTTGCATCAACTACAATCCTTTACTATTTAAGAGACAACTGGGTTATGCCTTAGTCCACCCTCCCAGTGGACATGATTTAGCTGAGACCCTATATTGTGAAGTACAACCTAATTCAGCTGTTGTCAGACAAGCATCTTGGGCTTGGAATAACATCCAGACAAAAGGGGTGGCTATTCTTGGAAGATGTAACAATGTTACTTCAGCTCAGTATTCAGACTGGTCCCGTACCAGGGCTCAGATTACCATAATGCCTTTCACCTTGGAAGACATACCTGGACCATCTACAGTACATCCTGCAGCAACAGTTAGCCTGGAGGAATTTGAAAAGTTGAAGGAAAGGAATGAGCAGCTGTCCCAGGCCTTGAAGAAGACTCTTTGGGAAAGAAGTGATGGTCGCCTGGACATTGAGAGGTTGGAAAAGCTCAGAATTGAACACCTGACCAAGATTGAAAAGACAGAAGACTACATAAGGAAAGCAAGGGTTGGGGAACAGATATTGAAGAATTCCTGCAAGGAGGCCAAGATTCAGAAAGCTAGGGCTGAGCACTATCTGCAAGAGAGTCAGGCTAGGTGGGTCAGGATCACCGAAGCCCGTACACAAGAAGAACAGAAGACTCAAGCCAAGATTGAACAGCTAGAGGCCAATGAGAGGAAGCTGCAGGAAGCTCTATTGGCTGCACAGAAAGAGATATCAGAGTTGAAGCTCAGAGAAGGATTGAAGAAATCAAAAGATTAGGACAGGCATAAGAAGCTGACTACTGCCATTGCTACTAGGAACCTCCTCATTAGGACCATTACAGAGCATCCAGCTGGTCCGGTGACTGAGGCACTCCTGAAGGAGGTTAGGGAAGATGAGTTTGGACTGGATGTCTGATTCTTTGCTTGTTGTTTGTTTCCATTTGATGTACTTTTCCTTTTGTTGTATTTTGACCCTCCATGGGCATGTATTGTAAAACAAACTATGTATTGTTCATCATTTGTAATATATTTTAGTTTGTTTTCATTTGGGTTTTCTCTCAACAACATCACACATCTTCCTCGAGGTCTGGAAAGGTCAAAACCAAGAACCAAACCGGATACCTTGGAAAACAAATAAGCATACTGCATTGCATACTGACTTTGTTTTTGTTTTGTAGGTTTTGTTATTTTTATTGTTTCTAACTTTGTTGTGATCTCAGGAAACATTGCTCGTCGCCGAGTGTTCCCTGCCAACCGCACGCACCGGTACCCGACTCGTAACAACCTTCCCGGCATTCAGATGGAGCAAGTACAGCAGGACCTAAATGAGGTCAGAAATCAGATGGCCAATGAGAGAGTAGAGATGAGAAACCAGATGTCTCAATTCATGGCTATCATGACTGGCTTAGCCCAGAGTCAAGAAAGGTTAAGAGAGCTGGTGGAAAGACAAACTCCTGAAGAGCCTCATCTTGGAACAGGGGGAACCAGCAACAATGAACGGGGGCAACCTCGTATTGACCCACCGGAGTATGGACCCCATCTAAATCCAAAAGCTAACATCCTGAGGAATGGTCAAGGTAATACTGCTGGGGGAAGAATCCTGCAGGAGGATCCCCAGGAAGAACATTTTACTGTTATAGGGGCTGGAGATGAGGTATATGACAGAAGATTAGACGAGATTGCTAAAAAGTTAAGATCTTTGGAATCTCAGAATTCTTTGGGCTTCAATGTGATGGATATGGGACTAGTAGATGGGGTGAGAATTCCCCACAAATTTAAATCCCCATGCTTTGAAAAGTACAATGGTACCTCCTGTCCTCGCACTCATCTGCAGTCTTTCTTGGGAAGGCTCAAGGCTTATACCATGGATGAAAAGTTATGGATGTTCTACTTTGAGGACAGTCTGATTGGAGCTTCGAGAGAATGGTATTCACACCTGACTAGGGCCACCATAAGGTGTTGGAAAGACTTGGCCGAGGCTTTCATCCGTCAATATCAGTATAACCTGGACATGGCTCCCAATAGAACCCTTCTAATGGACATATCTCAGTCTGCTAGAGAGAGCTTCTGGGATTATGCTCAAAGATGGAGACAACTTGCTGCTGCTGTCCAACCACCCATGTCAGAAAGTAAAATGGCTGACATGTTCATGCACATTGCAAGGGACTTATATTGATAGACTGACTGCTTTCTCCTCTACTAGTTTTGCTGATGTGGTCATAGCTGGTGAGAGGATTGAAAGTCTTTTGAAGATGGGCAAAATCTCCGACAGTGGTGCAAGTTCCTCCAGCAATCCTAGAAAACCTTTTGCAGGACCCTGGAGGGCAGGTGAAACAAATTCCATTCATACGAGCAGGGGCAGGCCCCAGTATTCTCACAGGTCAGTAGCAGCTGTTACCATACCAGCTCCGGTTCCGCAATAACCTTTATATCCTCAACAACAACAACATCACTATCAACAACCATCTCATTTTCCGCAACAGAGAACTTACAACAACAACAATAGCAGCCAACAACAGCGTCCCTTTCAACAAAGGCCATCTCAGGCAAATAGGGTAATTGACCCTATCCCTATGCCTTATGCTGCTTTATTGCCACAACTCCTGAAGCTTAACCTGGTTGAGTTAAGGACGTTGGCACCACCAGATCCTCTCAACCTCCCAAATAATTATGATGTCAACGCCAGGTGTGCCTTTCACTCCAACGCACCTGGTCACAATACTGAGAAGTGTAGGGCCTTACAGATGAAGGTTCAAGATTTGGTTGATTCTAAAGCTCTCAACTTCGCACCTCCCCCGAACGTCAACCGAAATCCTATGCCCAATCATGGTGGGCCTATGATTAATGCTATTGAGGAGGACTAACCATCTACATTGATTGATAGTGTTGCACAGATTCAAACACCACTGGCTGAAGTCAAAGTTCAACTTTTAAGATGCCAAGTGTTCCCGGGCTGTGGGGCCTGCTGTGAATTGTGTAAAACAGCTGATAATGGTTGTGAGAAGTTAAGGAGTGGCATAGATGGCCTTATCCAAGATGGAATCTTGCAAATTACCTCAACAGCTTCGGCAGGAACTCTTGTCTCCACAACAATGGAATCTCCAACAACATCAACAATCATTCCTTCTGCAGCATATTCTCCTACAACAGCAACAACAATCATTCCTACAGATTCATCAACATCACCAGCAATTACTATGTCCATCATTTCAACAAGTCAAATATCAACAAATGTTTCTTCTATAACATCAGCATCCATTTTACCAAAGGAATCTTCTACAACACCAGCAAAAGTTAATGAAGATGTCTCAACAGTTACAATCTACTACGACCCATCAAATGTTCCTCCCAACAATAATTTCCAACAAACTGTGGCACCTCCTGCTAGATCTCCGGTCACTATCTACTATGATCCCCACACCATTACAGTACCCTCTTCTGCAGCAATCAGCCCAGTTACTATTACGGTACCTGGGCCTGTTCCTTATCAAAGCAGTAATGCCATACCTTGGCATTATGGCTCTGATCTTTACTGCAACGGGGATTCATCAACCTCTTCACCACAAATTGACAATGTTGGGGGAGGCGGAGGCTTCACCAGAAGAGGACGCCTTTTTGCCTCACAAACACAAAGACCTAATGCTGAAGCAGAAGATGCTGCTAAGGCAAAAGGAAAGAATGTGGCATCTGAAGAGCTATCTGACAAAGAAACTCAGAAGACATCTTTTGAACAAGATGTGGACGAGTTCATGAGAATCATAAAAAGGAGTGATTACAAGGTGGTAGACTAGCTTCACCAAACACCCTCCAAAATCTCCATATTATCACTGTTGATGTGTTCCGAAGCTCACAGGAACGCATTGTTGAACGTCCTGCACGCAACATACGTGTCGGAGGAGATTACTGTTAATTAGCTAGAAACTGTGGTTGCAAATGTCAACACCAGTCATGGAGTGGGCTTTACAAGCACTGATTTAATAACGGAGGGACGCAACCACAACAAGGCTTTGCATATCACCTTGGAATGCAAGGGTGTTATTCTGTCTCATGTACTGGTGGACACTGGGTCTTCACTCTATGTTCTACCAAAGAAAGACTTAGTGAAGCTGGAGTATGATGGATTGGCATTACTCCCAAGTAATTTGGTGGTAAGAGCATTTGATGGCTCTAAAAGATCGGTGCTTGGTGAGATTGATCTGCCTGTGTTGATTGGCCCGTAAACCTTCAAAACTACCTTCTTTGTGATGGACATACAGCCTGCCTACAGCTGTTTGTTGGGTAGACCTTGGATCTACGCTGCTGGCGCTGTTACGTCTACCCTTCACCAGAAGTTAAAATTCGAGTGGGAAGGCCAAATCATCACCATCTATGGGGAGGAGGACATCTTTGTTAGTCAGCTGGCTACTGTCGCTCCCAAAAGATGAGACTGGGCTCAAATATGGTACAGACGCGAACGGTCGGCGAGAGGGACAATGAGAACACACAGCAGTGAACTCACTGGAGATGAATAGAGTCGCCAGCTAGGCATTTTTATCCCGGAGGAAAGGCAATGCTGCATAGACCTAGAAAGACATGGATAAGACGGTTGCGAACCAGAGAGACTGAGAAAGGGGGTTGGTTACAACCTGGGAAGGTATTAGCACCCAGATTGTCCGCCGTACTCGACGGGATCCACGCTTAAAAGATTTGTGTTTTAAAGGGGTAGTGTCAGTGCAATCTGTGTATAAAGAGCTGGAAAAGGATGTACAGGTGTCAGTGTAAAAGAAGTGAAGTGTATAAATGATGTGTCAGTGTAAGAATGAGAATGAATTGCTCATGATAATGAGGCTAAGAGAAAGATGCTGGAAAGAGGGGGAATATACAGAGACTTTTGTTCGATAACTGTTAAGTTATGCCTACGTATCCTCTCGTGCAATGAGGAAGTCAGAACACCGTAGTTCGACCCAAAGAGACTGAAAGGTGAATTGACTTGTGAACTGCCTACTTGTCTATGCTCAAGTGTATGACCTGTCTGGCTCAGGTGCAAACTGTCTTGCCTTAGACGGAAGAAGCGAATTCTCGTTTGTGAGTGAAGATGATGAGGAAAGAATCCCGAAGGAGACGATTATTGTTTGTTTTTGAGTTTTCAGTCTTTTATTGCTTTTTGAAGTTTGTCATAAGTTAATGAGCTTAAGCCTAAACCAATGGATTTAGTAAACTCATCACATCTTCCCTCTGATTAGGGGTAATGAGAATACCTTAAGTGTGAAGTAAGATTCTCACACTTAATCACCTTTGATGCAGGATTAAGATCATTAACCTATTTGTGATTGTTTAGATGTTTTTGTTGTTTTTGTTTAGTGTTGAGTAATGAGGTTAAGCCATAATCAGGGATTAAACAGACCCATTACACCATCCTAATAGAAGGATAATAGATGAGAATGTTTAAGCTGAGGAAAGCTCCTCAACTTAATCCATGATTAGGGATTAAACTCATGACAAAACAAGCCTTTGATTAAGTGGATTTTATTTAATGATATGATGATGAAGTGTTTTTTAGGGTTTGTAAGACAACTTGAGGAGGACTTGTCCATTAACACTAGGGTTAGTCCTTCTTAACCAATTAAGGAAGAATTAGAACCCTAATGCAAGGCCCAAGTTACAAGCTTGATGTCTTGATGATTATTAGATGAATTGATTAAAGGATTTAAACACATTAAGGGTTTAACACTTAGGATTAAAGTTATACACTCCATCCTAATAGAAGGATGCAGGCATAAGCCTAATCACAAAGCCTTAAAGCCTTTAGGGTTTAGTCCCTGATTATGAGATGAGGAGAGAAGACTCAAAGAGACACAAAGGTAAAACTAAGTGGGGAGACTAATCAAAACACTAATCATTGTCATTCTTGGTTGTTCCTAAGGTTTGTGAGGTTAACAAGAGAAAATCTTCAGAGGAGCCACCAGGAAGCAGATGAAAGGAGCAAAGAGAAGCAAAATAACTTGCTTCATTTAAGAAGACAAGTCACTTGAAGAAAGGAAGTAAGAAGAAGAAGAAAGAGCAAGCTCAATCTCAAACACAAGGTAAAATGCAGCAATGATGCATAAGAGAGATGAAAAGAAATTGTGAGAAGTGAAGGCAAATTCACTACTCAAAGTTACTTACCACCTGAAAAGTTAGTGAAAGAAATGCAATGCAATGCAAAATGAAATGAGATGGCATGATGCAAATCAAAATCAGAAGCATGTGTGAGATGATAATGATGCTATGAATTGATACAAACATGAAACAAGGCATAACGATGATCATACAAACATATGGATGCAAATGGAGCAAGTTAAGAACCATAAACATACATGAAAAGTTATGAGATGCATATGGCATACAACATGGCAAATACATGATGCAATGATCAAACATGCTTTTAATATGTCTTATGATGTCAAATGAATCAAATGGATGCTTGAAATGTCAAGGCAAGTCATGTTATGCAAGCAAATGCAAGATGAATGCATATGGAAGCCCCAAATTAGGGTTATATGCATCATGCAAAACAAAAATCCAAAACCAGAACCAAATGACATGATAAAAATTTGAAAATAGGATCAAAGGAACCCTAAACCTATACAAACTCACTGCCCAAAGGAGGGGATCCAACTCTTAACCTAGTGAAAGTTATGAATTTCCTAAGATTGCTAGGGTTTTAGGGTTCCTTAACAAGAAAATTACCAAACAAATGGAAAATGAAAGATCAAATCATGGCCATTTAATCATACAAACTACATGCTAAACACAATGCAATGCAAAAAGAAGCAAGGTCCAACTCTTTAGGGTTAGGCAGAAATGATTTTTTGAAGTTTGGATCAAAATAATGCATCAAAATGATTTTAATTCAAAGAAACATTCTCAAAATGCATCAAGATCAAAAAAGAAATTTGGTTTGAAGGTTGGACAATGTTTCTAAATGTTTTTAAATGTTTCATGAATTTTTTGGTGATTTTTAAATACCTAAAAGTATTTTTAATTAATTAATTCTCATTAATTAATTAAAAAGAAACTTTTAAATATTTAAAAATACTTTTCTAATGTTAAAATTAAAAATAAAAATATTTTTGTGTTCTGAAATTAAATAATAACTTGTATAAAAAATTTCATAATTTTTAAAGTATTTTTGCTATTTTAAATTAAATGGACAAATTAAATGGAATAAAAAGAAAAGAAAATAAAATAAATGAGAAGTATGCTGAATGAGAGGCTGAGATTGGATCTGGCAATGAAGCTGTTGACTGCGCGCCAGATCTAATGGATCACATTCAAACTTGACTAAACTGAATTATGAATTAATTAATTATGATTAGGGTTTAATGAGGGCATCTGGGCCATTCACACACGCGCCAAGTCAACCAGGTCAACTGATCCAACGCACGAGATTCAAACTTCCTTAATTACAGGGATTAAACCCTAATCATTTTCAGGTGGCCGGAGAAGACCTCCGGTCGTCTTCTCCGGTGGGAACCCCACTTGAAAATTCCTAGAATCCTCAAAACGCAACTAAAATGAAATATAAACAAACAGAAATCCTCCCCATACTCCACTGAATCAAAACCCTAACATAAACATCATTTATATTGCATCAAACACATGAATCGAAACAAAAGAAATTTTAGGGCAAGACTTTCAGAACACGATTCCACCCTCATTTTTCCACCATTTTCAAAACCAATGACATATTTATGATCAGGGAAGCATGAAGAACAACTTAAGAACTTAAAAATCCATTTCTGGAAAAAATGTTCTTGAGCTACCTGAGTTTTGAAGCTTTCGGTTTTGCAACTTTCTGGCCTCTTCTCTTGATGCAATCCACTCCTCTTGGTCCCTTGATGATGTCTGAATGCTTAGAAGGAGTTTATGTGGGCTGGTTTGAAAGTTTACAGAGGTTCTGCTCAGTGGAGTGAAGGAATCGTGTTTTTGATTCAATGGCTTTCAGGCTGTTTTGAGGGTTGCTTTGTGTTCAGTGAAGCATGGTGAGAAGGTTTGTGGAGTTTGTTTGAGTGTTTATGGCCTGTGGAGTGAGTTTCGAATGCTCTTGCAAGTGAGAGTGAAAATGTGAATGTGTTGTTCTTGTTGGTTTCAGGCTGGCCTCTTGTGTGGTTTGGCTTGCAAAATGTTTGTATAAACAATGCTGATTGGTCAGAGGATGTGACCTGTCCTTTTGTGATAGGTATGGCCACTTTTGCAAAATGTCCACTCTTGTGTAAGAGAAGCATGAGTCATGTTCTAGGCTAGTACAAGGGCTGTGGGCTGCGCAGCATGGTGTGAGGGAAAGGCTAGGATGGTTCAGCAGCCAAGGAAGCAAGTGGGTGAGGAGATATGATGACTTTTGCAACTTGCTTGCTTTTGAATCTTTATGAAAATAGCTTGTTCCAAAGGCCAAACAAATGAGAAACCCTTGGCCCATTCTGATTTTTAGGTCACATGTGATGTTTGTGTAATGGTTTGATACCAATTAGAGGTCACAAATGCCTTTGATACAAGATTTTGCAAATTTCTCATTTGGTGCCTAACTTGAAAATTAGTGATTTCAGCCAACTTTGATGCACCATAACTTTTGATCCAAGATGAATTAGGTCATATTCTTGTACTTTTTGAAAAGGGAAAGATCTAATCTACAAGTTTCATGACCAAAGTTTTTCCATTTGAAGCATTTTTGGATCAAAAAGTAAGGGTTGAAAAAGTTGCATAAAATGACATTTCAATAAAAGTCAACCATGCCCAAAAAAGTCAACTTTGCAAAACTTCCAATTCTTGAATTTTGTGAACTTAAAACTTCTTCTATGATCAAATAAAGATCAAATACACTCAAAATGATGAAGATCACCCCTTGGTTGGGTCATTGGGGGCCTCAGATGCCCTGATTTTGCACTGACTTGTCTAGAAAGTCAACTCTTGATCAGATGACTTCCCCATGGAATTTCTTCATGAAAATTGATATGCATGCTCCCTATACCATATAGAGACCAATGGAAACAAGAATGACCAAAAAATTTGGAGTTATGGCCTCTGAAACCAAAACCCTAATTTCAGGTCAACTGTGCAGTCAAACTTGGCTCTGCTTCCATACCAATCCCAGTTCTTGTGATTCTTTGGCATTTTTGACTTTGAGAGGATGCAATATGATATAAGAACACACATGGACCCCTTTGAAGTGATTGTAGACCTTTGGAGTGGCTCAAGAAGCTCTTGGATTGCTCAGATCACAAACCCTTAATGCAGATGACTTTGAAACAATGCAGTGAATCAAAAATGTGATATGAGATGCTATGATTGTGTTTATGCATATGAGGTGATCACAAGCCATGGTGTGAATGGGTGAGGGCAAATTTGGGGTGTTTACAGCTGCCCCTATTCAAACATGAGTTAGCTGTGCAGGATGTAAGCGACGGCTTATCAGGCAAGCAAGATAACTTGTGGTTGAATACCAAAGACAGTCCAAAATTTGCACTCACAGAATGAAGAAGAAAAGGGGTATAGATTGTAAAAGAAAATAAAGTATATTGTAAAGTGAGGGCGACGGAGGACGACCGTCGAGCAGAGGACGACTGCTGGGTAAGAAACAATGACGGGGACGACCGACACGCTGGGGAAGGTGTATGAAGTAAAGCGATGACGGGGACGGCCGACATGCTGGAAAAGTGCGGAAAATAAAGCAATGACGGGGAAGGCCGACATGCTTGGGATATAAGGTATTATGATGGGGACGGCCATCAAGATAAAGTTGTAAGATTCTCTGGGTATTAACGAAACATGACGGGGACGGCCATCAAGTTCACGAAGTAACGTAACCAACGATGGGGACGGCCATCGGGTAAAAAAGGAAAAGGGACCACGACAGGGACGGCCATCGGGTTAAATAATAAATGAAATAAACAAATGATGAGGTACGGTCATCAAAGGTGAAGGACGATCACCTAGCAGGGGACGGCTGCTCTGTCTGGGATAAGATGAGGGACGGTCATCTAAGGTGGAGGACGACCACCTAGCAGGGGACGGCTGCTCTGTCTGGGATAAGATGAGGGACGGTCATCTAAGGTGGAGGACGACCACCTGGCAGGGTATGGCTGCCGAAAATATCACGGCATAGGACGAATACCGGATAAAGGTCAACGATGGGGACGGCCATCGGATGAGCATGATGGAGGACGACCATCAAGAGGTGGAGGACGACCACCTAGCAGGGGACGGCTGCTCTCAAGGTTTGTCATGACATAGGACGAATGTCAGATAACCAAAATCAACAATGGGGACGACCACTGGATAAAATGATGAAGGACGATCATCAAGAGGTGGAGGACGACCACCTAGCAGGGGACGACTGCTAAATCAACGATGGGGACGGCCATCGGATGAGCATGATGGAGGACGACCATCAAGAGGTGGAGGACGACCACCTAGCAGGGGACGGCTGCTCTCAAGGTTTATCATGACACAGGACGAGTGTCAGATAAAAGGAAAAAATGCTTTGTTGGTGATTTACTGGGGAATAGTAAACACGGACGAGTGTTTACATCCAAGAAATAAAGGGTATAAGTGTTTAGATGTTGTGTATAGATTAAAGATGCGGACGAGCATCCCTAAGACTACGATACGGACGAGTATCGGATAGAAACAGATACTGACACGTGTTCAGAGGTGATGATACGGACGAGTATCAACGGGTTAACAAAGAACACGGACGAGTGCTGAATCTGAAGGGACTCTTCTGGGGAATAGTAGACACAGACGAGTATCTATATTCAAGGAGACGTATGTGTTTGACACAGTGTATGGATTAAAGATGCGGACGAACATCCTTAAGAGTATGATACGGACGAGTATCATGTAGAAACAAACGCTTGACGCATGTTCTGAGATGATGGTACGGACGAGTACCAACTGGTTAACAAAGAACATGGACCAATGTCGAATCTGTGGGGATATAGATGGTGTATACAAGATACGGACGAGTATCTATATAAGTATGAGTATGAGTGGTGTATAGATGAGTATTTAACTGCTGGGGAGAGTGACACGGACGAGTGTCAAAAGGAGAAAAGTATAGTATAAACAAGTATCTGATGTACAAAGTGTTTATGTTACTGTACTGGGGAAAGTGACATGGACGGATGTCAAGAAAATGTAAGTAAGTATATGTATCTGTGAGTGCAAAGAGGATGTCTTTGGCTTTCTGCTGGGGATATGACACGGACGGGCGTCAAAGGGAGTATATACTGGTGTTTGTGAATGTGAGGCAACTGCTTTTGCTGGGGAATCTCCGCTAGGGATTTTTGTGTATTGCTGATGGGTTTCAGATATTCTCAAGTGTTTGATTCAAAAACATGGCCTATGATTATGCTATGTTGGATTTTTGCCGTAATGCTCTGTATTAGACGGAATGCTACGCTTTGTGGGTGAATATGATGTGAATGTTATGGTTATGCAAAGATACCAAACAAGGATTTGGATCCCGTTGCTGTGAAGATCTCTGGCCGATCTGCTTGAAATGGACATCCCAACTGGGGATGAGATCATTGATAGATCTGATGAGATGCATCTGCTTGGGGAAATGGGTCAATGATAGACCTATTCCAGTAAATGAGGGACCCAGCTGGGGTTTGTAGAAGCTTTCTTCACTCTGTTGTGATTCCTTCATGTGTTGCTCTTCTGGATAGAGGCTGAAGCTCTGTGGGGAGATGGTTCCCTGACTTTTGTATTTGGCTGAGGAAGAATGATCGGCAACTTGGTTGGGAGAAGCAACAAGTGGCAACTCAGCTGGGGAGAAAACACCTTGGGTGCTAAGACTGAGTGTCGATTTGTCAGATTGCTGGGATGAAGCTTTCATGCCCCAAGTTGCGTTTCGGATTCCTGCAATCCTGCACAGATAAAGAAACGTACAAGTGATCCCGAGGTATCCCTTACCGGATTCCGTCATAGGAGTTAGACACTTCTGAGAGTAAGTATATTCCCTGCAAGCACGTGTTCTTATTTTTTTGAAGAAAAACATCTGTACTTATGCAATCAGTTTTTTAGAGACATCAGACATTCTTTGCAAATAAAAAAATGTACAAGACGAAACATGACTGAAAAATCTGATTTTATTAATTTATGTGCCCTGAATCGGCAAGATACAGTCAAAGAAACAAATCTCCTAAAACGAGGGGATCGTTATAAATTGAGAAACAAAATGGTGGCGATGTTGACGACGCTTTAGGGAGCTTCCTCTTTTGCTATGACTCGTATGACAATGACGTTCTTCTCGTCTTGCTTTCTAAAGAAGGTTGATTCTGATTGAAGCTTGATCCCTTCAAAGCGTATCAAGTTGTGAGTGCTACAGACGAATTCAGAGTGCAGTTGTTCGCTTATTCCCTTATTTTGCATGGACCGCCCTTTCAGGTTTTCAATCCATCGGGATACCCATTTTTGCCTGAGTTGTCCAATGCGGCTTTTCAACTCAGTGGGTGTACATTTTTTGTTTATTTTCCCTTATTTTTGCCCGAGTCCTTTATTCTATTTTTGACTCGCCGGGATGCCCTATTTTTGCCTGGACTTTCATTCTGTTTTTATGTCCAGCGGGTCATTTTTATGCGAAGTATTTTTTAACTGCATCTGAATTCACAGGGGACGGGAAGTCTTCACCATCCATGGTGTTGAGCATCAGTGCTCCTCCAGAGAAAACTTTCTTTACCACGAATGGTCCTTCATAGTTCGGAGTCCATTTGCCCCTGTGGTCTGTATGCGGAGGGAGGATTCTTTTCAGCACAAGATCTCCCACTTGGTACTCTCGGTGCCTGACCTTCTGATCGAAGGCTCTCTTCATTCTTTTCTGATATAGCTGCCCATGACAGATTGCAGCCAATCTTTTCTCTTCAATCAGACTCAATTGCTCGTATCGGGATCTGACCCATTCTGCTTCGTTCAGCTTAACATCCATTAGTACCCGTAAGGAGGGTAATTCAACTTCAACAGGTAGAACTGCTTCCATGCCATACACAAGCTGATACGGTGTTGCCCCGGTAGATGTTCTGATTGATGTGCGGTACCCATGCAAGGCAAATGGTAGCATTTCATGCCAGTCTTTGTAAGTGACTACCATCTTCTGCACAATCTTCTTGATATTCTTGTTAGCTGCCTCAACAGCGCCATTCATCTTTGGTCTGTAAGGAGAAGAATTGTGATGTTGGATCTTGAAGTCCCGGCATAACTCAGCCATCATTTTGTTGTTTAAATTGGAACCATTATCAGTAATGATTCGCTCGGGAACTCCATACCGACAGATGATATCTCTCTTTAGAAATCGGGCTACCACTTGCCTTGTAACATTTGCATAGGAAGTTGCTTCAACCCACTTGGTGAAATAATCAATGGCGACCAGGATGAATCTGTGGCCATTTGAAGCAGTCGGTTCAATCTTGCCAATCATGTCAATGCCCCACATGGCAAAGGGCCAGGGTGAAGACATCACGTTCAGAGGATTGGGAGGCACATGCACCTTATCCGCATAAATCTGGCATTTATGGCACTTTCTGGAATAAGCACAACAGTCCGCATCCATCGTGATCCAGTAATACCCTGATCTTAGCAACTTCTTAGCCATTGCATGCCCTCCTGCATGGGTACCAAAGGATCCTTCGTGCACTTCATGCATCAACAAATCTGCTTCCGTCTTGTCAACAAATTTGAGGAGTTCCATATCAAAGTTCCTTTTGTATAAAGACCCATCAGTGTTCTAGAAGAAACTACCAGCAAGCCTTCTCAAAGTCTTCTTATCATTGGAAGATGCCCCAGGTGGGTATGTTTGATCCTCCAAGAAGCACTTAATGTCATGGAACCAAGGCTTATCATCTTTGATAATATCTGCTGCAAATACATATGCTGGCCTGTCAAGTATGGACACTGAAATTTGAGGTACAAAGTTGGCAGCTTGAACTTTGATCATAGACGAAATGGTAGCCAGAGCGTCTGCAAACTGATTCTCGTCCCGAGGGATATACTCAAGTTTGACCGTTGTAAAGAAAGTAAGTAACCTCCTTGTATAATCCTTGTAAGGTATCAGATGATCTTGGTGGGTGTACCATTTTCCGTTGGTTTGATTAACTACCAGAGCTGAATCCCCGAATACAGTTAAAGTCTTGATCCTGAGGTCAATGGCTTCCTCAAGACCCATAATGCAAGCTTCGTATTCAGCTTCGTTGTTAGTGCAGTTGAAGGTGAGTTTTGCCGAGAAAGGCATGTGAACTCCTTTAGGTGTGATAAGTACTGCACCAACACCACGACCATTCATGTTAACAGCCCCGTCAAACATCATAGTCCATTCTTCTTCCGGGTCAGGCCCTTCAGTGTGAATAGGCTCTTCATGATCTTTTGCTTTTATGAACATGATGTCTTCATCAGGGAAGTAAAATCTCATAGGCTGGTAGTCATCAATAGGTTGCTCAGCAAGATATTCAGATAGTACACTGCCCTTGATGGCTTTCTGAGAGGTGTACTGGATGTCATATTCTGTGAGAATCATTTGCCATCTTGCAACCCGTCCGGTAAAAGCTGGCTTCTCGAAAATGTACTTAACTGGATCCATCTTGGATATCAGCAAAGTGGTGTGGGTCAACATATACTGTCTCAGTCGGCGAGCAGCCCACGCTAAAGCACAGCAAGTTTTCTCGAGCAGTGAATAACGTTGTTCGCAGTCGGTAAACTTTTTGCTTAGGTAGTATATTGCGTACTCTTTTCGACCAGACTCGTCATGCTGGCCCAGCACACAACCCATTGACTCTTCTAATACTGTCAAGTACATTATCAGAGGTCTTCCTTCAACTGGAGGCATAAGGATTGGAGGCTCTTGCAGGTATTCTTTGATCTTGTCAAAAGCCTTCTGGCAGTCTTCATTCCACCTGACCGTTTGTTCTTTCCTTAGCAGCTTGAACAGGGGTTCACAGGTTGCTGTAAGGTGAGATATGAATCGCGAAATGTAGTTCAATCGGCCTAAGAACCCTCGAACTTCTTTTTCTGTCTTCGGTGCAGGCATCTCTTGAATAGCTTTGACTTTATCAGGGTCAACTTCAATCCCTTTCTCGCTTACAATAAAACCCAGCAGCTTACCAGATCGCACCCCGAATGTGCACTTGTTGGGGTTTAACTTCAATTGGTACTTCCTCAGACGCTTGAATAGCTTCAGCAGATTTACCAGGTGGTCTTCTTCAGTGAGGGACTTGGTAATCATGTCATCCACATAGCATTCTATTTCTTTATGGATCATATCGTGGAATAATGTCACCATAGCCCGTTGATATGTTGCACCTGCATTCTTCAGCCCGAATGGCATCACCTTGTAACAGAATGTGCCCCAGGGTGTGATGAAGGTTGTCTTCTCCATGTCTTCAGGTGACATCTTAATCTGATTGTATCCTGAAAATCCGTCCATGAAGGAGAATACCGAGAACTGAGCCGTGTTATCGACCAAAACATCAATGTGAGGTAATGGGAAGTCGTATTTCGGGCTGGCTCTGTTCAGGTCCCGGTAATCAACACACATTCTTACTTTGCCGTCTTTCTTAGGCACAGGTACTATGTTAGCGACCCACGGCGGATAGCTAGTTACAGCAAGGAACCCAGCGTCCCACTGCTTTTGTACCTCTTCTTTGATTTTCATTGCCATGTCTGGGCGAGTACGGCGTAGTTTCTGTTTAACCGGCGGGCATTCTTCTCTTAAAGGTAGCTTGTGCATAACAATGTCGGTGTCCAACCCTGGCATATCTTGGTAAGACCAAGCAAACACATCCACATATTCTTGAAGCAGGTCAATCAGTTGTTTCTTCACTGAGTCTTGTAAGCAGGCCCCGATTTTAACTTCTTTCACGTCTTCATCTGTACCAAGATTGACCGTTTCAACCTCCTCCTGATGAGGAGTGATAACTTTCTCTTCTTGTCTCAACAATCTGGCTAGCTCTTCAGGGAGCTCATAATCTTCTTCAACCCCTTCATCAGCTTGATTGATTGGATTGTCAAAGTCATACGAAGTCATAGCCGTGCTGTTGTCGGTGCTGTCTGGAAGGCACTTTCTGCAAGGGTTCAGTTTGTTCATTTTAGTGATTGATTTTAATCTTGCTTAGAAAAGTGAAATAAAGTTGTCATTTTGAAAACATCGCCATTTATTTTTTGTACAAAAAGAAAAATGGAAAAGCAGTGAGTAGAAAAGAAAAAGACTCATTTGCAAAAAGATGTCTGATATTTCATTGATTAATCTTGTTGCACAAAAAGTACAGATGGCCCGATTACAAAATGAGTCTTGTCATCTTGGGAAAGATGCAAGACTTGATGCATGCTATAAAAATATACAGGAAATAATAATTACTCTGCAGGAGTAACTCTTATAATTTCCTGGGAAGACCAGTTTGAGATACTGCTCCCCGGAATCTTTGGACGTATCCAATTCTCCAGATTGCGTTCTTCTTCCAGCTCGTCTTCCAAATTGTTGATAGCATCAGGGGTGAGCATCCCCCCACTGACAAAACTAGGCTTCTCAGCAGCCTTTGCTTGATCTCGTTGAGTTGGTTTGTAACCCAACCCAATTTTGTCCTTCTTCTTCTCCACAGATAAAACCTTGCCCCAGCCTTGGGCAGTTCCTTCCTCAACAACCTTCCGGGCTTGTTGATAAGATGACATGGAAATTCCAGGTACAGCAGACGCTTCATTCACATTCAGGGCCTCAAACCCTTGACTCATCGTTTCATGGATCTCCCCATCCATCTCAATATATTTATAAGTAGCCAGATGGCTAACAAATATATCCTCCTCTCCACAGATAGTAACGACTTGACCTTCCCACTCGAATTTTAACTTCTGGTGAAGGGTTGAGGTCACGGCGCCAGCGGCGTGAATCCATGGCCTTCCCAATAAACAGTTGTAGGCAGGCTGTATATCCATCACGTAGAAGGTTGTTTTGAAAGTTTGTGGGCCAATCGTTACAGGCAACTCAATTTCCCCCAGAACTGATCTCTTAGAGCCGTCAAAGGCTCTCACTACCAAGTTACTGGGACGTAATGCCAATCCTTCATATTCCAGCTTTACAAGGGCCTTTTTAGGTAAGACATTAAGGGATGACCCTGTGTCTACCAGCACATGGGAAAGAACTGCACCTTTACATTCCATGGTAATGTGCAAGGCCTTGTTATGATTGCGACCTTCCGTAGTCAAATCAGTGTTGGTGAACCCTAGTCCATTACTAGCATTGACATTTCCAACTACAGCTTCTAGCTGATTGACTGTGATCTCTTCCGGCACATAAGCAGCGTGCAAGACTTTTAGAAGTGCATTCCGATGAGCCTCGGAGCACATTAACAGTGATAGAATGGAGATCTTGGAAGGGGTCTGATGAAGCTGGTCCACTACTCTGTAATCACTCTTCTTGATGATTCTCATGAATTCATCAACTTCTTGATCGAAAGGGGTTTTCAAAGCTTCTTTGACAACTTGTTCTTCTTGCACCAAGCTTTTCCCTTTTGCCTTGGCAACAGCTTCTGCTTCTGCAGTGGGTCTTTGAATTTGTGGGGCAAAGAGACGTCCGCTTCGAGTGAAGCCTCCGCCTCCTCCCACATTATCTATTTGTGGTGCAGGTGTTGATGATTCGAGGGTGATTTTCTGTCCTTCGCAGTATAAATCGGAGCCTTAATGCCAAGGGATGGCCTTACTGCTTTCATAAGGTATTGGTCCAGGCACTGTGATAGTGACTGGACTGATGGCAGCTGCAGAAGGGACCATGATAGTCTGTGGATCATAATATATTGTGACTGGTGCTCTGGTGGGAGTGACATTTTGTGAGTTGTAGGCAGAATCATTTTCAGGATCATAATAAATCGTAACTGTCGAGACATCTTCATTGTTTGCTGCTGGTGTTGTAGGAGACATTGTTGGAAGGATGGGTGTCGTTGTTGTAGGAGACTCGAAATGAAGTGGCGCTGAAGTTGTAGAAGGAATGTTTGCTGATATCTGGTCATTTGAAATGACAGATGAAGCATTTGTTGATGAAGCTGAAGAGTTGTCGGGAACAATGGTTGTTGCAGTTGTAGGAGATACTGGAATTGTTGCTGATGAGATTGCTGGATTGGTAGGAATTGATGTTGTAATTTGAAGCAGGCCACTCTGGATGAGACCATCTATGCCATTCCTCAGGTTATCACAACCATTCACTGAAATGTTGCAGTAGGCACACCCTAGCTCACACCCTGGGAACATTTGACATTCGAGAAGTTGAGCCTTAATCTCTACCAACGGTGTCCGAATCTGACCCACGCTGGTTATCAAATAAGACGGCTTGTCTTCTTCAATAGCGTTGATTCGGGGACCACCATGATGTGGCATAGGGTTCTTGTTGACATTCGGTGGTGGTGCAAAGTTTAGAGCCTTGGAGTCTACCAAGTCTTGTACCTTCATGTGCAAAGCTCTGCACTTTTCTGTACTGTGGCCAGGTGCATTGGAATGGAATGCACATCTGGCGTTGATGTCGTAGTTTCTGGGTAGACTGTTAGGATCCGGAGGTGCCAATGTCCTTAGCTCAACTAGGTTGAGTTTCAAGAGTTGTGGCAGTAATGTGGCATAGGGCATAGGGATCGGATCGATCACCCTATTAGCCTGAGATGGCCTCTGTTGATATGGCCTTTGCTGACTGTTGCTGTTGTTGTTGTTGGCATTGTTGTAATTTCTTGGAGGATACTGAGTTTGTTGCTGGTACTGGGGTTGTTGCTGATAATTTTGTTGCGGTGGTTGATAAGCTGGTTGTGGGTGAGCTGGAGCGGGAATGGTGACTGCTGCCACAGACCTATGAACATATTGGGGCCTGCCCCTGTTGGTGTGGATAGCATTGGTCTCACCAGTTCTTCTTGGACCTACAAAAGGCTTTCTTGGGTTACTGGATGAGCTAGCACCATTGTCAGAAATCTTGCCCATCTTTAACAGGCTCTCAATTCTCTCCTCGGCTATGACAACATCTGCAAAGCTGGTTGAAGAGAAGGCAGCTAGCCTGTCAATGTATGTTCCTTGGAGGGTGTTCATAAACATATCCGCCATCTCCCTCTCTGACATAGGTGGCTGAACAGCAGCAGCCAATTGCCTCCATCTCTGGGCATACTCTCGGAAGCTTTCTCTAGATGACTGTGACATTCCCATTAGGCGGGTCCTGTTGGGTGCCATATCCAAATTATACTGGTACTGTCTGATAAAGGCCTCTGCCAATTCCTTCCAGCACCTAATGGTTGCTCTTGTCAGATGGGAGTACCATTCCCTTGAAGCCCCTGTTAAGCTATCCTCGAAATAAAACATCCAAAGCTTCTCGTCCATGGTATAGGCCTTCAGCCTCCCCAGAAATGATTGTATTTTTCAAAACATGGAGCCTTAAACTTGTGGGGAATCCTGACCCCGTCTACCAAGCCCATGTCCATAACATCAAATCCCAAAGAATTTTGAGACTCTAAGGATCTTAATTTCTCAGCTATCTCATCCAGCCTTCTGTCATAAGCTTCCTCCCCAGCTCCCATTACTGTGAACTGATCTTCCTGGGGGTCTTCCTGCAGTACTCTTCCTGTTGTGGCAGTCCCTGGTATATTGACAGGGATGTTGATCTCTGGATGCTGGTGGGGTCCAAAGACTGGGGGATTGACATGAGGTTGGACTCTTTCATTGTTGCTTGTCCCAGCAGTCCCTGGATGATGGTCTTCCTGATTCCTCCCTTCTACCAGTGCTCTCAACCTCTCCTGGCTTTGAGCCATATTGTTCATCACCTCCATAAATTGTGTCATCTGAGTTCTCATTTCCAACCTCTCGTTGGCCATTTGATTCCTGACCTCCGTAAGGTCCTGCTGTACCTGATCCATCTGTATTCCCGGAAGGTTGTTTCGGGTTGGATATCTATGTGGACGGTTGAGTGGGAACCCTCGTCGTCGAGCAATAATTCCTGACATCACAACAGAGTTAGATTAACAAATAATCAAAACCTACAAAACAAAGTAAGAGGTTAGTATGCAATGCAGTTATGCTTATTTGTTTCTAAGGTATCCGGCTCGGCACTTGGTTTTGACCCTTCCAGAACCTTGAAGATGCTGTTGATGCTGCTTTGAAAGAAACTCAGATAGAGCAAACTGATACATACATTAAAAAGTAAATGATACATAGTTTGTTTCTTTTACAGTACATGCCCTCCGAGGGGTCAAAAATACAACATAAGAAAAGAAAAGTACAATGAAATGAAAGCAACAACAAGCAAAAGGTCAGACTCCAAGACCAAATTCATCCTCCCGAACTTCCTTGAGAAGTGCTTCAGTCACAGGATCAGCTGGGCGCTCTGTAAGATTCCTGATAAGGAGATTCCTTGTAGCAATAGCTGCAGTTAGTTTCTTGTGCTGACTCTGGTCCTTTGACCTTTTTACACCGGCTCTGATCTTCAACTCTGAGATTTCCCTCTGGGCTGCTGCCAGGGCTTCCTGTTGTTCTTTTGCACTAGCTTCCATCTGCTCCATCTTATCCTGAGTCCTCTTATCCTCCAGAGTACGAGCTTCGGTGATTCTGACCCACCTAGCCTGGCTCTCCTTCAGATACAAGTCAGTCCTGGCCTTCCGGAACTGAGCTTCCTTGCAGGCATTCTTCAAGATCTGTTCTCCAGCCCTAGACTTCTTAATGTAATCCTCAGACTTCTCAATTCTAGCCAAATGCTCCACTTTCAGCTTCTCCAGCCTTTCAATATCCAACCTACCATCACTCCTCTCCCAGAGGGTCTTCTGTAGAGCCTGAGTCAACTTCTCATTTCTCTCTTTCAATTTCTCAAACTCCTCTAAACTGACAGTTGCTGGAGGTGGTGTTGTGGAAGGTCCAGGCATATCTTCAATAGTGAAGGGCATTCCTGTAATTTGAGCTCTGGTATGGGACCACTCATAGTACTGTGCTGATGCCACATTGTTGCACTTCCCCAGGATGGTTACCCCCCTTAGTCTGCACATTGTCCCAGGCCCAAACTGCTTGCCTGACAACAGCCAAGTTAGGCTTGATCTCACAATAGAGGGTCTCAGTCAGATCCTGTGCCCTAGGAGGATGGACTAATGCATAGCCCAGCTGTCTTTTGAGTAGCAGAGGGTTATAATTGATGCACCCTTTCACTCCAATCAGAGGCACATTGGGAAACTGCCCACAGCTTGTGATGATGTCCCTGCCCTTAGTACCCTGAGTACACCATCTGATATCATCTGAGGTTAGAGCAACAAGCCTCCTAGCCCAGTTTTTCTGCTGGTGAGGGTTCAAGAATGCATCAGTCTTTGGCAAATGCTTGAGCAACCAGGTATGGAACAAAGGAGCACAGCATCTCACTAATCTTCCCCTTTGCTTTTCATTCCTTTGATGGACAGAGTAATAAAGATCTCCCAGTAAGGTGGGTACTGGGTTTCTCAGGATGAAAAGATGGATTGCACTCTTGCTAACAAACCTAGGCTCATCTGCAAAAAGTATGACCCCATATATGCTGAGGGCCAACAAAGCACAGACTGCCTTCCACTCCCCCAGGGAGGCCTTCAGACTAGCTTGAGAAGTCAAGAAATCCAGATGAAAACCAGAGACTCCAGCTTTAGATGTCAAATTCTGCCCAATCAGAACTGGTTCCAGATGCAAAGCTCTTGCTATCTCCTCATTACTTGGGAACGTCATCTCAGGATTGAAGGGGATCCCACCCCTGATGGGTACACCAACCAATGATGAGTATTCCTCCAACAATGGTCCCAGCTGAAAATTCTGAAATGTGAAGCATCTTAGAGGAGGATCATAGAACTGCAGGCAAGTATGTATCAAGCTCCTTTGTGAAGGGTCCAAATCCATAACCACATCAAGGATTCCTCCATAATGCTCTCTAAAAAGTGGTATATGGTCTGGAGTAATCAGGGTCTGAATCCTCCTGATGCTAGCTAACTCAGGTTCAAAGAAGTGATAGGAGATGTTACTCTTCTTAGGTGCCATGTTGCTGAAGACTGGGTGCTGATGATGATGACTGAGGACAACACTGAAGGTGGGCCACTGGCAGGCAGAGACTGATGATGCAGGTAGCAGATAGCTGCAGCAAGTGTTGATGAAGATAGGTCTAAGCTGATGATGGGGTCAAAACCAAGCCAAAATGATAGGATGGATACCCTGAAAAACAAATAAACACATGTTAAAATGGTGCAATGAGGATGTATGCAAATGATATGCAAGGGTTTATGATTGAGCTGGATCTGATCAAGTGCTCTGATATAAGTCCATGTATGTCAAGAAATCCAGATGGAGGTTCATAAGTCCAGTAACCAAGGTGGGGGACTCAAATAAAGAGTCACATATCCAGGGTTTAGAATCACAAGAACTGTTCCAAAATGGAGTACTCTTAATTAATCAAAGTAACAGGGTATTCTGAGGCCAAGTGTACCTGCAAACCTGTAAACAGCCCATCCCCCTCACAGGTGGTGTTCTAAAACAAGGATCCTCAGACTTGGATCAGTTATGGGAAGTGTAAATACTTCTAACCCGGAGGTACAGTGTTTACAACAACCATAAAAGTTCCTCCTCTAATTCACCTCAGTTTCTGAAGGTCAATACTAAAGGTCATCCAGACTTAGCAGGCTTCCCAGATAGCCCTAGTATTGCAGGAAATCTGCAACACAGAGTTCTCAAGAAGAAACCCATATCTGAATCGTGTTTCATATTCCCGCACCAGACCGAGATGGAATGGGAAAGAATATGAACCACTCTAGCCTAGGTGTCACTCAGGTCCCAGGTATAGGACCTTAACTCTCAATAGAACCCCACCCACCAAAGCAAAACCAGATCCAGCCAGACAGCATGACAATATGATATATGTAAAGCTATAAATAAAGCACATAAACAACTGTACATAAAGCAGTAAAATAAAACAAATATACAAACACGGGTAGCACATAACACCCCAGTAAACACAAATCAATCAAGCGCTAGGAGGAACCCACAAAAAGAACCAGAAGCCCTGGTTACAGTATAAGGCTCCCCAGCAGAGTCGCCAAGCTGTCGCTCCCAAAAGATGAGACTGGGCTCAAATATGGTACAGACGCGAACGGTCGGCGAGAGGGACAATGAGAACACACAGCAGTGAACTCACTGGAGATGAATAGAGTCGCCAGCTAGGCATTTTTATCCCGGAGGAAAGGCAATGCTGCATAGACCTAGAAAGACATGGATAAGACGGTTGCGAACCAGAGAGACTGAGAAAGGGGGTTGGTTACAACCTAGGAAGGTATTAGCACCCAGATTGTCCGCCGTACTCGACGGGATCCACGCTTAAAAGATTTGTGTTTTAAAGGGGTAGTGTCAGTGCAATCTGTGTATAAAGAGCTGGAAAAGGATGTACAGGTGTCAGTGTAAAAGAAGTGAAGTGTATAAATGATGTGTCAGTGTAAGAATGAGAATGAATTGCTCATGATAATGAGGCTAAGAGAAAGATGCTGGAAAGAGGGGGAATATACAGAGACTTTTGTTCGATAACTGTTAAGTTATGCCTACGTATCCTCTCGTGCAATGAGGAAGTCAGAACACCGTAGTTCGACCCAAAGAGACTGAAAGGTGAATTGACTTGTGAACTGCCTACTTGTCTATGCTCAAGTGTATGACCTGTCTGGCTCAGGTGCAAACTGTCTTGCCTTAGACGGAAGAAGCGAATTCTCGTTTGTGAGTGAAGATGATGAGGAAAGAATCCCGAAGGAGACGATTATTGTTTGTTTTTGAGTTTTCAGTCTTTTATTGCTTTTTGAAGTTTGTCATAAGTTAATGAGCTTAAGCCTAAACCAATGGATTTAGTAAACTCATCACATCTTACCTCTGATTAGGGGTAATGAGAATACCTTAAGTGTGAAGTAAGATTCTCACACTTAATCACCTTTGATGCAGGATTAAGATCATTAACCTATTTGTGATTGTTTAGATGTTTTTGTTTAGTGTTGAGTAATGAGGTTAAGCCATAATCAGGGATTAAACAGACCCATTACACCATCCTAATAGAAGGATAATAGATGAGAATGTTTAAGCTGAGGAAAGCTCCTCAACTTAATCCATGATTAGGGATTAAACTCATGACAAAACAAGCCTTTGATTAAGTGGATTTTATTTAATGATATGATGATGAAGTGTTTTTTAGGGTTTGTAAGACAACTTGAGGAGGACTTGTCCATTAACACTAGGGTTAGTCCTTCTTAACCAATTAAGGAAGAATTAGAACCCTAATGCAAGGCCCAAGTTACAAGCTTGATGTCTTGATGATTATTAGATGAATTGATTAAAGGATTTAAACACATTAAGGGTTTAACACTTAGGATTAAAGTTATACACTCCATCCTAATAGAAGGATGCAGGCATAAGCCTAATCACAAAGCCTTAAAGCCTTTAGGGTTTAGTTCCTGATTATGAGATGAGGAGAGAAGACTCAAAGAGACACAAAGGTAAAACTAAGTGGGGAGACTAATCAAAACCCTAATCATTGTCATGCTTGGTTGTTCCTAAGGTTTGTGAGGTTAACAAGTGAAAATCTTCAGAGGAGCCACCAGGAAGCAGATGAAAGGAGCAAAGAGAAGCAAAATAACTTGCTTCATTTAAGAAGACAAGTCACTTGAAGAAAGGAAGTAAGAAGAAGAAGAAAGAGCAAGCTCAATCTCAAACACAAGGTAAAATGCAGCAATGATGCATAAGAGAGATGAAAAGAAATTGTGAGAAGTGAAGGCAAATTCACTTCTCAAAGTTACTTACCACCTGAAAAGTTAGTGAAAGAAATGCAATGCAATGCAAAATGAAATGAGATGGCATGATGCAAATCAAAATCAGAAGCATGTGTGAGATGATAATGATGCTATGAGATGATACAAACATGAAACAAGGCATGAGGATGATCATACAAACATATGGATGCAAATGGAGCAAGTTAAGAACCATAAACATACATGAAAAGTTATGAGATGCATATGGCATACAACATGGAAAATACATGATGCAATGATCAAACATGCTTTTAATATGTCTTATGATGTCAAATGAATCAAATGGATGCTTGAAATGTCAAGGCAAGTCATGTTATGCAAGCAAATGCAAGATGAATGCATATGGAAGCCCCAAATTAGGGTTATATGCATCATGCAAAACAAAAATCCAAAACCAGAACCAAATGACATGATAAAAATTTGAAAATAGGATCAAAGGAAC